>JAQFVV010006284.1:659956-1933392 GCA_028023455.1 Epiperipatus broadwayi | reverse complement strand
CAAATAATGAAGTTATGGGAGAATAAATATGATCAAAGTGATTATACAGAAAGTGGATTATTGTTTTCTATGCTGGGTTTGGGAAAAGATAAGGGGGACTTAGATATAAAGGCCATAGAGTTGACAAAGATTATGTTGTGGAAATGGGATGAAGCAGATTATGGGAAAGCTTAGGGTGGGGAATGGAAGGTAAAATGGCTAACAGGTTTCTTTGGGCATAGTTGCCGAGAGATTCCTGACTCCATTTAAGGAGAAGTCATGGTACATCACATTTGAATGTAAATGCTTGAAAACAGAAAGGGTACAAATAATGAAGTTATGGAAGAATAAATATGAAAAAAGTGATTATACACAAAGTGGATTATTGGTTTTTATGCTGGCTTTGGGAAAAGATAAGGAAAGTTTAGATATAAAGGCCATAGAGTTGACAAAGATTATATTGTGGAAATGAGTTGGAGCAGAATATGGAAAAACATAGAGTGGGGAATTGAAAATCAAGTGGCTAACAGGTTTCTTTGGATACAATTGCTGAGAGATTCCTGACTCCATTTAAGGAGAAGCCACAATACATTACATCACATCACATGATAATCAATCAATAAATAAAAAAATTAAACAATTTTTCTTATTAGAATTTACGGCTAAAAAAAAAAAATCCACTATTTATTAGAATTTGGAATTAAATAAAACCCAAATCAAATATTTTCTACTATTTCATTGTAATTTTTGAAACAAACAATTTGTTTTCAAAATTAATCATTTTCAATATGAATGCAAATGATAATGTCTATATGAAATGAAAACTTATTACTAATATTTAGTTGAGTGGATGCGGTATTTTCACAAACATTTCACAACTGAACACTGTTTGTAGCTCATAAGCAAAAACATCTCACCATATGAAACATAAATGTAAAATTTAATCCATACTTTTACAATACAAATTATATTTTAGATCTAGTGTCTGAACGGTCTAGCTCAAACCCAATTGGTCTGGGGATAAAAAATATTCCAGATAAGAGATTTTAAATATTTTCTCTTATTGCACATATCAATTAAGGGCTTGTTTGAGCTATTGGCATGCCCTCTATATTTCGTATTTGAAAATACAAGCTGTCACGCTATATATGACTTGCTTTATTGATTATTATAATACAAATTAGAAAAACTTGTTTAATTTATTAAAAAATAATTGCTGAATAGTACCATCTTGCTAGTTTAGTAAAAAATAATACAAAATAATAAAGCTATAATTTATTAATAATTTCTTATGAATTACGACACTTACTGCCAATAATAAAGTTTCTTTTTTTTTTAAAAAATAACTCTTCTTTAGTAAGCATTATTCTTTAATAAATTTCACTAATTAAATTGTTTGTTAAGAAATTATTGTAAATTATGACTTATGCAAATTTGTATTATTTGACAATGTATTACTTTATAGCATTTTATACCAAGTTTTTATAATTCGTATTATTATAAAACTACACATTAATTTTTATAATTACTTGATATTATTATGAATTGATTTTTATGCTTTGAATCCTTTTTTATTTTATTTTGAAAATGTTAAATTTATCAATGAGTATCTTCAGTACGGCTTTACCTGGTATGTAAAAATCACCTGTTATGTAAAACGTCTACTCCATCAGTATTATGTAAACCATAGAATCAGTATCTATAGTGTTGGACATGCCTTCATCAGTGGTGAAGACTGCATAATATTTATAATTATGTTTGATTTTTAGTCATTTATGGTTAAGACTAATTAAATGTACATTTTCTAACCAACAATGGATTCATATTCAGATAAGCTACTGATCAGCTGCTAGAAAAATCTCCTGAACTTACTTGGGAAATTCTTAGCTACTTAAATAAATAAAGTAAAGAACCAATGTTTCCTCTCAGATTTGAATTCTGATTATAAATAGGGCATGGATATATAACACACCAGTACTTTCCATAAAAGAATTAGATGATGATGATTATACAACAACAATAATCATCATCATCACCATCTAAATCTTTTATAAAAGATCCTGGTTTGGTGTATTTCCAGCATATCTGCAATCAGAGTCCGACTCTGATGGGAAAATATTATATTTTTACTCATTTATTTATTTGGATAGCTAAGAACTTCCCAAGTGAGTTCAGGAGATTTATCTAGGATCTGATTAGTAGCTCATTTGAATATAATCCACTGTTAGGAAATAAACATACATTTAATTAATTTTGAGCCATAATGTGATGGAATCACAAATTATGCCAGTGTATTTTGTACCTTAATCTACAATATGCTAATGTTAAATTTTGTTTGTTTTAAATTGCGTGAATTACTACAGAAATATTTGGAATAATTCAAATTGTTTGTAGCAGTGAAGACATAAGCTAAGAACATTTTCAAGTAGTTTAAAAGATTTCATAATGGTAAAGGGAGAGCTGAAGATAATCAATAAAAAGCTAGAAATACATTATCACATTTCGTGTTATAACTTTTGATCTAAACTACTAAACATCACGTGATCACCATTTCTTATGCTTGCTCGTAACTGTTATTAAAACAGGCAAAAACTCTCCATACAGTAGTGCCATTCAGTGCAAGACAGAATAATCAATGGATGCCAGAAGGCTTGTGCATAAAATCCCTATCCGATGAAAACCACAAGCTAGAAACTGGTCTGGGGATATTGGATGAGTAGGAACTAGATAGGGATTTTATACTCAAGTCTTCTGGCATCCATTTATTACTCTGGCTTGCACTGAGTGGCACTATTGTATGTTTTGGCCTGTTTTAACTTTGGATCTAGATATGCTAGCACCTTTATGCTGAATAGTTAAACACATGTGTTGATTCACAGATGGTCTGTCAGGCAACTTGGTGAGAACTATTTACCTTTTCACTGGGAAACATTGTGTATGTTTTCTTTAAACATCTACTTACATATATAAATAAATACTGTTGTATGTAGATGCTCACTTGTGTTGACAGTTTTGTGGCATGTAAACTAAAAAAACTTTTATCTGCTACTAATTTGTAAATATATTATTTTGTGTTCTTAGTTGTTATTATATTATTAATATTTAGAAGGCAGGGTTAATGTAGATAGTGTTACTAGATGCAGGAGAATATAAAATAAAATGGTTAATATTTGAAATATAGGTATTCTTCATATACCTGGAGCCTAATTGTAAATATAG
The DNA here is from genome assembly GCA_028023455.1 of Epiperipatus broadwayi. Classification (NCBI taxonomy): domain Eukaryota; kingdom Metazoa; phylum Onychophora; class Udeonychophora; order Euonychophora; family Peripatidae; genus Epiperipatus; species Epiperipatus broadwayi. The sequence continues at coordinate 1,930,194 of JAQFVV010006284.1, read as the reverse complement.
GGGATTTGAACTCAGACTTTCAAGCACCTTTTGACTATCCACACTATTTCATATCACTGATATACATGATCACACACATGTAGAAAAGATCAATAATCACCACGAAATACATATATTAGTGATTATTGATCTTTTCTACATGTGTGTGATCATGTGCATCAGTGATATGAGATAGTGTGGATAGCTGAAAGGTGCTTGAAAGTCTGAGTTCAAATCCCCTATATTTAAAATGGTTAAATAAATTTCTGACTACAAATATAGGATATGTTTACCTGTAGGTTTGTGATGATGGTGCTGTGGTTGTAATTATATTTTGGACTCTTTCCATCATCTAACATTAAATATTGCACGTCTTTAAAAAAAATTTAAACTTGATTTAAAATTTCAGATTAAATTCAACTGTTAGCAATAGACACAGTTTAAGAATGTAACGGTAAAAATCCTTTTAACAATTGGTAATAATCAAGTTAACCATAAAATAAAAAATATAACATTTGTAAATTAATTTAATATTAAAGATAATTAATGGGTGATTGTGTACATGGTGAAGTGACTACACATTTTATTTTTAATTGACAAAATGATAATAGTCAGTAACATTCATATTGAGCATACATGAAAAACAATCTCTATGCAGATTCAATTATATTTCCTGATCGTTACCCCCCCCTCCACTAATACTATTATTACATTAATAAAATAAATAATCAGCTTGGACTTCAGATGAAAAATGACAAACAACAAAATTATTAACAATAACTTTAATTAACAAATAGAATTATATGATGATAATGAAAAAAATGTATCTACATATTTGCATTTAAAATTATACGATGATCATGCATGAGAGGGGGGAAAAATCTTTGTAGCTTTATATTAACTGATTGAGAATAGCTAATAGAATATTCAGTTAATTATCGTAATGTCTTTGTGAGTTCATTTATATTTCTGTCATTGTAATTGTGGAAATATGGTCATTGAAATCATCAATTTTAACCATCTTCTAGCAATACTAACATTTTAACTTCTTTTGATTCATTCCTTGGCAGTTATTCCTATGAATCTCCATTGAAACTTTCTTATGAGCATCAAAATAAATAGTGTACTAATTATAGAAGTATATTTTTATGTGAAAATCAATTTAGATAGCTAAGTTTCTTCTTGTAGTAAGTAAATATCAAATATTTCTTCAAAGTTAATTTTAAGGCATTTCTTTATCTACAGCTCCATATTCAACTACAATGCTAGAAAGATTAGGAAAAGCATCCAGAAAATGCATGATATTTTCTTAAATTCATTTTTACAGACTTAATAATCAAAAATAATAAATTCTTTACAACAGCTATATAAATAGCAAAATTTTTTATACATTAAAAGCCTTTTTCAGCACCTGATTTGATGCCCTTTTCAAATGTTAATAATCTATTACGTTAACGAACTATTTCAGACGTAAAACTATCTAGTGTTCCATAATAAAATTAAAACAAACAATATCAATATAAATTGTAAAAATAAATAAAAACCTGCATATATAAATCCAGTAATTACAAAATAACTGGTGAAATAGTTTGTTAACGTAATAGATTATTAACATTTGAAAAAGGCACCAAATCAGGTATTGAAAAAGGCGTTTAATGTATAAATTTTTTTTTTGATATTTATATAGCTGTTGTAAAGAATTTATTATTTTCTGATTATTATTTTATGGAAGAACAGCATAAAGATATTTATTCTTTTCCATTTTTTTACAGACTTCTATTTAGTAAGTGACATGATCAAGAATTAGTAACAATCATTCTCTCCCTTTCTTGGTAAGCAGACAAACTTAGTATTTTTATCCCCATCCCCCAGTCATTTGTAACTGGTTTCTATAGCAACATTCTTTTTATTTAAACTAGTAGTGTTGTTTTAAAATAAAAAATTATAATATATTTTAGTTTTACAATTATTGTAATCATTTTCAAAACACTTTAAAATTTATTTTGTATATATGACTTTAAATATTTAAAAAAAATGTCCGTTAATTAAAACAAAATTGTAATTATAATAAAAATAATAAATTTAATGGTAATAAACTATTATAAACAATTCTTAAATCCCCAGAAGTACTTTCGGTTAATTTCTTAAACCTGCCCCAGCTGCCATTAAATTTAAAAAAACAAAACAAAAACAAAGCAGAAGCAAACATTTGCTTCCGTTTTTTTTTTTAATTTAATGGCAGTTGAGGCAGGTTTAAGATATTAACGAAAGTACTTCTGCAGATTTAAGGATTGTTTGTAATAGTTTATTGCCGTTAAATTTATTATTTTTATTATAATTACGACTTTAAATATTTGTAATGTATAATAAAAAAATATTCGCATAAAAGCAATGCCTGGAAACTCAGACATGAGGATTACAGTATATAACACAATACATGGGGTATTGTTCCCCTCTCTTCTTCAGATTTTGCAGGCCAAATCATGCCTGGACCTTTAGATTCTTAAATTTTAAAATAACACTATAACCAATAGAACTATGTTACTAAAAGCAGAATAGGTCAGTTGGTTAGAATGTTACTTTAAAATTCAAAATTCAAGTATCTAAGAGTCCAGATTCGATTCCTATCCTAGTACTGTCACTGGTTAGGCCAGCAACACCTGAAGAAGAAAGGAAAATAATACAATTCAAAATACTGTGTTATATACTAACATATATGCCATTGCTAATAGTTGAATGAAATTGAAAATTTAAATAAGGTTTAAAATTTTTGTAAAGACATTCAATACTTAATGTCAATTTATAGAAATAGTCCAAAATATAATAATAAATATAAGATGTATATAAAATGAAAACTGATAAATAAATATCTTTATTAAATATATAAGAAGCAAAAAAAAATTGAAAAAGAGATTAAATTTAAAATATCTATCTGAAAGCATGTGAGAGTGATATTAATTAACCTTGCCCTTAAAAAAAATTAGAGAAATCAGAAGGACTCTCATAGATAAAAAGATGAAATTCCTACTGACTGACTTTTGGTAGAATAGTTTAGTTGGTTCAGAGCATCCATTTAAATTCAGTATTCATGAGGCTAAAGGTCCCTGGTTCAATTCCTATACTAGTGCTATCACCGGTCAGACCAGTGAAACCTGAAGAAGAAAATAATTGTTGAGTTCTATACTAACATGTATGCTGCTACTAACAGTTGAATATATTTGAAAGTTTTAAATAAAGTTTGAATTTTCTGAAATTGGTTAACAATTAATACTAGATGATGGAAATAGTCCAATATAAAATTACAAATAAATTTGAAAGTCTTTTATTAACAGTAAAAAGATTTTGTTTGTCATTTAACATTATTATAGGTTTCTTCATACTGAACAGTTCTACACGGATATTGACTATATCTTCTCTTTTTATTCTAATTACTTATGTAATGAAAGTGCTATAATAAAAGAAGAATGATAAATAGCATTTAACTGTTTTTATCTGAATTATTTATTAATAATTATCAGCACATTAAACAAATGCTTTCCTGAAGATTTGTGGTGATGGTGTTCTAGTTGTACGTTTATATTGGATTATTTCCATCATCTAATATGAGTACTGAATGTATTTAGAAAAATTTAACTTTATTTAAATATTCCAAATATAATCAACTGTTAGTAATAGGTTAGTATAAGTAATGCTGGCCTGATCAGTGACAGTACTAGCATGGGAATCCAACCTGGACCCTTAGATTCTTGAGTAATGAATTTTAAATTAACACTCTAAGCAACTAAACAAATTCAATACTCAAGAATCTAAGTGTCCAGGTTCGAATCCCATGCTAGTACTGTCACTGGGAAGGCCAGCAACACCTGAAGAAGAGGAGAAAATAATACCTCTCGAAACGTTGTGCATAAACTAACCTGTCTAAAGACATTCAATATGCATATTAGATGATGGAAATAGTCCAATATAAACCTACAATTAACCAAATGTATACTCATAATTATGTTAATAAATATGAATTGATTTCAAGATATAATAATTTAGCTCAAGATATAACACTTTGCATATTACTTACAATTCAGTTACTCTTTTAAAATAATAAATCTTTTTGCAGAAGAACTGATAGTTTACATGTTTTGTTAGTAATATAATTTATTAAAATTAATATTATGGGAGCTTTTTTTATTTGTTCTAAACAACTTATATCTCATTTGTTAGCTTATATATAAATATAACATTATTTCATAAACATAGTATACACTGATTAAATAGAACAGCTTCAATGCTACCCATCCTCATCATTTATTGCCATCTTTTCCTCTATTCCATTATAATATATATATATAATTAAAAAATATTTTCATTACCATCTTGGCATTCCTTTCCAGTCCATCCAGCTGCACATGAGCAGTCTCCAGTCATATGATCACAGCGAGCACCAAGACCACAGTTGCAAATATGCTGGCAATCTATTCCATAGAATCCATCAGGACATGGGCGATCACAGAAAGTTCCTCGCCAACCAGGAGTGCACATACATGCCCCACTGATGTGGTCACATGCTGCGCCATTAGCACACAAACAGTTCTTTTCACAACCGGCACCATATTTTCCTTTGGGGCATTCTAAATTAAGCACACACAAATCGATCACGTATATATAACAACAACAAAAAAGAAATTATATAAAAATATTAAAAATTGTTCATTTACTTAAACTAGTTAATGAAACATTTACAATATTGATTTGTAACATTTTTGTAAATGCAGAAATAAATAATATTTGATAGCTTATTATGTTTATATTGTGAATAAATAATAAATCTAAAATCGACTAATTTGTTTGATAGTTATATTTTAAAACATGAATTAGAAGATGACTAAAAATTTACATCACGATATGATTAATTGTTGTTCCTAGGTAACTATTATATGATTATATGTCACCATGAGGCTGACCTTCATAGAGATTCTGAACCAGCTTTTTTATACCAATCGATCCCGAACTCAAATCTTTAAATTATAATTTTTTTGATTACAAATTAATTTTATTGAATATTTTAGACAAAAAATTTGCAAAATTAAATAAATTCTTAGCTAAATTTAGAAAATAACGTTGCATAATCATCCTCCTTTCACTACCAGCTTTGTAAAAACAAGCTTATTTCCTGATTGCCAATCAATAATGGAACTATCAGCCGCCAAAAACTCTTCAGCCTCTAAAATTTTTTGCTAGTTAAAAAAAATCTCAGTTCCGATTGGATTTGAACTCAAGTTATAGCTATGAAGCTCTTTTTATATATCTTGACTTTTTTCAAAAAGAGAAATATATAAAACTTCCTGATAATTCTACCAGTGCAAATTATATATTCTAGTAATAAACACATTCCAGTCTAATATATATATAAACAGTTACAATCAATAGATACTAGATGGCATTGTAACTCATATCTCAAGATTAATCTGCTAGTTGAAAACAGTCCTTTACACTATACCTATAGAGTAAGCATATCGAAAATGTTTCCATTTTTTAATTTTAAAGTATAATGTTTGCAAAAATTAGTGTTTAAATACTATTCACATACACACAAAAGGTTTCATACTTACTTTGGTTGCAGTTATTGCCATGCCAACCAGGGGCACAAATGCACTCCCCAGTCTTCGGATCACATTCGGCATCATTGTGGCATTGACAACGTTGAGCACAGTTTATGCCATATCTTCCAGGACTACAGACTAAAAAACAAACAAACACGCATTTATAAATAAACTAGGCTTAAAAGTAAATCATAAAAATGCAAATATATGGCCCCAAACTCCAGAGGTTTGATTTAGAATTCTTGTGATCATCTGTAATTTTATGATTTGTAAGTGTATGGTTTATTACAATATTAAAAAAAAAAAAAAAACAGTTGAAAAATTATGGTATAATCTAAAATCTTTATTTTTCAAATATTTGAAATCCGCCTTAAAAAGGGGGGGGGGGATGTACAAATTTATAATATCAATATTGCATTCAATAAAACTTTTTCAAAGTAAATATTTATTGTTACTTTTTTAAAAAATGTTTACTTTTTAAAAAAATGTAATTAACATTTAAACGTTATTATTAAATTGAATTGTAGCAGACCTAGCGATGCTTTAGCAATTCCACATAAATGTGTTCCCTTACCGTTAGCTGTAATGTTTGCATACCAATTTGTATACATATGATAATAATAATTAGAACTAATATATCTATATGTTGATTTACTAATTTTAAAAAAATATGAAAATCAATATCATACTGAGGACTTAATACATAAGGCTGGATATTGGGCTTTTCGTTGCTTTCAAAATATTCCTTGCATTTACAAAAGATAATCTTTATTCAAATCTTGAAAATGAAAGTATACTTTCTGCATTTTATTTATATATTTACAATTATTTTTGCAAGCATATTTTATTTTTAGAAGAAAACAAGTCAAGAGAAATATAACAATGTAAGGCAGAAAATTGTGATTCATTGAAAAAGGAATTTCTCTCTAATCACAGCAGTTGTTATTTCTTTTTGTCATTTTTTATCATTGATTACTAAATAACAAAAGCTATTACTATTCTGATTTCACACTTCTGTTTATTTTATTTTTTTCTAGATTTGCAAAGTTAAAATATTATTTTAAAGAACAATTTTTATTTTTAAACTTCTGTTTTCAAAAAAGTAATTTGAAAATTGTAAAATTAAGGCAGAATGAAAGTTTAATTAAAATAAAAGTTGGAAATTTAATCCAAATGTCTGTCAGGGATTATTTTAAAAAAAATTGCAAAGCAAAGGATTAAAGTAATTTTTCAAAATGAAAGCAGGATGTAAGAAGTTAATACTGTATCATTTTAAATACATCTAATGTCATTTATTAGATATGAACACTGTAAGATTAAATCTATATGCATATTTGTTAAAGATATATCCATTATCTTCTATGCTCACACTAATCTAGGTTATTGTAGCTGACCATTTTAAGTTTTAGCATAAGTGTATTATATTTCCCAGGTAATACGGTCTTAATTATAACTAACTAGCTTTCCCTATATTGTTGCTTTTAATAGTTTAAATTTGTTTTTATTAGGTGCCAGGATTCTATTTAGATGTCTCTATTAAATCGACAATGAAGGTAAGTTCCCCCTACCTTCTTTTGCAACATCCTTCCAAAGCTCTCTCTATAAACATGAATGAACAAATTGCCCATATATTAACTTATCCCCATAATATTTATATAAACCAATGCAAGTATACTATATATCTACATTGTGACCTCACAAATAATAAATCTAAAAATATTTATAAAATTGTGTTGGCGTCAACAGTTGAATTTTACAAAGAAGATCGCTGAAAAAATACAGTTACAAGGCTTAAACAAACAACACCTTGTAATTCTCTCTTTTCTCTTTTTTTTATTTATGAACATATTCAATAAAAGTGAAACAACAAAAAAAAATATTATCATAGCAAAATTAATATTTGAATTCATTAACTATATAAATAGTTCATTATGGTCCATTAAACCATGTTCTCCTTTCTCTTGTTTTTTGTGAGATGTGAGTATTCTATAAAGTTATTTCAATAAGCATATAAGTTCAAAAATCTAATTTCTTACTTGTAAGATTGTTTAGCAAAATTGTTCTTTGGTAATACATATAATCCTCAGGTTTTCTTTATGATCTGTATTTTAGGTTCCAGCTTTGATGCAAGGCATCTATTTTAGGTGGGTGGCATCTTCACTCTTCTAAATCATTGTAAGTATGTTCGAAGGAACAAAATGATCAGCAATGTACAGGCATTCTAACTGCCTATCTGAATATCAGTGGCTATCACAGGGTAGTTTAACATCTTGTGAAAAATCCGAAGAACAAAAGACATTTTTTTATCTATGTCCATTCCTTTTATATCCCTCTAAAAACTCATTACACATGACCAAGTTGAAAACCACCCACATTCCTTCTTAAAACTTTTATCTTTCTTTAGATTTTTGTTCTCAAAGTTCTTTCTTTTGTAGTTACCATGGCCATATTTAATTACCAATCTATCCTTAGCATAACTTTTATCAATATTTACAATCAATATTCACTTTTATTATTTAAACTTACTCTTTTTTAATTGAAAAAAACAACAAAAAAAAAATGTGTATTGCCTCAAGGAAAAGAAATTTTGTAAGTTTAATCCAATAAAATATTTATTCTATATATTAATTTGTTTCTATATCAAACATACTTTTATTTTATTTTCGTTTTTTTTTTTTTATATTCATTTCAGCAAAGTCTTCAAGTTCAACTGCAATTCAATTTTTGACAATGAGAAATTGCAAATTAATTAAGTCTAAATTCATTTATAATATTTATTTAAAAGAAATATGATTAAAAAACTTGATTAACTATTGTAGCAGAAGGATAAATGACTGTTGCCCTTGAAACCTAAATGTTTTGGAGTTTTACTGTTTATATCTGCAAATGCATCACTATTCTATCACAATAGTCATTAAATGCTGAAAAGTATTCTGCACTAGAAATGAATTGAACATTTTTATTGGATGTAAGACCCTGGGTGTCTTAACACAGCAACAGATCATATAAGAGCTAAAGATTTCTGGATCACTCCACTTGTCACATGATCTCCAAGCGACTAACTATAATGGTAAATCACAAGTGAAGCACACATGGGTAGATGACCTCTACCTCTTTTGCAGTGAAAATATATCTGAGTGCAATTGTGATTTTATTTTATGATTAATTCACCAACACTGAGCAAAAAAATATCTGTTAGCTTAATAAAGTTATTATCCCTTTATTACCAAACATGAGGGCTTCAATCATTAAAAAATATATGTCAATAATTCTTCAATTTGCTAATAGTAAAAAAAAAAAAAGCCAATATTCAAAATAATTTCAATCAATTTTCTATGTAGTAATCAGTTATATTTTTCTGGAAAAATCCAGAATTAACTAGATAATTTTTATTGACTTTAGAATGTTACACTTTCCTTGTCAAAGTGGGGAGCTGATACAGACCTACAAAAGATCAATATGTGCCTAAATAATATCAAAAATAAAACTCTACATAAACCATGGCATGTAGAAGCTAGGTAACATTTTCAAATTTGTCCATGTAATATTTATATTAAAACCTACAAGAAGAGCCAACTTAAGTACATCTAATAAAGTAATACAAATGTTTGGGTTGAAAAAATAGATGAATTCATTCTATCTTTTCACAAAGACTTTATCTTGTGTTTGAAAGTGAGAGTATTCGTTTATAGTTAAAAATCTACAAAGTGCATGTGCATTAGCTTAATGCTGATTATTAATATTAAAGTTTATACAGTAATTTCTATTGATCTATAATCTGCACTATGTAGTAGAGCAAGTAATGGAGTGATAGGTTGGCAAGATGGAGTTCAAATTGTCATTTCCGGAGGTTGAACATCACATATACTTCCACACACTTAAAAACTCTCAATTTCTCATCTTTTAAATAATCCATTCTCTTTCAAGAGGCTTTTTTTTTTATTAAAAAAAAATCTAGTCTTTTTTTAATCATTCTACTACAATTTTTATTGTACATTAATTATTCTGTAATAAAAAGATCTGAACATATTTCTTTTACATTTAGTATGTGATGTGATGTGATGCACTGTGACTTCTTAAACTGAGTCAGGATGCGATGTGATGTATTGTGGCTTCTCCTTAAATGAAGTCAAGAATATTTCAGCAATTATGCCCAGATAAACCTGTTAACCACTTTATTTTCCATTCCCCACTCTAAATTTTCCCATATTCTGCTCCATCCCATTTCCACAACATAATCTTTGTCATCTTTATAACCTTTATATCTAAATCCCCTTTATCTTTTCCCAAACCCAGCATAAAAACCAATAATTCACTTTCTGTATAATCACTTTTTTCATATTTATTCTTCCATAACTTCATTATACGTACCCTTTCTGTTTTCAAGCATTTACATTCAATTAACAAATGCCTAATATTTTCTATTCCTTCCTTACATAATTTACAAAATAAATCACCCATTTTTTTCCATTTACATGTATATTCTCTTGTAGCTAAAGATCCGGTTCGAGCCTTAAATAATAAACTACTTTCCTTACTATTATCATATATTAACTCACACCTAATATTCTGTTTATTTCTATATATATATTTAAACTCTTTTTACTCTCCATACTATTTCTCCATCTCTCTAACTCCCTATTCTTTATTAATAAATATATTCTTTTATCCCATTCCTTACTACTACAACACTCAACAATCCTCTTAACACAATCATCCCATCTTTTGTACAAATATACTGATATAAATTCTTTATCCAAATCTTTTGCATACCGCATTACCTTCCTCACTCATCTTGTCACCTGCCCTTTACTCATAACCCAATTAAATACTATTTTAGCTATTCTTTTATTATCCATAAAGTGCAATCTACCAAACATTTTCATTTTACTTTTTGCATCTCTCATATGAAAACTTGACCATCCCATTTCTCCTTGAATTGCCTCTCTTGCTGTCCATACATCTGCATCCAATGCATGCCTTCCTACTTCCCTTTGAACTTTTTCTAAGTAATTTAATACCTCTTTACTAACATATAATGTATCATTACCATATGTTAACCCTACTATTACAACTCCTTTCCATATAATTCTAACTACATCATATTTATTATATGAAAACACTGTTAATTTCTTTATCAATCCCTTTCTTTTCTTTGCTTCATTTATCAATTTTTTCTCCCATTCATCCAAATAATTTTTCTGATTACTTAAAATAATTCCCAAATAACTATATCTATTCACCACACTTAACTTAATATCTCCCAATAAAAATTCTACATCTTCTCTTTCTCCACTATTAACCATCATTATATTTGATTTTTCAATACTTTAGCGACCCCTAGTCGTATTTTCTAAAAGTAAATTCAAAGTTTCGCTATGTGAATTAAGTTAATCAATATATATGTATAAAATGATCTTTGAAAATCAACAACGATAGTTTGTTATTAATAAAAATATTATATAGACATGATATAGGTCGATATATAAGTGGGTGAATATATCTAAAACTGGTAAATATTCCAAAAAAGAATTATAACCGAGTTTGCGGACGAACTATTTTTTTTTTTTTTAAAGAAAAACAAACAAAGAATTATATTTAATAATTTAACTACGTTACTATTCTATTTGATAATAAAAACAAACCTAGCTGTCTTTCATTATTTCAAATTTATATAAGTTTTACAATATTTATTATAAACGATTATAACTTTATACATTCATTTAAAATTATGGGCATGCGCATAGATGATTAAAATAACTTTAAATAGCACCACATGTCATAAGATCCAAATTACGTGAAAAGAAACATATTTTATAAAATCCAAATTATTAGTGTAATTATTGAGATATTAAAATAAATTGTACAAAAACGGTAATGGCAAATTATCATCGATAACAACAAAAGTTATTACTTTGCTACTGTGTGGATGCTTCAAATAGAAAAACAACATAAGTAAAATACTCTCAAATAGCTTATTACAGGATAAAAAAACCTATAGCAATCCTTCATAGTGCTGTGAAGAAAAATACATCACTTACCAGGCTTTTCAATTGCTTAATGGTAATAGGTTTTATGTTTTTATTCCAAAAAGCCTAAATCCATTTAACAGTCAATAATCAAGTAGCTAACTTAAAAATTCTCAGTTACTTGTATTCAAAAACACACTGTGTGCATAGCATGTCTACTGTAGGTTTGCCAATTTTAAAGTGTCTCCTCAATACTTTATAAGATTCTTATTTTCTCATAAACAAATGATACTCTTTTATTTATTTGTAACATTCTTCACATGATATATTTTCATTTCTTTTGTTTGGCTTGTAATTACATACGTTCCCCCAATTTTCTACCCACTCAACATGATAATTTCTTCCCATACAATATGCTTTTAATTTCAAAATTCTCATTTTTACTCATGAGAGTTTTTCGTTTATAGACTATGTTTTAAAACTATAATTCAAATATCTTGGATTTCCTACTAATGCATCAGAAGCATCCCAAAATTATTTCATTTCTCTATTTCCTTTCTTCATATCACTTCAAACAAGTTTGTATTTAACAATGTAAGTTTTAATTTAAAAACTTTAGATTTTTATTTGTTGGCAAAGTATAAAATATTTTGCATCTCTATGAAGATATTAATTGGATTTAAGTATAATTCAAATGAAAAAGCATTTGTAGGATACAGACCTTATCTTATGAAGTCACATGACAAATCAAAGTTAAACATTATTCTAAGACAAAGGATGATCAAATACCTCTCCACAAATATTGAAATATATTTAATAGACTCACTGTTGTTGGTGAATTATTTCCTTCTACACCATTGCATTCAGGTAATTGAAATATCCATTTACTGACCAATACTAAATGGTTAGCTAAAATAAAAAACCAAAAGATCTAGCTATTATGGCAACTAAATGATAATACGTAAAGATACATGTCGGTTAGTTCAATAGGCTTTAATGATATTGGAGACGATAATAGATTCCAGATTAATGGAAAGGTGTGTGAATAAGATTATTACATAAAAGATTTGAATAGATCCATTCACTGTGATTTACGAGAGATTTCTTTCTATGTTTTGCTTTTGGATCTATTAATTAAATAATATTGGATAATTAACTAAAATAAAAAGCCAAAAGACTAGGTGTTAAAAGGCAACAAAAATGATAATAAGTATGAACGATATGTAAGGAGAGTTGGTTTAAAGGAGTTTTAATGGAATTTTAGATGATAATATTATTCCAGGTAAATGGGTGTTAAATGGGGGGGGGTAGATTGTTAACTAGCTAGGAACCAATAGCAATCATTTCCATAATTTATTATATATACCTGGGTCTCATTTTATGCGGTAGATAGGTTCCGCAGAAAACCCGCATTAAAAAAAATCGCACAAAAATAGACTTACCTTGAAAAATGGGGATACATTCTGTAATTTTCAGAAACTGCATAAAAGCAAAGCAACAAGGAAAAATTACTTTAAAATTCACATAAAAAAAAAAAAGTATGACTAATAAAAATTTTCAAATATTTGAAATAAATTGATATAAGACAAACTTTTTTTTATTAACTACTGTATTTAATTTTACATTTTTTCATATATATTTTAATCATTATCATTATTTGACAATATGCGGTTTGTTTGTGAACTGGTAAAAAATAAAATTTGTCACAAGAGGAAGTACAACTAGCACCACCTTCAGTCTTATGCTGTGTTAATGGTTTTCTGTCAACAATGTAATTGGTGATTAAGCATTGAGATGATTTTACTAATTGTTTATAAAGTTCACAATATCCAGACATACAACTATTTAACTCTCATTCGAACTTAAGAGATTGTTCATTGCAGCAAACTCTCAGATTTCAGCATTTTCTGACATTTTTCTTTGTCTCACACGTCAACATAAAATCTATGATTAAATGATTATTACTTATCAGAAAATAATAAATTTGTCTTCATTTGATATATATTTTTGTTTACTACTGAAATAAATTTTAAATGTTCACATTTTGTTCCTATATTAAAAAAATGAGATTGCAATCAAAACACAAAGATTATACATTATCGGTAGAAAGATTATTTTCAGTTTACAAAATTAACAAAATCTTCATTATTTCTGATTATTTTTAAAAATCTAAAAGAATATTTATTTCTGTTATATCTAACAAAATATGTTTTAAAAGTTTAAAATTTTTGAATATTTATTGTGATATTTTTATACTCGTAAGTATAAATCTATTATTATTATTTATTCATAAGTATAAGTAGGTTATTTATGTAGAAGCTAAGATTCTTAAATAGCTTCAGACCATATTCACATTAGCTGCTAATATAACATTATATTTTTGAAAAAAAAAAAGTATTTTAAGTCAAAATAAGTTATTAATAATTTAAATTTCTTGATATCTAATAAATATAATGAAATATGAACTTCTTTATCACATAAAAGAAAACCCATATAAAAAGATATTAAGAAGAAATATGAATCACATATTTTCAAAATCGCATTAAAAAAATCCACATAAAACGAGACCCAGGTGTATATATTTAAATACATGTATATTACCTATATGAAACTTAATGTAATTATTAAGAACTTGAACTCAGACTTTCAAACCCTCACAGTTATCCAATCCATCTTACACATGACCTCATACATGTGAAAAAGATCAATGATTTTCAATATACGTATTTCGTGTTGAACCACCACTTATCAGTTAGTTGAGATCACCATATCCCACACATATATACAATCACTGTTCAGTTTATATTAAGATAGCAAATCTTCAAACTTTAATGTACAAGCTTCAATCTTCTCCACTCTTCAGCCATCCATATCATTAAAAATCTGAGGATGAAATGCTCAAAGTCTTTGTTTTTGCCAAAATTATTGCCATGCCCATGTTGCCTTAAGTCAATCTAAACTAAGCAGTGACTGTATATATGTGTGGAAGATGGTAATCAACTGGTGAGTACTGGTTCGGCATGAAATATGTATATTGGAGATCATTGATCTTTTTCACATGTATGGGATCATGTGTATCAATTACATATATATAATAAAGAGCAAATATTTTTAAACAAGCTTATTTTATTATTATTTTTATTTATTTATTTATTTTTTATGAGAAACGCTGTAAGAGAAAGCATTATCTATGATTGTCCACATCCCCAGACTGGTTTCAAGCTATGGCTCTCTTCAGTGAGGAGCTAGGACATCAGATTCAAAAATACCAACTCTAACCAAGCATTTATCCAATACTTAACTATTAAAAAGAAGATCTGAAACTTTGAGACATCTAATGTCTTCAAATTCAGCTCTCCAACTGAAATAGCTATATGGGCCTAAACTAAATTCAGATACTCCATATATTAATATCCTTAGCAATTTAATATAGCCAAAGCTTCAATAGCCAAAATTATAATAGTAATAAAACCAAGTGATAAATTACATGACCTATACTATATAGCTTGTAATTACCAATATGTAATAAAGAGCAAATATTTCTAATCAAGCTTATTTTTATTATTATTTTTAATTAATTTGTTTTTTCTTCTTAATAGTTAAGTATTAGATAAATGCTTGGTTAGAGTTGATATTTTTGAATCTGATGTCCTAGCTCCTCACTGAAGAGAGCCATAGCTCGAAACCAGTCTGGGGATGGGGACAATCATAGATAAAGATTTGAATGCTTTCTCTTATAGCATTTATCACAAAATAAATAAATAAAATAAAAATAACAATAAAATAAGCTTGTTTAGAAATATTTGTGCTTTATTACATATTGGTAATTACAAGCTATATAAGTCATGTGATTTATCACTTGGTTTTATTACTATTATATATATATATTATTTGATAGACTAGGAGGAAGAGAGTAAAATCTTGGGGAAATTCACAGTAGATTTCATTCAAGAAAAATGGATAGAGAATAATTTATTCATCGTATGTTAGTTGATTGAAATATCTTTGACTATCGTGCTTCTCAACAAAAGTGCACTCAGCTTTATGATATAAAGATAAGATAGCATACATGCATATGCTAAGGAATTATTACTTATTACATTTTTAAGTACAGAAAAGCTTATGATAGGATAAATAGGAATAGATCGTGGAAAATTCCTGAAAATATAGGAATAGTTTTAGTTAGCAATGATTAAGAGTCTTTATAATGATAACATTTATAAGTACCAAATGGGAGAAATTGAATAAGTAGAAGTTAAATATTAAATTAAATTAAAACAGGGATTCCAATATCACCTCTATTATTTGTATTCTTTCTAAAAGAATTTAAGGCTGAAATAGAAAGATTAGAGGAATTTAAGGTTTAAACAAAAAAGTTAGAGATAACAGTGGTGATTCTCACAGTCAGAACCAAAATAATACATAATAATTAAATAATTACTCCATTCTTTATATATCATTTACAGTGTAATAATTTATTATTGACTTATCAAATTTTTTTTACAGTTTCGACTGAACAATAGTCTTCTTCAGAAATAAAATATATAAGCATAACATATTGAAACACATGTTCACATATATTTAAACATTATAACTCTGAAGAAGATGGCTGGGTGACTGAAACTGTAAGAAACTTTTGCCAAGTTAAAAAGAAATTATTACTTTATGAAAAGTGTATAAAGAAAGGAGTTTTTATTTAATTGTCATACAAAAATTAACTGTAAATGAAAAAAGAATTAAAATAGTTCAAAAAGAATACATAATATGGTGATAGTGTGATGGTGAATTTTTGTGGATGATATGATATTTTTTTGCAACTAGTATAATATATATATAAAATAGTTATTTGAAAAATATGAAGATGTAAAAAGAAATATGAAAAGTAAATTTGATAAAAACAAATCTAAGATATTGGTATTTAATTGGAAGTGTAAAACTGAAGATTGGAAAATGGAAAATATTTGTTTTGAATAAGTTGATGAGTATAGTATAAGTATTTAGCTTCTTTGTTGAATGGATAGTAGCTTAATTAAATGTGAAAAGAAGAGCAAAAAACTAGTATGAGAATAATTTAAAATATGGCATGTTTATCATATAATAAATACAATGTATGGAGAATAATTTTGAAAGGTATGATGATAGCCATGTTAACATTTGGAAATGAGGTGAAGTAATGGCCAAGGAATTCAGATACATTTTTAGTTAGAATACAAAAAGAAGTAAGTAGATTTGCATTAGGTAATGGATGGTGAGCAGAAAATGGGATTTTTCAAAACGTAATGAAGTTGGATTATTCTTTGATGAAGGAAATTAAAAATAAATCTAAAATGTTCACAAGGATACAATATAACAATATTTAATTGGATTATAGTGAGAGAACAATAAGTAAACTCAGCAAGAAAGTTTTGTAATGCACAAAGTAGATAAATAGATAATGTGCTTCCATGTATTTATATAAAAAATAGAATATATGTGTAGAGGATGTATTGCATACATGTGATTATGAGGTATTATTTTATATCTTCTCCTTTATTTTTTTTGCATTTCTTCATATATTCATACATATTATTTCTTTATAAATCTCATATATAGTTTAATGCAATTTTTATATAATTCCTCCTTTATTTTTCTATTTATATAAAATAATGATTATATGTTTAAATGTTGTAGCTCTGATGAAGACTGCAGGACAATCAAAATTGTTAGAAAAATAAAGGAGAAATTATATTAAAATTGCATTAAAGTGTATATGAGGAGATTTATAAAAAAAATAATAATTATGAGGTGTAGGGAAGAAAGAAAAGTAAGTTGTTTAGAAAGAATCAAATAGAGTTATGGAAAATGGTTAGATTTAAAAAAAGTTTGTAGTTATATAATAATAATATATGATAACACTAAAAACCAACAAAACAATGAAATAATATATTACTCAGAAAAAGAATGTTGGAAGTGACAAAACTGAAACACAATCCATGGACCCAGAGCCACAGAGTCTGCTGCTTCACCATTACACTTAACCACAAAGGACTTGCAATAGTACTAAATACAGCTTATTATTATTATTTGCTATAAACACTGGAGGTTTAGATACAGAGGAAAAACAAAAATGAAATAAAGATTGGGAATGTAAATTTATGCCTATAGATAGAAGAGAGTATTAAACATTTGCTTTTGTAGTGCAAGATGTTAAAAGAACAGGATAAATTAGTAGCAACTCTCTCCATATGATAGTGCCACCTAGTGCAAGATATAGTAATCAATAGATGCTAGAAGGTTTGCACATTTAAATTCCTATCTAGTGCCTACTCATAGGGATTTAAAAGCACACATTTTCTGGCATCTGTTGATTACTATATCTTGCACTAGATGGCACCATCATATGGAGAGAGTTGCTACTATTTTAATAGCTTCTGCAAAGAAAAGAAATGATGGTTATGTGATGTTTTAATGGTTTAAGATCAGGATAAGCTACACAAAAAGTGGAAAAAGGGAGCTGACGAGAAAGAGATTTTGCTTGGATTGTTATAATGAAACTGTAAAATAAAAGGATAAAACAATGAAATTAATAAAACAGCTTTAATTAATATGGATAAGAGAAGAAGCAAAAAGTAGATGAATTTACAGTGATATATACAGTTTTTTTCAGAGAGGAAGGAATGTTCAACTGGCTGAAGGGATTTCTGGTTAGATGGTTTATGGACAGAAAGAAACTACTAGCTTCATTTAAAAATAAGCCATTTTGTATTGCTTCACATTCATCTTTAGTTAATTAAAATTCTGATAGGGGGCAGTAGATTTGAATCATCATCTAGTGCCTATTGATTTCCCAAACTGCTCGTATTTTAGATTTGAAATTGAGCAATATTTAAGATGATGTTATGTAATGCTTAGCTGTTATCAATATCATGATCATCAGCCATTCTAACTACTAAAAAAGCAGAAACTAAAAGAAAGGGAAAAAATAAAAAGCTAAAAAACAGTGAGAAAAAAGATTGGAATCATCACACAAACACACTATCCTAAAAATACAGTTAATGACTAATGAGTGAGAGACTGATGAAGTGAGAACACTGGATAAATGAATAAAGTATGAAAATAATTAATAAAGAATGACTTAATTATAAATGCTAGTAATAATCATTAGTGAATTACACTAAGATAATAACAGCTTTCAGTCAAACAGACATTTTTATCATCAACATAATAAAAATAATGTCAATTGCCAAAAATATCTACAACAAGGGCGTTTATATATTAACGAATGTTTCTCCTCTTTACACTATAATGCCATCTATTGTAAGCTTGAGATACCAGTGACTACCAGATAGTAGTGAAATTTTTATCTGATAATTCAAACTTACATTAGGTGGTGTTGGAGTGCAAAGGAGAGAAAAGTTCTTGTTAATATGGTAAGCTAAGTCAGAAAAATAATCTTGTGTTAGTATTTATGTATATTTATAGTTAAGCCAATAATTTAATGGTATAAAATACAATCAGTAATGCTTATATACTTATTTTAAGTTTTGCCAAGTTGTAAAAAAATCAAAACAGTAAAATACTCAATTTTCAATTGCAAATTCCATGTAATTCTGAACAGTTCGAAAATATATTCATCAACATTTGTCTCAGATAATGAGGAACCAATCTATAATTGCAATTTGACTGTGATTTGATAAATGATTCTGAAGCCCAATCTACTAACTCTTTTCCCAAAATAATTATCATTAAATCCAATATTTCTCACAGAAGAATCATTTATATTTATTAAAGAATATTTTTCATTCTTTAGCACTATCTAAATATATAGTATCACACCCACACTTAACAGAAGAGCAATATATAAATCTCTGACCACTCAACAAAGTATGGAGAGACGTATGTTAAGAGTAATAAGAAGAGATCAAAAATAAAATACATGAGATAAAGAACAAACAGGTGATACTGACATCAAGGAAAGAATTAAAAGACTTAAGTGGAGTTGGACTGGACATGTTTCTAGAAGAGAATGATAATAGATGGCAATTGAAATCATAAACTAGATGAGATTGTAAAAGGCCCAGAAAGAGACCACATGTGAGATGGAGTGGATGAAATAAGGGAAGTGTGCTGGGTGATATGGAAAAAAAGGCTAGAGATTGGAGAAGATGGATTGAATTTGGAAAGACTTTCATTTTGCAGTGGATTGGTAATATCTGAAAATGATGATGATGAAGGTACACACACATACACAAAAGTGAATTCAAAGAAATGTATTTCTGAATTCCTGCTGGTTATTTTATGGGAGTAAAATTTGGCAGAAATTAATATCAAAATTCTCACCACTAAAAGAATTTAATATATATAATTTTTAGAATTTTCAATTTGTAGAAAGAATATATCAGGGAGATGTGTTTGATCTCAACTCTGAATATTACTAGAAATTGTTGTGAAATATTATTAACAACTATGTATAAATTACTAAAATTGTATGTAGATGTACTGTAATTATTTTTTTATCATAACTTCAATAATTAATCAATATATGAGTGATATTTGATTTTAAGTGAGTTTACCCAATAAAAATTTCTTACCCCTATCACATGATCGTCCTGTCCATCCTGGTTTGCAGGTGCAAGTGCCATTAGCTGGATTACATTTAGCATCATTCTGACAGATACACAGGTGTAAACAGTCTTCCCCATAACGACCATTTGTACATTCTGAAATTTAACAAATACATAGATGTATAAAGTTAAAAAAATATATTATTCTATCTGTAATGATAACAATGTTCAGAAAATATGAAAAGTCAAAATAATTGTGTAAATAGGATTCAATTTTTTTTTACAGGTTCTGGATGGAGATGATGAAATGTCCATAATTTTATACATAAAGGCAAAACTCTTCATAAAATACATATAAGCCAGAAACTAGACTGAAAATATTGGATGAGGAGGCACTAGATAGGGATTTTATGCACAAACTTTCCTGCATCTATTGATTACTCTGGCTTGCACTGAGTGGCGCCACTGTATGAATTTTACTTCTGTAACTTTTATATTCTTTTTCAAGTCCACATCTCTAATACATCCTATCTTCTTTATTAACTTTTCCTAATTATCCACATTTCTGCTCCATATACAGCTCCACTCCATACAAAACAACCAAAAAGTCATTATTTAATCTAATTTTAATATGTCACAGAATAAACCCCTAGCCTTATTAAAAGACTTTTAGCCATTATAATACTAAATCTACTTGTTTTTGGTCACAATATATGCTATCGATTAACCAACCGCTCAAAAGCTTGATCTATAATTTGCTCTATTTACTTTTAACTTTTTAATCTCAACATCTTTTTACAATAAGTTTTATTTGTATTTATTTTTATTTCAAATCTTTTACAAGTTCTTTTGATAGCTACTTTATGCAAACCTACCAAATAATCGGCAAATCTAATTCAATAAATCCTCCTATCTCTAGTAATAATTTTATCTCTATCAAAATAATGCTCATTTAGCACCTCATCCTGCTTTATATCTTCCTATACTGAAAAACCCTGCAAGAATACCAACCACTTAATCACACAAATATTTTTCATATACAAATTTTCTTATAATTTTTTTCTCATAATATATGTATATTTCAGAGACAAAAAACGAGTCTGAAGATATTACTAAGACAATACACAAGCAAGATCTCCAAAGAATCATTTTAAATAATCCTATAAATAGCATCCATCTTTTTGTTATATCAATGCCAATCTATTTTTTTATGACCACTAAACATCATATGATCACCATTCTTTATTCTTACACATTACACAGAGGCTAAACTCTCCATACAGTAGTGCCACTCAGTGCACAAGTCTTCTTGCATCCACTGATTACTCTGGCTTGCACTGAGTGGCACTACTGTATGGAGAGTTTAGCCTATGTCTATTTTGTTATGATAAAATAAGATCTTTTCATCTGATAAAATAGATTGTAAGGTGGGCATTAGTTACAGGTTTATTTTAAATGATTATTTGGAGAATTTGTAAATTGTTTTAGTAAAATGTTCAGAATTGTTTGGTCTGTGAAATAGTTTACATTCTTAGTTTTACACATCTGATAAGCCTATAAAATTATTTACATACTTATTAAAACAATTAATAGATATATATTCAAAAATAAACAAATTGATTCTATTGCATTATCAATAATACAAAATTAACCAACTCCCCCCCTCTCCTTCTGTACATATAAACAATGTGTCCTAATGAAAAGATGGCTGATTCTCTTTTCAAACTGACTGCAGTGCCATATCTTAATCAATACAAATATTATACAAAAATTTTATTTAGCAATTTCATTACAAATATTTGAAGGTGCTAACATATCTAGAGCCAGAATGGTGATTAGAAATGTGTGTTTAGCTTCTTAACCCATGATGAAACAATACAATAACATTATTAGTTTCAATAATAATTTATTATTTCTAATGTATACAGTGATGTGTAATCATACAATTAATATACAATAACATTATTATTTTAAAATGGACAAAACTAATACCAAAATGACTATATATGGCAGAGACACAAAGAGTCATAAAGATGTTGTCAAGTAGCTTTCAAGATTTCATGGTAGCAGGGGAAGCATTGATATGGAACACGCTGTCACATTATCTAAACTTATGATCTAAACATATTAGCACCTTAAAATATTTGAGGTACCATGTTGTTATGTTAACCATAGATAGTGGTGGAAATAGCTTGGAGAAAGAACTAGTCATTTTTTCATTGAGATGTACTGAGTACATCGACAATAATTTTTAATATACCTGACCCCTTTGATTTTTTTCTAAACCTGACCATTTTTCACATACTAATTGTCAACTTCATAAGAAATATCTCAATTCAAACCTCAGTAGTACTTTAGCATGATGTAAGATTAACCTGCATGACATACTGCAGTGGAAGAGGCAGTTTCTGGGGGTTCATAAACCACATATTTGAGCCTGGCTCAGGTTACTTCTAGTACTCAACTTCCTGAATAGTTTACTATTAAATACTTTATGACATAAGACTAACTTAATTATTCTTAAATTCTCATATCTCAGAGAATTACAAATATTGAAAACAAAAAGTATATTTGTTTCTCATCAGAATCATAAATTATAGTACTGCCCACCAATTTCTCAAAATCTCATTAACTCCTTGCTCTGTGTCATATTTCAACTCAATTAAAGCTTTTACAAATTTTATTATTATAAAAAGCTGAAAAACTTGAAATCATTAGATCGGAAGTTGAACTTTGTTAATGCGCTATTACTTAAATATTACTGGCATGTGAGTGCACAGAGATTTATAATATTTAAGTAATAGTGCATTATCGGAGTTTGACTGCTGATCTAATGTTTTCAAATCCTATTATTGTACAATATAATTCATCTTTATGGGAGTACTGATGAAGACCTATTATTTCTATCATGCAAATCATTTGCATATTATTTTCATCACTTCATTATATCTGTTTTATTTATTAACATTTTAGCATTTCCATCTTCAATCTATTAATTTATTCCCGTATCTCTTTTTTTCTATTCAATCTGTTTTATGCTAAATCAAATTTATTTTTTCTTTGCAATTTCTCTGCTTATCAATATATATATTTTCTAATTCTTTTAGCTTTATCTCTTTTATAACTTAATTTCCTAATACACCATCTATTTTATTCATCATCTCATTATTATCCGAAGCTTCTTTTTTTTTGCTTTCTTACAATTTTCAAACCTACTGATATCTCTGTGGAATCTTTTAGTTTTCCTTTCCCAAATTTACTTTATCAATTATTCAACTATTATTTACATTTCCTTATCCAACAAATCTGATAATTCCCCCCTAATATCTTCCTTTTAAACTTTACAATTAACTACCAGAAATTTTCCTTTGTTTTCAAATATATGATTATATGTGACTCTTTTGCAGCAGTTAAATGTTTATAGATGTTCTTAATAATCTTCTACCACCACACATTCTAACAACGTATGAATAATGACCATATCCCAAGATATATTTTAAGATGAATCAGAAATCATCAGTTGACCCAGGTCAACATTTCTCACATATATCATTAGTATATGTTTAGTATTTATCAGTAGCAAGTTATTACATATTGATTTATAAGTGTCAAACTTACCTCACCCATAACTTTGACACAATACATTCTAGATAAATACAGTAATGATTATCACTAATCATTTAATAAACTAGAGATTATCTTTAGTCCAGATATAAACTTTAAATCTCAGTCAAAGATTAATATATCTGTTTTTTTAAATTAAATACCACACATGAAATAATCCAATTTTTTTTTTTTTCCATGCATAATGACTTTTATAGAATGTGTGTTAGTGTGGAGGTTTTTTAAAACATCTATAAAAGATATTACATATGGAAAAAGGGAAATAAAGTTGAATTATTCCATATGTGTATTTTATTATAAAACAGATATATTAATCTTTAATTGAGGTTTAAATTTTATACTTGAGCTGGAAGTAATCTCTAGTTTAATAAATGACTAGTGATAATTATTACTGTATTTATCTAGAGTGGTTCATATCAAAGTTGTGGGTGGGATAAGTTTGAAATTTGTAAATCAAAATGTAACAATTAAAGGTTTATATTCATCTTACAAATTAATTGCTAAAAATCTTTTTCAACGTATTTAGATATTTTTTTAAAAAGTTTTTATTAACCTGAAATTAAAATGCTAGTTATAAAAGAATAATGTAAAATATTTCTTAACTTCATTATTCAGATTTAGTTCTGTGACTGACAATGTTGACAATTTATCTAATTTCAATGGAGAGACATTGTATTTTATTTAAAACAAAGGAGTATAGTTGAGTGATATCATGCAACATGGGTAACACATTGATACCAGCTCAAATGATCTGAAAGATATTGCTGATATTTACCAGGGCAATTGCTGAAATAACACACACATATATATATTGATATTTATCTTTTGACATATAATTATCCTTTTGAGTCAGTTATTTGAAGTTTAAACTTTATATATATTCACAGAGAGCATTGCTCAAAAAACAATGCTTGGGAGAGTGATTTGAATATTTTATATTATTAATTTTATTGTCGTAGATATTTTATTTCTTGATATATAGATGGAAGATGGAAAGATTAAAAAAACAATAACACTAAAAAACAGCACTTAAAACAATATCTATCCAGATAATCTCTATATAAAAAAATGAAAAATACTATAGTCTAAATAAAAGAAAGATATCCAATTAGACTTTTATGGTTTTATCAGAGAACCTGCAAAAGATTAATAAAAAAATAAATACAATTACAATATTATCTTAGAAAAAGAACTCAAAAAATGTCTGAAGTCTTCAAATAAAATCTTATTTCATTACTAGTGAGAGTTGTCCTTCACAAAACATTTAATTTCCCTTCACTCCAAACAACTTTATAATTTTTTCTAGTGGAAATAATTTTATTTTAATCTTCTCTAAAAACTCAAACCATTTAGTGTTTCTCACATATGTTGTGCCAATGACATATATTGAAGTATTCTAAACAAAATATACCAAGATCTCCTCTTTAGCTAGTCTTTTTCAATAAACTCCACATTTTTTCATGAATAAATGACATATAAGAGATAAACTTATTCCTCTGAGTGGTTTCTGGATATTAGCCTTTAGGTTTATACTACTATGGTGGCAATAATGATTAGAAATATTGCTTGCAAAAAAAAAAGGCATTAAAAAATCATCAAATTCAGTGGCATTAAACCAACATCGACTTTTGAATGTTGTTTCCACAGAATAATCTATCATCAGATCATTTTTTCGATCTTACGATTACTCTCCTATTTTTCCATTTTCAACAGCTTCGAGAGTTGTATAATCTTTAATAATTTGTCTATCATAATGTGATTAAAACAGAATAACCTTAATCTGGCAATGTATGCTGTGAAAAACAGTTTAGGCCTATTTTAATCAAGCATCCATTTATTCATTTTCCTTTCTGTTAATCTGCTAAAACATCACATGATCACAATTTCTTATGCTTACACAATCTGTTAAAACAGTAGCAACTATCTCCAGACAGTTGTGCCACCCTGTGCAAGCCATAGTAATTAATGGATGCTAGAAGATTTGTGCATTCCTATTGTAGTGCCTAGTTATCCAATATTCTGAGACTAATTTCTAGCTTGTGGTTTTCATCAGTGAGGAATTTTGGATTTGCGAGCACTGCACTACTGAACCAGTGCACTTAGATTCAAGGCTCTTCACTGATGAAAGTCATAAGCTAGAAACTAATCTGGGATATTGGATGAGAAGGTACTAGATAGGGATTTTGCAGCATTAATTAATTATCATGGCTTGCATTAGGTGATACGACTGTATGAAGAGAGTTGCTACTGTTTTCTTTACTGCGTGTAGTATTTTTAAAAGTCATTGCTAGGACAATAATTTAAAAGCATCACTACTTTTTCTACTTATTTTTTCCCCTTCAATACCTGCAATTAGATATTGAAAAAAATAAGTTAAAAAGAGAGAATTTTTATTTCTTATTTTTTAAACTATGTCTTCATAATTTAGGATCTTTTCAAAGATTTTCAGTCCAACTCTTCCTACTGTTTAGTCTCTTCAAATATCGTAACTGCTGAATTCATTGTTTACAATTAATTTCAGAACCTGTCATTACATCTGTTTTTAGAATTTTTAGTCTTTGCTCTATTTATATACAAAATACATTTTCATGTTCTCTTCTTTGTCTTTTCTAATAACTCCAGTGTCGTTACTCTGAGACAGCTGATATTCTGCTATCAGTTTTAGCAAAGATGCATCAATCCTTAGAAGGCATTTATTTGTTCATCAATAAAAAAAGCTATTATTTCTCCTTTTGTTTTATTTTTAAACAAAATAAAAATTATTTCACATTACAACTTAACTTTTTTTACAGTTTATCAAAAAATGTAATTTAAAAATTGAATGTGATCTAAACCAGGGGTGGGCAATTGTTTTGGCTCGGAAGCCGTAGAGGTTGGCGGAGGGCTGCATTGGGAGTCACTTTGTGGAAGCAAAGGTTAGCAGAGGGTCGCATCTTTTTTCATGACACAATAAACACACTGCTTTATTCCCTGTATTACCAAAGAAATATTTGTTTGCCCATTCTTCATTAAACACATGACATTCATTACCTATTTTACATTTTTTCAGAGGGTTCATGGTTTCACTAAAGTTGTAAATATAAATATTTGCTAATGCAAAGATAAAATTGAAATTAACCAGATCAACTGAAAAAGCACTGCACATTGTATCTACACTGTACATGTGTATTGACATGGCCATCCAAAAATATGAGATGAATCTTCAGTCATGCACGGGAAGGAAACCCCAGTTCAAGGCAGATTTTTATGATTATCTTGGTGGGCTGTGTAAAAACTCTTAGGGACCACATGTGGCCCTCAGGCCACTATTTGCCCACTCCTGATCTAAACTATTAATTTTGCAAATAAAGAAAGAAAGTAATAAAGTGAAGACAATATATCAAAGGACAATCTTCTGAAGGTGACAAATAAAAAAAGGTGTTTAACAGAAGATGGTTTGCTTTGACCTCAATAGTTTCTACACAAAAATTATAAAGTAAATATTACATAATTAAAATAAAATAAATATTAATAATTTTACAAAAACAAAAAATGAAGAAATTAGATTATAAATTCATTTATAATTTAATAAAATATAATGCTGGACATTCCGATTATCAATTTTGAGTTTGTTTAAAGAGGCAGTTTGATTTGTTTATACTTAATTTTTGGCGCACCCCCCCCCAAATAGTGACATCTATGAAATAAAATTATAACTAAAATATGAATTTTTAATAAACTATATATAAAATACCTTTTAGCATCTTTTTAACTCATTTTTTGCTATTAACAAATGCAATGGGAAAAGTGACAAAAGAGATAGTCAGTATAAATTATGATGTTGTGTTTATGAGCCCATCTACACTTTTGCTTTGATTATATATTAGCATACCATTTACTAATATACTTACATGTAGAGTATAATTTATATATATACTAACGTAATTTGAAGGCAACGATAAGCTATTCTGATATCACTGTAACAAATTAGAGAGAAAGGCTGAAGCTTATATTTAACAATCTCTTAATATTAAGTTAATCTTCAGTTAATAGATGTAAATATAATCTTTTACAGGCTTGAATGTAGATGAAATAATGCGGAAAGACTGAACACCCTCAGTGAACTAAACTAACTGTCAGTAAATAAAAAGATCTTTGATGTTCAGCTTTCTATACCAATGACAAAATTAATAATAATAATAAAAAAGACAAAAAATAAACATTACTAACAAAAATATTATACTGACAATTAAAATGAAAAAAAAAATTCAAAAAATTAAAAACAAATAAATTTCTCTCTTAACATTGTAAAATAAAATAAATTGCCTTTACTTTTTGATTTTTCTTTCAAAACCATAATAATAAACATATGTTATGCAAGCTTAAATAAAAAAATATATTACTTTCTTCACATTTTTGTCCATAAAATCCTGCAAGACATTTACAACTTCCAGTTGTCGGATCACAAGTGGCACCGTTGCGACACACACAGCGTTCTTTGCAGCCCAAACCATATGTACCGGAAGGACAGTCTACAAATAGATGAAGTAACACTTTAAATTATTACATTCTTATAATTTTTTATAATTAATGAGTTTTACAGTATTGTGGGGGGTGGGAGATGACAATTCAATTTTTATAATTGGAAAAATAAATAAAATTTATTTTAATTTGAACGAAGTATTTATCTGGAAAAAAAACAACAAAACAATGTTAATAGCAAAATCATTTACCATTTTTACAGTTGTTTCCAGTTTTTCCAGGAGGACACAGACACTTGCCAGTTTGTGGATTACAGGCTCTACTTCCACAACTACAGGATTTCAAACAATTGGATCCATATTTACCTTGTTCACAAGCTAGAATAGATCAGAAAAAAATAAAAGAATTAATCGTGTATTTTGTTAAAGCATATGCAAAGAAATAAAAACAATAAATATAGACACAGTACAAATATAAAATAAAATATAACAATTTTGAAGATGTGTTAGAAAACTATTCTTTAGGATCAATTCGCTGAAAGAGTAAAGAGATTGATAAAAAAAAAAAAAGAAGAAAAGAATACGAATAAAGTTCAAATTTCAGCGTTTTATTCTTTTTATTCTTTATACAGCTAAAAGACATTAGATAAAAATCGCCATTTCAAAATATTATGTAATCATATCAATATGGCTTATTTTTGTTTGGGTTAAGCATGTAACAATGGTGGATAATCTTAGAACCTAATGTGATAATAATATTTGAAAATTATTCATTAGCCATACCCCTAAAAAGAAATAGAGATCAGGAGGACTCTCATAGATAAGTGTATAAAATTTCTACTGAATATTATTGACTTTGATATAATAACATAGTTGATTAGAGCATAACCATAAATTTAGAAATCACAAATCTTAAACTCATCAGTTTGATTCCTGTGCTAATATTGTCACTAGTCTGGCTAGTAATATCTAAAAAAGAGAAAAAATAATATCACTCAAAGTAATATTACATATAGTAATCTATGTGTTGTTATTTACAATTCATCATATTTGCTAATAAAAAATTAATAATAATCAGTACCATGAAGAAGATGGTGTCAATATCTTTTCTGAATGCTATTTTTATAGTACTAAGCATGGATTTAACAGTAGTGCCACCAAGTGCAAGCCTTCATAATCAATGGATGCAGGACCGTTTGTGCATAAAATTCCTATCTAGTGTCTACTCATCCAATATCCCCAGACTAGTTTCTAGCTTGTAGCTTTCATCAGTTAGGAGCCTTGAATTTGAAAGCACTCCACCTAGATTTTAGGATCTAATGCAACCCTCCAGCAGCTACCTTTTGGTTAACTATAAAACTAAGAACCCCAAGATGAAAACCCAAGCTCATTCACTTGCATAGTCATAAAGATTTACTAACTTTCTTTGAAAAGTAATAATCTTTTAACTTCCCAGTGGAATGCTGGTATACTAATCCTGCCATTTGTTTGATATCAATCCATGGCATTCTACATTTCTTTAATTCTTCATCTACATATTTCCAAACTATTTTATATCTATCTCTACATTGGCATCATATGGTATTCATTGTAGAGTCTTCAACTACAATGTGTGCATTCTTCAGATACACCTCTTTATTGTTATTTTAAACATAATCTCTAGTTGCATAGGTTTTGCATGTTATCCTTCTTCCCAGTAATCCTATATTTAATATTAAATTTTTTAATCATCTTTAACCATAAAAAGAAGATTGCATTCTTAAAGTGAGACTTCCTTTAAAAAACAACTTTGAGATGTATAGTTTTAAAGCTTATTAATAAATGGGTTTTCAACATTTTTCAATAATATTTTGTCAAGTGCAGTTTGGTGCAGTTATAGATTGGCAGGCTCTGAAGTTCAAGTTCCATGGATCAGAAATCAAAGTTCAAGTTCCATGGATCAGAAATCAGCTCCTTTGCTTATTGTTTCTGTAAACTCCTGAGCAATAAACCATTAAATTAAGTGTAATAATGTTTTCAGAATACATAATTCTTCATAAACTTATATAACATTAATATTTCTATTAATACCAGACCTGTTCCATGTCAGAGTACAGGGGGTGAAATGTATCTGGGTGATCCACTACTGTAGGAGCGGCACAAATGACTCGACATAATAAAAAATTTAAATCATTAGATAATTGAAAGTATACTTCAATACTTGATTTTGCTGAATTTAACAGACTATTTTATTTTATTATAGATGTTATTTATGTGTTTATATTGTTTTATTGGTAAGACTAGATCTATGATTACATGTCAATGCTGCTTTCAAGAAAGAAAACTATTGTATTTGACGCTGTTTCAATAGCACTTTTATTATACCTACATATATACAGCCAATATTATAGTCTAATTAACAAACATTAGAAATTTACATTCTATGCAATGCACTATGGCTTCTCCTTTATTGAAGGCAGAAATTTCTCAGCCACTATGTGCAGAAAAACCTTTTAGCCACCTTATCTTACCTTCCCTTTTCATTCCCCACCCTATGTTTTCTTCATATTCTTCTCTATCCTGCTCCACCCCATTTCCACAACATCATCTTTGTCCACTCTATAGTCTTTATATCTAGATCCCACTTACCATTTCCAAACCCCGCATAAAAACCAAGAACCCACTTTTAGTATAATCATTTTAAATTTATATTTATTCTCCCACAACTTCATTATTTATAACCTTTCTGCTTGTAAGCATTTACATTCAATTAACAGATGCTTAATATTTTCTATGCCTTCCTTATGTAACTTGCAGATTAAATCACCCATATTTCTCCATCATTTACATGTATATCCTTTGTTGCTAATGATCCTGTTTGAGCCTTAGACAGTAAACTACTTTCCTTGCTATTATCATAAGTTAACTCGCACCCAATATTCTGATTACTTCTATCTAGTTCACCATCTCTCCAACTTTTCTATTAATGCATCTATTCATCTATGCCATTCCTTGCCACTATAACATACAGTAATTCTCCTAACATAACCATCCCATCTTTTGTATAAGAATACTGACATAAAGTCTTTATCCAAATTTTCTACATACCAAATTACCTTTCTCAGCTATCTTGTTGCCTGTCCTTTGCTCACAGTCCATTTAAATACTATTTTTGGCTATTTTCTTATTATCCACAAATTTCAATCTACAGAACACTTTACTTTCTGCATCTCTCAAATAAAAACTTGACCATCCCATTTCTCCTCGAATTGACTCCTTTGCTGACCACACATCTGCATCTCATGCATGTCTTCCTACTTCTTTTCATACTTTTTCTAAGTAATCTAACATCACTTTACAAACACCCAACACATCATCACCATAAGTTGACCCTGCTATTGCCACTCCCTTCTATACCATTCTAGCTACATCATATTTATTATATGAAACACTTAATTTCTTTATCAGTCCCTTTCTTTTCTTTGCTTCATTTATCATTTTTTTCTCCCATTCACCCAAGCAATTTCTCTGATTACTTAAGATGATTCCCAAATAGTTAATACCTATTCACCACATTTAACTTTATATCCCTAATAAAAATTCTTTCTTTTCTCTTTCCTCAACATTTATCATCATTACTTTTGATTTTACTTCACTAAATTTATTCCCTATCTCTTTATCCATCCTTTCATATATCTTCAGTATAACTTCCATGATGATGAAATGAGATGCACTGTGACTTTTCATTTATCAGAGTCAGGAATCTCTCAGTTACCATGCCCAGAAAAATCTGTTAGACACTTTATCATCCCTTTCCATTCCACACACTAAGTTTTTCCCATAATTTTTCTCTATTTTGCTCCATCCCATTTCCACAACATAATCTTTGTCAACTCCATGGCCTTTATATCTAAATCCCCCATATCTTTTCCCAAACCAGGCATAAAAACCAAGAACATACTTTCTGTATAATCACTTGATTTATATTTATTCTTCCACAACTTTATTATTTGTGCTCTTTCTGCTTGCAGGCATTTACATCAATTAACAATTGCTAATATTTTCTATGCCTACCTTACACAGCTTGCAGACTAAATCACCCACATTTATATGTATATTCCCTTATTGCTAAAGATCCTGTTTGAGCCCTAAACAGTAAACTACTTTCCTTGCTATTATTGTACATTTGCATAACAGAATTCAGAATCCAAGCAAAAGAGACCGAAGCTGACCAGACTAGGATTGTGACATCCCGAGTCTGACTTCAACTCGTAAGCCAGTACTCCAAGACTCAAGACCCTACGAATGACCACCTTGAAATTACACGTAGTATACTCCTTTGTTCACGGCCGAAATAGATCAGGGAGATGCAATAAGACTCTGATAAATAAAAGAAAGGTTCTTAAATTGTCTAAAATATATCAATAATTTAAAGGATTATTAATGCATAGTTTTCACACACATATATATATATATATATTATAAATAATAATTAAAATTGGACTGAATTAGATCAATAACGAGACAGAGAATGAACTACACTAAATTAGTTATACATTTATTTACAATTAATTTCAATATAGAATGTATGCAGATACTGGGTAAATGAGAAAACACATTCTCTTCTTACACTGAATTTAAAATAGCTTTATATAAGTAAGTATTGAAATTTGCATAGATGAGTTTAACATATGCCCATCTTATGAATTGCTTTACAACTGATACATAAATAATCACTACATTATGTCTATAAATCTAGTTATGCCAAATCCTATTAAATTTGTGGCTGTTATATAAGTAATTATATTGAGCCTTGATCTCTAAAAATTCATTATTTATTGCAAACACAATATTATTTAACAACGAGCGCATAAACCAGCTCAAGTAATGATCGATCGAACATGGCTTTTGAGAGAAATTTCAGATCAATGCTGAAGTGCTATGTTAAGATGGGAGAGTTGGCTGCCTAAGATTTTACCAATGTGCTATGGCACAGATAAATGACAAAAGAAAATGTCGCTCTGCGGATGGATGAATAAATCCAGGGTTCTTGCAACCAATGCCGGTACCCTGTAATCGATCGCCATTTGCATGAAAAGGAACACTGTGTTCAGGAATGGCAGGGGACTTACGTGCTAACCTGGCCTTGGCTCAGGCTTTGCTACTGCTCTATCCTATAAGAGAAGATATGCTGGTGATGCTGTGGTTCCATCTTAATATACATATCATACGTATAGCAGCAAAACGAGAATAAATTTAATAAAACAATAGATCACATCCACCAAGCAAAGAATAGTATATTTCATACTATGAAATACAAGACAATAGCATATTAGTTTTATTAAATTGGAACCAACTCTTGTGTAGCCTGATAATAAATGTCTATGCTACTAACGGGGATATTAATAAATCTCTTTACTTTGACATGCTCGATCTATTAGGTTACTTATAGATAATTAATACTTTAAAGAGGGAAAGTATATTTCTATAGACATAAGAACTTAAATGACAAATATTCTTATGACTATTATCAAGGCTAATTTAATTCTTAATAAAACTATAAAGTTTAAAGTAATTTATTATGTGAACATGGGCAAAATCCAGTATGTTGGGCATGGCTTCTGAAGCGATTTCTCATGTTTTTATTGTTAAGTAAATATTTCTTACTTGTGTTTATATAATTAATATTATCATAACACTTTATTGGTAAAATTCAGTTCTGTCAGTTAAGATTTAAGTTTTTCTAATTTTTAGTGTGATTTTGTAAATGCTATCAGTAAAATATTATTCGTTAATATGATAAGTAATAGTAGCTTATTGGACATAAAAGTGTATCTTAGATATATTTTTGTTTTATTATATTTTGAAAGTTTTAGTAAATGATTATTTAGTAAAAATAGCATAGCTTTAAAAAAAAAAAACATGTTAAAAGTTAGCAAAATAGTGAAGTAGAATTACTTTAAAATGAACGTGTCATATGATAAATCACCCAAATATTTGTATAAGTAATTGAGAATCTTCACAAGTGTGCAGATGATTATGTTATCTATTATTTTTATTGCATCCTGTATATTAAAACAGCATCTAACCTTTCTTTGGCAAAAAGTTGTAAATAAATTTTGTAAATTGTAAATGTGATGCTAAATGTTAATAAATGTATTATTATTACTAGAATTTAGTCTTTGTTTTCTATATATGATTTTTTTGTTTCCTGAATTGTTAATTCTATTACATAAATCTTGTTAAATCAGATAATCAATTTATAAGACATAGATCCAAATTTAAAAATGCAGAAGTATTATAATTCCAAAGATTGGAGTTGCATTTGAAAGAATCAAACATTTACTAGATTTTATATTGAATTCATTATACACTTCAGACTGCATATTATTTATTATTTTACAAATAAAAATTACATTATTTCATCAATTGATTTTAGATTGTGTTATTGATGAGTATTAGAAGAATATAAAAAGGTACCCTTTCTTTCTAGATACTCAAATGTCATCCTAGGGAAAGACTTTGATTTTCCAAATTTATATTTTAATTAAATATGATTATTAGTTAGATTAAACATTTCTTTAATTAATTGCTATTGTTCTTATAATTTATAAAGAGCCTGCTACTAGCTCTAAACCAGCTTAATTTTTATTTATTTTTTATGATAAATGCTACAAGAGAAAATACATAAAGCCTTTATCTATGATGGTCCCCATCCCCAGGCCGGTTTTGAGCTATGGCTCTCATCAGTGAGGAGCTAGGACATAAGATTCAAAATATTAACTCAAGCCAAGCATTTATCTAATTCTTAAATATTAAGAAAAAGATCCAAATCTTCAGGCACCTACATGTCTTCAAACTCAGCTCTTTAACCAAAGAAACTATATGAGCCTGAACTAAATTCAGAGATCCCATATATTAGTAGGCTTAGCAACTTAATATAGCCAAAGCCGTAATAGCAAAATTATAATAGTAAAAAAAAAATAATTTAAGTTTGTTTAGAGCCAGTAGCAGGCTCTTTATAAATTATATATTGGTAATACAAGCTATATAGGTCATGTGATATATGACTGATTTTTACTACTGTTATTATAATGCATGGGGATATATTAGCTTACAAGAGAAGTACTCCTTTAGTCTACTAGGATGCCATTCATTTATTCAACAATATGATTTGATGATTAATATTCAAAATTAGTAAAGAAAGAACCCTGATATCATTATATATTATTTTATGATTATTCAAATTAATTTTATTATTGCAAAAGTCAATAGTGTGGCATTAAGAAACCAATTATAGTTCATTGTATTATAAGAAAAGTACATTGTCTTTTACTACAGAAGAGTATGTCAGATCAGATCATGGCAATAAAATGGATTGGTGATTAACATTAATTTTTCCTACAATATTTTAAGAAAGAATAACAGAAAGTCATTGTAAGATTTTATATCTCATGTAAATTACACATGCTACTTGGGAGATGCATTTTAATATGGGAAGGTTGGTTAATTTAAATAGTAATGTATAAGAATGAGTGAGGTTTCTCCTCTTCTTAATTTATTTGTTTACATTATAATATGCTTTTATTATTAGTTTAGATTCCCTTGATATTTTAATGAATGTCTCTACAGCAAATGTTACTATAACCAATAACCCACTGACTTTAACCATAGGATGATTTTCACCATCGTCTCAGGATGGTTATTAAGAGGCTTTGACATTTTTGTTAGTTAGAAATGGTCGCAGTACTTCGTATATTCTTTTATTGGTTAAAAAATATATATATTATTTGATGCCTTAAGGTTGACACCCATAATGCAGGCCTTAAGGACCATCTAGCACCAAGTTTGTAACATATACATACACACTGATTAGTGTTTTGTTTAAAAAAGTTCATACATTTTAAACTCAATAACTAGCAATTCAGAATACTTGTACTCAGTAAGAAAGTTATTCAATGTCTATGTGACATAAATAAAATATTACTGAAAGTAGCTTATCTAAAAATGTTGTTTAACTAGTAATAAAAGCGCATACACTTGAATTTTATTAGCATTATTTATTTGGAATAAAAATATTTCAGATTATTCGTGTACTTTAAAATTATATAATCATTTGAATATCGTAAAAATTCCAATCACACACACAAAGTGTGCACAAACATACTACCGATGTAAAGTGACAAGGTTATGAGAGTAAACATATTACTCACACAATTATTTAAAATGTTATATATATAAGATATTTTACAAAAAAGGCTTTTATTAGTAAAAAAAAAATTTTTTTCTTGTACCACAATTTTGTTGTTATACGTAACTTTTAACAACTATGTGAACATCCATAAATTAATTAATCACTATTTTTAAAAATGGTGACTAAAATTTTACTGTCATCAAACTAAATAAAAGCATTTTTTATATATTTTATTTTTATAGTACAGTATTCAGATATTTTGCAACAATATTATTCCCGTAATTGAAATTAAATTCATGTGCATTAAAAATTGTTTTCAAGATTTTTGTATTTATAAAAGCTGTCAAATTTTAGATAAATAATCACAAGAAATTAAAATGTTGTCTTTTATTTCTTTCTCTTCCTATTTTAATTAACTGTAAACATTTTTTAGTGCATTAATTATCAAATTCAATGAAAACATATTTTTAACCACATAGTGCCCTCTATTGGGAATTATTCAAAACTAAGTGATCTCAATGTAGTATGAAATGCACACCTCCCAACTCAGTTAGGCTGGACAGACAGCTGGAAATTCTGATCTTCCTCTAGTTTAACATTTGATGAAAGGAACCGCACTTTATTATAGAGAATTGTCAAAAACAATTTCAGTTAAAGAAATGAGCTTTGGATCAATCGAGATATGTATTGCAAGTGTGTTTAAATAGATAGATATTTTTAGTTCACAAAACAGAGCAATTTCTTTGCCTCTCTAACTGAAGTTGTTTGTAATGATCCTCTATGTAATCATATAGGATGCTAGAAAGAACACCATTCTTACGTTGCACAAATTGTAACCTGCAGTTACAGGAAGATTAATTACAGTAGCACTGGTCATTTTAAGAGAATAGTCTTAAAGGTTATATGTATTCAGTATTGTAATAGCTTATCATTATAGATTTATTGCATAAATCTTCAATCCTAAAGTTTTAATAAAAAAATTTTTTTAGGTTTTGCAAACTAAAAATAACAATCGTTTTAAACTAATTTGCATATCTCAACAGATTTAAAATGCTTTTCTATCAAGAGTGTTTATGACAATCCTATATATAATACATCATCATTGTCAATCATTATTGACCTACTGCAGATGGTCTCTTCAAGTTTAATCCAGATTCTCTGATATCTAGCTTCTCTATCACATCAGAAAACTTCCTTATTTCATTACTCCAACTCATATGTGGTCTCTTTCTAGGTCTTTCACAATTCCTTAGGATCCAATTAAAGTATCCATCTATTATTATCTCCTCCAACAATGTGCCCAGCTCAACTCTATTTCAGTCCCTTAATTCTTTCAATGATGTCAGTAATACCTGTTTGTACTCTCACCCATATATTTTATTTTTGATCCTTTCTTCTAACTCCTAACATGTATTTCACTATTCTTTGTTGAGTGGTCTGAAGTCTCTGTATTGCTCTTCTGTTAAGTGTCCAAGTCTTACATTCATGGGGCAGAACTGGTAAAACACCTTTATTAAAACCTTCCTTTTCAAACACACAAGCATATTTCCTTTTAATATTATTTCTACCAAAAGCCTCCTATCCAAATTTAATTCTACAAATAATTTCATTCATTGTTTCCATCTATTAATAATTTGATTAAGGTATTTGTAATTGTTAACAAATAATAGAGGGTATGCTCTTTTATTACACACATTGTTAAATGCTATAGCTGGGAGAAGAAGGCAGATCAATTATTATATTAGCAGTCAATTCAAGAAAACAGTCTCGAGTAGTAGATATATTTGGAACTATAATCATTTATCTTTAAATACAACAATTAGATGATTTTCACAAACTTTTGGATATAAAAATTAATAATTTCCAATAAGAACTATTTAGTATTGTATAGATAATTTTTGACTATGATATACCCAAGTAAAATAACATCCTAGTTGAAATTTATCTATAAAATACTAGGTTAATTATCATTAAAATTATTAATATTTACATTTAAAGTCCATAAAAAATTTCAAATTATTATCTAAAACTACTTTATGAGAGAGTTTTATTTATTTGGGAAGTTGTTATATTTCTAATTTTCACACATATAGATGTATAATGTGCTTCCGTTATATAATCTGGGAGATAAAAATGAATTCATTTTTGGTAATATATTAGGACTACTGGATAGAATGACCAGTTGGCAATCAATTTCTATGTGATTCATTGCTTCGTTTCACCATAGTTAAGATTTATTGATATAAACATATAAAAAATTCCCAATAAAATTATTGCTATTTCTACCTAAACATCTTTCAAAATCTTGTAATTATTATTTATAATTCTTTATTTGAGAGTCCTATTTAACTGTAAGAATATTTAAGAACTTCGTTATATTTCTAGTTTTTATGCATATAAAAACTGAACATCCCACCAATTTCCTTATATTCTAGGAGATAAACTAAAAATGGATTCAGTGTTTGTCTTAAAGTGTGTTATGATGACATTTGGACTATTTCCACCATCTAGAATTAACTGTTAAATGTCTTTAGAAAAATTCAAACTTTAAATAAACTTAGAACAGATTCAACTGTTCATTGTAGCACACAAAGTAATATATAAGATAACATTTCAAGTGGGATTATTCTCCTTTCAAGTGTTCCTTGCTTGATCAGTGACAGTACTAATATGGGGATCAAACTTGGAACTTTCAAATTCATAAATACCGAATTAAAGATGATGCCCTAACTAACTCTCAAAATTACACTTATCTATAAGTTCTCCATTTTTTTCTTAATGAGTGGTTTCCAAACATTGTGAACTGTAACATTAGGTTGATGTTATTAGTAAAAGTTGAATGTATTTGAAAATTTTAAATAAAGTTTGAAATTTTCTAAAGACATTTAACACTTAAAAATCAGATGATGGAAATAATCCAACATAGGTTATAAAATGAGCATGAATAGTTCTTAATAAGCTTTTCTGATTATACCTATTCCCAGACCGGTTTCTAGCTGTTGGCTGTCATCAGTGAGGCACTAGGATATTCGGACATTAAATCTAATGTTCGAATATCCTAGTATCTCACTGATAACATCCAAGAGCTGTAAACTGGTCTGGTGATAGGGATATTCAGAAAATCTTATTAAGATGTCTGAATATCCTAGTGCCTCACTGATGACAGCCAACAGCTAGAAAATGGTATGGGAAATAGGGATATTTGGAAAAGCTTGTTAAGAGCTATTCATGCTCATTATATACATTTGTAGTACAAACTTATTAAATTAAACAGATTTAGTTTTGGTTTAAAAATATATATTAAGCAAATACTATTACTAGATAGCATAATCAATTGGCAATACCATTATCTAATTGATATTTTTCTTAATTATATTACAGATTAAATTTATCAATACAATACACAGAGAATTCACAATAAAATGATTAATATTTATATATATAATCTTAATAACATTAATGAAGATATTTATAATAAATGAGAAGTAAATTTAATGCTTGTAAGAGCAAATAGAAATTTTAATATTTTTACTGCTATTTAATGTAATATAAATAGTTTGCCTTTCCAAAATATGATAAGTCCAAAGACTATATATTACGATCATACGAATTTAATCACACTTTAAAAATAAAATACATCAGATAAAACTATATATATATATAAGAAGGTTCAGCACTATTCTGATGAGTTTCACATGTATTTAGCTTCTAGAACAACCAATGAAACTAAGGCACAGCCAAAGCATGCAATCCATTTATGTTAGATGGCAATTAATGATATTAGAATTCAAATCTGTGTTATAGAATGAAAAACACTCTAATTTATTGTATACAAAGTGTGGCTCATTGAAAAGATGATAGGTTCTCTCATCAAAATGCCTAGAGTACCATCTTTAAATTAATACATATATTACGTAGTGATATAGTTTAACTCTTATCCACAAAAAGTTTATGCCACTAACATTTTCACATTAAATGTGGGTGTATTTTGCACTTTTTAGATCATCATCAATGCTCTCCCTAGTATCATGAATTCTTGAAAGTGACTGGAAAACATTGTTGAAACTCTCTTATTCACTTGAATGACTTCAAAAGTTTTAGTAACAGTTTTACCCAATTTAAAACCAAAATGTAATGCTAGTACATGATTCCATAGTGAATTAAGATATGAAACACATGCTCACCTCTCATGCTTTAACCCATGATCCAGATAAGCTACATTTTAAATTGTGGTAAATAATTAAACTACATCACTATGTAATACATACATTGATTCAGAGATGGAACTGCAGGCACCTTGGAGAGAGAACCAATCACCAATCATATTATTTCTGGGTTGTACTATATATGTATGGACAGAAGAAATATAAATAAATATAGAAAACAGTAACAGTTAAACATATATAAGTTATTAGCTTCTATCAAGATAATAACAACCTCTTATGACATTTAATATCTATTGGCTTGTATTACTGTTGTTGATTTGCAGTTATTGGCTTTGATAAAGATGTTGGAGCTGTTTCAATTAGTATTGGAACCTTAAAGAAGCACACCAAAGACAATGGCTTTTCCTTCCACCCAATCCCTAACTTTTATTTTCAGAGATATTTAATGCTGTTTTTAAACTTGTCTTTTCTCATCCTGATGCCATGAAATTTGTTCTAGGCACCCCTATTGATATATCTCCACCCAGTAATTTTTTTTGCCATTCTTAATCAAATCCATTGCTGCTTATATTGTTCTTAATCATCACACATTCTATTAAAAAATGCACTTTTGGAACATGACTCCAGTGCTAGTCAACCTCAGCTGTCCCTGTTTCTCCTTATCATCATTAATAAACAGTTAATTCTGCTATCAGGAATCAAACTATCCTGATTTCCTTATCAAAACCAATTTAGTAGTCAATTTTTTTATCTCAGAGAATGGCACATACTAACATTGACCCCTTTTGTTTCCTTTGCCATAAGTCTAAAGAAACAATTCCATCATTTTCTGCTCCAGTATCCTGCTTTTCT
Organism: Epiperipatus broadwayi; assembly: GCA_028023455.1. Taxonomy (NCBI): domain Eukaryota; kingdom Metazoa; phylum Onychophora; class Udeonychophora; order Euonychophora; family Peripatidae; genus Epiperipatus; species Epiperipatus broadwayi. Next base: position 1,888,834 of record JAQFVV010006284.1, on the reverse strand, counting down.
TACCTATAAAAATATCATTGAGTCTATTACGAAGTGACATGATTCCTCTATTACCATCCTCATTTATAGCATGAAACAGGAGTTTCCCCCTTCAATTGGGATTACTACTTCCTTAATGTTTACCCTTTGATTTCTAAGATCCCATTTTTGTTTCAATCCTTCATCCAGAAAATTGCAATCACTATTTTATAATGAAATTTCAAAAATTAAAAATAGAGACAGGGCCCATGTCCCTCCAGACATTGTTGATGCTACATGGAACCTGGTTTCTCTTTTGACTTCATTATAAGTAGGTAGTTATTTTCCATCTGTTTTTTTTACTTTTGTATGCCTTTGCTGTGTATTTACTAAATTTTCCTTTTGTAATTTACATACTATTTTATTTGACTGTTCTTTTATGATATAGTTTTAATATCTAGTTGAATTGTAAACCATTTTTTTCCAAATTTGTATAAAATTTTTGCTTAATAAAGTTAATTTTTTTTAGTAGAGAAAAGATGCATGGAACCAAAAGTCAGTTTGGTAACTGTAAAATTGATTATTCAGTAACTGTTATTAAGTCTGAAAATTCAGTCTGTGAGATTTAATGTTGAGGTAGAGTGTCAGATTATGGGATGTAAGATCTGTGGATAAATTCCGCTTCTGATAATTCCAGCATTCAAACTTCCTAGAAACTCCTGAGAAATATGGAAAACCATTCAATTATTTATTTTTTATATCATATTTTCTATTTGAGATTATTATTTTGATAAAAAAAATAATCAAATGAATTTATTGTTCAGGAGATCATGATGAGTTCAAACATCAAAACTGACAGATCTGAAAACAATCGGAGGACATGAATTCCAGAATCTAACACGGGTGCATCATGCAGGGCAAAGAATAATAATTTGGATATATATATACAATTTATGACAATAAACATTGGCAAAAAAAAATTAAAAATCTGTTCAGAAAGTATTCAAAATCATTTTTACAAGATATCATTATAAATAACTGAATTAAGTAGGATTAAGGCATTCAAACATATCTATTTAGAGTTGTAATATTTTGGTATTAATACTTTATTTTAAAAATGAGAGGTTTACTGTTTTTATATAGATGCCATTCCCTATTGACAAAAAAATTAATTTTACCCAAAAGATCATTCCTTCCCCCAATATTCTCCATAATATACATGGATGGTGATATCATATACATGTAATCATAAGGTTAAACTGAACATATGCATACCTACATATTTAAATTACTAGGGATTTCAGATTATGTTTAATTTAAGCATCTCCCAATAGAATTGTGCTTTGATATTATGGATCTGCTCACAGAACATAAAAAAGAGATTAAAATGATTTAAATTTATTTATTTAAACTGCATGGGCTGCCCTGCATGGTTTGATGCAATGATAGTAATTACATTCTGGATCCGGTAGTTTTCAGACATTTTTGGTGTTCGAACTTTCTTTACACTCCCAAGCAATAAAACCATTCCAAAGCCCAATACATTTCCAGATAGCTGATGACAACGATCTATAAACCACAAGATTAATTCCATACCCAATATTAATATCTCTACAAATCATCCACTATCAACCCAGTAGTAACATTATAGACTCCTGTTTAGTCATTGTACTTTAAGAAGTTAATGTATAAAAAACCAATATTCTCCCTAAATAAAATTCTTTTAAAACTAAAACCATTCGATTGTTTGTTTTAATTTTTACTGTATGACTAGTTATAAATCAAATCAAGAAATGTTTGAATATCAATTAAAGGAAACTATTGCTTTAATCTTAAATTGAGATAAATACTTTTTTCTATTTTTTTTTAAATTTTATATAATGTCTTCAACCTGAACTTAATTCAGAATTATTTTGCTCGCTTAATAACTAGGCCAACTGCGTAGGGACCAAAAAAATTATATAAAAAAAAACTTGTTAAAAATGAAGAGTAATTAGTAAAATAATTTTTAAAAAATTAAAAAAGATTATATTCCTGAAAGTAAAGAGGACCAGAGAAAAGTAAAAAATGATAAAACAAAAAAAAAAAAAGAGAGAAAAATTCAAGTACTCTCAATAGAAAAACGGAAAACAAACGAGAAAAGTGTACAAATAAGAATAGTTTATGAAAGAGATCAACTTAATATCGCACAAACATGTTGAATTTATACGCATTTAATAATTAACTAATCAGCTAAACCATTAACGTAAACAAACAAACAATTTATTACAATCAGCATACAATATTGGGGGTTAAATAATTTTATATATATATATTTAAAAAAGATATTTTGTTACTGAAACATTTAACCAGAATAAATATTTTTCTCAGAGCTATTTATTTATTATTACAACTGCAAAGTTCTTTCCATTAATCTTAAAATATTTATCACTATTATGAGAGAAATTTGAGAGATGTTTTCTTTACTTACGGATATCGCACTTATCTCCGGAGAAGCCGGCTGGACATTCGGTTAAACACAACCCATTTACAGGATCGCATTGGGTCACTTCGCTACACTGGCAGATCTTCTTGCAGCCTTCTCCATAGTGGCCTTCTGCGCATTTGTCTTGACACCTATCACCTCTGAAGCCAGCTTTACACTCGCACTTACCATTCTGAAAATAAGAAGGTCAGAGTAAGTTACATCGGAATCCTTTTCGACAATCAATAACAGATTGTAGCAGTTTGATGTCCCACGGTGAACCAAGCTAATTAATCTTTCAATTAAAAAAACAACAACAAAGATATCACTTTAGAAAAAAAAACCTTTTCATTCTCAAACAATCATTATTAGTTTTATTATACAAATAATGATCAATTATTTGTTTAATTTGAATATATTCAAAAATGCTTTATTGTTTGCGGATTCATAAGAAAAGCCCGGCATGGTTTAGTGTAGAGATAGACTCTAGAGCAGTGGTGCCCAACCTTTAACTTGACGCGAGCCAGTTGAGAATTTAAAAAAATTTGGGGAGCCACAATTATATATTACATTTTTCATATTACATTTATAAACATGGTACTTGGGTACTAAACCTGCAATGTAGGGAGATAGGTGGGGGGGATGGCCTATTCACATTGGTATCAATCCGCCGTTTCTAATGTGGCCAAAATAACGTGTACACGGATCTTTCTCGATGAAAACATCAATATATACAGCAAAATATATATGTGTACACGAATCTATCTCGATAAAAACAACTATTTACAGCACTAAACATCAATATATATATATACAGCAAAATATATACGTGTACACGGATAAAAACAACTGTTTACAGCACTAAACATCGATATATACAGCAAAATATATACGTGTACATGGATCTATCCCGATAAAAACTATTTCCAGCACTAAACACAATATATATACAGCACCAAACCAAACGTCTACAAGGATCTTTCTCGATAAAAACAACAATATATACAAGAGCACTAAACACAATATATATATATAGCACCAAACCAAACGTGTACAGCAAAAAAAAAAAAATGGTGTAATATGTTAAAAAGAAAAAAAAATGTAAATACATTTTATTTATTAAAAATTTGGTAACATACATATAAATTACAATTACAGGAAAAATATATTTTATTTAATGTGAAACCTGACATTGCATATCGTTATTGTTTGTATTGTAAAAATGTTTATTTTTTAGTGTGTGCATGTGCCATCAAGGAACATAAAATATTTATCAATTTTTTTGAAGAGTGCAATTCGAGCCACATTAAACAGTTACGCGAGCCACATGTGACTCGCGAGCTACGGGTTGGGCATCCCTGCTCTAGAGCATAAAGGTCTCAAATAGATTCCATTTCTGGCATTTCGGCATTTGAACTTCTTATGAATTCCTGAGCAGTAAAACCATTCAATTTTAGTTTAAATTAATATAGAAACAGATTTTAATTATATATATGTGGTACATTCAAAAGGATTAATTTAAATTTATAATACGATTTATTTTTACAAGTTCCTATATAATTTAAAGATAATAAAATTTACAAAGTGTACACCATCTAAGCGCTTTGTCACATATTTGTATGTAGTGAGTAATATTTAAATAGTTGTACTAAATATCGGGAACACTTACGTTTTCTTTACTGATATTTATTACATAGTGTAATCTTCATGAATGAAATTATATCACATATAACAATTAGTTCCTATCTACACAGAGGCAAAACTATCCATACAGTAGCGCGACTCAGTGCAAGCCAGAGTAATCAATGGATGCAGAGTAATCAATGGTGATCATGTGACGTTCCGTGGTTTAGTTCCTATCTTTTGAGAAAATGGTGTGATGGAAAAACAATGAAGTATCAACAAGAGCATGGAACTTTGGATGTTTGACTTCTGGTCCCCATGATGAGTGAAAGTTTTTTTGTGAAGTGCATGCACAGTGGAAGAAGATTAATTCGGTTTTAGGTAGGAGAATGGTAGCAGAAAGAAGCTGAGATGAAGGGTACAATTGTAAAAACAAACAAAAATGTGAAAACATACAAAATATTAAACCATTTCTTGTAAAGTAAATTACAAGTTTTTCAATAACATTGGTGGAAGATATTGACTACTGATTGTTCAGGATTGGTATCTGGATGATGGGTGAGGGGGACGTAGAACATGAATAATCCAAATTCACACAAATGTTTTAATGGTCTGTCCTTGTGATGAATTCCTGCAGAATAATGAATGGACCATAAATTCAGTGATACGGTTGTTCTGTTTATGACAGTCCTATTATTAACTTGGGGGAAAAAATAATAATTTTTTTTTTATAATTTACTTAATCACCTCAACTCTACCATACATTTTTGAAATGTATGAATAAAGATAAATGATCCCCAAGATGCATTTTATGCTAAATCAGCAATCATCAGTCAACCCAGGTCACAATCTCTTACATATATCTATATCATATAATCATTTATTTATTAAGAGTAAATTGATATATTTTGATTTACAAGAGTCAAACTTACTTCACCCATAACTTTGACATGATCCACCCTACAGAAATCAATTAATGATTATCGCTAATTATTTATTAAAATGGAGATTATCCCTAGTCCAAAGATAAACTTTAAAACTCAGTTAAAGATTAATATATTTGTTTTTATTTTTTTCATGTATAATATTTTTTATTAAATATTAGATGTACTTAATAACCTCCAATCTACAATACATTGTTGAAACATAGGAGTAAAGATGGAACACTATATAAGGTGTTGAAAGAGAATAGAATCCATAGCCTACTTTGTGTGGTATGGTGAAAGTTATTTAACTGATGACATGGACAACAAGATTTACATATTGATACTTTTAGCTTGATGAATAAAAACTTGACAAAATGTTTTCATAGTGAGAAAAGATGGACTGGTTTTATGCACTGGTGAATAATTACAATATGCTAAAATTGAGAGGTGGGGTGTACCAATGAACACACCAAAAATGAAAATACAGTTTTGCTATTATGTTTTGCAATCAGGAAAAATAGCTTAGATTTTAATTTTTTTTTTAATTATCACAAGATATAAATCCTTCCACTGTTTATGCAAAATATAAATGATGAGTTGTCTAGTAATGTAATATACCTCCAATTATCTATTTCCAACTTTTATTGTATGAAATGACTGCTTCTGCATCCTGACATTGATCTCAGAAACCAGAAGCTCTGAACAGCAGTTTGACAAAGAGCATGTTTTAGAGGTTCATAATCTAGTGCTTTGATACACATTAGAATATTGACATCTGCAGTTATTTGTTTCTTAGTATGTCAGTTCTTAAATTCTTTCCACTTAACATTGTCATTGTATTAAAATAGGGTTCAGAAAGCTTCATTTCCATTAGGAACATTGACATTTCAACTAATTGGGAACCAACAGTTTGACCTCTTAAATTAAAACAGGTTCCTATCAGATATCTGCACCTCCTTGAAATTCCATCTGCAAAATCACTACACCACTATGTATTTCTATTCCTATGTGCTACACAAAGTTAAAAATATAGTACAAATGTGATAGACCTTCCAATTATTTTGCATTACATAAACTATCAAGTCATATGTGTGGGAGATGATAATCTGGACCAACTGATGAATGCTGGTTTAGCATGAAATATGTATATTGGTGATTATTTATCTTTTCTACATGTGTGTGGTCATGTGTATCAGTTATATGAGATAGTGTAGATAGTTGGTGGGGGTGTGAAAGTCTGAGTTCAAATCCCCTATATTTATAAACATTTAAGATAATTTTCTGGCTGAATAAAAACCATAAAGGTGTTTTTAAGGATAATTTTTTGTCCTGTTTGGTTAATGCAATGGTGGGATATAAAATCCTCATATCAATTCCAGTTTTTGCCCTTCTGGCACTCAAACTTCTTATGAATTTCCAAACAATAAAGTCATTTGATTGTTTTGAGATAATTTTAATCTTGGATTCAAAGATAACAATGTCAGATACTATGCAGTAAGATTAGAAATTGTGTTGATTACATAGATGGAGCACTGAGAAGATAAAGAAAAAAAAGTAGTATGAAGATGTGGGAAATTAATAACATAACAATGGAGTATGCTAATCTTCAAATACAAAAAAAAAAAAATTAAAAGCATTCATAGAAAATATTTATGAGATCAATAAGTTTTCTTGAGGATTATAAAAAAAACGATATAGATAGTATGGAAAAAGAGTATTGAACAGGTCTTGTTTTGAAGTGGCTGTCAATATTTGCCAATAAAGACATTCTTGAAAGTAGAATCACAATGAATATCATCCGCACCACAAACAGAATATTTTAGTTTTTGATCGGTGATGCTGTGGATGATAAAAATCATTTAATTAGCATATTGAAAAACTTATTATTCTAATATATCAATAAAATTAATTCTGTATATAGTCTTAACAAAATACATTGCTTCAATGTGTGAAACAGAATAAATATACTATAAAATGTTAATAATTGAACATACTTTTGGTGCAGTGCACTATCTTGATGCCAATTAATTTCTACACTAAAAAGAATGTTATTTAATAACCCACATTCCAGGAAGTGTAGTCTATTGCTAATTCTAATAACACTTTGAATCAATTTTATAGTGAGCAACTAAACATGCTCTGGAATTTTGATCATTAAGTAACATGCTTTTCATTTTAATAGCTGATTATCATGAATTCAGTATATTGCATTGAAAATAACTCAGCTATTACTATTTGATAGCATATTTATTCTGTTCCACTGATTAATATATGTGTGTTTTGTTATCTCAATACATCATGTTTTTTATTTGTACATTTTTCAGTGGAATATTGTAACTTTTTAAGTGGGACACGGATTGATGTGATGATATTGATATAATAACACTATCATATGACATCCATTCAATGACTACTCAAGATTCCAATAGATGGCTCTGAACAAGAATAAAAAAAATGATTAGTGAAAACATATATTAAATATAAGAGAAGAAAATCATGTTTATTGGCATATATAATCTTAGCCAAAGAATAAATTAAAAGCCCTTAAAATATATAGTTACCAGTCTGATATCAGATTTATATAAATATACAGAGAAGTCATCATATTTAAAATCTTCAGATATTTTTTTTGCAGTTTATTCTTTAATATAAAGAAGTTTCAAATCCAAATGCCTCATTGAGAAAGACCATAAATCAAAATATGGATGTAATTATTCAATGTTCACTAATTACTCAAGGTGATAATAGATGGCTCTGGAGAAGAGTGGAAATAACTCCTAAAAGAAGTAAGGTCAAACATATTAACTTGAAATCCTTGGTAATAGGGATTTTTTGGATTTATGGATATTCTAAATTTTAAGAATAATCTATTATTATCTCATGTAAATGGCATTTCACTGTGATTAGCTTACTAATTTTAAATATTTATGGAATGTTTTTTATTTTAATTTTCTTTATGAATGTGTGTACAAAGACTTATTGTATTGTAAAAGTTTAAAGATTGATTATCTTTGAAATTTTATTTGGAAGCTAAAAGTTTTTGAATAATATGTATACATATTAAAACATCACATGATCATCTTTTCATATGCTGCACAAACCGTTAAACAGTAACAACTTTTAGCATCCAATAGTGTTACTTAATGTGAGCTATAGGAATCAATAGATCTAGATGCATTGCTGTATTCAATACTTCTTACAGATGAAAGACATAAACTAGAGACTAGTCATAGACACTAGATAGGAATTTAAATGCACAACTCTAACATCTATTGATTACTATATTTCACACTAGATGGCACTATTGTGTAGAAGAAGTTGCCACAGTTTAGACATTTATATTAATAGTATTCTACCTGTCTATATATAACATATGAGGAATATCACATGTAATGAAAAGAAACTGGAGCTAATTCTATAAATTTTACAATTCCAATACAAGTTATTTAAATAAGATACAACCTACATCCAGCTTATAGTATGTCACCACACTAGCATATCATTCTATTTAAAATAAACTCCTAACATCATTTACAAGTTCACACCAATTCAGTTTATTTGTTTATTTATTAAATTATCCACTGTGTTACAAAATGTATCTCTTTATTATTTTTTTAAATCAGTTTCAATTTATAAAATAAATTTATGTCAAAACCTAACACTTTTACTGTATCTTACTGCATGCTCACCAAACCAATTTAATTTGTTCACTCCGAATTTCCAAATTCCCTTAATTTTTTATACATTATCTTATGTCCACGTATTCCCTTTTTTAAAAAAAACAAATTCATCCATGTAACACTATCCACACATATGTATATTATACTCTAATTTTCATTTTTACTATATATATAATTATATAGGCAGATAAACAAATAAATGGATGGGTAGAAGAATGAATGGATGAATGTATGGGTGAACAAAGTGATATATGTTTTGCTGGATAGAAGAAATAAAAAATAGACAAATTGATAAAGGCAAAAGTGGATGAATAGACATATTGACAAATAAAAAGATGAACTGATGGAGATATTAATGGGTGAATAGTTAAGTTATACAGACAGATAGATAGAAGACAGATAGATATACAGTAAGACAAACAGATTACATGGACAAAGATATACAAATAGATAGATGGACGGTTACATGGATAACTGAACAGAAAGACGAATAGATAATTTAATAGTCAGACAGACAATGTACGCCAGCGCTAAATATTTCAATATGACTCGTAGGTAGTAGTACAATGTACTGTCTAAATAATATCTTCCCCATTTGCCAAACAATTTCCTTAGCATGACCCATTCACCTTTTTGATAGTAAATTCTATCTTCGTGTTATAAATTACTATGGCTTTTTAAAGTTTATAAATCACTACAGAGAAGAAATGAAGAACAGCGGTAAAGCTGAAAGACAAATGAAAAATAGTATAGAAATAAAAATAGTGCATTAAACAGACGAAAACAACTGGATTGTCATTTTTTTTACAGTATTATTAAGCAATCAATTTTTTTTATAACCACAGTTAAAAATCGTAGCAATAATATTTATGAGAAACTGTGAAATTTATTTTTATATTCGGACTATAAACTTTTAGAACACATTTTCGAATTAAGAAAGTTTTAAATCAGTGGAGAGGGGTGGGGAGGTTCTCACTTTGAAAGTGACCTTTGAATGTAATCCAGTAGGATAATAACTATAAAAAATAATTTGTTTATTAAAAAGTATAAGAAGCACAGTATAGCTAATCATAAATAAATAAACCCAACCATCCTCCCGATACACGTCCACAGACATAATGTTTACTTTTAACTTCCTGCGCCGTAGACATCACGTTAATAAATATTTACCTCTACATATAAGAAGTTGTTTACATTTTTATCTACAGTTATTAAAATTACATCCTCAATTTATTACTTAGTATCTTTATTTTCAAATTAAATGTATCAAAAATAAACTATTCAAAATAATGAGGAAGGGGATAAACCACACATTAATTAGTCAACGAAAAAATTTATCCAGAAAATTTACTTTATCGATTAAAAATAAAAACGTTATATTTACTTGCTTAAAATTTAATTTAAAATAATGTTTGGAAACGATCTAAAAATAGAATAACGACCCCATTCAAGAAAACATGATTCTCAAAAATATTATGCATTCAAAACGTAAATAAATGATATATGTTTACTTTTAAACATCTTTCTAATAACCGATTCCACTTACAAGCCATAGTGAAAGATTTGTCATCAATAGGGTGTCCACAAGATTTTTTAATGTTTAATTTAATAAATTATTAGGCTACTGTTGAAATAGCAATTTTGCATATCAATACTGATTCTAGACTCGATTTTGAAAGCCTTCAAGATATCATCAAATTATGGCTATCTCACATTCTTATCCATAGAATCGATTACACCATACTCACACACATCAGCCTTTACTACATTACATTCTATTACACTGAGCCTCTACTACATAACATTTTCATCCACTGAACTTCTGTGATTATCCACCAATTTGCTACCATCTCACATTCTTACCCACTGAGACTCTACTATAACACAATTCTTATCAATAACTTTTCTATGTTGTCTTCTCATCCACTAATATTCTAGTATACCATCATCTTCACCCACTGATATTCTGTTATACCATATTATCACCTAGTGAGTATCTATTATACCACATTCTCACCCATCAGACATCTATTATAACTCACTGTCTCTATTATACCACATTCTCATTCACCAAGCTTCTCCTATACTATATTCTTATCCACTGAGTTTCTATTATAACACATTCTCTACTTCTGAACTTCTACTATATCATATTTTTACACAATATTTTATTACATCACATACTTACTCATCGAGCTTATACTATACTACTTTGTCATTGACTTAATAATACCACATTTTAACACAAAGAATTTTTACTATATCACCATGACAATCAGTGAATTTTTATTTGTATGTTCTCACCCAATGCATTTCTACCATATCACATTCCCAGCCACTGAGATTCTATTATTTAATTCACTGAGTTCTACTGTATCATATTCTCATATACTGAGTTTCTACTATAACAACATCTCACACACTGAATTATACAATATTCTTAGCCACTGAACTTGTATTGTATCACAATGTCACATACTAAACTTCCATTATATCACAATTTTCACCATATGACTTCAATTATACTATCTTGTCATCCACCTAGTTTCTACTACATCATATTCTCACCCACCAAACTTCTACTATAAAATAAAGTATTAGTACCTTGACTAACTGAAGAAACTAGTTCAGTTAAAATGCATCTTAAAAGTCATTTAGGATTTTTGCAATGTCTGTAATCATAAAGTATAAGCACAATCAGTATAATTTAATTATATACACTTGTGCATAAATTACATCTTCTTTAATTGTAACATGGATTCCTCTTTACTTAATTTACAAAGTAAAGTATGCATGATAGTTAGATGTTAAATTAGCACCAAATAATTTTGGACAACCAAACATAATAGTGTAGAAACTTGTATAATTAGATTTGTGTTTGTAGATCAGGAATGTTGATAATACATGTAAACCTCCTTTACTATTTTTCATTCATTATGATGTGTTCACATTTTTGTAGGTATATATTGAGATTTAAAATACAAAAAGATGTGTAAAAGATTTTATTTCACATTTTAACCAGAATAAGTTTATTTGGTTATGGTGTTGCCATATTGTTCTGTGAGTTGACAAATTGTTTAAGATTTGCAACAAATGTTTCAATTATTTTGTTTAGTATTTTTACTTTGAGGAAATTAATCCTATTAAATTGCATTCCATTTAACTTTTTGTTTTGAAAGCGCATTTAACATCTACTGGAAGCTTTAATTAGATTAATTTGGTATTTGCTACAAACAGATTAATTTGATATTTGTTATTTAAATTGTGCTTTAATTCTAGAAATTTCACTAAACATCACATGATCACTATTTCTTATACTTGCTCATAACTGTTATTAAAACATGCAAAACTCTCCATACAGTAGTGCATTGAATGGCACTACTGTATGGAGAGTTTTGCCTGTTCTAAAAATTTCTACAAATGGATATTTAGACTTAATAAAATATCGAGTACCTAATGGCAGACAAGGTACTAACACAGTCAAATTCATTAACTTATTGATGTGATGTGATGGCCTGTAGCTATTCCTTAAACAAAGTCAAGAATCTCTCAGCAATTATACCAAGAAAAACTTGTTAGCTTCTTAATTTTACATTCCCCAATCTAATTTTTCCCATATTCTGCTCCATCCCATTTCCACAACATAATGTTTGTCAACTCTACAGCTTTTATATCTAAATCCCCCTTATCTTTTTCCAAACCCAGCATAAAAACCAATAATCTACTTTCTATATAATCACTTTTTTCATATTTATTTTCCCATAATTTCATTATATGTGCCCTTTCTGTTTTCAAGCATTTGCATTCAATTAACAAATGCCTAATATTTTCCATTCCTTCTTTACATAATTTACAAAATAAATCACCCATTTTTTCCCATTTACATGTATATTCTCTTGTAGCTAAAGATCCCATTCGAGCCTTAAATAATAAACTACTTTCCTTACTATTATCATATATTAACTCACACCTAATATTCTGTTTATTTCTATATATATTTAAACTCTTTTTACTCTCCATACTATTTCTCCATCTCTCTAACTCCCTATTCTTTATTAATAAATCTATTCTTTTATCTCATTCCTTACTACTACAACACTCAATAATTCTCTTAATACAATCATCCCATCTTTTGTACAAATATACTGATATAAATTCTTTATCCAAATCTTTTGCAAACCGCATTACCTTTCTCACCCATCTTGTTCATAACCCAATTAAATACTATTTTAGCTATTCTTTTATTATCCATAAACTGCAATCTACCAAACATTTTCATTTTACTTTTTGCATCTCTCATATGAAAACTTGACCATCCCATTTCTCCTTGAATTGCCTCTCTTGCTGTCCATACATCTGCATCCAATGCATGTCTTCCTTCTTCCCTTTGAACTTTTTCTAAGTAATTTAATACCTCTTTACTAACATAAAATGCATCATTACAATATGTTAACCCTGCTACTGCAACTCCTTTCCATATAATTCTAACTACATCATATTTATTATATAAAAACCCTGTTAATTTCTTTATCAATCCCTTTCTTTTCTTTGCTTCATTTATCAACTTTTTCTCCGATTCATCCAAATAATTTTTCTGATTACTTAAAATAATTCCCAAATAACTATATCTATTCACCATACTTAACTTAATATTTCCCAATAAAAATTCTACATCTTCTCTTTCCCCAGTATTAACCATCATTATATTTGATTTTTCTTCACTAAATTTAATCCACATCTCTTTACAAACCCTTGCACATGTCCTCAACATAACTTCCATATCTTTTCTTCTTTCTGCACACAAAAATGTATCATCTGCAAAAAAAAGACCTGACAAAATATATACTCCCTTACTACCTATTAACGGTATCTCTATCCCTCTTCCTAATCTTTCTATTGCTTTTTCCATTTCACTCAAATACAACACAAACAAAATAGGTGACATAGGACATCCTTGCCCACCCCATTTTTAACTTTAACTGATTTTATATTCCCTAATTGATATATATAATAATTATTTTCATATAATTTCTTAATAATATTTATTAAAGCTTCATCCATTCTCAAATTTGCTAAACTTATCCATAATCTATTTCTATCTACTCTATCATATGCCTTCTCTATATCTCTAAAACTCATATAAAACTGCTTACCTAAATTCCTACTCATATCCATAAGTTGTGTAACTACAAATAAACTATCTCCTATACACCTATCGAATCTAAAACCTCCTTGCATTTCCCCCACTATATTATTCCCTTCCATCCATTTTACAACTCTTCTAGCCACCATATACGTAAAAACTTTATATAAAACTGATGTTACTGCGATTGGTCTATAATTATAGAAGAAAGAAAAAATCCCTTAGGCCCTCTGTGAGCACTGAATGGTAAAACTGATACATTTTACATCACATAGCTAGGTTACCAAAAATCTTAGCAAAATTGACCAAAAAAAAAAAAAAAGGCAAAACTGATTTAAGTAGGCAAAGTTAATCTTGGAAGTTAAAATCTGATTGTTTCAATAAATAATTTTATTTACCTGTTATAAAACATCTTGGATTCAAGCCTTTTTTATGTGTTTTTAATAATACAACCAATAAGGTGTAAGTTTCTTACTTTATTTATGAATGTCTATATAACATAAAAATGGCAATATTTGAAATCAAGTTTGCAAAATCTAGATAAAATAATACTATGACCAAACAATACTATTTAATCATGGATGGTATCATTTTCCTATTTGGCAAAAATATTATTATTCACAACAATATTAGACCATAACCAATTATGTTTAAGTCTTAGCTTGGTCAAAATGGTTATTACCTAAACATCTAAACCCTTGGAGGAGAAGATGAAATAAAACTTTTGTTTTGAATCTGGTAGAAAGACAATTACAAAAAAAAGTTTCACATTAATTAAAAAACAATATTAACTACCCAAAAATAATATATCAAAACTCCTCTACAGCTTTCTTTTAATGTGAATATAATAAGAGTAAATTTACTTTAGATTTCTCTAAAAGTAATGCATGAATTTAAGCATGAATATAAAAAATAAATTCCAAATTGCATATCCATAAATTCCAAGACTATAAAAAACAGTGTTACCATGACAGTAATCTTGCAAAAGTTAAAAAGTGGCCACCAGATGACTAACAGATAGACAATATTTTATACTGAGGAAGGCCGAAAAGTAGAAACTAATCCAGGGATTTATTCAATACTGGTATTTGATATCCATTGATAGCTCATGCTTACATACATATTCAGGCATATCACAATGTGAGATGGATAAACTGCTGCTATACTTTTTACTTAATAATAATAAACAATCATTCATAAAAGAGTATGGCTGTTGAAACTCAAAAAAACAAAAACGGTGAGAGCGAAACTACTGTAGAAATGAGTTTTGTGATGACTATACAAATCAATCTGCGAACTACAAAAAAAGGCATATAGCATTATCGCTCATGAGTTCATAAAAAATTTGAGCACCAAACCTTTCTGGAATCTTCCAATCTTAAGTTGGACCCTCTATTAACTAGGCCAAACTGTGCAGGGCTATGAACTACAAATACACCCACATAAAGATCAAGCTGGTGCATTTTTCTGTTCACTTGATATAATGATGTTGTTTTAATTTTTTCAGCAGAAAACTTTTCTTTCTGAATTACTTCAATACTGTCATAAATGTAACATTCTAATTTATTCTACTTTCTGCCACATCTTCCGAATGGAAGTAATTGATATTACACTTCTTTAGGACAACTTTTGTGATAATCCATGTAACATAGATAGAGTCTATTTTCACCATAAAACCATGCTCAAGTTCAGCATAAAAACCCTTTTAAAAAGGTTTGCATTGTTTATTCATTTTACATGTCCAATCCAACAAACTTGTGACTTTACAAAAGTGAACATAATAGTATTATATTCAGCAAGTTGAAGAATATATTAATTGGTTTTATAGTCTTTCTATTTAAAAATTTACAGAGCATCCTTAAATAAAACTTTTCTAATGCATTTACATTGCATTGAAGGGTGTCCCTGTTTCACATCCATACAATGCACAAGGTAAAATAACAGCTCTATATAGGGTTTAGTTGCAATAGTTATAGTATTTTCCTATGGTGAACTACTTTTATCTTTTAACTTGTTAAAAGCAACAGCAGCACATTGGAGTCCATGTTGGATCTCCACCTTTCTACATATGGAACTACCAAGATATCTAAACTGGTTTACATTCTCAAGGTGATAACCCTTTGAGCTATAAGTTGCTAAGGATTTTTCTTCCACTCTTGGCATATAATGAACTTTAATTTTTTGAACATTGATTAATACACCAAAGTGTTTATATCCTTGCATTCAAAACATTAAGAACATTCTATAAATCATCTTTTGAACTGGCAAAAATAACACAACCATCAGGACATGATAAATCTATAATCCAAGAAGTTCTTATTTTCACATTGAATTGATTTAAATTAAAAATTCCACTATATTTGATTAAGCCTCTTATAGCAATTCCAAAGACAACTGCCATAAAACTTGAAAACAATGTTGGAGTAAGTGCACAACAATTCAAATGCCTCAGATTTTCTGCTTGTAGTAATAACACTTCCTCTCATTGATCATGAGAAATAGTGTAGTAGGAATAAATTTTGGTGGACAATCAACTAATTTCGAGCTATATCATATTCTTGCCCTATTAATTTAATCAAATGTTTTGACCAAATCAATAAAAGCAATTTATATATCATTTTTTTTTGTTCCCGATACTTTTCTTGATTTTTCTTGGCACCAAAAACAATGTCCATAGTGATTGTTAATTTTCTAAAACCATATTAAGTCTCTAGTAACTACTCATCTATGATTGGAATTAACTTATTCAATGTAAATCTTAAAAGTAGTTTTGCTGTAATGGATTGCAAGGATATTCCATAATAATTCATGCAATCTGGTGTCTTATCTTTGTTTATAAAAATGGGAATACTAAAAGTATACTTAAAATCAAGTGGCATATTGTCATGAGTCCACAAAATCCAAAAAATCCAATATTTTAAAGCTAACATATTACCATCATATTTTAAAACTTCTCCAATTATTTGATCAGAATCTGCAGTCTTTCCATTTTTAAGATTATAAAGAACTATTTTGATTTGATTAAATTGAATATGTTTGTCCAAATCTAAATGAATAGATATATCATTAAAAGTTATCATCTCAATTGTTGTATCACAATTCAGAACATGATCAAAAATACTCATTTCGCTTGTCCAGAATATCATTGTCATCAACAGGATTGTGATAATATTTCTTAAGTCCATATATTGCTTTCAGTGTTTGAAAGAAAGATCTAGAATGACTTCAATCAGTGAATGCCATTACCATTATAATACTAATGATGATGATGATAATAATAATAATAAAAATAATTTAAAATTACATACTAAAATTAAAATTTAGCTCTTATGATATAATATTACTGAATTAAAAAACAATTTACAGATTACAACTTTAAAAAACAATTCCACATCACAGCTTTTTAAAAACCATAATGGATAATTTTCAATTTTTTTAAAGTAACATTAAACATTAAACAAATAGTCTAACCTTTGCATTACATCTTCGGGCATTTTCTAAGACACATGAACACTGTTCTTGACAGTTGGGACCATATGTATTTTCTGGGCAGGGCTGATTGCAGTTTGGTCCAAATAATCCTGATTCACATTCACAATAGCCAAACATACGATTGCAGCGACCATTTGGACAATTGATTGGACAAGACCTGTCACAGCTCTCTCCATAAAATCCTAATAAAACAAAAAATATCTTGAAATAATTTTAAAAAAATATTATCAAAAGTTTTAAATTTTGTTATGAACAATGTAATTCCCATATTAGCAAATCACTAAACTTTATGTTTGAACAATATAGGCACAGCTCTCCACTTTAGTGCAATCTAGCATAATCTTGAATAACCAGTGATTACCAGATACTTAAAAAATCTCTATCCTCAGTATTCAAACACCATTTTCTAGTCAGATTCAGGATTTTATCTTCATCAATGAGAATTGGGACTCAATATTGAGGAAAATACATGTTGATTTGGATTCAAAACCTTAGACTGATTTTAATTTCATGTTTTTAGCTTGACAAATAAAATGGAGTTAAAAGTAGTTGCTGGATGTATATCTGTATACCTTCCTGCTTTGAGTTCCAAACCTCACTGATAAATGCAAAATCCAGAAACTGTTCTGAAGATAGGAATTTAAACAACAATAATAGGAAATTTTGCATGCTTCTGGTCATCACTGATGTTGCAAACTTACAACAGATGGCATAACAGTGAAGAATTGTTTTTGTCAAGTTCACTAATATATAATTTCTTCACAGGTTTTAATATCATATCTTTAGAATACATAGTATTCATATAATAAAAAACAAAATATAGCAATATTTTGTAAATTTTTAAGAATCTATAAATTTTAAAAAAGCTCCAAATATGTTGTTATAATTATTATACGATTTATTAATTTCAAGTTTTTATTCCATACAGGCAACTAATATAAAATGTCCAGGAAATTTTTTTAGCCACTTAATATTTGAGGCCAATCTTTATATATCATATTACATGATTTGATATTATATATATAAACCAATAATACATGTTAACAGGAGTCACATAATGTCTTATTGGTTGTAGTCAATCCAAGATGAGGAATAAAGGTGACGATAGCTATTAATTATTTTGCACTTTGTTTTCACATTTAATTTAAGATTAAACCATTATTACTTATAAAAATATAAAAGATTTTGAACCCAGACTATCAAGCTGCCTTCAGCCATCCACTCTATCTCATGCAACTAATACTCCTTATCATGTGAAAAAGATAAATAATCTTCAATATATGTATTCTGTGCTAAACCAGCATTCAGTTATGTCATTTATCTTTTTCACATGTGTGTGGTCATATATATTGGTTGCATGAGATAGAGTGAATGGGCATGAAAATCTGTGTTCAAATCTACTATGTTACATCTAAAGTCCAAGTATATAAATTATAATTGTATTTAAAAAATATTATAAAAAATAATAAATTTGACTTCATTTGATAGATATTTTTGTTTATAACTGAAATAAATTCTAATTATTTTATTTCTGAAAATATTAAAAAAATAAAATCATAATCAAAACAAAAAGCTTTGTATGTCATCATTTCTAGAAATATTATTTTCATTTCCCAAAGTCAATGAAATCTTTATTATTTGACATTTGTTTTTAAAATGTGAATGAATAAATATTTCTTTTAAATCTAATGAATTATACTTTAAAAATTTAACATTTTAAAATATTTTTTGCATTATATTCTCCCATTCACCATTGCCAATTGAACGGATGCAGAAACTAAGCTTATAAATGCCTTCAGGGCAAGTTTGCATTGTCCAAAAATATAATGTTGTTTTTAAAAATAAAATATTTCTGTTCAAAATAAATTATTAATAATTTATCTTCCTGATTTGTAATAATTATTATACAAAGAGAATGCTGAATTATAATAAATTCCCAATAAACATATTTTTGGTTATTCACACTATTTTTTCTAAACAATGTCGTAAAAATTAGTTATGTCAGAAAATGTCAGATTAAAAAAGGGTGACTCATCAAGGTGAGAGTAGGGTAGAGCTAAATCTCTCTTATCTTGCTGAATTTTCATTTTTCTAGCCATTTATGTAAATTTTTCAGAACTAAAATTTTATATAAAAAAATATGCGCATTTAAAAATAAAGCTCATAGAAATTCTCAATAGGGACAAATAATTTTAAAAATGAAAATCTTCATTTGAAAGAAAGGATGAAAGTTAAAAAGTAAGGTCATAGTAACTATGCAGACAAAACATTAACATGTTTTTTAATATGAGCTGGTAGCTCAATAGTAAAACAAAGAAATAAAAAATGGCTGCTACAGAAAAAATGGATTAGATCCAAAAGATCCATGGGCAATGCTCCCTTATCCAAAAGCTCCTCACCTTTGTCAAGCATTGGTAGCCGAGAGATCAGGGCAGCTGCTTTGCAAGCAAGCAGTTGCTTGCAGACAGTTGTCGTGGGTTCACTTCCTGGCTGATGCTTTGACATATGGAAAAAAAGCTCCTCACTGATGAAAACCATAAGGTAGAAACTATTTTGGGTAGACTGAATGGATAGGAATTTAATAAGCACTATCATCTGTCATTTACTGATTACTACAGCTTTCACTCATAGAAAAAAATAAGGTGAGAAAGAAGTTGTTCACTAAAAAATATAATGAAAACACGAATACAATGAAAGTGCTGTTGCTAATGGGAAAAGAATATTTACTGTGCACAACTAAGCAGATGTGTAACCAAAGTGTGTGTGTGTGAATGCATTTTCATTGTATAAAAGAAAAGAACAGACATCCACATATCATGATTGATTATATAAATATTAAATAAAGTTTAAAAATATCTAAAGTTTAGCAAACAAGTACTAATGTCATGTTTACCCAAAAGTTTGTGGCGGTGGTATTTTACTTGTAATTATAGAGATTGAAAATGCAATATATGGGTAAAAGAACAAACAAGTGTTACTGACCTCATTGATAAAAACTTTCTCGGTCAGGATCATAAAATATTCCATCACAATACTCTTGGCTACCATTCAAAATGTCAATACTTGCTGGTTAACTATTGAAATAATCTATCATAAATGATATTTTAACAATCCTTATAAAATATATCATTACAATGCATTAACATCCATATATATGTAACATTCAAAATTACTTTCTTTTGCAATTGTTCTTATAAAGAATCGATCTGTCCTTTTGGTATAGCATTTGATAATTTATGCAATAAAAGTATGGCCACTTTTCATTATTCTTCATGTTGATATATAGAGGATTATCATGAATGATTTTCACTAGAAATGTAAATGTTAAATCAATCAAAATATATATGGCAAATTAGTTTAACTTGATTTATATTTCAATGTATAGAGCAGAGCTAAAGTTCTTTGAGATAAATGTTCTATATAACAATGTAGAGCACAGTAAGATGTAATTATTTTTTTATTACATAAACAAATACAAACCTGTAGCTAGAAGGCAGAACAATTCATAACAATAGTCATGAGTTATATAAATATATTCTGCACTTTGTTTTTTTTATTTTTATTATTATTATTATTATTATTATTATTATTATTATTATTATTATTATTATTATTATTATTATTATTATTATTATTATTATTATTATTGTTGTTGTTGTTGTTGTTGTTATTATTTATAACTATATTCAGTTAAACTTAAATCTCCAACACCAATTATCTGCTACCAAGAGGTCCTATTTCAAGTTGTATTAACTCAAGCTTATGCCCTGAGCTTTCAATCTGGGAAGAGTAAATATTGGCAATTTTTATCAAATAGCAATCTGGCTTAAGATTTTTTTTGATAGCTGACATATAGCCAATCCAATCTAGTTAGTCATTTAATATTGGTCAGAAAATGGGTAACTAGATATTTTTAGAATTAGAGAGAAACAGAAAAATTGAAAATCATTCAAATATTCATCATGGACTGAATGGTGGAGCCAGATTAGGAACTATTTCTTCTTTACAGTTCTTTTATTAGAGAAAAAATATAGTTAGTAATAAATTTGGCTGAACGTTAATGTAGAATGCCTCTTTTATCTTTCTCCTGTAGTCGTTTGGCTCTGAGCATAAAATAACGGGGTTAGCGGGTATGAAATTGTGCCCTGATTGTTTAGTATGTTCAAAAAATGCAGAAGATGTACTGCTGTTCGTTTGGGCTCTATTGAAGGTGTACCGATGTTGAGCCAACCTTGTGTTAATTGTGGCTTTCGTTTCCCCATAATATGTGGCGTGGCATCCGGCCTGGGGGCAGGAAATGGAGTACACCACATGTGGGGTGAGCGCTGGATCAATGTAATCTTTGGAGTTATTGATCAACCTATTAGTGTTGGGTGGAGTTCTGAATATTATGCTGAATTTGTTGCTTAAGGTTTTCGTTAGTTTATTGGATATTTTAGGGATGTAGTGGACCGTTATTCTGGGTAGATTGGTGCGAGGCAATTTATCATCTATTGTGCTGTTAAATTTCATGACTTTCTTCCTAATAGTTTTGTATTTGAATCCTGCTGCTAGTAGGTCTTTAATGTAATTGTTTACATTTTCCTTCCTATGTGCTTCATATTTACACAAATGATGGTTTCTAAACAGAAATGCTTTAAGACCTGCGAATTTGTGCGATGCGGGTGATTTAGAATTAGGATGGATGCAGCTTCGGATTTCAAATGGTTTAACAAGCATTTTGTAATCTATTGCGTGGCGGTCTCTTGACAAGGAAAGATCAAGATATTTGAGTTCGTTAACAGTAACTCATTTGAATATTCTCATTTACATATATCAAGTACATTTTCACGAAGGCTATGAGTATGAGGCACGGTTCCTCGAAAACGTTCAGCCAAATTTATTACTAACTATATTTTTTCTCTAATAATTTACAATTAAGTATTTTCATTTTTACAAATAAGGAGAAATTAAAACCACATTTATTACAGTTCTTTGAGATTATGGATATTCATTGGTGAGTGAGTTATATGAACTCTGTTTTGTTTAAAATTAAATTTGAATTTCATTTTCTACTAGATTTGTGGATTAAAAGAAAATGATTATATATTTGTCTGAGGATTTGTAATGATGGAATTATAGCATTAAGACTATTAGTGAATTATTTCGTTTTTGACCAATTTGCCCCCTGGTGAGATATATTTTATTATAATAAATTTTTTGCCAAAAATTTTGCACTAAAAGATGGAAAATTCAAAATTTCCACACTTACAATAGACATAAGCCCCAACCTAACATGTTCAGCCATTGTCTGTTGCCAAGGCTGTAAAACGTTCAGTGTTTTATGACATTGTAGTTCCAATGACACAAAAACATGTCTATTTGCAAATTTATTACGGTTTTAGATTATTTTTTTAAAAATAATTTACACTATATTTATTAGATATCAAGAAATATAAATTAGTAATAACTTATTTTGATTTGAAATACTTTATTTTCAAAAATATAATGTTATATTAGCAGCCAATGTAAATATGGCCTGAAGCAATTTACAAGATTAGCTTCTCGTAAACGATCTATTTTATATTTACAAATAAAAAAAATATCGCAATTTTGCAATTCAAAAAATTTAAACTTTTAAAGCACAATTTATTAGTTATAAGAGAAATAAATAATTATTTGTTTGGATGTTTAAAAATAATAAGAATTAAAAAATACTTCATTGATTTTATAAACTGAAAATAATCTTTCTAGAAATGATGACATGTAAAGCTTTTGTTTTGATTACGATCTCATTTTTTTAATATTTACAGAAACAAAATGTGAACATTTAAAATTTATTTCAGTAGTAAACAAAAATATCTATCAAATGAAGTCAATATTTTCTGATAAGTAATAATCATTTAATCATATATTTTACATTGATGTGTGAGACAAAAAAAATGTCAGAAAATGCTGAAATGTGTGAAAGGTTTGCTGCATTGTGAGAGGGTTAATGTGGATAGACATTTTCTTAAAAAGGTGTTTGCTACATATTTTTACAAAAGTAGAGCATCAGTTCTATTGAAAAAGGAAAGTTTCTAGATTCTCAAAAATAAGTATCCAAATGACATAAAACAATGAAGGAGAAAAGTGACTTTAGTAATGATCAGAAATTATTTCTCAAAAAGGATGGAAATGATGATCAAATAAAAAAAATCACACACACACACAATTAATTAATTCATTACATATCACATAAATATGGCTAACATTACATATCTACCCTTTCAATTAAAATTTTCTGATATTTGAAGTGTCCGTGCTTGATGAAAAAATCAACCAAATACTTGCAAGACATATATTTCTGCCAATCGAACTTGACATCTTCCACACTTTGAAAAATCAATTGGGTCTTTAATAAACATAACCATCCAAATATTATCACTTGATATATTAAAACATCAGAAAATTTCTATAAATGGTATAAGTAAATAAACAATGTTACAATTATTATATATTTATGTTGTATTTAATTAATTACATATTCAAATATTTACTTAAAAGCAAAATTTGTTGTAAATCAGTTTGTTTAAAGGATCTGCCTTGTTTCATAACATTAAACCAAATACAATGAAGCTTTAGTTAAACTGATTCTAAATTTGTGTCCAAGCTTCAAGATCAGGTTGAACTTTGTGAATGGATTTAATTAATATTGGGTCACTGTTTA
Source organism: Epiperipatus broadwayi (assembly GCA_028023455.1). Classification (NCBI taxonomy): domain Eukaryota; kingdom Metazoa; phylum Onychophora; class Udeonychophora; order Euonychophora; family Peripatidae; genus Epiperipatus; species Epiperipatus broadwayi. The sequence continues at coordinate 1,864,860 of JAQFVV010006284.1, read as the reverse complement.
TTGATGTCTCAATTGATTTGCCAAAGTAATTTATGATGTTAGGTTTGATTGATAGATACATATTTCTAACAATAAATTAGTTGATTTTTTTCATCAAGTTCTGGTGTTTGAAACATCAGAAATTTTTTACAGATGGTGTAAGTGAATAACATTATGATTCCTAGTCATCATATTTATTAGTGTCTATGTGGTTGGTCTCTAGTATTACACATCAGGTCACTAGGCAGAGTATGTAAAATGGGGTGTGGCTGATAATTATTGTAAGTAATGTGATAGAATCACACCAAACAAAGTGATAACGTCTTATGCCTATATGCATTCTTTCATGCTTTTTAAAATTACTTGTCACATTAGTTTCGTAAGCACTTCAATTGCACTGAAAAGTTTTTTGTATCCGTTTTCATTTCTTCCAAACAAATGTAACAATTTCTCATGCCATTATATAACAAGGTTTGAACCTCATATGAGATTTTATAGACTCTATGGATGTGGACAGAAACAGAGTTTTGGATTTTTGCATAAAATTGTTAGTTTTCTGGTTGATATTAAAAACCACTTCCAGGTTACAATTTTTTTTTTAAATATGGCTGAATTTATTAATTCCTTTGATGTAAAAAAAAATTAATTATTTATCTTTTTTAATACTAATCTAATTACATTGGGAACATTTATTTTTTCTTTATTGCTATACTTTCATATGTACATAGGACAATAAAAACCTTTATTTAAATATGCTATAGGATAACACAATGCCAAACTTTCTTAAATAAAGATGGTGACTTTGGGGACAACCTGCTTTTATTCTTTTGACAGAAATGCTAGGACTGAGTGTTACCACCACTTCCTTTCTTGTTTTTAGTACAACTCTTTATGTTATGCCTTATACTTGTTTAATCTTTCCATTTTTAATTTCTATATAATCACTTATTTTCTACACCATGCATTTTCTTATTATCATTGTTTTTATCATTTTCTGAAATTGATAAATTCTGTTATTGCAGCTAAAATGTAAGATCTTAATTTTCTCAAATAAGTTGTTCTCTAAACCACTATCCATTAATTATGAAAACTATATAATCCATATTAATTCTTTTTATAAATTTCTCGGTTGCCTTCTTTGATGCAGTGACATAATGCTGGACATGGGATTAAAAATTTTGGAATTGATTCTCAGCAACATACCTTTACTCACAATTGAGTTCTTGAACACTATGTTACTTCTGATGCAACCAATCATACAATTATATTTATTCTATATCTATAATAGAATATGTATCAAGAACATTTTTAATAGTGACAACTTATAATAATTAAGGTGTTTAAAAATGAAATAACATTAATATCCAGAAATGAGATCATGTTTATAAATTATAGAATTTTCAAAAGCAAATAAATCAAGTTACTGTTATATGTGCAGAATTATGAATATTTTATATAGATATAAAATAAGTTTACACAAAAGAGTTAATTTTTTGATTAGTGAAGTAAAATTCATTTGAATATTGTAGTGTTTTAAAAGATGAAATCACTGCAAAAGTACTAAAAATTCCCAGTGAGCCTTATGTAAACTAACTATCAGCAAATATAAGTAGGAATAGACCCATCTATACTTTAGTGTTGATTGTATGTAAGAATGCCATTTCTGATGTACTCATATACAGAGCATGTATTATCACATGATCACCATTTCTTATGCTTACTCAAGCTGTTAAAACATGTAAAACTCTCCATAGTGTAGCACCACTCAATGCAAGCCAGAGTAATTAATGGATGCCAGAAGGCTTGTGCATAAAATCCCTATCTAGTGCCTACTTATCCAATATCCCCAGACTAGTTTCTAACTTGTGGCTTTTATCAGTGAAGAGCATTGGATCTGAGAGCACTGCACTTAGATCTTAGGATCTAATGCAACGTTCCAGCAGCCACCTTTTATCTCTACTTAACTACAAAAGCGAGTTTAAAATTGAAAACAATATTTTCAATCCAAGCTCATTAGCTTATATAGTCAGAGTTCTGAACTCAACTCAGTACCCATACATTTTAGTGTCTTTGGTTCTTTAATACCATAGCCATCACTATCCTATTAGGCAAGATTGGTATTAAACCAAATATCACATGATCACCATTTCTTATGCTTGCTCAAACTGTTAAAACAGGCAAAACTTTCCATACAGTATTGCCACTGGCTTGCACTGAATAGCATTACTGCATGGGGAGTTTTGCCCATTTTAGCATGTTTTATGTATATGAACTTAATTTTAGGACAACTATAAACTATTCTGAACTTACTATAACTAATCTGAGAAAAAGGTTGAACCTCAAAATTAACAACCTCTAATATAGCAAATTATAGTTGAACTGAAATTACATTAGTATACATAAATCACACATATGAATATATCAGTAAATGGTATGCTAAACCATCAAACATCACATGATCACCATCTCTATACTAGCAAATAATTTGTTGTAAACAAAAGCAAAACTCCCCAAACAGTAGTGCCACCCTGTGCCAAACAGAGTAATCAATGGATGCCAGAAGGCTTATGCATAAAATCCTTATCTAGTGCCTACTCATCCAATATCCCCAGACTAGTTTCTGGCTTATAGCCATCATCAGTGAGGAGCCTTGGATCTGAGAGCACTGCACCTAGAACTTAGGATCTAATGCAATCTAATGCAACCCTCCAGCAGCCACCTTTTAACTCTACTTTATTACAAGACTATGAGAATGAAATTGAAAACATTGTTAATATCTTCAATCTAAGCTCAATAGCTTATATAGTCATATGGGTCTAAACTCAATTCAGCACCCATACATTTTGGTGTCTTTGGCTCTTAAACAACCATAGCCACCAATATCCTATTAGGAAGGATTGGTGCTAAACCATCAAACATCACATGATCACCATCTCTATACTGGAACATAATTTCTTGTAAACAAAGGCAAAACTCCCCATACAGTAGTGCCACCCTGTGCCAAACAGAGTAATCAATGGATGCCAGAAGACTTGTGCATAAAATCCCTATCTAGTGCCTACTCATCCAATATCCCCAGACTAGTTTCTGGCTTGTGGCCATCATCAGTGAGGAGCCTTCGATCTGACAGCACTGCACCTAGATCTTAGGATCTAATGCAATCTAATGCAACCCTCCAGCAGCCACCTTTTAACTCTACTTTACTACAAAACTATGAGAATGAAATTGAAAACATTGTTAATATCTTCAATCTAAGCTCAATAGCTTATATACTCATATGGGTCTAAACTCAATTCAGCACCCATACATTTTGATGTCTTTGGCTCTTAAACAACCATACCCACCACTATCCTATTAGGCAGGATTGGTGTTAAACCATCAAACATCAGCACATAATTTGTTGTAAACAAAGAGATGGTGATCATGTGATGTTTGATGGTTTAACACCAATCCTGCCTAATAGGATAGTGGTGGCTATGGTTGTTTAAGAGCCAAAGACACCAAAATGCATGGGTGCTGAATTGAGTTCAGCCCCATATGACTATATAAGCTATTGAGCTTAGATTGAAGATATTAACAATGTTTTCAATTTCATTCTCATAGTTCTGTAGTAAAGTAGAGTTAAAAGGTGGCTGCTGGAGGGTTGCATTAGATTGCATTAGATCCTAAGATCTAGGTGCAGTGCTCTCAGATCCAAGGCTCCTCACTGATGATGGCCACAAGCCAGAAACTAGTCTGGGGATATTAGATGAGTAGGCACTAGATAGGGATTTTATGCACAAGCCTTCTGGCATCCATTGATTACTCTGTTTGGCACAGGGTGGCACTACTGTATGGGGAGTTTTGCCTTTGTTTACAACAAATTATGTGCTAGTATAGAGATGGTGATCATGTGATGTTTGATGGTTTAACACCAATCCTGCCTAATAGGATAGTGGTGGCTATGGTTGTTTAAGAGCCAAAGACACCAAAATGTATGGGTGCTGAATTGAGTTCAGACCCATATGACTATATAAGCTATTGAGCTTAGATTGAAGATATTAACAATGTTTTCAATTTAATTCTAGAGTTAAAAGGTGGCTGCTGGAGGGTTGCATTAGATTGCATTAGATCCTATGATCTAGCAGTGTGCTCAGATCCAAGGCTCCTCACTGATGATGGCCACAAGCCAGAAACTAGTCTGGGGATATTGGATGAGTAGGCACTAGATAGGGATTTTATGCACAAGCCTTCTGGCATCCATTGATTACTCTGTTTGGCACAGGGTGGCACTACTGTATGGGGAGTTTTGCCTTTGTTTACAACAAATTATGTGCTAGTATAGAGATGGTGATCATGTGATGTTTGATGGTTTAACACCAATCCTGCCTAATAGGATAGTGATGGCTATGGTTGTTTAAGAGCCAAAGACACCAAAATGTATGGGTGCTGAATTGAGTTCAGACCCATATGACTATATAAGCTATTGAGCTTAGATTGAAGATATTAACAATGTTTTCAATTTCATTCTCATAGTTTTGTAGTAAAGTAGAGTTAAAAGGTGGCTGCTGGAGGGTTGCATTAGATCCTAAGATCTAGGTGCAGTGCTCTCAGATCCAAGGCTCCTCACTGATGATGGCCACAAGCCAGAAACTAGTCTGGGGATATTGGATGAGTAGGCACTAGATAGGGATTTTATGCACAAGCCTTCTGGCATCCATTGATTACTCTGTTTGGCACAGAGTGGCACTACTGTATGGGGAGTTTTGCCTTTGTTTACAACAAATTATGTGCTAGTATAGAGATGGTGATCATGTGATGTTTGATGGTTTAACACCAATCCTGCCTAATAGGATAGTGGTGGCTATGGTTGTTTAAGAGCCAAAGACACCAAAATGTATGGGTGCTGAATTGAGTTCAGACCCATATGACTATATAAGCTATTGAGCTTAGATTGAAGATATTAACAATGTTTTCAATTTCATTCTCATAGTTTTGTAGTAAAGTAGAGTTAAAAGGTGGCTGCTGGAGGGTTGCATTAGATTGCATTAGATCCTAAGATCTAGGTGCAGTGCTCTCAGATCCAAGGCTCCTCACTGATGATGGCCACAAGCCAGAAACTAGTTTGGGGATATTGGATGAGTAGGCACTAGATAGGGATTTTATGCACAAGCCTTCTGGCATCCATTGATTACTCTGTTTGGCACAAGGTGGCACTACTGTATGGGGAGTTTTGCCTTTGTTTACAACAAATTATGTGCTAGTATAGAGATAATGATCATGTGATGTTTGATGGTTTAACACCAATCCTGCCTAATAGGATAGTGGTGGCTATGGTTGTTTAAGAGCCAAAGACACCAAAATGTATGGGTGCTGAATTGAGTTCAGACCCATATGACTATATAAGCTATTGAGCTTAGATTGAAGATATTAACAATGTTTTCAATTTCATTCCCATAGTTTTGTAGTAAAGTAGAGTTAAAAGGTGGCTGCTGGAGGGTTGCATTAGATTGCATTAGATCTTAAGATCTAGGTGCAGTGCTCTCAGATCCAAGGCTCCTCACTGATGATGGCCACAAGCCAGAAACTAGTCTGGGGATATTGGATGAGTAGGCACTAGAAAGGGATTTTATGCACAAGCCTTCTGGCATCCATTGATTACTCTGTTTGGCACAGGGTGGCACTACTGTATGGGGAGTTTTGCCTTTGTTTAATATAAATGGTATGCTTATATACGATCCATACTAAAGTCCATTCTATACTTAAGTTTGCTAATGGTTAGTTTACATATAACGACTGGGATTTGTCAGTACCTATGCATTAATTTCAACTATATTCCAGCTATGAAAAAGTTATATTTATTTTAAAAGATCTAACTTTGAAAGTTATCTGTTTTTTTTTCATCTGTAAGATCTTAATTATGATTTATCTTTTCTTATTTCCTTTTGATTTTGCTCTACTAAATTATAGTGAAAAAACTGTCTGTTGACCTCAAGATATAATAAATGTAATGCATTTTTTTAATTAATTATATTTTAGCAGCCAATGAAATAACAACAGTGAAAACATTAATACAGAAATTATTTGACAAGGATGAAAGTGAGAGGGAATTGTCAAGTATCTGTTTATATAGTGTGAGTTTGTGTGGATTTTCTAAAAACACAATTTTTTTTCTTAGTAATGTTAGTATATGAAGGGGTGGGAAGATGTTGAGATACATGATTCAAACTGTATATATCCACGAAGACATGACTCACAAGAACATATTCAAATAGTTTCTAAGACTTTGTGATAGCAAGAAAAACTATAAAGATAACCAACACAATCATATTTCATGCTATAACTCATGATGCAGGCATGCTAGTTTATAATTTTTGTTGTGAATAACTAAACTACAATACTATGTTATAAAAGCATTGATTCAGAAATGGCGCTGCAGATAGCTTACAGAGAAAATCAATTTCCTTTTCACTAGAACACGTGTGTATGTCAAGGTACAAAGAAGAAAATTTAAAGAAGCGGCTCACATGACAATGGCAAAAAATCCCATAAGCCAACCTAGTGTGACTATACATAATGTATGGAAACCACTAATCAACTTTTCTCTTAGAAAAAAGTGGAGAAATCAGGAGGAACCTCATAGATAAGTATATGAAATTTCTATTGACTGTTGCCTTTGGCAGGATGGCTCCAGTTGGTTAGAGCGTTACCTTAAAATTCAATAATCAAGAATCTAAGGACCCAGGTTCGAATTCCATGCTAGTACTGTCACTGGTCAGGCCATCAACACCTGAAGAAGTGGGGAGAACAATACATCTCGAAACATTGTGCATTTACTAACCTGTTTGCTGCGATATTACTAACAGTTAGTGCATATATTAACCTGTTTGCTGTGCTATTACTAACAGTTGAATATATTTCAAATATTTAAATAAAATTAAATTGTTCTAAAGACATTCAACACATATATTGGATGATGAAAATAGTCTAATATAAAAATATAACTAGAACACCATCATCACAAACCTTCAGAAAAACAACAATGTGTACATATTCTATCTATTAATGTGATTAATGTAATTGATTCATTTTTCTATCTTTGAATTTGTTTCACGTTATACCATGGTGCTATGACCCTCCCCCCATGTAAATTATATATCACATATAGCAGTTCATATTGTGTTGATAAGCTTTGATTTTAGTACAATATATTACTTTTACTAAACTGCAAGGACACAAATCTTTTCATATATCATATACATAACATAAATGTTTTTAAAGTATGTAGTTGCATATATCAATTAAGATTATAGTATAAACAAAATTAAAATAATAATAATGTTTAAGGAAGCACATAGAGTTTTATTTTTATTGTGTTCACTCATTCCTTTTCACTCAAAAAATAATAAAAATTACTGTACAGTAGCTTTTTTAAATAATAAATAAAATAAAGAGTAAAATGTTAGACTTTTATTGCAATTAAATGTGTGCTGGACAATATCCTTGTTCTTCAACAACTTTTTTCTTCCTGTAGAAATGCCATAGAAATCTCATTATCAGCATAATATGCCCTCTTTAATTGTTTTGATGTCTTTAAGTCTGTATTGACTTCGGAATCTATAGTTACAGCTGTTGCTTGCAGTTATCCATTTTAAATTCTCAGTTAAGCTCTTCAAACTTTAAGCTTTCTAACATCATTCAAGAACATTTTATAATTCTTTTTTTTCTATCAATATGTTACTTTTTATTTTATTGCTAGAGAAAAATATGTTTACAATTTTTTTTAAATTTCATAAAACTTTTAACTGTAGATTTAGAAAACATTTTATTATGTAAAATATTGATCATATCCTGTAAAAAATTAAAAAAGTGAATCATAAAATGGGCCTTTATATACACTAAACAAATATTATTAAGAAGCACAATTACATATGACTCTTTAACATAGAAAAATGGTTGTCGATTGCAAAATTGATCAAATTTACAAATTTTAGTTGTTTGTTTATATATACATATATGTATATCATCAAAAATGGAAAGAAGTTTAATTCTTTATGCTGCTTTTACATATATTTAAATAAATCATATAATGTGATATAATATATTTTTATATAGCAGGAATAATATTTAATAATAATAATAATCATACTCATAAAAGGTCTTTTCAGCAATTTGTCCTTTTCAATGTGCTTAAATTATTTTAGAATTTTGATCTACATTGCATAGATAGTAACATTTATTTGTTTTATATAAAATTAACTATACTATTAAAACAATACAATATTTTTAATGCAGAAAAAAACCCTATATAAATGTATATTATATAAATTTCTATTTAATTATCATTAACCAATTATTAGTTAAATTGATGTTTTATATATATTTATACAATTATTTTTATTGTAGTTAATGTAATTGGTTTCATATATCTTCCTTTTATTAGGTTCTTTAATATACTTTAAAGGTTTTATATTTTTTACACAATCTATGTCCGTATTTTAAATAATGAATATATAAGGCAGATCTATCATCTCTTCTATTAATTGCATTATTATGTTCTTTTGTTCTTTCATCTAATTGTTTCCCTGTATGTCCATAATAAACCACACTGTAATTTTCATAAGTAATTTTATGTACAATTCCCTTTATATATTTCACATCATTTTTTATTTTGTAATTACTTATTAATTTGTCAAGATTTTTACTATTTGACTTTTATTTGTATAATTTTTATTTTTTAATAATGTAGGGAATTTTGCCTTAAAACACAAATTCTATCATAAATAAATTAAATAAGACACAACAGTAGAGAAACCAAAGTATTTTTACAATAGATATTGAGAAAATGTATACTAGTATTCCAAGAATTAAAAGTATAGAAATAATAATATAGAGATTATCTATGTACATTAATGATATGAATATAATAAATATTATAGAAGAAGATTTCACATTAATACATAATAGCTTATATTTTAAAGACAGTAACGAATGCTGGAGTTTCCATAAAGGATTGATAATGGGTTGTGCAATTAGTGAGTTAATGACATTAATATTTATTAATAAATTGGAAATGGAAATAGTTTAAATAAATAAATCAAAAAATAATACATTGTTCTAGATATGTTGATGATACATTAATGATTGCTGACCAAAGAGCTATAAGTAATATTTATAAAGAATTTAATAACAATATATATAATACAAAATTTACAAAAATGCAATTTAATGATAAAATAAAGCATTTAGATATAGAGATTAATATAGATAATAATAACAAAATTATATTAAAACATTTCATTAAAGAATATAAATTAAGAAAGATAATGTCTATAGATTCACAACAGGTATGAACACAAAAGATAAAACAGGCAAAACTCTCCATACAGTATCATGATGTTTGATGGTTTAATACAAAAGATAGCAGTTATTAAAAATTTTAAACATAAAAATGATAGATATACAGATAAAATATACCTTCTTTACAAAAGAAACAATTTATTGAGTTATAGACTTACTATGGATATAACCCTAAGAGTATTGAAAACATACTTTTTAATTATAAACCACCTAATTTAATATTAATAATAATTGTATTATAAAATATAGCATCTCTAAGAATAATAAAAAATGGATAAAACTTTCATACTTCATTAAAATTTATCATACATTATTAAAAAATAAAAATTATATAGATAAAAGCATTAATGTAGGATAGTCAAATAGTAAAAACCTGGACAAATTAATAGGTAATTATAAAATAAGAGATCATGGGAAATATAAAAAAGGCAATTGAATATAAAATTACTTATGGAAATTACAGTATGACTTACTATGGACAAAAAGGGAAACAATTAGATGAAAAGGCAAAAAAAAATAATAATGCAATCAACGAAAGAGATGATAGATCTGCCTTATATATTCAATATTTAAAATATGGACATAAAATAGATTGTGTAAAATATATAAAACCTTTAAACTATATTAAAGAAGCTAATAGAAGAGAGATATAAGAAACCAATTACATTAACTACAATAAAAATAATTATTTGAATATTCATAAAACACAAATTAATTTAATTAATAATTGGCTAATGATAAATGAATAGAAAATGATATAATATATATTTATACAGGTTTTTTTCCTGCCTTAAAAATATTGTATTGTCTTAATAGGTTATAATTAATTTTATATAATAGAGATAGATGTCACTACATATGCAATATAAGTCATAATGGAAAGGGAATGTAAAGTGGCTAACAGGTTTCTCTGGGCATAGTTGTTGAGAGATTCCTGACTCCATTTAAGGAAAATCACAGTGTATTACATAACATAATTGTAAAGTAGTTCAAGCACATTGAAAAGCATAAAAATTAATATTTGCTGAAAAAAGCTTTTATGTGTTTGATTATTATTATATATATTATTGCTGTTATATTAAGATATTTATATTTAATCATATCATATGATTAATTGAAATATATATATTTCAATAGCGTATAATTGAAGCCACAAATATTGATATAGCATACTTTACAGCTTTGCTGTATTTGAATAATCAACATATATGAGACAATTCATAAATCTGTAAAAATTCTAATACACATTTCAACTAATCAATATTTGGACAGATTAAAGTAATTTAATATATTTTTGGAATTCAGTGTATATGTTCATAATGAGTTTCAAAGATGGTGGTACTAAAGCTAGAAAAAAAATCATAATATTTTTTCATTTAATAAATAAACTTGACTTAATCAGGGATAATGAGAACACGTGTCTTATTTTGATATAGGCTATCAACAAGAATACAGCTAAAATACTAGAAATAAAAATATTATAACAATACTTCTTAAAGACTTATAAAATAGCATAGCTAAATTGATAAGATAGAAAATATTTTAAATGTGTAGATTCAGAATCAAATCATTCACAAGCTTTCTCTAAGCCAAGGCAATATCCACCTAAACGTTTAACTATTTGATGAACTGAAGACTAGAAAATGAATGGAAGAAACATTTAGGATTAGCAAAGTTTGGATTAATAGCTTTTAATAAAGATTCACTTGATGTAATAACACAGTGAAGAAACAGATGCTATAGAAATTTTTATCAGATGAATTTACAAAATTACTAAGGGTGGTGTTTACAAAGGGCAGCACATTCTCAGTACATCTAAAATAGACCTCATTTGAAAGAGAACACTATTGTGAATTTTAATACTCATATAGAAGTCAGTTCTTAGATTTAACACTGCCCAAAATTGCCTAACCCTGCCATTAGTAGCTAAAGCCAACAATGATCTACTCTTGAAAATTCTAGGAACCTTAATATATCTTCTTCTTTTTTTTGAGTCAAATAAAATTGCATAGATTAATGGTGATTTATTTACAATTTAGTTCAGGATTATTTCAAACTTACTGTAAGCAATATTGGTATTAGATAATGCTTCAAGCCATCCAAGGCTTGTGATCAATTGAAAGAAATTAAAGCCATTTTCTATTCTCTCACCACAATTCTTTGTTGCAGTATATGAATCAAGAAGTCATTGATACATTTAGATGCTACTATTTATATTTGCAAATATATAGCTGCAATGGATGATGAAGATGTAAATGAAAGAGAGAAGAAAAATAAATTAAGTGCATTTAGATTTTTTAATGTTCTAGATTTATTAAAAGCATCAGGAGTTCAAATAAAAGACACTGATTAGATACAAACAAAGCTAATTTCTTCCCATATGAATAATTGCGAAGGATTTAGAAAAACAATGAATGTAAACACATCAAATAATAATAGATGAGCTCATCTGTTGAAATTATAAGTGAAGGCATAAGCAATTGCAAGAGTCAAATGATTATCTCCTAATTGATGAGAAAATTTTCAGATTGATGAACAGAGAAGACTTTATAAAGAATCAGACTCTTAATTAGAAAAGAGGATATATCGTGAAAAAAATTTAATAACTAAAGAAGAAAGCACTAAAATGAAAAATGCATTTGAAGTGTAAAATTGATTTTTCCATTCATTTGTATTTGCAATTCAAATTTGCATCCATTTGTTTATCTGTTTAATAAAGAGCTTTCTTTCTTTTTTTATACCCTAAAATTGAGTGTACTTTTGATGAAGCTTCATGGTAAGCTCCACTGAAAATGCACTCACATTTAGGTTATAAATAAGGAAACATACTTTATTATGCAGACAAACAAATGTATAAAAATTTGAATTATGTTTATACACTACACATACACGATACACATGTAACTTGTAATATTATATGAATACATATTAATTAGTTAACGAGATCCTGAGTAATTCTTTTAAAAAATATGGTGAGCTTCACCAAATGTGCACTCACATTTAGGTTATAAAAAAGGAAAAAATATTTCATTGTGCAGATGAACACATGTATGCAAATTTGAATTAAAGTGTAAAACTAAACTTTGAAAGTAGTTACATAAAGTTAATCAGAGATCGAAAATCAAACAACCTGTTGTAACAAAACTTCTTATTGGTGGAAGTAGAGACATAATTGTAATAGGCTTTTTTTTCTCAAGAAGAAATACAAACATTATCATTCACCCCTAAATGTATGACAACCTCACTACCAAAAAAAAAAAAATAAGTGCAAGAGATTGATTTCTCATTCTGCTAATAAACTCTATTTTCACAAATTTTCTTTTCCTAGTTTATTATATAAAAATATTTTCAAATTACAATTTCATTTCCTTTTTTTTAGTTCATTTATTCTCTTAATTTTCTTTATTTTGCACTTTGTTGCATTTATTTAGATTTCATACACACTTGGATGCCACATAGAGGTTATCTTTTGCTATTTATTCATTTGTCACTTAAAGAGTGGGATGGCCTGCCAATCTGTTGAAACCATAAACTGAACTATGCCTACAATTATCACAACTTAGTTTTACACAGGGCTATTTTGCCATATAAAATGGATTTCATACCATAATATAAATGCGATATAATCGGATTCTAAATATGTGATGGCAAAATCCCAAATTCAATTTATATGTTTTAGCTTGTTGAATATATTATTAAATACACTATTAAACTACCAAACATCACATGATCACCATTGAGTGTTTTAAATACACTGTTGTAGGCCATGCATAGAAAATGAATGTTAACATAATTTCTAAAAAAAAAAATTATGATGCATTTACTTTTGATTTTTCTAGAGAAAGAGATTCCATTTACATTGTAAAGATTATTTCAGACATTCAAAACTGACATGACATGACAGTGGATGGTCACATATAAACCAGGATCGGAAAATGTCAAATGACAGACTCATGAATGAGCCCTTGATAAATGTTGATGTAGTGGTTTACACATTATCCTGTATGGTCGTCACACAATGCAGTGGTAGACTGTCAGAATCTAGGATATGAAGCCTTTGGATCGATTCCAGTTCTTCTGGCATTCAAACTCCTTTTGAACTCTAGAGCAATAAAGCCAGAAGATGATGATGATTGTTATTTTTATGCATTTTTATTTTTCGATCTTTTTTTTTTTAATTAGAAGAATCATCTATGCTTAAGGTTGATGATGATGGCGATAAAAAATATTAATTAAAAAGAAAAATGAATTTTTTTTTAAAAAAAGAGGTTTGCTATCAATCATTTCTACTTACCAGGTGGACAACCATCTTCACAATTGCGCCCTTTTATGCTGGGTGGACATTCGCAAGCTCCTGTCACAGGGTCACAAGTACCGCCGTTTAAACAAGTACACAGACTGTTGCAGCCTATACCGTATGTTCCCTGCAATTAAAAAAAAGAAAAGAAAATTATTACTACTTATGTACTTTTTTCTAATATTTATATTCTATAATGATTTTAATAGCTATTATCATATAATCGTTTATAAATACGGAAAAAATTTATTCGACAAAAGCAAATATTGACACTAGAAGCATAGTTGCTGAACTTAACGGCCTTCTTTGTTTGAGAAATAAAAATCAATCTTGGAATCTAAAGTGATATCTTCATATAATTCATTCCCTTGGAGGTCATTCGGAGCATTTAAACAATTAACTAGCTGACTAGAAAAAGAATAATAACAGATGAAAATGGAAAGTTAGTACCTGTAAAAGTTATCTTACTATTCAACGTTAGTCTAATAGCGTTTCTATAGTAACCAAAGAACTTTTCAGCCATTCGCGCACTGTTTACCGTCTCAGTATTGAAATTTATTACTTTAGTAAACTCTTAAACAATCAATAAATCTATCGTCTATAATATACAAGTACGGAATTTTTTTCTCGCTATATCCATACTATATATATAATTTAAAAGAATTTATTAGGTCACAAATATTTACGACGTCTATTTTCAAATTATCTATATTAATGGTTCGATAATATGAGGGGTTAGATTGACGTTATATCTATATGGATATGACAACAACATCAAATCCAATAAGGACTTTGAGCATTCCATCATCTGTTTTTCAGTGAAATGAATGGTTGGGTAGTTCTGTTGGAAGGGTGAGAAGATTAAAATCTGTACATTAAAGTTTGAAGAATTGCTATCTTAATATAAACCGAGCATTGATTGTATATATATGTGGGAGATTATGATCTAGCCCAATTAATGAATGGTGGTTCTGCATAAAATACGTATATTTGGGGATCATGTATCTTTTTTTGCACGTGTACGGAGTGGAGGATGAATAGATTGAAAAATCTTAAGTTCAAATCCCTCTACTTACATAAATTATCTATCTGGAATACATATGTATCAAATATAGCATGTCTTTCATAAATAGCAAAGGTGTTTTATGAATTTTATTTAAATTTGTTATTGAAAGATAAATATATTTTTAATCTAATAGTTTAATTTCAGTCTCTAAGAAAGTACAAACAGTTTTGTAAATATTAACGCATTAGAAAAAAAGATTATATAATAATTTACATTATAAACATATAAGTTATAGAATAGAATGTGAAAATTAGGGCTAAAATTCTTTTATGTAAAATGTACATTACTAAAACCAAACAATAGAAACCCCTATAAAATGGAAGTACAATAGACATGTGAGTTTCTAAATTATTTAATTTTCTACAAGGTTTTCCATAATACATTTTACTTATTATCACTGCCATTACAACCTTTTTAACAACAGCACACACCTCCTATTTTTCTTTCAAAATATACATGACTTATAAAATATAATCAAAAAGTATATACCCTCTCCTTTTTTCTTTCCAAAAACTATTTTTTCCATCATCATATATATACTTGTTTACTATATCCAATGTTTCAACGACCTTATTGGTGGTCATTTTAAAGGGTCTACAAAATACATATTTACATCTTTACAATTATCAATACAATTAAAAATATAAAATAAAAACATAAAAATGTATCTATCCTATCATAAAAAACACTAACATTTTTCTTTCATTTATCAATACATTTTTTTTTTACATATATTACATTATACACACCCTACAAGTACTTACTTCCTTTCTCCCCAAACCTTTTCCTTTTTTTAACCTATACCTTTCTTTTTTTAAACAACTGCAAACATTTTCCTTTCTTTTTTATACTTCTTAAGTAATAATTACTTTAAAACAATACTTTTATCTACAAATGCATTTTTTACTTAAAACATATCATTTACATAATTTATTCTATTCAGAACAGGTTTATTTCTTTTTATATATAAACTCTTCTTTACAATTCTCTCTCTATATAATCTTACTTTTTCCAACATTCTTATCTTAAAATCTATATGTCCAAATTCCTTACTGTGTATGTTAACATTTGAATTTTTATCACTTAAATGTTGTTTCAACCTTGTCCCTAATTTATTTTTTGTTGTACCTATATATGGCCTCTCAATTATGCAAGGAAGGGATCATCAGCGCTGACTGCAATTGGTGAAGTGGAAATTCTGCTTGATCACCTTAGATCTAACAGAAAATCCCAGCCTGTGGCAGTTCAGCTAGATGTATCCAATGCTTTTGATACCGTAGATGTCAACATTCTTCTTGAATTGCTATCTCAGTTGGACATATCAAAGCAGATAATTCAGATATTGGATAATCTCCTGAATAATAGGCACATTCATATTTCCATAAATGGACATTACTCAGATGGATTTGTCCCTTCAAGATCCATACCACAAGGATCACCGTTGAGTGGTCTATTGTTCATTAAGTACATTGACCCTCTGATTAAAGAGCTAGATCAGCTTCCAGGAATATATATGTGCCCTGGCTTAAGAAAAACATCAAGGTTTTTGCATACATGGATGACATACTTGTGATTCTTCCATCCCGTAAACATCTGAAGACACTTCACTCCATCATTACCAATTATACTAAAAATTATAAGTTATCCATCAATTCTCACAAGTCATCATCCTGGTGCATCAACACTGGTAGTAAAATACTATCCAATTTTTAATGGAACCTTAGTTTTCTGGGGTTTCCTATCTTTAAGTCACAGACTGCTATGTCTGTCTGCCTACAAAAATCCATCATCAGCAGTGCTACTAAGGTGGTTCAATCACTGTCAAGGACTTACCTGTCCCTACAAGGGAAGATTGCTCTGATTAATATGAAGATCATGGCAAGCATAATAACAGTTACCAAATCATTCAGCTTAAAAATTCAGAGGCTCTGTGGTCAGCTCTTATGGAGAGGATGGACCACTGCAATTAGCATCCGCAGACTTCAGTTTCACAGGAGACAGAATGGTATGGGTCTCCATTCAATACAGACAATCAATTTCCAAAAAGGGCACTCACTTTTAGTAAACCTGGGGAAAAATACTCTCTATCAGATATTATAGAGACTGTAATACCTACTGACAGACCTCCCCCCCAGTAAAGACACATGGCTTGACACCATTATTAAACAACAAGTTTTATACATCGAGCACTCAACAGCAGAGTTTAATAATAAAATCAGCATCTGGCAGGCACATCGCCTGCTGAATCCTGAATATACAGCTATTTATACTCACCTAGGGTGCAGCAATCATAAAATCACCACAATATTTAAGTATCTGCTACTGGAGCCCAAACTTTTGGATTATCTGATCAAAATGAATATGGGCTCCATGCCAATTAATTCATTCTTATACTACAAGCAGTTTCTAAATAAAATAGACCCAATTTGTCATGCCTGCTCTAGAGGAAAGGAGACCTTTAATCATCTGTTAAATATATGTCCAGGCTATAATGGTATTAGAAGTATCATCTCTCACCACTGCATTATAGCAGTGGATAAAATCCTGGATATCAGGGGTTGTCTCTCCTCTGGAGACTTTACAGTTATCAGGTTATTTATCTTCCTGACATATGCTTTTTGATACACAAGATGCAGGACAAAGTTCACACAACCAACATCGGACCCCAATACTATATTTTGTGATAAGCTCAAAGCTCCTCAAAACAAGGATAAGATTTTATCCTCTAGATTTTTATTTATTAATACATGGAGCCTACTAGTATGGCCCACAGACTTTACATGAATATTGGACCTGATATATCCACATTGTAGTGTATCGTAATGAAGTAGTCTATGATGCAACATGCTGGATTCTACTAGTGAGGCATTGATTTCACACTACATTTATCCCAGTTGATAAGTTAGCATTACTGGGCCAACCTTAAAAGGGGTGGTCTATACCAACAAAATGGAATGTATGTAATCATTTATCAACCTGCTAGTGCAGAGAATGGCTCTGGCATACATCTACCAGACCAATGTCAGCAATGGATGAGCCAACATTAGCAAAGTGCATTTATTATTCATCTGTACAATTTTATTATGTCAATAAATATATTTTTAAAATATAAAAATATCTTGACTTACAAATAAAAAGAATAGTAAACAAAAATAAATATTCAAATGAAAATTTTTGTATTTTGCCTTCAGGTAAAAATTGTATTTGTATTTTACTGAAAAACAGTTTAAAAATATCTGTCAGTACAAAATTATTTTTAAAGTAATAAAATTCCATTTAAAATTGCAAAATGATAACAAAAAATAATAGTGAAGAAGACTTGTTTTATTTAATGGTAGATGTTTCTTATTTAACAAAACTCTTTCCATGTTTTCATAAATGATTACTTTTCTACTAAAAATCCACACATACTTTCAAATAAAAAACAAATAAATGCAATACATACTTAGTAAGAAACAAATATTTAATTTTATAAAATGAAAATAGGTAAATTATGTATAAAATTGCATTTTTCAATTTCTCAAAAGTAAATTTTAAACAGTGGAAATCATATATATTAAATGAATACTTTCTTATAATGTAACAATCTTTGATCTTCTTCAATTGATGTTTCATTAACAGATATGCCAACCATAGGTGTTTTAAGAAACATAAAATTAATATCAAACAAAAACATTTTATCAATGGAATGCAAAACCATAAATTGAAAGTGAAACAGCATGAGCCTAATTTTATTATCAATGCAATGTAATATCAGAATTACTAAAAGAATGATTGCTATTTTTACTGAACTTTGAATAACTTTTTGTATAATTTTTGCAAGCTTTGCATATGGCAAATATTTTTTTCACTATGGATTTACAAATATCATTTATACATGAGGTGCAACAATTTAATTCCAAAAATGACTGTGTAATGTCACTATATAATTGTATCGAAATCACATGAGTATTGAACATTGATGTTTAAATGTGTTTAAGGTATCACTGTAAATTTTAAATTGGTAGAGCTAGTCATTTGTTAGCTATTGATAAGATAATAAATACCTGTGTATATGCTTTGGTATAAAAATGAGTCATAGCACATTCATTGTGAGACTTTTTGGCCAAAAATCAATTACACAACCACACTATCCTCATCTGACTTAACTCCCTGTGATTTTTGGTCATTTCCAAAATTAAAAACTGTACTGAAAAGATAAAAAAAATTTCTCCTATAAATGATATCCAAAAGAATGTGAGACAGCTGCTCAACATTATGCCTGAAAATGAATTCCAAGTGTGTGCTTCCAGAAATGGAAATGCCATTTCAATCAGTGTATATATCACAAGGGGACTACTTTGAAGGCAATTAGTAGGCACTAGTCTACACTTTCACATGTAGATTTTATAAAAATAGATTTCATGAATTAAATCATCACATCTTGTACATCAATGGTCATATACATATTGTTAGATTAATATAATCATAATTTTAAAAATAAGAAAGAGAAAAAAACCTTCATTTTAGAAGTACAGTGGAACTGCAAAATGTACCTATATTTTTTTCAAACCTCCTTCACGTTCAACATAAATAGTGTATAATAACTCATGTTTTGTTAAAAACATTGATTAGTATAAAATATGTATTGTTTATTGAACTGCAAGTGAACTAGTACTTTTCAACACCCACTTATATAGAACATGAACACTTTATACATATGGTATGTATATACATCAAGATTATAATATAAACAAAATTTTAAAAATAATTATTAACAATAACCTGAGGGGATACATTTGTATATACACGTTTACCCCGCTTAGCGATGGCAATTGGTCCTCCAAAACTCATTGTTAAGCAAGAATATCATAGACAAAATACGTAATTATAATGGGGGTCTATGGGAAAAAAATTGGTCGGTCCCAGTGACATAAAATATCCACATTGATTTCCAAGCTCAAAGATTTTCTTGATTTTTTCATGACAATGATGACTAAATACGCTATCTAAAAAGAAGTTTTATATCACTAGGAAAAAAAATGCATATTTTCACTTTAAAAAGTACAGAACAGCAATGAAACCAAATTTGAATTTAAAAGTTTTTATATTCTTCCGCGAAAGTTTTTCATCGTAATGAAAAAAAAATCTATACTGAAGTGCTTTTTTTTTAAAAATTGTATTACAGTATATATTACTACTATACATTTATTTTATTACTTATGTGAAATTATTCAAATTAAAAAACAATGTTCAATTATTAATTATTTAATTGAACATATAGAAAAAAAAAATCAACTTATTTTCAAAGTAAAAAATCTAACTTCTAATTTTCTAAAATATACAGGTAGGTTTATTTTTCTTACTGTATATTTCTAGTAATGTAATAATGCCCCCCCCCCGTCCCCCGTTCGAGTAGAAAGATTTTTAATTAAATGCAATCTGTTTTTTTTAAAACTTTTCTAATTCGACAATACTATGTGAAAAAAAAATTGATTAAACCTGAAAATAAGTTATCAGACCAAAATATAAATTCAAAGTTATACCCATGCCAGATAGATAAGCTATCGCTGCCTCATGAAGTCTTTAAAACACTAAATGTATACACATATGCAAATATTTATTATATTGGGATTTGCATATTAGCAATTTGCATTTTAATGTTTTTGTACATATTGGGATTTGCATATTAGCAATTTGCATTTTAATGTTTTTGTACAATTGCTGAAATTTAAGAATGTATTTATTTTAAAGCATTATACAAAAAATGACTGTTGACACCATCATTTTGCTTACAATAAAAACTCCATCTTGTTAACTATCATTACTTTCAAAAATATAACTAGTTGCAATAATGTTTTAAATTATTCAATCTATTTTCTAATTGATTTCCATCAATTAATTAATGTTTAGTAATTAGTATTTATATTTTCAAAGTTTTGTTATTATATTACTTTTATTTAATATAACTTGACTTACATGTGTCAAACATTTTGCGCTTATAACTTTACAATCAACCACTTCTGATAAATACATTAATTATTATTGTTTCAAATTAGTGTTGTGTTTGGCTGAATTGCAGGGTTCAGACTCAAACCAACAGTAATATCAAAATACATGTGAACATTCCAAAAATGCAGTTGTATGTAGATAAACATAATTAATGCTGTGCTGGTCATACCAAATGTCTGGACTCACTTCCAGCTGTATATATTAGCTTGCCTCATGAGTTCTAGTCTTAACTCTTCTGGCTGTGTTGGACAGCTTCCAGTCCTATTGGGATTTGCATCATTGTGTGGACATATCGGAAGGAAATATAGTAGGAACACCTTCACTGTTGGAAGTGGTTTCAATGGAAGGCACATTCAGTCATATAGGTAGACAGACATTCTTTGGCTTCCTTCAAAAAGGCTCACTATTTATTGCCAGATCCCCTACCTTACTGGCAGCAATCAGATTCAGAGAGCCTAACCAATGGTAGGATTTTATACCTGTTTTCACATTGGTCATATTTGTTTTTACCCTTTATCCATGTTTATATATTGGTTGTCCACAGGTTTACACATTGATTAGTGGCAATGCATGCTCAATCCAATCAGATAAGGAAGGAATCTGGACTAGTCCACTTCTGAAGGCAAGGTCAGATATGACAATTAGAGATAATCCTTAATTCAGAAATAAACTTAAAACCTGAGTTAATGATTAGTAGTTTCATTTTTTAATTAAACAAAAATAGAATAATTCATCTTTCATCTCTCTTTTTCCATATGATAATATTTTATTTTTTTTACACAAAACCGCCACTCTACCACATAGTCTTAAAATATATGAATAAATTCATCTGAGAAAAAACAAATGATTCATGCCCCCCCCCCCCCAAAGATACATTTCATGCTAAACTTGAACTCTTCAGTTGGTTCAGATTACAATAATTTACATATACTTTCATCATCTTGTTCAGAATTTATCCCATGCCAAATTATACCAATCTTCTATGTTTACTCTATTGACACTGACAATTTCAGACCAATATATTAACAGCTATCACTAGCCATTTATTAAAGTAGAGATTAGCTCAAATATAAATATTAAACCTCAGTTAAAGATTAATGTATCAGCTTAGCTGAGGCTTTTATGAAATAAATTCTGACATTAGTTAAATTATTGAATGATTAATAATAACTTTCTTATAAGCTGTTATGAAGTTATTTGTTTTTTTTTCTTTCAAAATGATTTAGTTTACACTGATTTTCTGTTTTGTGTGTTATTACCTTTATGAAAATGCAAATAAATGCAAAGTATTAATATTGCATATCTGGGCATATTTTTCAATTCTAAGTTGACATGACATATTGTCAACAGTAACTGTAAATTATCATCAGTAACAGAATGGCAAGTGTAATTGTTGACAGATAATGACTAATGCCATATTTTCACATGACAATGGCCCATCACCAATGAACTGTACATGGGACTATAACAAGAAATCATTAAGTTAGAACCTTTGAAAACATATCTATGATGAAGAATCATTTTGATATGTTAAGGCAAGTTAGTATTCATTTGCAATGCTTTATGAATTTTAAGAGCACTATGAATCAGATGCTTAGAATGTCATATGATATTCAAACATCAAAATGACAAGTCGAGAACAATTCTACTGACCAAACTGAGGTTTTTAAAAAATTTTAACTCGAGACCAGACCAGGAAAAATTAAACTTTTGAGTCCACTACTATTTACCACTGAGCCCAGTGAATTTTTGATGTTTCTTTGAAAGTTGCTTAAACCTCCTTGGCTATGTAGTATTTAGATAAATATCTTTCAAATTAATCAGGCTTAATTTTAAAGCTGTAAATAATTTTTGATACAGAAGATTAGATTGGTACTTGAATTAGTGGAAAAACATTAAGTAGTTATGTATATGATTAAAAGTAGGTGATGATAATGATTACTACTATTAGTATTATTACTATCATTATTAGAAAAATAATATTATATAGCAGTTCATGTAACCAGGTGATAAAAGTGTCTTTAGAATCAAAGTACAAGTTTACATACGATAGTAAAAAAAAATCAAGTCATATATCATATGACTTAACTTAATAAGCTTGTAATACAAATCTAATATAATGAGTATGCTAATAGCTCTAAACAAGCTTTTCAATAATGCTGTAAGAGAAAGCATATAAAATATCTATCTAGAATTATCACTATCCCCAAACCAGTTTCAAGCTACTGGCTCTTATCAATGAAGTACTAGGATATTCAGATACTAGATCTAAAATACCAACTCAAATGCAGCATTTGTCTAATACTTATTAGTTAAGTAGAAAATCTGAAAATTTTAGACACCTTTATGTCTTCAAATCCACCTAACTAGCTTAAATAGTTATATGGGTCTGAATAATTTACAGCTACACTATATATTAATAGCCTTAGTATCATGTGTCTTAACTTAATAAGCTTGTAATGCAAATCTAATATAATAGCATGCTAATAGTTTTAAACAAGCTTTTCAATAAATGCCACAAGAGAAAGCATAAAGGTGTCTGAAAAGGCTTGAATTGGTATTTTAGATTTAGTGTCTAAATATCCTAGTGCTTGACTGATGAGAGCCAGTAGCTCAAAACCATTTTGAGAATATGGATAATTCTACATAGAAATTTTAAATGCTTTCTTTTGTGGCATTTATCAAAAGCTTGTTTAGAGCTATTAGCATGCTCATTATATTATTAAGTTTACATATTGTATCAGAAGTATTCTTTTTATTAGTAATTTTGCATATATTTAATTGATTATAGAGAATATTCATGGTAAATATCTTTTTTAAATGTTCTAATATGCTTTAATAAGAGTTGTAAATAAAATTACTCTTAAAGTGTGAATTATGATGATATCCTTGTTCACAGAGCTTAATGCTTGGTTCACACCCACTGATTTATTTAGATTCTTGTAATTAATTATTTAACAAGCAAGTGGACTATTGTTGTCTGCATGTAGTCTGGGATGTGCAGAAGCTTTTTAAATGGTAAATCATGTAAAAAGCTGTTAGTTATTTTATGTGAATGTTTAAATAAATGATTGTGAGTAAAGATGATTATGACTAATATAATATGTTATCTGTAATATCTTATAGAGGAAAAAAGGATTATGATATAAAGTGATTTATAGACCCTTACAGAGACTTCAGTCCACCCAACAATGTATAAAGAGATATGTGTCAGAAGTAACAAGAAATGAGTGAAAACAAAATACATAGGTGAAGAAACAAATAGGTATCACTAACATAATTGAAAGCACTAAGAAACTGAAAATTGAGGTGGGATGGACAACATTTCTAGAAGAGATGGTGGACAATTGAAGTTTTAAACAGCCTCCAAATAGATTGTAAAATATCTTGAAAGAGACCACATATGAGATGAATGGATGAGATAAAAAAGTTTGTTATAGGGTGTGGAAAAGGGAGGCTGGGGATCAGAGAAATTGAATTAAACTTGAAGAGACCTTAATCCTCCAGTGGACCAATAATGGTTGAAGTTGATTAATAGACATTTATAGAGGATTTAGACCACTCAACAAAGTATATAGAGATATATGTCAGGAGTAACTAGAAGAGATTGAAAACAAAACACATAAGTGAGAAAACAAATAGGTACAACTGACATCATTGAAAGCATTAAACAACTGAAATGGAGCTCGATTCGATGTATTATTAGAAGAGATGATAATAGATGGTCAGATTAAAATATCTGCTCCAGATAGATTATAAAACGTCTAGAAAATTAACATGTGAGATAGAGTGATGAAATAAGAATGTTTGCTGGTGTGTTGTAGAAAAGAGAGGGTATGGATAACAATGTTGATAGATGATATACACATTACAAAATTCTAAAAATAAAAAGGATATAATATTCTGAAGAAATGTTATCCATATAATCATATTGATAGTGCAATGATAGTAATTTACAAAAAAGTTGCTAGACTAAATACTGTTAAGAAAAAAACAACCGCAAAGCAAATCTGATGATTGCCTAAGTTTGGCTCTGGGCTAAAGTTATCCCCCTCCCCCCAGCTAAAAAGTAAAACAGAATTAAACAAACTACTGTATAGTAAATATTTTTTATCATTATTCATCGGGCCTGATTAATATCAGGTAATATTGTTTATTATTGTTTCTTTTTACCTTCTAACAAAGCAAGAATAGTTAAATATCTATTTATTAACAAATAACTATTTGAAAGAAGCAACAAATCTATCTTCCTAAAAAAAAAAAAAATTTTTTTTCAAATTTCCTTTGAATTCAAACCCCAGATAAAAAATACACTGAACGTATTGACACTAATTATAAGATTCTTCTAAGAAGTTATTTATTAATTGCGATGCCTTGTACACTAATTTAATGCAGTGATAATGGCAGGCAGGCGCTTAAGACAAAAAGAGCATGTCCGAATCCGTCAATTTGGTACTCGGACTTGTTATTGAGCAAGCACCCTTAGCAATAAAACTTATTTGATTGTTATTATTTGTACTTAATATACTATATAATTTTATATATAGGAAGCGGAAGTTGTATGATATTTATATTAAAAAAAACCCCCTATCTATTTCTAAACAGAAATTAACTACTATACAAATCCAATCTTTAAACAAATCAATTGTATTATATATATAATAAAAATAACTAAAAGCCCTCATCTTTCAACGAAGATCGCTGATATTACTTCCCAACAGAATTAATCCATTTCTGAATGGATGGTTGATGACCCCTTGCCTTTAGTCTTCAATTTTGATGAACACACCTTTGCATTAACACCAAACAGGTAACTAACCTGTTCAATTTATTCTAGGCCCTTCCTATGATTTATTTCTACAGGTAGTCGGACAATCAGCGACGCGTATGCTCTGACCTAAACTCATTTTTTAAAGAGATATATTATTATTTTTTAAAGAAAAAGAGTGTTATTGCTTTAACTAAGTTTCTCATCTACAGATTTTTCTTCAGGTGACTTTCAACGGTAAATAAATAAAAAAAAGTAACAATAAGAAAATTGCAAAAAAATAAATATCCTATTACTTTAACTTTCTTAAGTTATAAATCATTTCTTCTTTTAATAAGAAAACATGTACTGCGGCCATATTTGAACTTAGTAAAGTAATACCGAATTATAAATGTCATTTTAAAAAAAATCCCGACTTCATTTCTTGAAAATAAATACTGAGTCAACCAGTTTTAGTGGATTTTAAACAGAAGATTAAATAAAATAGTTAAAAACATTCTAAAAATCAATAAATACAAAATTAAGCATTTACTGCTTATATAAATAATTTATCCTCATATGAATAAAGAAGCCGCCATTTTGAGTTTGCCAATAATGCTTGATGTAAGGAATCTTACGTAAATAATTAGTGCAGCTGTGTGCCATTTCCACGAATAGATTTTGATTAAAGACATAATTTACAGGAGCCATGGTCTTCCTAGCATGATGATAACTGTGAAAAGTATCTATAATAAGTCTTGTGGAAGATAAGAGAATGAAAATAAATGGATATTATTTAAATCATCTAGATTTTGCAGATGAAATGCTGTTTTTGAAAATAATACTTCAAAATTTCAAGAAATATTATAAAGATCATCGGATGAATATAAGAAAGTAGAACTAAAGGTAAATATTAAAAAGACTAAAGTAATGTTGAATGGATTTTCTCAGAAATAAAACAAAAATTGATAATCATGATTAGAAGAGATTCACAACTAAAAATACTTTGACCTAATTGTTAATACAGAGAGGAACATAATCATCGTATTAAAATTTGGATGGATTGCTTTTGATAGAAATAACTTAATATTAAAAAGAAATTTTTAATAGATGTGTTTTACCAGTTCTTAATTATGAATCTGAGAATTGGACATTTAATAAAAGAGCAGTACAGAGACTTCAGATCACTCCCAGAAGTATGAAGAGATATATGTTATGAGTAACAAGATGAGAACAAACAAGTATCATTGATGTCTTGAAATAATTAAGAGAGTAAATAGAGTTGTGCTGAATATATCACTCAAAATAATTATAATAGATGGTTGGATGAAGTTTTAGATTACTTACTAAGAGATTATAAAAGATTTAGAAAGAGACTGCATGCGAAATGGGTGGATGAAACAAGGAAGTTTGAAGTGTGATGTAAAAAAGAGGGGGTATGGATCAAAGAAATTGGATTAAACTTGGAGAGACATCCTTCAATGGATTGATAATGGTTGAAAATGATGATAATGAAAGAGATTTAAAATATAAAGATTACTGCAGCTGCCTAACATTTCCATGAATGGAATTTAATTCAAGGCACAGATATTTTAGGAAAAGATGTTTCTTTTAATATTAATTTCAAGTGATGATAGTGAGAAATAGCAATATATAAAATGAATTGAAGGTAATGAAGTTTAAATACTTTTTAGGAAGAGCTACAGTTCTGCTAGTATTAGTCAGTCTCAATTTATATATATAAAGAAAGAGTATTAAAGTGTAAAAGTTAATATGTCTACCTATGATTATCATGCACAAGGTTTGATTCAAGATGGAACATAAAGACTTTTTAGGAGAGCCATGGTCCTGTGAGTACCAGCCATGCTTGATGATGTTTATAATACATACCTATATGTAAACAGTCTTGAAATGTAAAAAATAATATATTTTCATGAATGAAATTTGATTCAAGATGGAATTCAAATATTTGTAGAATTTTTTTCACATAACTGTCTCAAATCAACTCAGCTGATCATGCAATTATTGAACAGTAAATGGGTATCTGGTTATTATTAGCTAACGGATAAAACAAAAAGACAAGAAAACATTTACTAACTGGCAATTGGAAGTAATGTGGAAAAAATACTGGAAATGTTTTTGCTATAGGACATTTAAAGTTATGTTTCTTATGTTTTTTAAAGAAATTTTTATATTACCAATAGCAGTCCATTCTTGGCTATTCTAATTATTAAAAAAACAGTAGAAAGACAGCGAACAAAAAAAATTAAATATGAGGTTTTATGATGTCTATAAGCAAACCAAACTGAAACATAAATATGTCCACATACATAATATGCTTGTTCTTATGTTAACTAACATCTTGTAATGCTATCTTTTAATTCCTTTTCCAAATAACTTTAGCATGTTAACTAAGTGCAGATCTCCATTGTAATTTATCCTTATTCATATTCTTCCAATGACAACAATCATTACTGAACCTATTTAGAACATCTCCAAGATAATCAGGATAAACATCAGTACAGCTTCTGTCATGAAATATCATGCTGAAATTCATTATAAAATACCCCCTTTTAAGAACAATCTCAGTATTTATTCACTTCACATGTTCAGTCTGATGAAGATGAATCTTCAGATATTAATTTTAACATTATCATCTGCAATGAGTTAAAGTGCATACCAATTGGTTTTGTAACTTGCCATTATATTTGAAGAATACCTTTGAATGTTCTTATGTGAAATAATTTTAACGTTTTTGCGTTATGTCAATATATATGAATCACATCATAGCAGCCAGTTTGAGTAAAATGATAGAATATCAACAATCCATTGTCAAAATAATACTCATTTTTAATGAATGAAAAATGTGTTGATACTGGCTGCAGTAATGTGATTTACATATGGTAACTAGTTAATCACTTAGCATTTATTATTTATATAATACACTTTGATTTGCAAGCATTAATTTTTTTGCTCTCACAACTTTGACACTAACCACTTCAGACTAATCACTAGTGATTATTACTAATCACTTATTAAACTAGAGATTATCTTTAGCTCAAATAAAAATTTACATTTTAGTTAAAG
Source organism: Epiperipatus broadwayi (assembly GCA_028023455.1). Lineage (NCBI taxonomy): Eukaryota > Metazoa > Onychophora > Udeonychophora > Euonychophora > Peripatidae > Epiperipatus > Epiperipatus broadwayi. Next base: position 1,836,354 of record JAQFVV010006284.1, on the reverse strand, counting down.
ATTAATGTCCATTTTTGACAAGTGTATATCAAAAGTGTAGCAATTTAGTATTGTATTGATAATTACTGAACAAATGTTGAAGATATATGTAAAAGATTGTGACCTGGACCATTTGAAAAGTACTAGTTCAGCCTGAAAGCCATTATAAAAGTCATTTAGCTTTATTAATGTTTCAGAGTGCAATAGAATGGAAGTTTTAGATATATAATACATATGTATATATATATATACCTGTTAGCTATATAATACATATGTATATATATATATACCTGTTAGCTTAAGAAATTTGGTAGACTCAGGGATAAATGTTCCAGGCTCAATTCTGAGCTGAATAACATAAATAAAAAATAATAATAAATTCAGCTTGGATCAACTAAATAGAATTTTTAAATGCTTAAATCTTTGATTATGATCATCAAACTTTACATAATCTCCCCTTTATAATCATATAATTTATAAACAACTTTTTAATATATAGGGGTTTGAACTCAGACTTTCATATGATCCTCAACTATCCACGCTATCTCATACTGCTGACACACTTGATCACACACATATTGAAAAGATAAACAATCACCAATATACGTATTTCATCAGTACGAGATAGTATGGATAGTTGAGGGTCGTATGAAAGTCTGAGTTCAAACACATATATATTATATATTGAAGTGTAGGTATGAAAAAGCCTGTACTGTAGAAAAAAATTAATATATTAAAACAACTTTTTAATAAATTAAAAGTAATACTAACACTATACACTTTGCAGAAAATACTAAAAATATTAAAAATAGCCTTAATACATTTTGAGTATACATTTAAGTGCACATATTCCAAAATCAGTCAACTGAACACTATTAGATTTTCTGTTCATTCTGAGTTTATGATATTAATGAACTAATGCAAACTATGTGTGCCACTTTAGGAAATAATATGATGGATATATAGATGGAAATGATCTGAAAAGTCATGGATAAAAAAACCTGGATTAAACTTGTAAAGATCTGTATTTTGCAGTGAATTGTTAATATTAAATCTGATTTAAATTTGTAAAGATCTTTATTCTGCAGTGCATTGATAATATTAAATCTGGATTAAACTTGTAAAGATATTTATTCTGCAATGAACTGATAATATTAAATCTAGATTAAACTTGTAAATAGTTTTATTCTGCAGTGGATTAATAATATTAAACCTGGATTATACTTGTAAAGATCTTTGTTCTGCAGTGAATTGATAATATTAAATCTGGATTAAACTTGTGAAGACCTTTATTCTGCAGTGGATTGATATTTAAAATGATGATGTTCAAAAAAGCTGTTATTTCCCCTTTTATTGTCTGAGAAATGGTCCATATTATAAATTTTTGAAGTATTCATACATAAAGGAATATTTGTATTACAATTTCTGCCTTTCGATAAATCACTTACTTCAAGAAAGTGCATAGAGAACACTACCTAAATAAATAAATTACCTTGCATAATTTAGTGCAATGGTGGAGGAGTTTCACACTCTGGAGTGAAGATCCTAGATTGAATCCAATTCTGATATTTCCAGAACTCAAATTTCTTATGAACTCCAAAGCAATAAAGCTCTTTGATTATTTTTTTATTTTTATTAAATCATATTATTATTTTTCAACTCTTTTCGTGATTGTATATTAGCTAAAGTCTCATTTAAAAATTGACTCAATGTCTGTAAAAAATAATACAGATTAGTTTTAAAGGGTTGGGATATAGTCGTAGATATGTTAGCTTTCCATGATCACAACCTGCATTTAAATCTTGAGTAAAACTAAAATCTTTTTTTTTTTCAGGAGGTAGGGAATTTTCTTAAAAAAGCAGATGATTTTTTTTTTCTATTATAGCTGGCTCATGGCAGCATAACTAATCAACTTATATTGGTTGGCCAATGGGTATCTTTTTTTTAATCATTAGAATGAGTGATAATTCAATGTGCGTAAAAATATGAAAGAAATACGATGAAACACCACTTGTGAGGTGAGTAACATACAACTATGGGTATTGGATTCATAATTCATCATTTAGCCAATTTAGGTAGCACTAATACAATTTTAGACTGTTTATATTCCATGCATATGAATGTGCTTATGTAATCAATAAATTGTCTACAAACACACAATCTTGAATATATTTATATAAGAAGTAAATAAAATAGAAACATTACATTTTTCTATATAAATAAAACATAAATCTTCTATATAATATAATATTACAGATATTGCTATTCCTTCCTTACAACTTAAAGCGCGCTTATCACATATATATATGTTTCCACACATAATTGCTTATATGTGAATGCAAGATTAATACCTGCTGATAATTATCTTATTAATTTATATTGTGTCACCCCATGACTGAAGATTGGTTCTTTCTCCAAACTATTTGCAGCGCCATCTCTTTTTGAACGCTAGTGTTATGTAGGGACAATTTAGCTATTCACTACAAAATATTCAATAATCTCCAATTTATTATTTGATATTAATCATTCTAACGATCAGGGTATATTATTTATCCATTTTCTGTACATCCATCTTTATATATCCCCTCTTAAACAATAAATGAATTCTTAATCGATTTATCATTAACACATTTTAAAATTTACTACGATTTAATTTTTGCTTTTAAAAATGTTAAGAAATACATAGTATTTTCCTTTGCTTCTTTTCTTAAAAAAAAAATTAAATGAACAGAAGATGTGACATTTTGAAAACTACATATTTTATAATTTTCATAACAAAAAAAAAATCTTTAAAAAGATAAAAGTAAAAAAAACCCTGAGGTATTTTAAGAAATACATACTAAAAATAATTACTTTTTTTTATATATTTTTGTGAAAAGAGACTATCAGTAATATATTTAACAAGTTAAATATGTGTTAAATAAATCATACTGCGCACGGTTATTTCATATCCCCTGGGTAGAGAAAAAGATTTATTACTCCATGGGAAAAAATAACATTTACTTTAAAAACAAATCAAATTCTATATACGTTTATATACAGACAACCCTCTCATAATGTAGGAATAGAGGAGAAATTAGTCCATTGCTGACTGTGTCTGGTCTGAGAAATGATTTTAAAAAAGTAAATTAGATTAGGCTACTTCAATCACCATTTACTACCTATGGCAATTTTAAAATGTGATGTACTAAGCTTACCCTTAACATGGACTTGCCTAAATTATAGAGCTTCCAAGACCAGATTCAGTGTGCAGTATAGCTGAGTAAGGAAACAGCAATAATGTAAAAAAATAGCCAATGACACAAACAAGCCTATCATATAAATAGGTCAGCCAATCTTAATGCTCAAAGAAAAGCAAGGAATATGTCTATAAAGCTTGATATCCACTTCAGATGTTGAATTACTCAGACCAGTCATTCACAAACTGGAATTACTCTGACAATAATACACATTGTCCATTTGCAGAATATAATCAGGTATGTTCAAGTCCAGAGTGGGAAGCTTCTAATGACATGTAATATTAAATCTATTGCAAAGCAAGTCTGTGTGGCTTGAAATATAAAGTTTATTAGAATGAATAATGACATTCCTTTTGCTTTTCAGTTGTTATGGCAACTATGCATATTAATTTTTACTGACTATAATGGGTGGCAAACTCATAAATATATTATTATTGCTAATAAATGAATTAAATGTTTAACATTAATTTAGTCGCATATCAATTGTTTATTAGCTAAAAAAACATTAGTTTCCATAAGAAAAAATTAAATTATCAATATAACTTTCATATCTTTATACACCCCCATATCAAAAACTTCTTTCATTGCAATATAATATTTTAGAATCACTCCATTGTTTCCCAAATTGAACCTGGAATATCAATTTATATCATTGACTAAGGATCATTTTGTCACACAACAAAGAGCTTATTTTTCATGAAAATGTGATAACATATCACTATGTTCTATTTCATCAATTAATTTTGATAGGAGAGACTTGCCATCACTTATAGTTGCTATTATAACTTGATTTATTTTGACTATTACATATTTCTATATGTATTTTATAATATCAAATAAAAAAAAAATCAGTCCGATGTTTTCCTAATGTATCAAATAAATAAATTTTGTAGTTTTGTATAGCACGGCTTTCCTTTTTAATTTTCTGCACATATGTTTACCCAAACAAAAAAGACAGTGACTATTCTAAAGTATGGTATGTGATACACTGACAAAGGAAAGAATTCATGTGTGAGAGTATTGGTAATTATCATTTAAGAATGTGATTATAAATTCTTGATTCACATACAACAATATTAGAAGACTTTCCTGTAAAGTTTAGAACCTTTGTTGTTTGTGAGTCTAGGATGAAAAATATAACTATTTATCAAATATCAATAAGATCAGATAACAATGTATTTTCTCATATAAATCAATGTAATAGAAGAACCCATCCCACTCCTGGTAAAATAAGGGGACAAGCAATTGAACTTATAATTATACTCAGCCACTTAAATTTCACAGTTATTAGTCTTTACAAATTAGACTATATATTATCATTAATATCATCTATGTTCTTTACTACTTTTTACAATGCTTTTTTACAATCCATTATTCACAGTTTCATTTGCCTAGCAATCTTCTTCAATAGTGAGTTGTAAAAAAGCATTGTTAAAAGGAATAAAGAAAATAGATGATATTATAATGCAATAAGAAAGATAAAGTTATATACCTATCAATGCATCAAACAACTCCAAATACATTAGTAAGATAATTCACAAGCTAAATTCTTAAATAATCATTATAATAGTTATCTTTTATTTATCAATGTTAATTATAATTAATCATAAAATTAATTATATTTCCACTTTATTATTTTTTTGTATTAACATATTAAAAAAATGGAAATGCAATGTTATAATATAAATCAGTTGCATCCAGCCTCATAATGGCCCATGTTTTCTTTAATTGGTTGTTGTAACAATTTTTTTTAAACTTAATGTAAATTAAACAAAAAATTTTAAATGTGAGAATTGTACATCGGTGTGAAAAGTGGTTGTTACCATGGAAACAAAAACTCCATTTTTTTTAAAGATTTAATGTAAATTAAACAAAACATTTTAATATATTAATAATTTTCTGAATTTTAATAAAGCTAATGTAAAATGTATATTTTTAAATCTATCTGTTATATATGATAACTTTACAGATATATATTTACTGGAGCACCAACTCGATAAAAAAAATTTTTTTTTATTGTAATAGTTTTTTTAGCTTAATTAGCAGTTACCATTTATTAATGTCGCATACAAAAATGTTAATGGTTTTTGTAATATTTATTTATTAAATATAATAATTGTAATATTTTTTTAATTGATTGCTGTAACATTTTTTTTAAAATTTAATGTAAATATGTTTTTTATTAAACATTGCTAATTTATAAAAGTTCATTATCTTTTAAATTAACATTGGTAAGTATGTCATTCATCTGAACTATATTAGGGGATTGCCAGACTATGAAAGCATGGAGTGTCTTAATGTCAAATCGCGAACTGGCATTTGTGACTGTTTCTGCAGCCGGATGGGAACCTTTACCATAATATATATATCTTTGTAGTTAGTTAAAAGCACTCATACTGATTTTTTTATCAGCATTTTTTATTTATTGGCAGAATTACTTCCTTCGTATAAATATAGTGGTTGTGACTTTGACACATGACATTGGACATATATGCATTCATCAATCACATAACAGAGAAAATACAAATTTTATATGTAAGATAGAGAAAAAAAACTTTCTAAATGGAATTTGTAGGTGCCTGAAAGTGTATATTTAAACAAAGTGACTGCCAAGCTTGATAGACAGGATAATGTACAAATACCAATGATTCTTGGGCAATATACCCTTTAGTTATCTTAGTAATATATTCAAACTTGTTTGTTCTGAGAATGGCTCTACATTCTCAGTATTATATATTTGGTAAGTCATAAAATTATTAACATATTCATTTTTTTTTTTTTTGCATTTTTTAAAAAATTGATTTCACCAGATCCTATTTTCATATATACATTAGTTTTAACATTATTTGACTAACAAGAAACTGTATTTTAATGATATATTAAGAGCAAATAAAGTTAAAATTGTTCATTTATATAATGAATTATCTCAGACTTTAATTTACTGTGACATTTTTTAACATTGTAAATATTCAATTTTTTTCTTATTAGCTTATTATACTTTGATTATTTTCTCTCAAATAATCTATTGAAGCAATATTTCATTTATACTTAAAAATCTATTTAAATAATTCAGGGAGATGTGAGTGAAATATTTTTTAATCAATATTTTTGGATTAATTTTGTAAATGACTTTAATATTCCCTCAAACTGCTACTTTTAATGTTATTTTGTTGATTTTACTATTACTTTATCAAGAAAACTCTATCAAAGAATGTTTAAAATATTTTTAAAACAAATCAATATAAGGAGATAAGAGCCAGCTATCCAATGCAATATTGGTTATTTATTGTTCTTTACACAAAAAAGCAGCACCTATCAAAATTTTGACAATTCCGATATTTTCAATTTGATTTTTAAAGTGAAAATGTATGTCTGATTTTTAAAATGAAAATGTATGTTTTAGAATCTTTTGACATTATTTTTACTGATGTTAACAATTCTGAGGTTTTTATTTTTAAAGTGAAAATGTATGTTTTAGAATCTTTTTATATTATTTTGCCAATGTTGACAATTCCAAGGTTTTTGTTTGATTTTTGAAGTGAAAATTTAAAAATCTTTTGGCATTATTTTGCCAATGTTGACAATTCCGATATTTTGGTTTCGATTTTTAAAGTAAAAATATATGTTTTAGAAACTTTCAATGTTATTTTGCCATTTTTGACAATTCTGATGTTTTTGTCTTGATTTCTAAAGCGAAAATGTATGTCTTAGAATCTTTTAACATTATTTTGCTGATTTTACCATTGTTTTATTAAGAAAACTTTGCCAAATAACGTTTAAAATATTTTTACAACTAAAAAATCAATATAATATAAAATAATAATAATATTATACAGATAAGAACCTGCCCTCCAAGATGCTGATTGGTTCTTTATTGTTCTCTCTACAAAAAATGCTTATCAAAATTTTAACAGTTTCAATATTTTTGTTTTGATTTTTAAAGTGAACATGTATGTCTTAGAATCTTTTAATGCTATTTTGCTGATTTTACCATTATTTTATTGAGAATACTTTACTGAATAACCTTTAGAATATTTTTACAACTAACAAATCAATATAACAATAAGATAAGTGCTGCCTTCCAAGGTGCTGATTGTTGTTCTCTACACAGCAGAGCACCTGTCAAAATTTTAACAGTTCTGATATTTTCATTTTGATTATTAAAGTGAAAAACATATGTTTTAGAATCTTATTTTACACATTTATTTTTTCAGAAAATCTTTATAAAATATAAATTATTTTAGAAGAAAATGTACTTTTACATGAATGCAAATTAACAAAGAAATGACAATGTTCAGCTTCAGTTTAAATGGTCTGAAGATGATGTACCCTGGTGGAATAGTAAAGTTGAGAATTCAAATTCTGAATGTGAATATGTATAAAGTGAATGTATCACATATCTGAAGAATATTCATAATAAATTAGGTGTGTTTATTGTATTTATATTAGTTTTCTATTTAAATACATGTATGCATATTAAATTTGGGCATTAATTTTTTTCCCCAATTTTTCTGGCTTAAAATCCTATTTCATCTTAAATTAGGTGGCATCTTATATTTATTTAAAGTATTTATTTTATTTAACTAGTTACTCTTATATTTAAGAAGTTTTTATCAAGATGTAAAAACAAGATGTCTTCTCTCTGAGATAACCAATTCATCAATCTACAGCATCTCCACAATCAATAAATGAATTGACTATAAATTTTATTTTTCAATATCTTTCCCATCTATATATAATTAAACCAGTCATGCAATGGTAAAAATCAAAATTGTAGATAAATTTCTTAAAAGTCCTACTTTTTTTTCTTTCATATGTCAAATGTGTTGACAGGGAAAGTCCTATTTGTAATACAATGCAATTTAAATAGCAATAAAATATTCAACTTTTAATTATAAATTCCATACAGGTACAAATTTTATAAAAAGGTTATTGATTTTTGACTCTTGTATCAGGAACCAATTCTAAGGTTGTGATTCAGCCAAATGTGATAAGTGAAATGGTTCTTTTCTCAAAAAATGTATTATGTTTAAAATTAATGTTTCTCACATACATATCATTTATATGAATTAAACCACCTCTTTTTATCTTTAGTATTATTTAAACTATAATATTGTATAATTGTCAGAGAAAAGCTGATTATTTGATGAGTAAAATTTGGCAAAATATCTTTAATTATAAAAATTTAAGTGATAAAAGAATTTAATATCAACAAGTTTCAATAGATGTGATATGTTGGACTATTTCCATCATCTATGAGTGTATGTTGAATGTATAGAAAATTTTAAACTTTATTTAAACTTTTCAAATACAAACCACTTGTTAGTAATAACACACAAATAGACAACACAGGTTAGTAATTACACATTTCAAGTAGTAGTATTTATTCTCCACCCTTCTTCAGGTGTTGCTGGCCTATATGCACAGTGGCAATATTCACTTAGAAGTTGAACCTGCACCTTTAGAGTCTTGAATATCAAATTTAAGGCTAGTGCTCTAACCAACTGAGCTTTGACAGAATAGCTGTTGGTGTGCCTTAAATTTAATATTCAAGAATCTAAACTTGCGAGTTCAACTTCTAAGTGAATATTGTCACTGTGCATATAGGACAGCACCTGAAGAAGAGTGGAGAATAATACTACTCGAATTTGTGTTGTTTATTTGTATGTTATTACTAACAAGTTGTTTGTATTTGGAAAGTTTAAATAAAGTTTAAAATTTTCTATACATTCAACATTCACTCATACATGATGGAAATAGTCCAACATATCACATCTAATAATATACCATCATCACAAACCTTCAGACAAACAAGTTTCAAAATTTGTCATTTCAGAATGAATATACTTGCTGACATTCTTCAATCTCAACACTGAATGTTATAAGAATTATCTTTGAAGTATTATAAACATTTTATTTACAGACCATTGTAAGAGTGTGTAGTTGTTTTATGATTCGATTTTCTAACTATTGACAATTATACATGATAAAAATACACACATATACATCTATATGTTACAGAGAAGAAAAATTCAATAATAATAGTAACATTTAGCCAAGTGCATTTTCAGTCCTGTGTACCAGACTCATGGTAAACTAATTAAATTGCCGATTAATATTTCAGTGCATACTCAATAGAATACTCATGTTTATTTGATTGATAACATTTTCAGATTTAGCAATAATTATGTTGAGATATAGGCCAGCATGTCAACACATTTACAACAACACCTATAACAATATAAAAAGCCTAAAATGGATTCTCAAGTCAATCCTGAAAAAAAATGCTGATCATGAATTTTAGTCTCAAATAATCAATGCTATCTATAATGAGATTAAGGGTATGAAGAGGAAGATCAAAGAGGCCTGGGTTGTTGCCAAATCTAATAATCTTCTCAATTCAAAAAACACTATTGTCCCAACTGAACATGCACTGGAACATTAACTAATCAGTTTAGTCAGTTCGTCATGAGTCTGGTTCACAGAACCCAAAGAGTGCTTGGCTAAATATTATTATTATGATTACATTTTTTTCTTCTTATGACACATAGATATACACATGTGTAAATACATAATGTCTCATGAAATAGAAAAATTCTATTATCATTTTAAAGATTATTTCAAAGAGATTCTGCTGAACTGTGATGCTGATTATTTTCAACAACAAAAAAATGTCAGAGCTTAGAATACACTGATGGTGAATTACAATTAGATATAGACTTGAAGTATTTTAGAAAAAGAAATTTTCTGCAAGAGGAGTTAAAATTCATCATCACAAAATAGAAAATGAACAAGACAATGGAACAGTGCATGAGTTTTATGGATGGACATATTTGTGGTTTACAAATTTTATATTATTTTATAATTTTATCTTTTTTCTCTTGGAGTGGAAGTGGCCATACTCATTTGCAAATGGCTGCTGTTACTAGTCCTGAGTTTGACTCATATCAAATTAATCCAGTGAGCAGGAGGAAACATAAAGAGAGACTAAGTATGCATATATTTTGGTAAGCTAATAATTAATTATTTTGGATACATGACTAATTTTTAATGGTCAGACCTCATTCTTAATAGAGTTTTATATCTTTTACAATGTTCATATCTTATAAAGAGTTAAACAATATAAGATGCAAAGAATAAAGATAATAGTAATTCTCTATAGCGAATATATATATATGATAAACAAAAATGCAAGTTAAAAAACTTGCTAACGCTTGTATTTATGTCCACAGATGGCGTCCTACCAAGACTGCCAATCAAGCGTATGTTTTTTTTACATAAACGTCAGAGTAGTTAGTATTCACTATCTCTAACTATAATTCCACTTTCAGATCATGATTTCAAGCTATTTGCTATCGTCAGTGAAAGACAGGAATAAAGAAACTAGATCTGAATACAAACTCTGAGCGTTTATGAAACAATTTCTATTCAGCTTGCAAGCGTGAATTTTTTAGACACGTAATGTCTTCAAACTTAGCATAGCAAACCAGATAGCTACATGGGTCTGATCTCAGTTCAGCATCACCACATAGTAGAAGCCTCTGCAATCTATATCATTGCAAGAAAGACCTCAAAGGTACATTTATGATAAACAAAAATGCAAGTTAAAAAACTTGCTAACGCTTGTATTTATGTATACTAACTACTCTGACGTTTATGTAAACAAAACATACGCTTGATTGGCAGTCTTGGTAGGACGCCATCTGTGGACATAAATACAAGCGTTAGCAAGTTTTTTAACTTGCCATTTTTGTTTATCATAAATGTACCTTTGATCTTTCTTGCAATGATATAGATTGCAGAGACTTCTACTATGTGGTGATGCTGAACTGAGATCAGACCCATGTAGCTATCTGGTTTGCTATGCTGAGTTTGAAGACATTACGTGTCTAAAAAATTCACGCTTGCAAGCTGAATAGAAATTGTTTCATAAACGCTCAGAGTTTGTATTCAGATCTAGTTTCTTTATTCTTGTCTTTCACTGACGATAGCAAATAGCTTGAAATCATGATCTGAAAGTGGAATTATAGTTAGAGATAGTGAATACTAACTACTCTGACGTTTATGTAAACAAAACATACGCTTGATTGGCAGTCTTGGTAGGACGCCATCTGTGGACATATATATATATATGATACTTTCTTATAATACTGTATTTATTCAGAATCATCATCATAAACCATTATCAATCCACTGCAGGATGAAGGTCTCTCCAAGTTTAATCCATCTTCTCCGATCTTTAGCTTCTCTTCTCCACATCACCCTGGACACTTTCTTATTTCATCCATCCAGCTTACATGTGGTTTCTTTCTGTGTATTTTACAATCTCCTGGAATCCAGTTTAAAATTTCAATTGTCCATCTATTATCATCTCTTCTAGCAATATGTCCAGCCCAACTCCACTTCAATCTTTTAATTTTTTCAATGAGGTCAGTAACACCTGTTTGTTATCTTACTCATACATTGCATTTTTGATCTCTTCTTCTTACTCCCAACATGCATCTCTCCATACTTCTTTGAGTAATCTGAAGTCTCTGTATTGCTCTTCTATTAAGTGTCCAATTCTCAGATCCATAAGTAAGAACTGGTAAAACACATTTGTTTAAAACCTCTCTTTTCAAACACAGGCATATTTCCTTTTAGTATCAAGTTATTTCTATCAAAAGCACTACAACTAAGTTTAATTCTATGATTAATTTCATCCATTATGTTTCCATCTGTATTAATAATCTGATCAAGGTATTTATAACTGTTAACTTCTTCTAATTCATCATAATCCATCTTCATTTTCATATTTTTAGCAAATCAATTAAACATTACTTTAGTCTTTTTAACATTTATCTTTAGTCCTACTTTCCTACTTTCATCTGATAACTCCTGCAACATTTCCTACAGCTCTGAAGCATTATTTGCAAAAACTATATCATCTGCAAAATCTAAATGACTTAAATAATCTCCATTTACTTTCACTCCTTTCGTTTCCCATTTTAATCCACAAAATACTTCTTGCAACATTGCTGTAAAAAGTTTTGGAGATATGGAGTCACCTTGCCTTACACCTTTCTCAATGTTGACTTTCCCAGTATCATTATGTAATCTAATTGTTGCTGTTGCATTTTTATAAATATTCTTTAAAATATGACAATATCCTGGATCTATACCTTGATGATCCAATGTTTTAATCACTGAAGAAATGTGTATAGAATCAAATGCCTTTTCATAATCTACAAATCCAAAACATAATGGCAACTCATATTCATTTGTCCTTTCTATACCTTCTCTCAATACCTGGATATGATCTACTGTACTAAAACCACTTTTAAATCCAGCTTGTTCTCTTGGTTGGTGGAAATCCAATGTTCTCTGTAGACAAGTTGTAATTATCTTGGTAAAAATGTTGTATAAAACTGATAAAAGGCTGATAGATCTGTAATTTCTAATATCTTCTTTATCACCTTTTAAAAATATTAATATTATTACTGCATTCTTCCAATCATCTGGTACATCTTTATCATTTAGACATTTGGTATATAACTTTGCTAAAAAAAATTATATTTCTTCACCTGCTTCTTTTAATATATCAATTATAATTCCATCATTACCTGGAGCCTTTCCTTTCTTTATACATTTAATTGCATGTTTCACTTCTTCATTTAAAATTCTTGGCAATTCAGAATATGTAATAGATATAGGAGATACTTGTTCTTGATAAAAGCCTTCTACCCATTTCATGATGTCCTCTTTCTGTTTAGTAATAATTCCATCTTTTTTTCTTATTGCAGATATAAATTTCCTATCAATACCAAAATGTTGTTTTACATTCTTGAGACTTTTATTTTTTTCTACAGCTTTCCTTGCTAGTTCACAGTTATACTTTCTTATATCATTTTCAACTCTTTTCTGTACCATTTTACAAAATTCAAGATATTCAATCCTTTTTAATGCATCATTTTTGTATATCTTCATATTCCTTCTTTTCTTCATAAATTCTCTAGTCTCAGTAGAAATTTTATTGGTCAATTGCTGCTTTTTTCTACCAGCTATCTTTGTTGCAGTTTTTAAAAGTGTATCAGTTATTTTCATATTAATTTCATTCAAATCTGAATCATGTTCAAAATCTACTAATACTTGAAACCGATTTGTAAGTTCTAATTTAAATTCATTAGAATGTTTCTGAAGATTAGGAATATCAACTGTAAAAATTGTTTTTCTTAATAATTTTTGTCTCTCTAGTTTTGCATTAACACATATCTTACATCTTACTAATCGATGATCACTTCCTGTGTTAAATTTATTAAGAACATTATAATCTTGAAATATGTATTTTCTGTTAGTCAAAATATAATCCAATTCTGCTGTACCTTCATTGGGATGCTTCCATGTCCATTTCCTTTTAACATTTTTCTCAAAAAAAAATAATTCATAATATAAAGTTTTTCTTTTTCAGCAAACTGCACTAGTCTATGTCATCTCTCATTTCTATTACCATAACCAAAATTACCTACAGCACTTTCATCTTTCATTTGTTTACCAATTCTAGCATTAAAGTCTCCCATAACAATTTTAAAATATTGTTTACTCTGATCAAAAGCCTTTTGTACATCCATATAAAAATCTTCTACTACTTCATCACTATGAGAACTTGTTGGGGCATAAACCTGAATTATCTGCATTTGGTATCTACTATTAAGTTGTATAACTAATCTTGCCACTCTGTCTGATACACCATCAATCTCCACAATGTTGTTCTTCCACTTTTTATTTATAATAAATCCTACTCCACTTGTATTTCCAATATTTGTCCCTTTATAATAGAGTAAATGTCCACTTTTTAAATCAATTGTCTCTTCATTTTTCTTCTAATTTCACAAAGTCTAATAATGTCCCATTTAATATAAGACAGTTCTTCTAATTCTTGCAATATTCCTTCACTTGAAAATGATCTGCAGTTGTAAGTCCCTAAATAAAAAGTCATCATCAAATGGCAGCCTGGGTCTACAATCAAGGGATTCTTAGTATCCCCTGCCTTCGTCCACCAACCGTTGCCTTGGTTGGTGACTTTAAAGCCTCCTGGGAATAAGGACCATGATTTATTTTTGTCTGTCATAATTGTATATATGTATTGGAAAAATATTTTATCATTTACACAAACATTCATTCTCACTTATCAGGCAACTGAGAAGAAAGACCATGGTGTTTCTTGATCTTAAACTCAGAGGTAAAAAGCCAATAAATTCACCATGCTGGCTAATGTGGGTTGGTGAGCAGCCCATCCGTGTTTGTATACTATATGAATGATCACATAGTAATAACAGCTGCAACAACAACGTATGGAGTGGACATTAGGAATTTGCCCTGCTCGGTTCCTTTAAGGCCTCCAAGAGAAATCAAAGGGTCTCCTTTCAGTTAATAGCAAACTCCTTTCTGCAGAATATAGATCCAAATATTGAGATGTTAAGACTCACCTGGCATAACAATATAAAAACAATGGTGACTTGCTATTGATGGTATATATATAAATAAAATGACCTTATTGTTTAGGAATTGATAAGAAATTCGAATGCTGGAGCTGCCAGAACTGCAATCGATCTAGAATCTTATATTCCAGAGGTTGATAGTCTATCACTGTGCCGAACCTCGCAGGACCCTATCGATGATTATCAATTATTACACCAACACACACATTTTTACAAATCCACATATACATGCAGACACCTAATATGTATATGTGTATAACATATACAGAAATGTCAAATATTTATACATAAATAATAATACGAATTGAAATGTTAGTGGGTGAATGGTAACGAAAGGGTTAATAGTTTCCATAAATGCATTATATGATTATAGATAGTCAACAAATAAAATGTCTTTATTAGAGGCATCAAAATCCAGGAATGCAATTATCTTGTGTTGACTATTTCAATTTCACATATTCACAATGGCTAATCAGTCCATTACCACCTTAAAGATTTTGACAGGATTAAATCTACTGAATTCTTATCAATCCAATTTAAACCATGACAGTTGGAAAGCAGTTAACAGTCAGGTGCTGGGAAGGGGGGGGACTTATATAAACCGTAATAATTTTTCACTTCAATTCAGAGAAATAGGAGAAATTAAACAATTCATTGATCAATTGGATTTTCAGTTGGCGTCAACTTTTAAAAGTATTTTAAGATCAAATTTTCCACATAAACACCCATTTATATATAAAATAGATCAGTTAAGAAGAAATGAGATTATAAATAATCTAGTAAAAAGCTCTTTGATGAAGCAAATAGTTGATCATCATCATTATCAAAGGCCTTGCTTCACTTTTCAAATATTCGTAACTGTTTTTCCTTCAAAATAATGAAATGGTTATTTTTTTTCTCTTATGTTTCAAAAAAATTAAATTCTGCCTGTAATTCAATTTTTTTTAAAAAATAATTTCCTTAATTAATAATCTTATAAGTTTCATTTTATCACATATACTCTAACCACATGCATAAAAACATATGAAAAAGCAATAGATCTCCAATACGTATTGGTGCTGAAGCAGAACTCATCAGTATGTTCAGGTCACAACCACTAACGTCATTATTATTCTTGCTCAACATTTAAAAGTATGCAATTATTACAATTTATTGTGAAAGAAGCCAATTTATTGCATTCCTAACTGCATCTCAATCCTATTCATATAAATTGATTATTACTCGTCATTTTGAGTTAGACATTATCAATCATTTTTAGGCCAAATATACATCTTAATCTTATTAAAGATAAATATATGTACTATTATTGAATAGAACCACATAGAAAATTTATTCAACTGCATTCCATTCTTTTCCCTGAGTGAAAATATTCACATACCTTCCACTTCACCACATACACTCTAATCACATGAAAATGATAAATGATCCCCCAAGATGCATTTCCTGCCAACCAACACTCATCAGTTCATAGATCAGCATATGGTAAGGTAAAATGCAAGTTATAAATATATTATTAAGCATGAATACAAAAAGTGGAATGAAGTTGAATGATTCCGTGTTGTGTTTAATAATAATAATAGATATATTAGTCTTTAATTGAAATACAAAATATTTAACTGAGCTAAAGTGATAGGGCAATTTCAAGTCTAAAATAGTTTGTGATAATTATTAAGGTATTTATCTGGGGAAGATGGTCTTATAGCAGCCTATACAGCAAATATAACACTTTGTCAATAAACTGTAATTAATATATTGATAAATGCTGATTAAGGGTAATATAGACATGTCAGACGTCATGGCATGGATTAACTGATGAGTGATGGTTTAGCATTGAAATGCAACATGGAATCATTTATCTTTTCCAAATATCTTTATTTATATGACAGGGAATATTTTTGGTAAAATGAAAATATGGAAAAAAATGGAATGCGATGAGTGAATTATTTCATGGAGTTATGACTAATAGTTATAAATATATTTATCTTTAATTAAAATTTGATATATATGGGCTAAAAATATAATAATTTCTTACTTAAAAGTAATTAGTAATAATGATTATCTGGGGAGGGAGGGTGACATAGCTGCGAATGTGGAAAGTTTGGCACCTTCATAATAAATTATAATAAATTAATAAGTAAACTCTTTTTATTAATTCTACAATAATTCAAGAATCCAGCAGTATCTTTCCAATTTCTTGTTTCTTCAAATTCACATCACAAAAATTTTCAATCATTGACTTCTCTTTTTAAATTATACAATTCTTTGCTTCAGGATATATCGCTCTTCAAATCAATTGTTTAACAGGTCTATTTCTTAAATCAAAGTTTAGCAGCCCCCCCCCCCAATCCCATTATTAACTAGAAAGATTTGAACTCAGGATTTTTTAGTCTATTCGTCCTCCACTCCATTTTAAGCAACCGATGCACATGACTATATACATGCGATATCGCATGTGTGTAGTCGTGCGTATCCATTGCTTGAGGTGGAATGGAGGGCGAATATATTGAAAAATCGTGAATTCAAATCCCACTATTTACATTTATAAGAAACATTCAATATAAGCAAGTTAAATACTGCGTTAGAATTTCATATTTTATTATTAGTAGTCTGTTTATACATTGCACTTCTTCTCTGATATCTTTTTAAAAATAATTGCTTTATTCGAAAGAAATTCTAAATATTTGCCATTTAAAATCCTTATCAATTTTAATCCAACCTTTGACCTTTAATTAATACTTTTAGCTACATTGTTCTGTGTTGCTTAGTGCAATAGTAGAATGGTGGAATCTGGATCAATGGATCACAACTCCACTCTGTCTCTTACAGTATGATTTAGGGTGCTGTTAAATTGCTAGATTCTGTAAAACAAGAGCCATGAATCATAGCTCCACTTCAATTTACTTACAGTATAAGTTATGGAACTGGTAGAGTGATTGACTCTTGAAATCAAGATCTGTGAATCACAACTCCTCCCTATTATTTACAATATGGTTTGTTTTTATAGCGTCTGTATACAATTGTAATTACATTCGAATATCGGCCTTTCAAGCCAATTGTGCAAACGCTTTGCGAGTGTTAAATAATAAATGAATACCCTCTGACCAATACAAGATATAGAATTTATGCAGGAATAAAAAGAATCCTCTTATTCCTATGACTCAAATATTTATATCTGAGCAAATCTGAAGTACTGGCACAGAAGGTGTGACAATAGAATGGTCACTTTAAATTACTATATACAATGTCTGAATGAATGATGCCGATGAAATTTTCTAGAATTTACTAAACGTCATTCCAACTGAAACTTAATGATATATATAAATAAGCATTTATTTTTATAGCGTCTGTATACAATTGTAATTACATTCGAATATTGGCCTTTCAAGCCAATTGTGCAAACGCTTTGCGAGTGTTAAATAATAAATGAATACCCTCTGACCAATACAAGATATAGAATTTATGCAGGAATAAAAAGAATCCTCTTATTCCTACAACTCAAATATTTATATATGAGCAAATTTCATCGGCATCATTTATTCAGACATTGTATATAGTAATTTGAGTCATAGGAATAAGAGGATTCTTTTTATTCCTGCATAAATTCTATATCTTGTATTGGTCAGAGGGTATTCATTTATTATTTAACACTCGCAAAGCATTTGCACAATTGGCTTGAAAGGCCGATATTCGAATGTAATATGGTTTGGTGCATTGGTAGAATGGTAGACTCCAGAAGTTAGTTCTATGGCTTACAGTTCCCCTCCATCACTTAGAGCATTCAAGTTTCCCAGAAATCTCAAGCAAGAAAACATTTGATCATTTTTTTTATTTAGTTATCTTTATTTCTACATAATGTTTCTTTCCTTAAACACTTAACAATATAGATCTTAACCATTTAAAATCAGCCAATAAAAACTCAAAAGGTGAAATAAAATCCTCTATTTAAATAATCATGGATGGAGAGGCTTTTAAATAATCATGGATGTGCTCACTGAGGGCACATTTACAAGATTTATCAACATTTTTCTTTCACCACAGTTATGCTACCTATTATAGGGTTTGTAAGTAATAGGTACTAGATGATTCCTTTCCAATGCTATCCCATCCAATAACATCAAACTAGTTTGTATCTTAGGGCTTTCATTAGTGGAAATATTGGATAGGACAGCACTGTATAGGGGTTTATTAAGCATTATCACCTGTCATATATTAATTACAAAAGCATAAATTAGGTGGCATGTTTGTAAAATGTAGACAATAAGTAAAGAAAAAGGAATAGATTGGAAGCCTTTGAGAAGCAGTCATGGAGAAGGATGAAAAAAATCAATTGGATGAGCAAAAGGATGAATGAAGTCTTAAAAAGTTTAAATGAAAAAAGGAGATTAATGGAGAAAATCAGAGATAGAAATAGAAACTGGATTGTATATATTAAAAAATGAATAATTTAATGAAAATATGTTTTGGAGAGAATAGTCTAAGGAAACAAGAATGAAAAAACATGGATCTTTATGAATGATATAAGAGGTGGAAAGAGTTATATGAAATTGAAGAGCTAGACAATGAAAAAAATGAAATGGGAAGAATAGAACAAAAATGGAGAAATGAATGAATATGTGATGAGGTTGCTCTATGGACCTGTCTACAGGACAGAATACAATTGGTTGATTGAGTCCATTACATTTTAATAGTTCAAGGATTGGTCATTGTCTTTCATCCCCAAATACCTGCTGATAAATATCTAATATATTCTTAGTCTTCTCCTTTACTTTCTTTGCATTTTTTCATATATTCATATATATTGCTTATAATAACTTTTGTCATATACACTTTACTACAACAAATTTTTTTTAAATAAAACTTCTTTATTTTCCTGACAGTTTAAAAAGTAGAGGAAATTTAAAAGGTAGAGGAAATTTGAGAATGCTCTGATGAAGACTGCTGGACAGTCGAAACTCGGGAAAATAAAAAAGTTTTATTAAATTTTTTTTTTTGCATTATTATAAGCAATATATATGAATTTCTAATATCCTACATCACAGGATCGATTGACATGTATGGCAACAAATTTTTTTTTTTTGTTTGTGCAAGGCCAATCCAATAGATAAGGAAATAAGGCATTTTTTTAGATCTCAATTAGAATAGGTGTTAAATAAAATAAACAAATAATTGGAAAAATTTTTAATGAAAAGAATATCTTCCCTCTATTGCTGTTAATCAGAAATTGAACAATTCTTTTAGTAAATTTTTCATTCATTCTTAAAATTTTCTGGAATAATTCTTTAACAAAGCAAGAAGGTAACAGAAATGTAAACAAAGGAGTACAGAGAATCTTTATTTTATCTATGCTATGAACTACGGTATTTCTCATATAGTCTGAAAACAGTTACAAAAACTTTAAAAATTATCTCCAAAAAACAAGAGCCCCAGAAGATCCAAGAAGCAATTAGCCATACTTTTTATTGAAAAGGCTTAATCTAATAGAATAGATTACACCTGGGTCTCGTTTTATGCGATAGATAGGTTCCTCAGAAAACACACGCAAATGAAATCGTGCAAAAATAGACGTAACTTACATTGAAAAAGGGGGGATGCGGTCTGTGATTTTTCAAAATTCGCGCAAAAGCAAAGCACCAATGTAAAATTACTTTAAAATTTGCGCAAAAAAAAAAATAATAAGGAAATAAAATATGACTAATAAAAAATTTCAAATTTAAAAAAAATTGATACAAGACAAACTTTTTTTAACTATAATATTTAATTTTATTCAAAATAATATATTTTTATGCATAATTTACAGTACAGTAATTTACATTTTTTTATACACATTTTAATTATTATGATTTTCTGGTGACAACATAATTAGTAATTAATCTTTGAGATGATGATTTTATTAATTGTTTATGAAGCTCGCAATATCCAGACATACAACCATTTAGCTCTCGTTGGAATTTAAGAGCACGCTAATAATTAGTGTCATTAATAAAAAAAATAATAATTGATTACGTTCTTTTTTAAAAAGCAAAAACAGAATGTGATTTAAAATGCAAAATTAACACGCACAATGTTTGAACAAATTTACATTATAATCTTGTAAAATTTAATATGTGTATACATAAAATGTGGAAATCATGATTTAATTTCATTATTGCATAAAATCTTACTATTATAAAGCACTGAAAATATTGAAATTACTAAGGTGAAAGTCGAATTCCAATAATGTGCTATTACTTTCAATATAACGTAAGTGCGCAAAATTTATTATTTAAAGTAATAGCACATTATCGGAAATCGACTTCCGGTGAAACACGAATCGCGTAACTTCAAAATCGTGTTAAATAAGTCTGCGTAAAAAGAGACCCAGGTGTATATAAAAACTATCAAGTTGATGAATGATTTAATGTGCTATGATTTTTTTTTTTGCGTGAGTTTTTAAAAATTAATTATATACTTTACATTTTAAGTAAATGAGTAAAAACAGAGTTCACCTAGAGTCCAAAAGCCCCTCTAACAGCCTATTATAGAAAATCAGTAAAAAAAAAAAAAAAGAAATATTAACCAGATTCATTAATTGCCAGAGAGTGAGAATTTGAGTAGTTTTCCATCCTTGCTTTAATTCTCAGGCTAAAAAAAAATACTGATACCCATTTACTGACCAATGTTAGATGATTAGCTACATTAATTAAGGACCAGGATTGTTTGAAAATAAATAATCTAAAATAAAAAAAACCCATTTGGATCTAGATTTGAACTCTAGATTATAGGCACGGCAATGGCACACTTTTAAATAAGTAATAATAGTTTTATCAATAATTTTAAAAGGCATGACTGCAAGACTTGACATAAGCACCAAAATTGTTTGGACCAATTCTATGATCATGTCATGATTTATGCTACTTTTCACCTAGTGATTACAGCGAAAAGTATTGTTCATGCTGTGTGTTACTAAGTATGATTGCAATTTGTGATTCTATAATTATTAAATTACTTCATTTTCACATTTATGCGTTTTGTAAAAAAACAGGAAGAAAGCTTTATGAAATAATAAAATCTCAGAAGTTTAGTTGCATATTTTAAAGTGGTGAATCATCTACTTGAATTTAGTAATGTTTTAATTTACAAAATTTATATTGTATGCATATAAGATTGTGAAATGTAATTTATAAGACACACACATTTTTAACTATAAAAGTAGGATAATATCAATTAAAAATAATTATAAATCATTTTCAATCATTATCGATACAATATCGGATAAAAATCTCCCCCAAAAAGAATGCAGTTTCTCTGATCCATAGCTCTTGCTCTCTTTTCCATACAAAGTGACTTATTTTATTTCATCCATCTCATATGTGGTCTCCTTTTAGAACTTTTACAATCTTTTAGAATCACTTTAAGTCTTCAAATGTTCATCTGTCATCAACACAAACAAACCGTCATTTTATTTCATCCATCTCATATGTGATCTCCTTTTAGATCTTTTACAATCTTTTAGAATTACTTTAAGTCTTCAAATATCCATCTGTCATCATCCTAATTCTTCAATGGTGTCAATAATACATATTTGTCCTTATCCAAGTATTTTGCTTTCAATTTCTTCTGGTTATACATCTTCCATATTCCACTGCATAGTCTATAAACTCTATGTATTGCTCTTTTATTACGTATCCAATCTCAGATACACAAGAAGAATGGTAAAACAATTCAATTAAAAAAAAACCTTCCTTTTCAACACTAGTACATTATATTTACATATTGGACTATTTCCATCATCTACTGTTTTTAAGTACTGAATGTTTTTAGAAAAATGTAATTTTATTTAAATATTCCAAATATGTTCAACTGATAGTAATAGCATACAGGTTAGTATATGCACGGTGTTTCGAAAATTATTCTTCCTCTTCTTTAGGTGTTGCTGGTCTTACCAGTAACAGTACTAGCAAAGGAATTAAACCTGGACTCTTAAATTCTTGAATATTGTTAGTACTGTCATTGATCAGACCAGCAACACCTGAAGAAGAGAGGAAAATAATATCTCTTGAAAACGTTGTGCATATAGTAACTTGTGGGCTGTTATTAACATCTGAATGTATTTGGAATATTTAAATAAAGTTAAATTTTTCTAAAGACATTCAATTCTTATAGTAGATAATGGAAATAGTCCAATATATAAATAACACTAAAATACCATCATCACAAACCTTCACTAAAACAATAGTAAGTTATTTTTACCAAAATCGTTTCATATAAGTTTACTTTTAGGATTAATTTCATACCTTAGATTTAATGACCTGATAAGGAATTTATAATTGTTACCCTTTTTCAATTTATGATTATTGATATTTATTATATCTTCTGAGAAAATCATAGAAAATTATTTTAGCCTTTTTTTTATGTGTCAAATGCATTGACTGGGAAATGAACCCGGGCAAGCTGCTTGGAAGACAGCTATGCTATTCACTAGGCCACCAATGCTCGACTATTTTAGCCTTTTTAGCATATACCTTTATTCTTATTTTCTTTCATATGTAATATATAGGGGTTTGAACTCAGACTTTCACAAAACCCTCCACCATCCATGCTATTTTATCCCACTGATACACTTGATAACACACATGTCAAAATGATAAATAATCACCAATATACATATTTCATGCTAAACCAGCAATCATCATTTGGTCCAGATTATCATCTCTACACATATATACTAAAGCAGTCAATCTTAGCTTAAGATTGAGCTTCATATTTCCACCTACTAACCTGTATTCAAACCCTATATCCCATCCCACTCCTTTTGTCATGTATATATATTTTATGTATATATTTGAGATGTGCACCTAAGTTATAAAATTCTAATATTTCAATAACATTTTTTAATTATTATTAATTCTTGTTTATTAATTATTAGTTCCTTTCTATTAAAGTATTATAGGTGCAGCTCAAATATATATATATATATAGGAGCAAAATATTGATTTTTTTGTAAATATTTTACTATACATCATTTTCAAACTTTTTCTTTTTAAAGTACATTTTTTTTTATTAAAATGTATATTTTATAAAATCCAAGATGGAAGATGCTACAGTTAATTGTCTAAAAATAATTAAAGGGTTGGAAGCACTATTTTTTTAATCTGGGGAAGGTATTTTTAATTAAAGTTTTTACTTAAAAAAAATAGGATCAAGATTAAAGATTTTTTTTTGTTATAAACATTTTTTTCAAATCTATTTCTAATCTGAAAACAGATTTGAATTTATTTTTGGATGTTATCTAATGTTGCATCTTTCAAAAACAATCGATAAAGAAAAGTTAAGAAATTTTAAAATCAGAGATTAGATTTTAAGCTAAAACTAAGTGATTAAAAGCATTCCAGAAATACCTGAGCAGAGTATAAAATTGCCAAATTTTAAGTCAGAGAGATTAGCTACTACTGAGAGAACTGTATTGTAAACATATTGCATGTTGCTTGAAACTTCAAATGATGTAGTAGTAAATCCACCACCCTTCACGGCCCTGTTGGGTCATCATCTTCCATGGCCATACCATTCTGTTGCCCAAGAGTGAAGTAAAAGCCTGACCTAAGAACTTTAAAATGCTAATAGAAGTTTGCTGCCACTGAAGAACTTGCATTCCAATTGCCATGCATGTGCCATACTAAAATGGACCCTTAAAATTGAAAGGTAACTTTTCAAGCCGTCACCTCAAAATAAATCTAGCCTAACTAATCTTATATTCTGTTATCAAGATTTCTAATGGATTGTTCAATTTTTTTCTCATTTTAATTAATATGTAAAATGTAATTTGCTCTTAAATGATTTCTATATATTTAATTTTCTCTCATACGCTCTCACTTTCTATAATTTTGGTGCGGTCATTTATTTATAGTTATCTATATGTCTATTTTAGTTATTAATATGCCAGTCTCAAGCAATCTGATGAGTTGAATTTCTAAAATCTTCTCTTCTTTTAAGTAAACCTTCACGAATTGAGATTATTAACGTTCCCTTAAAACATAATATTATTAATTAATACACTCGCCAGATTGTTTTACAAGGCAACATTTTATTTATGTTTTAGTACAAAAAAAATATTTGTTTAACTCTGGATTTTCTACCCAGGGTGAATCCAGAACTCAAGCTAATTAACGCTCTGAAACTTATTTATTTTATAAATGTTATTTATCCAATTCCGAAAGGGTGACTTATTATTTGTTTTCTATGTAACTGCTAGTTTTTTTATATACTCTTAAAATATCAAATACAGTATTTAAATATTCCAGTTATTATAAAATCAATGAAGGTGGGATTGATTTATTTTAAATAGCAGAAAAAGAAAGGGGTCAAATCTTAATGTATATTTTATTAAATCTTAATGTTTCTTTTACTAAGAAAGATCTTAACATATATTTTATTTAGGGAAATCTCTCTCTATATCTATAACTGCATAGCATATTATCTGTATAAATTATGGCATTCAAACTAAAGCAGTAAAACTTATTCAATGTCATTAGTGACATTTATCATTACTGCATTACTGACATTTGGCCTCATATATATATTTATTATGTGCTTCTAATCTTCTAATCTGGGGGTTGCGACAAGTTTGAACCCATAGATTTATTTCTCAAGCCTTGTTCTGAGGATAGTTGACCTTCCCAGAACCATTTATTTAGTATAAAAAGGCCTCTGGTGGTGATTCCCTAAGTCTGGCACATGCTATGCCTATCCACTGTCTTCATATAAAAAGGTCTGCACATCGACGATGTCCACGGCCTGCTTATCCACTTTGTCTTTCATCCAGAAGCATGATTTTTCCAGTTATTTTGTGGTTATTATGTCAGCACTACAAACTTCTTCGTATATTTATTTCTTTTGCTTCATGACCCAGTTTTAATGTTCTAATATTAAAAGTGTGCTCTGCTCAAAAAATATATATAAATGCCAAATATTATTAGCTAGATTAATTACTAATATTATTTTAGTTTTATTATACAATCCCATCATCGTAATTTGTTATTTATCTGTTTAAGAACATGTGCCTTGGGAAAAATAAAGTGTTCTTCTTACCAGCACTAATTAAAAAAAATTTCATTAAGTATTGTATCATATAATCAAATATGCTTTCAAATGTATTTTATTTATTTTTACGACCGTAATGGCATGAAAATAGTTTGTATTATATCTGTAATGAATCTCGGAATGCTCCCAGAAATAATGTTAGTCGCCATGTTTCAGAACCGTAACCCAAAGTGTTAATAGCAATTTTATGTAACTTCTTTTTAATAATCGATTGGCATTTTAAGATTGTACCGACCAAAGATGTGTGTTAATGTATATCTCTTATTTAATTAATAAAAAAAGCATATAAGAAATAATAGTGTGAATGACAATATATAATTATCTATCGTTTGGTAGACAGCTTGCTCATTAACACACATATTAATGTATGCAATTAACTAAGTCATAATGTATAATAATTTGTCATTATATTAACCTATATTTTATTGTCTAACTTGTTTGAGTAGTTCAAATTCCTTTTCTCCACTTCCACACATACAGCTATGTGAATATATTTTAGTGAAGTCATAGTTAATAGATGTCTCATTGTTTTCTCCACTTTGCTAGTGGGCCGGATTAAGAATTAATTCTCATGTGCCACCATTGTTATGTTATCCATTAGGTGTTAGATCTGGGGCTTAGAGAGTGGGTTTGAATCCAGGCTGGTCCCTGACCTAAATCTCGGATTTGACTGGGTTTGAAGTACAGTTTGTGAATTCCAGCTTATGTTAGATGGATAAACATGTTTTGACCTGTACAATACAATCAAAGCTCAGCTTATATTAAGATATCCAATCTTCATACTTTAATGGACAGGCTTCAAACCACTCAACCCCACAACTCTTCAGCCATCCATTTCATTGAAAATCTGTTGATGGAACACTCAAAGCCCACATTAGTGCCAATCTTCTCATCCTACCCATGTTGACTACAAGTCACTCTGATCCCTCATGTACAAAACATAATCCATTTATATACATATACGAGGGATGGGCAGATCTTAAATCACTATATTTTGAAATATGATAATTTTTTTCTGTGAAAAAAAACTTTGTTAGCGAAAATCGCCAGATGATAATGACTTAAATAATCTTCAGTAACTTTATTGCCTTAGTTGCTCTGGTTAATCCAAAAAATATTTATTGTAAAACTGCTGTAAAAAGTTTCAAAGATATGGAATAATCTTGTATATGTTTATAAGTTGGACTATTTCCGCCATCTAACATTAAACCATGAATGTCTTTAGGAAAATTTATAAACTTTATTTAAATTTTCCAATTATATCCAACTATTAGTAATAGCACACAGGTTAGTTTATACACAATGTTTTGATTTGTCTTACTCTTACTCTCTTCTTTGATATTGTTGGCTTAACCAATTATAGTACTAGAATGGGATTCAAACCTGGACTTTTATATTCTTGAGAAATTGAATTTTAAGGTAACACTTTAACTGCATTTGGCAGAATGGCTCAGTTGGTTATAATGTTACCTTAAAATTCAAGATTCAATAATCTAAAAGTCCAGGTTTAAATCCCACATTAATACTGTCATTATTCAGGCCAGCAACACCTAAAGAAGAGAGGAAATGATGCCACTCAAAACATTGTGTATTTACTAACCTGTGCGCTATTGCTATCAGTCGAAAGTAATCGGAAAATTTAACATCTTGTATATATCTTTACCAATGTTAAACCTCCCAGTGTCATCATGTAGTCTAATCACGGATGTTATATTTAGATAAATATTCTTCAGAATATAACAATATCACTGGTTTATATCTTGATGGTCCAAAGTTTAAATTACTGTAGAAATGCTTACAGAATCAAATGCTTTTTATAAACTACAAACTTAATTCACATTGGCAACTAATATTCAATGGTCTTTTATACAACTTCTCTCAGTAATTGGATGTGATCCATTCTGCTAAAATCATTTTTAAATAACTGTAGTCTTTTTTCCAAATCTCGTTGTAGATGATTTGTAATTATTTTGGTAAAGACCCTTGTTCAGAACTAATAGAAAATTGATGTTTTTAAAATAATTATAACTTATTTATCCTCTTTCTTGCATACTAATATTACTACTGCACTCTTTCACTCAACTGGTACGTCTTTAACAATTTAGCTATATAGTTTTACAAACATAAGAGGGGCGTATTTATATAAAAGATTACTATTGTAATACCTATGCTTTTACATTTTCAAAAGATTTGCTAATTTCAAATTTTTGATACTTTTTAATAATTTTTTTTTTTTTCTACATATATATAATTTTACTAAGTACTCAAAAATTTTGCAGAAACGCAAGCCAGAAACGATATTAATAAATAATTATTATATTGTATTTGTTTTTTAACGCCTCTCTCCCGATACACAAACTTTTAAAAAAAATAAAGCCAAAAATAAAATTTGACACACACACTGTGAAATGCTAGTTACCGCATTCATAAATTTTTAGGTATAAAGACTTACTGCCATCTAGTGAGCAATGACATAAACACATTATACATTAAATTAAAATGAAGTAAAACAAGATCGGGAATGATATTAAAAAATAACAGTTATACAATTTGATAAATTAATTTAAAAATTCTTTAGTTCAATGCTGACAAACAATAAGTGATAACCCTTAATTTACCAAGCCTTTAACAATTAATCATGGCTAGGAGCACACCAGGTGTACAAACACTGAGGCATTACCACATTTTAATGTTCTTACAAATTACCAGTTAAATGCGCTAATCACATTTTTATACCATCACTTCTTATATAAGATAAGATTTAAAGATATTGAGTATGTGATCGAAATGTGGAATCATTTATTAAAAGATAGCAGCTTATGCTATTATACTTGTCAAAGTATCCATCTTTTCTTAAAAAATGTCAGCTTTTCTGAAGTATTTGATAACATTATTATAAAACAGGAATAAGAATGTAAAAAAAAAAAAGAAATTCAAATAGTTGTATCCTTGTTAGATAAGTTATAAATTAATAACAATTTATAAGATTTAAAAGTTAATGAATTC
This sequence comes from Epiperipatus broadwayi, assembly GCA_028023455.1. Lineage (NCBI taxonomy): Eukaryota > Metazoa > Onychophora > Udeonychophora > Euonychophora > Peripatidae > Epiperipatus > Epiperipatus broadwayi. The sequence goes on along the minus strand of JAQFVV010006284.1, from coordinate 1,807,577 downwards.
CATTTATATAACGATTCTTGCTTTTTTATCACTTTTGCTTGTTTTAAGATAAACTTTAAACTTGTATCTATTATAATCACTATTATTATATTACTTAAATAATTGTGTGGTTCTGGTTTGATGCTGAGGTAGAGTTTGAAGCTTAAGGTTTATAAATCACATTTAGCACTGTCACTTCTAAAGCTCAAACTTCACAATGATAATAGCAGCTAAATCATAACAAGAACAAGATAACTGAATAGTTTGTTGCTCGAGAGTTCGTGAAAAGATTCAAATTCTGAAGCTGCACAATTCATGAAACTTAGAACTCTGGGATCTACCATTGTGCTAAATTACATTAAGTCTCAATGGCTATAAGTAGTGTGTGATACCACTAGTAATTTTTGGATGCCTTAATTTAATTTTATAAATTAAAAAAGGTGTACATCTCATTACCTTCTCAGGGGTATCTGTATTTTACAAAAATAAAATTAATTTAAATTTTGCTGACATAGTGTAAACTTTAGGCCACTTTTTTGCGATTTAGCAGTATCACATACCACTGTATTCTAAAAGTAAGTAATTTTACTTCTCCATTTTTTGTGATCTATATTCTTTTTAAACTTTTTATACAAATATTAAAATAATTACTATAAATAATGCTTTGATAAAAAACAATTTATTACAATAACATCCTTCAGAATAATAAAAATCGATTTATTTATTATAATAATACACACATATATATCTGTGTGTCATACAGAAAAGAAAAATTTGACAATAGTAATGTTTAGCCGAGTGCACTTTTGGTAATGTGTACCAGAATCATAGTGATCTAACTAACTGATCGATTAATATTCCAGTGTATGCTCAGCGAGACACTCCTGTTTCTTTGATTGTCAATGTTATTAGACGTGGCAATAAACCAGGCCTCTTTTATCTTTCTCTTCCTATAATTAAGCTTATTGCAGACAGTATTAACTAAGGATACAAATCATATTCAGCATTTTCCTCTTAATTGGAAAAAATCAGAATTTACTTGAGTGTCCATGTTAGACTTTTTATATTGGAGTATATGTTGCCATAATCTCCGTGATTCTGGTACAAGTACAGAAAGTGCGCTCGATTAAATATTATTATCAAATTTTTATTCTCTGTATGACATATAGATATACATGTGTGCATAAAATACATTATAGACAGAGTTATTGATTTATTTATTATAGTAACTGAATATTCTTTTCCTAAAAGAAAAGGACTAACTGATCCATAGTAAAAGCTGAAACTGTTGAAGGGAAAAAAAAATTACTTGTCCATTCCTTTGCAATCTTTAGTTTTTTATACAAATATTATCTTTTTTTCCTAAAAAAAAGCATCAGACTGATTCCAAGTAGTATCTTTATAGGTTGTACTCAAAATGAAAATACTTTTATTTCTCCATTTTTTTGCAATCTACAGTTATATACTTTTTTATATAAATATAATATTGTTTCAAATAACAGTTATAATAAAAAAAATAAGAACCATAATTATAGCTTAAAATAATACTTTTCATAGAAGCAATATCACATATTGCTATAGTCTTCTCATTACAAAATGATATTGTAGCCATTGTGGGTTAAGACATTAAACTAATTATTTAATACAATTGAATTAATATTAGAATGTTACTTTATAATGATAGTCAAACATTTGATAATATATACTGTTATTAAAGATTAAATAAAAACAATGACAATTTATCAATGATAATCATTGTAAAATTTAAGTCAATGGCTGAATAACTAACCAGAGAGCTGAAGTTCCTAGATTAAAACTCAATGTTAGTTGTTATGCTCAAGCTTCATGTCTCCTGAACAACTAATGATTTTATTTTATTTCTTCAATACATTTTATTACTTGGGAACAGTCATCTTTGCCAGGGAGATGTTGTGGATTCAGATTACCTGATTTCTAACTCAGCAATGAGATTAAGTAATGATATTCACTCTTGACCATGTCAGTGGAATTTATCCTTACAACTTAATAAACAATGAGTATGAATTTGGCAACTCAAGATGTCAAGGCTCTATGTAATCTTTTTTATATACAATGATCAAATATCCAGTATAAAAATAATTATTTGTCCACTAATCTTTTATAGCAATCTATAACATAAAAGGCTGAAACCTTTGACAGATATACCTTAAAAATGCTTATGTGACAGCCAATCAGATGTAATAATGACTGCACATGGAACTCTCATTTCAAAAACACAAGCCAAAGACATGAGAAAAAGATGGAACCACCTTCTTCTCTACTTAAATTTATATATAAATAAGTCAGACTCAAGCATTCTGAACTAAGAGCAAAAAGATTAAAACACATCTGTCAAAGGTTTCAGCCTTTCACATTATTATTATTTTATCATCTGCTTGCACTTAATAAATTTAATATATTTACATTTGTTACTATCATTTCATTAGATTTGAAAATTACTTTGTAGTAAATCAAAAGATTTCACATTGTTTATTTATATATAATATTTAGTGAATTAAATGTGAAGATGTCCTAAGCATCATGCTCTTAGTTCACAATGCTTGAGTCTCACTTATTTATATATAAATTTAAGTAGAGAAGAAGGTGGTTCCATGGTTCAATCTTTTTTTCATATCTTTGGCTTGTGGTTTTGAATTGAGAGTTCCATGAGCAGTCATTATTACATCTGATTGGCTTGTTTCAGCCTTTCAGATTATTATTAGTAATCTATTAAATTTCATCTTCCCTCTCTTATATTATTTGAAAATGAGTCTGTATCTTTTTTTTCCCTTCTTATCTTTAATGTCTTTCTTTATTTTTTCTTAATATTTATTACTAATATATATATTGGATAATATGACAAGCTTGGATCTTATGGAGAGAAATGTCACTACTGACATAAATTCATTAGAGATTCAACTGCTATAAACAATGTAACTCATTATCGAATAATTATATAACTAGCACTTAGCATATTTAATTCATATCATAGAAAATATCTACAAAGTTATATCAGTTTTATTTAGTACAGTGGCACTTAGTTATTTTTAAATGAATTGCTAAACATTATATATATATATTACTTAAAAATTGTTACAATAAAAACTTTTTGAAAATTTCAAAAATATTCTTAGGGCGACCAGATGCCCCAACTTTTCAGGATTTGTCCCCTATTTTTGATTAGATGTCCCAGTGTCCCTGAAATGTCTTTTCATGACCATTGTATGTCCTGATGTTTAAATACTCATAATTATTATTTGTCTTACATAAATAATTCATTGCAAAAATGATAGTTTCTTGGTCCTCTCTCTACAGTAATATTATAAAAACTTCAGACAAATTTGAACACCAGAACAAAGATCAATATTACATTATATGGCCAGGTTCTCAAGCTAGACACATTCTCACATCCAACCTCACCTTGGACCATGCACAGTTAAATTTTTGTAGGCTAAAATTTGAACTGTGTTTGCACCTGCTTTGATTGACAGTGTAGTTTTACTAGTTTTTTGTTGATATTAATTTTCTATAGTCATAAATTTAATAGGAATATTAATAACACTAAACAATAAACAACATGCCAAAGAAGAAGTGTATTTATAATGATGAATATACACAGGAATGGAGTTCTAGGCAATGCCATAAAATGATTGGTCATTATGTTTCGATTTTTGATTGAACCAGTCATCACCCTAAATTTTCTAGTTATAAGTAACATCTATTTTGTAAAAATACTTCAGTGATGTTGTGATCTATGCATACCAAAATACATGACATAAGTAATATGCCAGCCAAAAGCAAATTAAAAGCAAATAAATAATAAAAAACATTGACATTTACAAATATACTAAATTTTATGAATCTTGGCGTGATGGTAGACATTTTTTTTTTTTGTTAAATATTACATTCTCAAATCTCAAACGTAAATAATTTATTTGATCATATTTTGTTCATGATTTAAATACATTTCAGTACCATAATTATTAAACATGTTTATATAAAATATTTTCTTTGCATTTCTTTTTCAAAAAGTTTCATATTTTATATCTTGAGTATAATATTTTGTAGAACAATGAGAGATAAATAAAGGTGTAAAGTACCTTTTTTAAATGAGAAAATGAAACTCAATGATTTAGTAAAGAAAGATAAGTCGGATTCTGAAATGGGTTATACATTTCAAAAAAATGAATCTTCAGTCAGAAAAATTATAAAGAGGAAAAAAAACCATGCCATTATTGCTGTAACCCCGAAACAGCTGAAGTTGTAATTAAAGTAAAGAACAATTATTCTGGTTAAAATGGAAAAAGATTTAAATCTATGGGAGAATGTCATGAATCAAAGGAACATTCCAGTTGAAGGTCCTATATTGCATCAAAAAATAAATTTTATTACTACTTTTTTAATGAATGTGAATGAACGAACACACACACTCATTATTGTAAATATATATATATATGCAAATATGCATGAAATAAAAAGTTTGCTGCTATGATACAGAGAAGAGAGAGTATGGGTCAGAGAAATTGGATTAAACTTTGAGAAATCACCCTTCTAAAAATTGGCAATGCATGAAAATGATAATGATATAAAGACTATTAAAATATCTACAAATGCAATTATTAGAATCTTAAATCATTTCTATATTATTCAGGGGTATAGATATATATGTGCCTGCATTTTATAAATATTGTAGTATAAAGTCTTTGCTTTTCAAAATAAATAAATAAAAATTGTAATATATACAAATATATCGACTAAAATAAATCTTTTATTTTTTTGACAGAATAGAGGAATTTTATTTCTGAATGATGAATCGTCTGTCTGTCATTTGAAAGCGGGAAAATGTTTGCTAATTAATAGTAAGAAAACATACAGAAAGTTGGGTTTTAATTTTTTAGGAAGATTAAAATTTTAGACTATTTTAAAAATTAATTAGTATTAATTGTCAGAATGTTTTTCAGATTTGAAGAAGAATATTATCGGCGCAGAAAAATATATAAATGTCTCTCAGAACAGCTAATTATTATATCTATTCGTCACTGTGATTTACTTAATTTATAACCTAAAATTATATCTTTCAATATTATTGAACTTGACAAAGGTTTAGAAGAAAAAACATGGCAGAGAAACTTTTTACATACATTCAGCGATTGCAATAAGAACACATAGACGAAAAATAATATGTAAAAATTTTTTAAAAAAAAATAATGCTTTTACATAAACAGTACTAATTAACAAAGCAATCTAACTGAAAAATAGAAAAGACCTAAATCTTCGTTAATTTGCTATTCTTGGGAAATATCAGAGATCTTAAGAAGCTAGAACTTGTTATAAAACGACTGGAAATTGCAGGAATATTGTCATTTCAAAAAGGCATTTGACTCTCAAATAAATTATAAAAATCAAAAAGGTCTCAAATGCTTTTATGAAATGACAATATTTTTGGAATTTCCAATTGTTTTATAACAATTCTAGATTCTTAAGATCTCAGATATTTTGCAAGAATGCCAAATTAACTGAGATTCAGTCTTTTTTTTATTTTTTAATCAGATTACGATGTTATTTTCCTACTTTTTAGTTAGCCATTACAATTTATATAAAAGCAGTATTAAAAAATATTTTTTTCCATAGTATTTTGTTACCACTAAAAATAATCTCAGCTGGAGCGAATTTTAAAAATATAAGAATACACAGAAACATATACAGATGCGGGAAAGTTAACAAAAGGCATATAATAAGAAAGTATTTTCTTGCAATATAAAAGAAACCTAAGAACTGTTCCAATATTTGAAAATAACAGATCTATTTATAGCTATAACTCTACCACAAGTCTGATTATGTAATCCAACAGAGACTAATGTTTCACCACATTTCTTATTGACTTAGATTAATAATTGTGTTGGGATAAATTTGAGGATTTCAGGGATATATAAATGTATATCTCAAAACTTCCAGTTTTATAAAAAATATTGGATTAAAAAGTAAAGGGAAAAAAAAAAAATAGATTTATTTTATAAGTTTACATTTTACAATTAATAAGATTGTTTTTCTGAATATAGTACTTATAGCTGTAGAAAATGTTATAAAAAAAACTATATTACACAAATAAAAAGGCAAACACTAAAAAGACTAAAGTGGTGTTCAATAGATTTACAAAAATACACATAGAACCATAACTAATAGAATTAAACTCAAATTGAGTACTTTGTTAAACATAATTTAATATCAAAAATATATCTATTTGATTTAAAATGAGACATTTTAAATAAATGTCTTATATCAGTGCTAATTTATTAATCTGATACTTCAGCATTTAATTGAAAAGCAATATAAAAACTGAACATAATGCAGTATGAAAAGATACATGTTAGATAGGATAGAGAAGTGAAGTAGTGGAATGAAAAATCTTGCAGTGGATCAATGATGATTGAAAATAAATTAGAACACTATATTTAATACTTGAATACAAGTATAATGCATATACTGAACTTTAGATGTTATCTTAATATAAACTGAAGACTGATTGTATATATGTGTGGAAAATGATGATTTGGAGCAGCTGATGATTGCTGGTTCAGCACAAAATACATATAGTGGAGATCATTTATTTTTTTCACATGTACATGATCATGTATATCAGTTATGTAAGATGTAGTGGATATCTGAAGGAGCTTGAAAGTCTGTGTTTACATCTCCTCTAATAATACGATATTTATTATCTAGGCAATCTATTAGCAATTTTTTTCTAATCTCACTGCATTTATGTCAACTAGTATAAAAAAATAATAAAGTAAACTTTTTTTTGATTGGATGATATAAGCCAGGGATCAGCATACTTTTTAATATGAAGAGCCATTTTGTTTAAATCTTCCCACCCCTTTAAAGAGCCACAAGGAAAGTTGTATTGCCCCTCACACCCATTAAACAGCTGCAGAGAAAGAGATCTTTCCCTTCACTCATATAGAGCTGAAAAGAAAGAGATGAAAAATATGTTAATAAAAAATATAAATTTCTGAATGGCTGCGGATATATTTGAATATTTATTTTAGTAATAGAACATAATAGGATCAGTATACATCCTGACTAAACTAAAAATTCTTTTAAAAGAAAATAAATGAAGACAAAAAATTAATTTGACAGTTTGATTTATTCACAATTTTGTAATATTTAAATATTCATCATATATAATAATTACTATTCTATAATAGGGCTTAATTCAAGAAACAATGTTGTAATGCACATTTTTCCTCTCCTAAAAGCATCAAAATATTTATTTACAAATTCCAAGAGAAAATAAAAAGTGTGTTTATGTTTATCATGATAAAAAGAGCCATGAGACTTGGATCAAAGACTTACGTTTGGCTGGACAGCCATAATTTGTAAATCTTTGATATACAAAAGCAGCAAAGCCACTTAAAAAAAGAAAATTAGTAAAATTTTTGTTGATTAAACTTTATGTTTAAAACATAAATGAATTAATATAAAATTATTTTAAATCTATTGAATTTTATTCTAAAATTTAATATAGCATTTATAATTTTTAAAATATCACAAACATTGCAGACTAGTAAGTTAAAATAAAATCATTATCAAAAAAAAAAATTAATTCCTACATTAGGAAGAAATGTCACAAATAATCTCAAAGCCACTAAACAAAGAACCTAACATCAACATGGTGGCAGGTATATATTACTATGAAGTTCCCAATGGCTGGAGAATACTAACACCTTCAGACTTTTTTTAAAATTAATAAATCAATATATTTTAGTTCCACTTTCTGCCATCAAAATAAATATAAATCCATCAAAATAGCACTACAAGCCACATAAGGAGAAAGATGTGAAGCACATTCATACCATTTCCAAACATTTTGAAATGAAATAGTTTGCTTATATTTCTAAAAAAGTTAACATTTGTTCTACTTTCAATGCTGGATATTTATTATCAGCTACAAAATAAATATATTTAATTCATTGGTTCACCAAATATCATTTGATCTCCAGTAACTTTTCAGTTTAATAGTAATAACATAAAAGTTAATACATTATAAAAATCTATATGATAAATACGATAGCACAAAATAGTTTTGTTTAAATGAAATGTATTTTTAAAAATTTTTCTAATTTAATTTTTGATATTTAGACAATTCTCTTTGATTTTTCAAGGTATTAATAAATATCAAATGATAGACATTCTGTTTGTTTAATAAATAAAAACTAAACTGAAAAGGAAATATTAAAAACTTCAGTTGTACAGAAATATTGTCAAAGTCATTTTTTGCTGTTATATCTTATATAAATCCAATTTATCCAAACTGCTTTGAACACTTTTAAACAAAAACTTTTTTTAAAAAATAAAAATGTTTTTTAAAGGATTAAAATAAACTGACTCTGAAGAAGATTGCAGAACAATCGAAGCATAGGTGTATAAAAAAAAAGTTTTTTAAAAGGATTAAAGTAAACGGGCTCTGAAGAAGACTGCAGGACAGTCAAAATGTAAGTGCATGTGTATATATGTACAATAAAAGGTTTTTGTTAAAAAGTGTTCAAAGTGTTTTGGATAAATTGAACTTCAATTATATAAATAGCCTGTAGAAAATATAAAAGAATAAAATATTTTATTTGAGTTAATAAATTTTTTTTTATTTTTAAAGATTGTAATGTTGCTTGCTTCGGTATAGAAATTTTTTATTCGATATGTATTTATAAATACGAACACATACACATAGTACATGTTTAAACATTTTTTAAAATAAAAATTCAAATTTAAATCACATAATTGTAATTTAAAAGATTACACGTGTATTATATAAAAGACAAGTGTAACCTTTGGAATAATATTTTTTTTAACGTGTTTATCAATATCTTTTCTTATAAAAAAAAAAAAACTTAATTAAATGTCTTCAATAACATGATATAATTTTATACGTTCTTTTTAATTAAACCGTTCTCCCCTTATCATTACATGACCTAAGCCTTAACATTAATTACATAGGTAAGTGCATTGAAATTATGCACGCTTAATAATAATTTCATATTTAATGTTTAGCTTTGAACGATCAGTTTTCAAATATTATTTTAAATTTATATCAAAAATCTTTTAATATCTGATTATTGGCATAAAAAAAATGTCTTTTAAAAAAAAAGGCCTTGGGTGACTAGACACAGAAAAGTCAAAGATGTAAAGACAACCTGATAAATAAAATCTATAAATATGATTATTATGACTATTATAAAAGAAAAACTGTTAAATTCCCACAATTTCTAGGACAAAAAATTATAATTTTTAAAACCCAATTTCCATATGACTGATAAGAAATAAAAATTAACCATCGTATAAAGCTAAATTTTCTAGCATTATAATAAATCATTATGGTAACTTAGAGATATGGAAATTCTCATGTTAATTGAGGGTTGTTATTGTATGATTACATAAATTATTTAGTAAACGAAATTAAAATCGAAGATAAAAATTAAAAAGATACCAACTACTACATTTAAATTTTCTTTTCAAATCGTTTTAAATTCTATTCAAATTAAATATTTTCACATCTATATTTTGATGTAACAAAGATAACGGACGAAAATAATATTCATAAGTGCAATTGTGAGGTCACATAAAAAATGCAAATAATTCAAACAATAAATAACATTGTATTAAAAGATGAATATCATTGGTTGGTTACAGAATAATAACTTTCAAGAAATCTAGCTAAGACGTTATTTATTAATAAGTATTATAAATTCTCTTATGCTTCCACTTAGAGTCCTTTTTTCATGAAAATGACTCTCTTTTTCATACACAACTATATACTTACATGTTTTATTTGAAAGCAGATTAAAATATTTAGAACACTTCGGTATCAACATTGGAAACCTGATTGGCTATGATAGGGTGTCAACAAAAAAAAAATTGCTTGTTAAAATTCCAATTATTGCTCCCAGATTCAAATACCTGATCATGAGAATATCAGGTTGAAATATATAATGACCAAGGGGTAACTATATTGCAAAATGAAATTCAAGTACAATATGGTGAAGGTGAAGGAAATACATATGAAATGGGAAGGGGATATGGAAAGGTTGTGTAGTACAGGCAAAGAAGTCTTTGGTAAGGAGCAATGTGATAGCCTTCGTTGCCCAGGTGGATTGATAGGAACAATTAGGAATTATTTGTAAAGTCTAGAATTCAAATATGAATAGTGTTTTAGGAGTACAATATTGAGAAATCCAATTTGTGGTAGATAAGTTGAAAAATAGGAAAACACTTGGAGATAACATAAAATACAGACTACATCAATCTACTGTTCAGTTTTTCCAAATGGCCTTGAATATCTTCACAAGAGAGCAATCCTGAATACTTTGGAAAAATTATGGAAAAACTGTGGAGAACAAGGGGAAAAAATCCAAGTTTCAAAATGTCTCTGCTGAAAACAATTCTAATCCATCATGAAAATCACATAAACAGCAAAAGGCCAGCCCTATCAATAACATTGGAAGTAATAAAATTAAATAAGGTGAATCACTTGCAAATAGAATTATGAGGCCAAACTCAACTTATTTTGCAATAATATATGGATAAAATCATTCATGATGATAACATTAAAAAATCACCATAAATAATATTATTTTTCCTATCTTGTGAATGAGAAAAACCAATGTTGGTAACGATCACCACAGCACCCTCATCCCAGTCCTCTCCCTCAAAAGAATTATGATTTAAGTCCCTGGGTGCCCTTCCAACAATCAGACTCTCATTTATTCAACAAAATTAAGTGAACTGAAAATTTTCATTAAAAGGTGAAATCTCGGTAGAATTCTTTTGTAATTTCAATGGCTGCCATATATATACATAGCGTTTTTATAAAAGTTGAAATTATTTTTACTTGTGATTACATTGTTGATATAGCTTGTAAATGAAAAGAGAGCTAAGAAACTCCTCTTTTTAATAGGAATAGTTTTAGAGAAATTTAATTCCCTAAACTAGGAAAAAGGGAATGAAATGGGGAATCAGAAACAGAGTTAACTGGAGTCCTTGACTCCCTCTAGTGGACTTATACCTTTTTTAACTGTTGTGTATTTTATCTTTTTGATGAATAAAAGCTTTCATCACTGAGAAATATATATATATAATGATCATTAATTTGGTGCTTTTTAATTTAGAATAGGCCATAAAACACTTGTTAAATAACACTGAACATACTATTAGAAAATTATACTAGCATACTATTAAGCCCAAAATAAGCTTTCTTCCGCCTACACTAGAGTCACTAGTGCAAGTTTGAATAATTAATTGATACAATATGGTGGTGCTACAATATTTATATTACCAGATTGGTGTTTGGTTGTTGCCTTTGTTAGTGAGAACTTTTTAAAAATCACAATGCACTACTGCATCTAAAAACTAATCTTTATTCCTTTTTATTGTTGAAACTAATATAACTGCATTCAGAGATCAGCGACCAATAAGAATTCAATGCAATTCTGTGTTCAAAACTAGATTATGTAAGTAGTACATATCACTCTCAGTTAAAAATTTGTTTTTTTATCAATCACACACATACTATAATATCAATGAATGGATTTTTATAAGACTCAAGTTCTGTGAAATATAATCCACAAAATTTCTCAAAAATTTGAGATTACGCTATAATGTTTATTGTTAGGTTATTTCACATAGATGCCAGAAGTCTACAAAAGTTGAACAATATATAAATCCAAATACAATTATAGTGTTAATATATACATATCAAAATACACACATATATGTAAATACTTAAATACATAAATTAAATGCCTATAATTACAAACTGGTAATAATATAACTACTCCTTAACAAAGTTTAAACAAACTCACCAAACAATTTACTACTAATACCCTCTTCCAAACTTTGACATTATGCTAAAAAAACCAGCCAATCAGCTCTTTCAAAAGAAGTGTTTTATGACATCATCACTGCTTTTCAGAGAGTAGAAAATCAGCTTTCAGGATTATAGAGAAATAAGCGAAACCTTTTCTATATAAATAATAAACTCAAGACTGATTTGATTTTAAAGAGTGAAACAATCATGATGCAGTTTTGTTTAAGCATTGGTAAATTAGTATAAGGCAAAGTTAAAAATGACTAAAAATTTATCCCCGAAAACACTGGTATTCAAAAACAAACAACATCACATAACCAGCAAGGCATCACATGATCTTAGCTTACACTTTGCCATTTATGAGGAAATAATTCTCAACACTTATGCCATCTAGTGTAAGCTTTATTAATCAATAGATGCCAGTTGGTGATGCTTAAAACATATGCTGTTTATTGCTTTTGTACCAAATCTAGCCAAAAAACAAAAGTGCCTGAGATCATTAACAAATCAAGGCTAACATAATATATAGAAATTTAGCAGGTTTCAGATTTAAATAACTCTGCAAGCAAATAAGCTTGGATTGAAAACAAGATTTTCAGCTTGTGCTAGCAGCTTGATAATATAGAAAAAAGTCAAAAAAGGCTGCTAAAAATCTAAAAGGTCAAAATTTACAGTAAACCCCCCCCCCCCAAAAAAAAAGCTCCTCACTGATGGAAGTCATAAACAAGAAATTAATCAGGGGATATTTGGATATGATAGAATTGATCAAAGAATTATTAAGCACTACCATCTATCTAACAACAATTAATTACTAAAGCTTCCACTAGACGGTGTAACAGTAATAAGAATAGAAGAATTTGCTAACTGATAATTCACTATATTATAAAAGAAATGTGTACATGACTAAACCAGTATTAAAATAACAACTATTCTCAACAATTAAAATTTAGTCAAACAGCCAATTCAATTCACCAATAACATATATTTATTACATTTGACTTTCATTATAGTTTTTCATTAAGGACAATTAGTTTACAATGAAGTGAATTATTAATTAATATTTGAGGTAATAATTTGATATTGTTTTCAATTCTGCCTTGGGATTATTTGCTTTAATGTTTAAATACTCAATATATATATATAAGACCATGTGATTATTTCATGCTTTAAAATCTAATCAGTGTTGAGCTTGGTATTTGTAGGGGAAAGTTGTACACTGTATTGGAATACTAGCAATGGATTAACTACATGCTGAAAAATGGTATTGATGCTGCAAAATAGTTGCTGATTGGTTGGTCGTTTTCAGCATGTAAAAATAGATATAATTATGCTACAGGTGAATTGATTGGCTGATTTGTTTGAACTGTTTTAAAGAGTGATTAATTTAAATGTGTATATAAGTTTACAAATGGAATTTGCATGAAATGAGAGAGCCTTTTCAAAGAGCTGAGGATTTTTAATCAAGTTTAGGGATTTTTTAAATTCAAATAGTCTACCCATAGACAATCCATTTGCTATTCAACATTGGCTGTAACCGGGCATCCAGCTATTATTATAGTAAGAATAAAAAGAGAAAATGGCTCAAGTCTTCATTATTGAGAAATTGGAATCTTGCAATACCTTCCCAATGAGAAGAAGAGTTGAAAAGGCCTTTACCCTGCAATTGTAATGGGCTAATTAAAAGTTGTTTTACCTATTGATTTAAACACATGCACAAATATTCACATATTTATTCTTACACATTGATCTCACAATTAACAGTGGTTATTTTCTTGAATAAAGCAGCATATAAAATCATGGTGATGAAGTTATTACTTTAAATTGTTTTTGTTCATTTGCAATTTTACATTTTAATAACAATTTTAAACTCATTAAATTGGTGAATATAAAATTGATAATAGTTTTTAAATTACATACAAGTCTTTACTTTGGAGATATTTCAAAATACAACATATTTTTTATATTAAAATACAATTTTTGTATATTTTTTTAATTAAAAAGAATAGACATGGTTTAAATAAGGATAAATGGTGGAGAATATTAATCTTAAACAGCTTTACATTTTATTAATGACATTGTTCCATACTGGTATTTCTTTAATAATAATGACTCGTTAAGATCATTAACTTCTATTCAATAAGTTATTTATAAATATAATTAACTTATATTTTAATTTTAGTAAACAGATGGCAGGTCTAATCAGGGAATATGCAATGAAGAAAGACATGCATTAGATGCAGATGTGTGGATGCCAAAGGAGTCAATTCAAGAAGAAATGGGATGGTCAAGTTTTTATATGAGAGATGCAAAAAGCAAAATGAAAATGTTTGGTAGATTGCCATTTGTAGTTAATAAAAGAATATCGAAAATAGTATTTAACTGGGTTATGAATAAAGGACAGGCAACAAGATGGGTGAGAAAGGTAATGCAATATGCAGAATATTTGAATAAAGAATTTACATAAGTATACTTATACAAAAGATGGGATGATTGTGTTAGGAGAATTGTTGAGTGTTATAATGTTAAGGAATGGGATAGAAGAATAGATGCATTAATAAAGAATTGGGAGTTGGAGAGATTGAGAACTAGTATGGAGAATAAAAACAGTTTAAATATATATAGAAATAAACAGAATATTAGGTGTGAGTTAATATATGATAATAGTAAGGAAAATAGTTTACTGTTTAAGACCCAAACTGGATCTTTAGCAACAAAGAAATGTACACATAAATGGAAAAATATGGGTGATTTAGTCTGCAAGTTGTGTAAGGAAGGCATAGAAAATATTAGGCATCTGTTGATTGAATGTAAATGCTTGAAAGCAGAAAGGATACAACAAATAATGAAATAGTGGAAGAATAAATATGAACAAAGTGATTATACAGAAAGTGGCTTATTGATTTTTATGCTGGGTTTGAAAAAAGATAAAGGGGATTTAGATATAAAGGCCATGGAGTTGACAAAGATTATGTTGTGGAAATGGGATGAAGCAGGATAGAGAAGAATATGGGAAAACATAGGGTGGGGAATGGAAAGGAAAGTTAAAGTGGCTAACAGGTTACTCTCAGCATAGTTATTGAGAGATTCCTGACTCCATATAACAAGAAGTCATAGTGCATCACATCACATCACCATGATCTGAATTTTTACACTGTACAATGAGGACTTTTCCTACAATGATTTACAAAAAAAGAGTTGTATTTTAATTTAAAAGCTTATTTTTATATTGCAAGTATATTATCATTTATTTCAGTGATGATTACTCATTTTTATGGATTCAAACAATCCAGGTGTAAAAGAGAAAACAGTAAGTGGGGATTCAAATATAAATTATTTTTTTAATTTCTCAAAATATAGTCTTTTTAACACATTAATTATAGAAAATATTTTAAATTTGATATAATGTATAAAAGCTATATAACACCATCATCATTTTCAACATGGATACATTGCAGAATGAAGATCTCTCCAAGTTCAATCTCTTTTCTCTGATCTCTAGATTCTCTTTTTTATATCATTGCAGCACACTTCCCCATTTCATCCGTTTATTTCACACATGGTTTTAACTATTTTAATATTTTAATTAAACATTGGAAAAGCTATATATATATAAATAATTAAATATAAAAAGTCTTCTCAGCACATGATCTTATACCCTTATCAAATGTTAAACATTTGTTTTAATCATTTAACAATTCACTGATACCTAAGATGGTATACTTGCAGTAAGTTTGACTACAGCTATTATTTATTGAGTTTATATATATACATTACTTCAACCACACTTCTCTTTAAATAAAGAAAAGCCTAAATTTTTACAGTTCATTCAAAAAAAGTTTCCTTTTAAATCGAATGCAAATATCCACGTTTTCTTTACTTAAAAAGGGGAAGGTGGCTGAAAGAATAGAGCTGTAGGACATTTAAAATATTTGACAGATATTTCAGTTAGTGTTATGCATTGTTTCTTTATACATATATAACAAAGGTTTAGTGATAGGGGAAATGTCTAATGATATGGAAGAAAAAGGCACTGCTGTCTTACTAGGTTGATAAATATTTATTTGAAATATGTTTTATTAAACGTATATAGAATTATTCACTTATTGGATTTGGAAGCTAATCAGCTACTGCCAATATAGTGAAGAAGAGAGAAGTCACAACAAATTCCTCTATGGATCAGAATATCTAGCAAATATTTTTTCAAATTTTCCAATGTGTGTAGGAACTAGCAGAAAATCATTTAAGTGGAAAAAAGTCAACATGTGGATAAACCTATGACAATGATCTGATTTCTAATGGGATGGCATGTGGTACATAAGATTATTTGCCAAAGGTTAATAACACCTGCAGAAAATTGTAGCTGTAATGCAGGGGTCCCCAACCTTTTTGTTCTTAAGAGCACATTCTATAATACCGGCCAGATGGCGGGCACCATTTATTTTTTCAACCAGGTGGCGAGCACCATTTATTTTTTCAATGTAAATTTATAGTTGGATATTGTTAACAATACACATAATGTTCAAAAAAATATTTATTTCAAAAATAAAATTTTAACATATAATTAACATTTATATTTTTACACTGTAAAAGTATAGTATGCCCTACAATTTGATTACAATATAATACAATAATTTATAAGAACTTTTAAAAATTAAATTTATTTGTATCAGATAAATAACTTTTTATCATGTTCAGATAGCGGCAGGCACATATAAAATGGTCTGCGGGTGCCATGGTGCCCACGGGCATAGGGTTGGGGACCCCTGCTATAATGTATACATTTAATGCATGATTTTTTTAGACAACATAACTATTAACAAAATGTCATGAAGGAACCTGGAGAGATTCCAGCCAAAAGATAGTTTCAGTAACAGATTTTTAAAATTCTTTAATTCTTCCATTATAGCCATAGAACTAACAGCATTAACTGTATGATTCAATGACAAATTCTCCCTACAGTAGTGCCAACCAGTGTAAGTCATAATAATCAATCAATGCAATAAAATTTGTGCATAAAATCTCTATCTAGTGCCTACTCATCCAATATCTTCAGACTAGTTTCTAGCTTGTGGCTTTTGTCCATGAGAAATTTTGGGTCTAAGAGTATTGCACCTTAATCTTATGATCTAATACAGCCCTCCAGAAGCCTTATTTTTTCTTGGGTTTGTTGATTACTATGTCTTGAAGATCTAGGTGCAGTGCTCTCAGATTCAAGGCTCTTCATTGATAAAAACCACAAGCTAGACACTAGTCTGGGGATATTGAATGAGTATGCACTAAATAGGGATTTTATGCACAAACCTTCTAGCACCCATTGATTACTATGGTGCACTGTGTGGCATTGCTGTATGAAGTTTGTTGCTGTTTTAGCATGTGAGCATAGGAAATGGTGATTGTGATGTTTAGTGGTTTAACTATGTGATTTGTGGTTTATGTTTGCCCTTATTTACATAGTCAGTGACTATAAAATTTATTTGTCAAACAAATGAACACAATGATTGTAAGTTATCCTGAATTTAAGAAGATTCCAGATGCATGTAGAAAGATTAAATCTGGCTGGTTTTATTGTTGACTTCCTATTCTTTTGCAACAACAGTTGACACACAAAAAATGTACAAGCAAACTGTTAATATATCTAAAGATACTACAAATACCTTGATTGAATTATTACTACAGATAGAAACATAATGTATAAAATTAATTGTAGAATTAAACTTGATTGGAGTGCTATTGGTAAAAATAAATGAATATTAAAAGACAAAATGCCTATGTGCTTGAAAGGAAGATTTTTAATAAATATTTTACCAGTTATTACGTATGAATTTGAGATTTGAACACATAACAAAAAAACAATACCGAGACTTCAGATCACTCAACAAAATATGGAGATATATTTTAGGAGTAACAGGAAGTAGTACAAAATAAAATACATGGGGATATAGAATAGTATAACTGACATCAAAGAAAGAATTGAGAGACTGAAGTGCATCTGGGCTGGACATATTTCTAAAAGAGATAATAAATGAATAGTTGAAATCTTAAATGAGATCCCAGATGTTGTAAAATATATAAAAAGAAATCTCATGTGAGATGAAAGGATGAAATAGATAAGTGTGCTGGAAGGATGTGGAAAAGATAGGGTAGAGATCAGAGAAGATGAACTGAACTTGGAAAGTCCTTCATCCTGAAACTGATCAATAATGGTTGAAAATGATCAAAATCTAAAGATTGGATTCTTCTGAAAGTTCATAATAACAATAATGATTAGGATTATTTTCAATATTTATCCACTCTCTGAATTTTCTTGCCCTTACATATAGCATCTTCCCCATTGCAATAAAACATTTGCTATCTTTTAACAATAAAAACATTCATATCAACAATATATATTTATTTAAAGTTGTAATAATTTCTGAAAATAAAAATTATTTAATTTTAGAATTGATTAAAACTCTACAGCTTCTACATATCAAGTAAATAAACATCACATGATCACCGTTTCTTATACATGCTTATAATTGTTTAGGGATATTGGATGAGTAGGCACTAGATGGGGATTTTATGCAAAAGCCTTCTGTCATCCATTGATTACTCTAACTTGCAGTCAGTGGCAATAGGTATAGTGAGTTTTGCCTGTTTTAATACATATCAAATACTAACAACAGTATCATACAATTTTCTCACATGCTTGCAAAACAATTACCTTCAGCCTACTCAAAGGATTATTCAAATTTACAATAGTTGTTTCTACAACAGCTGATTTTCATTTCTTTGTTAAATTTGACTGAAAGTTTAAGAAAATGTCATTTTACTTGTAGCCAAGTATGATCATTTATAATGTTTAGACACCAATCATTAACCTTGCTTAAAAATAAAGAAATTATAAGGATCCCCATAAATAATCATATAAATTTTCTATTAATTATTGACCTTGAAAAAATAGCCTGATTGATTAGAGTATCACTTTAAATTCAATATTCATGAATCTAAATATCCCAGGTTCAATTCCCACACTTAGTTCTGTCATGGGTCAACTGGCAGTAACATCTGAGAAAGAGGAAAATAATAACATTTAAAATGTGTTATATATTCATCTGTATGCTTTTTACATAGGTGGACAGTTGAAATCTTAAAGTGGATTCTAAGAGATTGTAAAAGATCTAAAAAAAGGCCACATGTAAGATGGATGTATGAAATAAAAAGTGTGCTAGTGTGATATGGAGAAGAGAGGCTAAAGATTGGAGATGGATTGAACTTGACATGATCATCATCTTACAATGGATTGATTATGGTTAAAAATGATGATGATGGTGTTGCAATTGAATATTTTAAAAGTTTAAATAAAGTTTGCATTTTTCTAAAAACAATTAACAAAATTTTGCAAAACCTTCTGAAAAACAAAATCAAAACACTGTTTACTGCTGACAAAAAAATTTCCAAGCAGGAAAGTAAATGTAATAAGATTTTTTTATTAGCATAATTATACTCTTACAATTTGAATATTAATTTTAATTTTCACTATGAGACGGAAAACAAAAGTAAGATGCAGCAATAATACAAAAACAATTTCCAAGCAAGAATGATAATTTTCTGCAACTAAGATGGCTAAATCAATAATCAGTAAATTCTTATTAGAGTAAATTTGTTTACATTTTTATATTACACTTTTAAAAGTTTTTTTAAAAACTTTTTAGTAAGATAAAATTAAAACAGTATGACTTCTCCATACAATATGACCACCTAGTGCAAGCCATAGTAATCAATAAATGCTAAAAGGTTAGTGAATTGAAATCACTATCTAGTACCTACTTATCCAATAGGCCCAATATTTCTAGAATACCACTAAACATCACATGATCACCATCTCTTATGCCAGTACATAACTGTTATTAAAAGGCAAAACTCTCCATACAATAGTGCCACTCTGAGCCAACCAGAGTAATCAATGGATGCCAGAAGGGTTGTGAAAAAAATCCCCATCTAGTGCATACTCAGCCAATATCCCCAGACTAGTTTCTGGATTGTGGACTTTGTCAGTGAGGAGCCTTGCTGGAGGATCATTAAATTCTAAGATCTAGGTGCAGTGCTCTCAGATCCAAGGCTCCTCACTGATGAAGGCCACAAGCCAGAAACTAGTCTGGGGATATTGGATGAGTAGGCACTAGATGGGGATTTTATGCACAAGCCTTCTGGCATCCATTGATTATTCTGGTTGGCACAGGGTGGCACTACTGTATGGAGAGTTTTGCCAGTTTAATTTATAGCATACATTGATTACATACTATGACTTGCACTAGGTGATGATATTTGTATGAAAGAGTTGCTATTGTTTTAGTTGTATTTTTATATTGGACTATTTCCATCATTTAATATGCGTATTGAATGTCTTTAAAAAAATTTAACTTTATTTAAATATTTCAAATGCATCCAACTGTTAGTAATAGCACATCAAATAGCTTGGTATATGCACAACATTTCAAAAGGTATTATTCTCCCCTCTTCTTCTGGTGTTGCTGGCCTGACCTGTGACAGTATAGCATGGGATTTGAACCTGAACCCTTAGATTCTTGAGTATTGAATTTTAAGGTAATACTCTAACCACCTGAGCCATCCTGCCAAAGGCAACAGTCTGTAGAAATTTCATGTACTTATTTACTTTCAGGAAAACACTTGCTATTGTTTTAACAGATTGCGTAATCATAAAAATGGTGGTTATGTGATATTTTAATGACTTAAGATCAAACTATTAATTTGGTATATGTTTCTACATTTATATTTTTGATTTTGTATTATATTTTTCCAATTAAATGTTTATTCCATGGGGTAGTTCTATTTTACATTGTGAATCTAGAATAAATTATACCTAAGTATACATATTTCATTTAACAAATAAATAAACAAATGACCTTCCGGAACAATTAATTAGTTTGCAAAAGCATCCTCTACTGTGACTGTAATGCTAATACAATACGAGATTTACAAATTTGATGAATTTATTGTCAGATAAATATGAAATATGGTATGACTGTGACTTGGTGATACAAATTGGGTGGCTTAAGTAGGGGGGGGGGGTTATTACGGAAATAACAAATATAATAAAATTA
Organism: Epiperipatus broadwayi; assembly: GCA_028023455.1. NCBI lineage: Eukaryota > Metazoa > Onychophora > Udeonychophora > Euonychophora > Peripatidae > Epiperipatus > Epiperipatus broadwayi. The sequence goes on along the minus strand of JAQFVV010006284.1, from coordinate 1,786,616 downwards.
TTATTTCTGATAAAACTTCAAATGGTAAACATAATAGATTATTGATAATTAGGCTAAAAGTCTTGTCATAGTTTAAGGCAGTCAGACTCTGTAGTGTAAGATTATCAGATCAAGTCTAGTTATGACATTTCTAGTGTTTGAATTTCTTATGAATACCTAAGATATAAAACCACTTTATAATTTTTTTTATTAGTCACAAAAACATTTGATGGTGATTTAATTAATTAGCATATCACCAATTTTTTAGCTAATAACATTCCAGCAATAGAACAGTTATATTATTAACCAATCAAATTGAGTGTTTCATTTCCATTGATTGAAAAGTAATCCAGAAGCTTCCAGCTTTTGAGTTTGATACTCTCAAACCCAGGTTAAATTGCTAACAGGTGCGAATGCAGTAATAGGATATCAGATGTGGAGTGTATCAGATTGATTCCAATTCTGACATTTCCAGTGTTTAATCTTTTTATGAAGTCCTGAGAAATAAAGCCGCTTGTTTTTTTTTTTATTGATCTAAATCATTTCTAAAACACCTGGTGGTGATTTAATTAATTAGCATGTGACCAATTCCTCAGCTAATAGCAATCAAGCCATTAAAACAGTTATATTATTAACCAATCAAATTGAGAGTTTCATTATCATTGATTGGAAACTGATCCTGTCTAGCCTAATAAATGTGCAAAAGTTATTAACACATTTCAATAAAAGTGATTTGTATCAGAACTGTAAAGTAGTAAATTTGAAATCTGTTGATTAAACTAAAATAATTTGCTACTTGTACATATACTGAAAAAATTATGAAGATATGTGTAGGAAATTGTGATCTGGGCCAACTGATGAGTTCTGGTTCAGCATGAAATGTGCATCTTGGGGATCAAGTATCTTTTTCACATGTCTTTCATCATATGCTTCAAAAAACTGTGATAAAATAGCAGTTTGAAATATATTTAAATACAAATCATATAAAATTAAGTTTAAGCATCTCTAAAAATAATGAGTACATAAAGTTAATTTGTAACATATGTTATAAGAATTACTTGAAAAAGTGTGTTTCAAATGTATCTATAGTGTGGGAGGTTGGGCTGCTTTCTGGACTGATGGATAGTTATGATAGGAGTGAGCTGAAAGTGAAGATGCACTGATAAAAAACTTGATCCAGAAGCAATCAGCTTTTGAATTTGATACTCTCAAACCTAGATTTAAAAGCTAACTAACAAGTGCAAATGATAATTACAAGCAATAAAGATAGAAAAGAATGAGAAAAAAATAGAAAAGGTGCAAAAAAAAAAGGAAATACAACAGTGAGACATTATAAGGACAAATAAATAATATGTGTAAAATAAGTTATTTGGGTAAAGTAGAGTAAAAAAATATCATGTGATAACATTGATCATCTTCAGTTCACTCTATCACATGATTCCTGCTTACATGTTGCTGTTTTAACAGTATTTTTTTTCTTTCACTACAATGATGCCATCTAATGTAAGCACAATGAAAAGAAGCCAGATGATAATGCTAAATAAATCCTTATCCAATGCTGTCTTATCCACTATCACCAGGCTAGTTTCTAGCGTATGTCTTTCATCAGGAGCTTCTAGAAAAGAGCACTATATTCTAAAGGTCCAGCTGCATAATTTCAAGATCCAAAGCTTTTCATCAATAAGAGCTATAAGATCGAAACTAGTCAGAGAATAATAAATAAGTCAGTAATGAATAGGCATTAATCTCTTTATCTTGTACCAAGTGGTATATCTGGGTTGAAAGAAAAAGAGAATGCTTATAAAATCATTGTCAATTGTTGTTTACCAAAATTTCAGGTGAGAAAAATATATTTGATTTGGATTAAGCATTTACTTAAAATGTGTTCAGTTAGAGTAAATGGAAACACACTGATTTAGTTGTATTTATATACTGGACTATTTCCATATATGAGTATTGAATGTCTTTAAAAAAAATTTAACATTATTTAAATAATTCCAAATATATTCAATACACAGATTAGTATATGGACAACATTTCGAGAAGTATTATTCTCTCCTCTTTTTCAGTTGTTGCTTGCCTGACTAATGATAGTACTAGTATGAAAATCAAACCTTGACCCTTAGATTCTTGAGCTCATTTGGTTAAAGTGTTATCTTAAAATTCAATACTCAAGAATCTAAAGGTCCAGGTTCGATTCCCATGCTAGTACTGTCACTGGTTAGGCCAGCAATACCTGAAGAAGAGGGAAGAATAATACCTCTCAAAACATTATGCATATATTAACCTGAGTGCTAATACTAACAGTGTAATGTATTTGGAATATTAAAAAAAAAATTAAATTTTTCTAAAGGCATTCAATACTCATATTAAATGATGGAAATAGTCCAATATATAAATACAACTAAAACATCATCATCACAAACCTTCAGGTAAACACTTATTTAAGTTATAATTTAGAACATAATTTATTTTTATGAGTCTTTTTTTTAAAAAAAAACAACAACCTTGAGCCAAGAGTACTAAGAGTTGCAAACACATTAAGGTTAATAAGTGTATAGATTATAAGCTAAAAGTGAGAAAAAATTCAATCCAAAGATGAAAATTATTAAAAATTGAATCTGACAGATTAACAGTAATTTATATATAAATACTGTGTTAGGATTGAGATAAGTAATAAAAGAGTTGAAAAAAATACTGATGTGAAACTATAATAGCTCATCAGTGAAACATAGTAAATTGAAAGGAATTGTGACACTATTTCCTACTTTGAGAAAACATTGAAGACATTAAATACAATCTTTGATGCACTTTTTCACACTTTTATATTTTATAACAGCTGCCTTTAATAAAGACCAAATATGTGTTACAGCTGCATTTAATGTTTTCAATATTTCCTCCAAGAAAAAAGCATTATTAGTAAAGAAGTTAATTTAAATAGTGATGTAAGTAAAAATACAAATAGATAGATGAACAGTGAGTTAAAATGTGAAACCAATAAAAGTTTACAAAAACTATGATTAGAAAAGCAAGTTAGAGAAATTACAAATTAACAGTAGATTCAATTTAATATGTTGTAAAAAAGAATTTATTTAAGAAAAGTAAGATCATAAGTATCTGCCATCCATGTAAACCACCAGTGAAAACAACAACTTTGCACTCATTACAAAAAGAAAAGTGATACAGCTTTCAAAAAAGCCTATAGCAGTGAAAAACATAACTTAGTCATTAAAAGAAACAAATTTAATTGTTAAATCACATGATGTTTTTGGTGGAAATACAGAATGACAGAATTTTGGAGCTAGCAGAAATAAACACAAATGTGCCAGATTTGAAATTAATCAAAGGGTGGTCAACAATTTGGAGATTTATAGCTGTTAGTCATCTAGTTTACAAATAATTCAAGGTTTTAAACTGATATAGGATTTTTTTTTTTTAGATTAAAAGAAAGAAATTCTCTGATAAATATTAGATACAAAATTAACTTTAACACAATAATATATATTAAGGCTATAACCTTAAAACTATGCCCCTAGATATGACAGTAGGGATCTCTACAAATGTTAACACAAGATTAATGACTTTAAAAGACAAGAATGGCCACTCTTATCTTTGACCTAATTTCTAAATATGTAGGTGAATCTAAAGCATTTTGATTTGAAAGTGTAAAGCTATAAACTACTTCACTGATTAAGTCCACAATTTCTATACAAACTAACGTACACGCAAAATCTTTCGATTTACAGTGAGTCAGTGTGAAGCTCTTGTAATTAGAAAGCTTTTAAAACAATTAGAGTTGCAATTAATAATTTATGCATACTCAGCATACTCATTATGTAACTAATATATATATTAAGGCTATAATCTTAAGACTATGCACCTAGATATGACAGTAGAGATCTCTACAAATCTTAACAGAAGATTAATGCCTTTTATAAATTATTAATTTAACACAATAGTAATATAATATGAAATAATTTTAAAGCAATTTTACTGAATTTTAAAACTGGATGATGATGAGGGCTATAACCCTTTCTGAATAATAAGAAAATGTTAAGATTGGAAATGTTACTGGGGAGTAGATGTAATGTGAAAATAGGTATTTTTTTAGAGAAAAAATCAAATGGTAGTAGACTTTTAGAGTTAATTTTATAAACTAGGCAAAAAGAGGCTTGTTTTAACTGGGGGTACAGTTTTTACAAATAAAAAATTATATAATGGGTGCATGAATAAGATGAAAAAAATGTAACAATTTTGGATAGTGAAAAATAGAAAATTGTAAAAAGAAAATATGTTAAAAATAGTATAAAATATAGAAAAAGCGAATGAATGATAAGTTGACAAATACTTTTAAAAAGAAAACCTTTATGTAAATAAAAGAAATAGCCATGAAAAAATATTAGATGATTTGCAGAATTGGCCTAAAAGCTGTTAACTAACTGCAGATGACATAAGACACTTAACAATGTTAGATTTAAAGAACTGTAACAATTTATTTGTAAAACTGCACTCATCACAGCTCAGGATGTGGTACTGTTTTGTGTTCTGACAGGAATAAAGAATAGATAATAAAGATGTTAAAAATAAGTATTTATTATCACTTCATTGTAATCATAAAAGATATTGAATTGTCAATAGGAATGTAGATATTACTGTGTTTAATTATGCCTACTGAAGAATGAAGGATACTCACAAAATACATTTATAATGAAAATGGGTGGTCTATGCAGCACTGGTGGATAGTTGCAATATGGTTAAGTTGAAAGATGAGTGATAAAAACAAAAAGTATTGATACATTGAAGAGTTTATGAAGGAAGCAGGATTACAAAAATATTTAAGAATGCACTAAATAGTAAAATAAATCAACCTATATTGTAAAACAAATTGTGAAATGGATGATTATTAATTTTAAAAGACTGAAGTGGAGTTGTGCTTGACATATTGTTAGAAGAGATGATAATAGATGGACAATTGAAATCTTAAATTGGATTCCAAGAGATTGTAAAAGACCCAGAAAGAGACCACATGTGAAAAGGATGGATGGAATAAGAAAGTGTGCAGGGGTGATATAGAGAAGAGAAGCTAAAGATTGGAAAAGATAGATTGAACTTGGAGAGACCTTCATACTGCAGTGGATTGATAAAAGTATAATCTTCTTGGATGTAAACTAAACCACAAGTGTGATGCCTCCAACCTCAACAATAAAGGTTCCATCATAGTGCAAGCATGTTTTCATTTTATGAGCATCAAAATATGCATGTGATCTAGACAAGTACTTTGGAACTTTTAACTTAATGCTAAGAGCACCATAATAGCCATATATGACTAATGTTGTACAGAGACTCCCCAAAAATATATACACATTTAAAAAAACTATTAAAATTATGATACTCAATATATCCAGATAACAAGAGATGAATACAAGCTGCATTTGACTTCTGTAATTATAAGTAATGCTCAAAATGGCTGCCATCAGTGTCCACCTATTCTGATTATGGTGAACTACTGACTTGAGTATCATTGATCAAAGTGTCCACTTGTATCACTGTGCATGCCATATCAAATTCTTCTCAAATAACCACCAGTCCAGCCAGTTTTCTACATATACTGCATATAAAGGTACATCATAGATAGAAATCAAGGAGTGGTGGGAGAAACACAACCACACCTCTTTGACCTATCCATTGACCTGACAAATTTTTATTGAGGTAAGTTCTCATGTCTCATTGAAAGTTTGGTGGTGAACCAACTTATTGAAAGTAAAATTAATCATTCCCAAAAAGTGTATAAATTGCAGGTAAAATAGAGTACACAATTTTTGATATATCTAAATGGATTGGCTATGATTAAATTATCTGAAAAAATCCTGGTCTTATTGGGAAAATATTACATTATCTTAATTTTCAATATCAACAAGGATTTGAGTCCAAGTCAGAAGAATGATAAATAAATACAATTCTTTAAAAAGATTATAATGTCAAAAAAAGCTAGAAAAGAAAGAGGTAGGAGATCTCACTCAATTAGCAGATACAATTAAGTATGCCAGAAATAGATTTAACTCTGAAGATAATGTTTTTAATATTAAATATAGAGAAGAAATGTCATCAAAGTGAATGTTAAAATATTAACACAGTGGTTTGTACGCGTGCGTATTTAAATAGCTTATTACTGCACTTATTATTTTTAAATAACACTACATTTTTTTAATATCACTTTATAAAAGCCGGGAAATTAACAGGCTGGTTTTAATTTAAAAAATTTCCATCGCATTAACAGACTCCTCCTTAAACACTTGTTTCGTGTTAGCTCACATGGGTCAAGATATAGAGACATTCCAGACCTGTTAAACGAGAATCTACCGTGAATACCCATTGTAAAAATTATTTCACATCAAAGCCATATAATCTATTTATACATATTTAAAAAAAAGACAATAGTTTTTTTTTTAAAGTTATTTTAAAATAGCAAATACTTCAGTGACATTTTAAGAAGCATTCTGTCTTTCATAATATACTTTTTCCCATTCTACTTTAAATGTCATTTCTTTGGAAATATACACATAAAAAAACAAAAGACCATTCAACAGCTGTTAAAACAAATTTTAAATTTATAAGTTATTAAGAATATTTTTTTTTTTAATTGTAACTACAAATTGAACTTTTAGAAAAAGTTCAAAACTCTTTAATGAGTTCATATATATATAGATGTTGATAGATAATCTTAACGTGGGAGGTACTTATAATTATTTGAAGATGAAGCAGGGAGACACAAAATTTAATTTAGAATGATGTATGGGACTAATTTAGAATGATGTATGGGACCTAGTAATATTAATAATTAATACTGCTATGTAATAAATTTGAATAAAACATTTATGATAATAATATAACCAAAAATGAAAAGCTCAATTATAATTGATATGTAATATGATAATGCCATCGCGTGATGTGATGTGACTCAATATTTAGAAAAATACAATTTATAAACTGACTTCGCCTCTAATGAAGTTATAGATCTTGTCATATACATTCCAGAAACTTGTTTAAAAGGCCTTTTCATGAATTAATGCCGCCAGCTCCTTCCGAATAATCTATCACAAGAAGAAGTGGGAACATGAAAATAAAATTTAAAATGAATAATATTTATAATCCAATGCTTTTAAAATGTATTCTTTCACAATATCGCCCAAAACTAAAACTTTTATATATTTCACTTCCGGTACATATAATAGACAAACATGTAAGTCGATTTTGTAATATGCTTTCAATTTAATTTAGAGAAAAATCTTTCTCTTAAAGCAACAGTTAATGGCAATGTTAATACTTCGTTTGTTGTTAAATTTGAGAACGGTACATTTAAATGGGACAAAGGTCAAATAATTTCACAATTTCCAACAAATGTTTTTTACGAAAAGTAAAATAATTTACTTCTCATTTAATAACTTGAGAGAAACTAATGTATACTGTGTTAAAAATCTGTGTTTTTACTAAAAGCAATAACGATTCCAGAATGTTTAAGTAGTACTCCACCCACAATTTTGACACCATCCAAGAGATGTTATGGACCAACTGATGAGTGCTGGTTTAGAACGAAATGCTTCTTGGAGTTCATTTGTCTTTTATTGTATCTTTATTCATATGATTTTAAAAGAATATGTAGTAATGTGGAGGTTATTTCCTATATTTATAAATGTTTAAATAAGAAATTATTTTATTGTTGATATATACTACCATTTTCGGCAATTTACTAAAGTGCCATCTTGATTGGATGAAGCGGTAACATAGCACAGACTTTTATATAACCCACCACTCGCCACACTATCTCATAACGCTGACACACTTGATCACATATATGTTGAAAAGATAAATAATCACCAATATACATATTTCATGCTAAACCAGCAATCATCAGTTGGTCCAGATTACCATCTCTACACATATATACTTTAAGTACTCAGATATATATTAAGATAGCCGAACCTCATACTTTAATGACAGGCTTCGACCTACTCTACAATCCAACTCTTCAACCGTCCATCCAATTGAAAATCCGATGATGGAATGCTCGAAGGCCACCCTGAGGCCAAGTGTATCAGTGTTATGAGATAGTGTGGTGAGTGGTGGGTCATGTGAAAGTCTGTGCTCATATACCCTATATATTAAATATATAGACACAGGTATATAATAAGCCTGTGTGTTTCAGTTATAAGCTTAAATAGTAAAACAATGTTCTTATCTTTATGTTACTACAAACCTGCAATACCATAAACTGTAACACTTATCATACACATCTCGCACTCCATTGTATAACAATTTTGTATGTGATTCAATAATTCTATTTCATCTATCCTCCTTTTCTGATCTGTTACGTCACAACAATAAAGATAAACATGGGTCCAATACCCATTGAAAGTGATATCATTTCTCAATTACATTTATTTATTTGTTAATAATCACACATTCAACATCATAAAAACTTTAAAAATAAAGTAATATTCAAACTATTAATAGCTTAGATGGTCATGTAATGTTCAAGTACTAAAAACAATAGGTTGAACTGTGATCCAGAAACGTTTCTGTCACTACGTGCTTCATGTCCATTTTCCTCCAATACTAAATAGCTAATTGGACAAGCTATACTCTAAATATCTGAAAGAATCTAATCTTAAACCTGGCTGTGATCTAAAATTTTTGTTTCCAGGATTCAGCTTACTCAGGCATAGCTCCCAGTAAGCTCTCTACTATGAGGTATATACCATATTAACAGCATCATTTTAACAAATATCAAAGTTTCTTATATTTTCTAGTGTAATTCACCCCCCTCCCCAATAAACAAATATCATTCAATCTTTAGAGCAACAATTTTTTTTTCTAACACCATGCAATGGATCTTTTATTCAATGCTGAGCAACAATGTAAGTTAATTGTTTCCAGTCCTTTCTTCCCTTCACTTTTCTTTGCTATTAGTCATCCATACATTCACTCTTCTATTCCTTACTTTATCTAAAGTTATACAATGTAGTGACATATAACAGAAATTTTCAGACTTAATTCTCCACACTTATGTATTCTTTTTATTATAAAATCACTAAAACAAATGATCACCACTATCTACATTTACTCAAGCTGTTAAAACAGTAGTAAACTCTCCATGCAATAATGCCACCCAATGCAATTCCCAGTAATCAATGAATGCAAGAAACTTTGTGCACACAATTTCTATCTAATATCTACTAACCCAATATCCCCAGACTAGTTTATAGATTGCGACTTTTATCAGTGAGTACGTAGCAGTAATCTTCGACCCAACTAATCTTGGGATATTGAATAAGTAAGCACTTGATAGGAATTTTATGCACAAATCTTACATCCATTGATTATCTAAGGCTTGCACTGGGTAGCACTTCTGTATGGAGAGTTTGTTACTATTTTATTTTCTTTATTGGCAATGCTTTGGCTTCCAATATAAAAAGTGAACTAATACTCCTCCCCATTAATGCAAAATATATTATTATTTACAATAATTCATTTTATTTTATGACAACTCAGGTTTTACTTTTTGGATGTATTTTCTCTTTAACACTAACTACCCATGTCTCTTGATTTATTCTGATATCAATTCTCATTATTAAAATATTTCTAAATATTAAAGAAAATTGACCTCTATCTTCACTTATTACCAGCAATGCCAGGTGATATCTGAGTTAGGAGTTCATATGAATATAATTTAAGATAATTCGCAGCAAATTAAATTTTGAAAAATCTTGATGGAAGGATGTTGTCTCAGTAAAAAAGGAAATTGATGCTGATGAAAGGTTTCAGATGTGATTTGTGAATAAGATGAGTCAATAAACAAATCTCTAGTAGTTGAGACAGAACCTATTGTGCAGATTACTGTTATGTTCGTATCACATAACCTTATAAAAAACAGCCCAAACAAATATTATACATTGCTTTAAAAAAACAGCACTCCTCCAACACACTTTTCACAATGTTTTATTTAATTTCCAAAAGTTTTAATTGCCTTAGTTGGCCATCTTCAGTTCTCTCAATTTTAGGAAACTCATAATTGAGATATTTGATTATGATTACTAGGCAGTAAGAACTATTGGGTATTAAATGAAACATTATAAAAAGTATATTACAGAAAGTACTGTTTATTGTGGCTTGCATGTTCATGGCTTTTACAAAAACATATCAGATAATTTTACTAAATTTAACATTTTTCAGTCCCTTACACCTACCTTAACAAGTAAATAAATGCAGAACCCAGTTCATCTGAATGCCACATGGTATATTGTTTTTCTTAAAAGTTAATATTTTGAAATTTATGATTTTCTTTTTTTCTAAAAGCTATTGACTAAAAAATAAATAAAAAATAATTTTCTATTTACATAAATTCTCTAAAATAAATAAATAAATTTTCTTCAATTGTCAGAAATAAAAGCATAGAGTGAAGTCAGACATTGAAAAAAATCTCTTAAATAAATTTGCAACTTTCTCATATCAATACCAATCTGTTTATCAGATAAAGAGGGCGTTACTTGCAACTTATTTGAATGATTCTTTCATTATCTGATTTTGCCTTACTCTTTTATTATGAAAGCTAAAAACAGAATTACTTTTTACTTTTTGGTGTATTTACATAAATAAAATTTTCCTCCAACCTATGATCTTTTTACTAATATTATCAGCTATTATCAAATTATGATCTTGTTCACAAAACAGAACCCACTTTTACCAATGAACAATTAATTTGGAAGTTTCTAAACAAAATCAATCTTGAAGCTCTACCTACCAATGTTTTTCTTGCAAAAAAAAATGTATTTTGTAAATTTTGATACTTATTGTTCCTTATACCACAAAGAGGAAGAATCACTACTTGGAATTACAATGCATTGCATTAAGAACATATGGAAATCTTGTTTTACCCATAACTAAACTCCACCATTCATCTCTCACCATGTCAAATGACAATATATGCAGAGGCCTTCCCCAACAACAGAATTAGCACTTTTCTAAATTTTCATTCTCTGGTATCTAAGATGTCATTTCTGTTTTAATCTGACATCTTGAAAACATACCTAACTTTTTCATAATCAATTAGAAAAAAACTAGGATCAGAGACCAAGCCCTAGACCCTTCAAACATTTAGGCAGCCACTTGGAGTTTGGTCTCTCTACTTCAATGCTGTGACTCACTCTTTTTATCTTGTCATATATATATATATATATTGCTAGAAGAGATGGTAATAGATGAAACAGTTAAAATCTTAAACTGGATTCCAAGAGATTGCAAAAGACCTAGAAAGAGACTATATGTGAGATGAATGGATGAAATAAGGAAGTGTGATGAGGTGATGCAAAGAAGAGAGACTTGAGATCAGAGAAAATGGATTAAACTTGGAGAGATCTTCATCCTGCAGTGAATCAATAATTGTTAAAAGTGATGATAATGATAATATTTGGTTGAAAATGATGATTTATTTAGATGTCTAATTTTGAAATATGCATATACTAGTACAGTTTTATTAATTTGTTTTTATTTTTAAAATGCCTTAGTATCTGTACTGAAAGCAGTACTATTAGTAATAATAATAGTAATAGTGGAGCTAGTTGAATGAGTTTAAGTAGATAAGAAGTTTCAGTATGAATTGAGTGCTTGTAATATTTAGTTGTTTTGATATTTTAAAAAAAAAATAAATTGAATGATTTATTGTTTGGGTGTTCATAAGAAGTTTGAGTATTTAAAGTGACAGCATCGACCAGTGATCTATGGATGCTCATCTCTGAATACTATCCCTTTTCTATTGCAGCAAACAACACATAGTATTTAGTGTTTTCCTGAAGATTTGTGATGATGGTGTTTTAGTTGTACTTATATATTGGATTATTTCTATCATTTAATATGAGTATTGAATGTCTAGAAAAAATTAAATTTTATTTAAATATTCCAAAGACATTTAACAGTTAATAATATACACAATGTTTTGACAGGTATTATTCTCCCCTCTTCTTCAGGTGTTGCTGACCTGACCAGTGACAGTAGTAGTATAAAAATCGAACCTAGGCCCTTAGATTTTTGAGCATTAAATTTTAAGGCAAAGCTCTAACCAACTGCTCAGTTGGCTAGAGCATTACCTTAAAAATCCAATATTCAAGAATCTAAGGGTCTAGGTTCTTGTCCGACTAGTGGAAATACTAACATGGTAATTGAATCTTGACTCTTAGATTCTTGAGTATTGAATTTTAAGGTAACACTCTAATCAACTGGTTAGAGCATTACCTTAAAAAAGTCACTCAGTTGGTTAAATTGTTACCTTAAAATTCAATACTCAAGATTCTAAGGGTCAAGGTTTAACTCCTATGCTAATAATGTCACTAGTCAGGCCAAAAGCACTTGGAGAAGAAGATGTAAATAGTGCAATATATAAATACAACACAGAGCATTTATTTTGATAATTTTTCTTTATAATAAGTAAAAATAAACAATATCTGCATTATAGTCATATTAAAAAAAAACTATTGGTCTTGCTTTCCAATGACAATTTTATTCAGAATCTGAAGTCTTTAACAACTAATTTCTGTGTATGTTTAATTATATAGTATTCTAAAGTTCAGATACTAGATTAAAATTATATTAAGAGAGTGGCCCACAATAGCTAATCCACATCTATGATAAATGTTATCACTTAGATGAAGAACCCTTGTTTAGTTAACTGAATTCGAACATAGAACTATTTAATGTATGGAATATTCTCTCTGTTTTATTACACTATATACTTTTCTAAAGCCTTAAATATACTGATATTGACATTACGTCCTGCAATTTTCGTTTTAGAAATTAAAAAGAAACTGTTAAGTATTACAAGATGACTCTGTGTGGTTTAGTGCCACGGTAGAGTGACAAGCTCTAAAGCGTGAATCCTTGGACTGATTCCAATTCTGGAGGTACTAAAAGCGTTAAAAGGTTGCCCTTGGTGGTTTAGTGAAGTACAGTATGATATTCTGCAGTGTAAGGTCTTAGGATTGATTCCATTTCTGACACAATTCCCAAACATTAAAGCCATTTGATTATTATTTATTTGTTTGTTAAAAGAGCGTTTTATAAATACTTCCCCCACCCTTTATTTTTACCTTATAAAAAAATTATTGAATTCTTCGCTCAATAAATGCTCGGCATATTTTCTTAAACTCTCGCTATAAACTAAAGACAATACATTCACCAAACGATAAAATTGGGCTACACTTACATGTACAATTTATCTCTGAATTATCATTTTCGTGATTAGAAGTATACATAGAATTAGCATATAAAAGTCATTTGTTTATAGATTTATTCCTGATTATATTTAAATGTGAGTGCAGACGTAATACTATATATATAATTTATTTTATAATGATAAGTTATTAAAATTAAAGGTCATTTTATTGCTTTATAATACTATTGTCTAGACATAGATTACTCAGTAAAAATTATAAACAATAGATATCGCCATAAATTGGAAAATAAGATTTAATTATAAATGTTAATTAGAAATGCGCAGGTGGCTTCTTAGCAGAACCACATCCTGCTGGTGATGATAATATTTATTTATTAAATATTTTAATTTGTATTCTTCCTTATATGGAAGCACGAAGTGAAAAATATTGCAAGATTAGCAGACTAGTTTTAATATTAGTAACCTCAGAAGGAGTTCCTATAGATGGAAAGCAGTTCTGGGAAACAATAATTATCATTAAAGGTGTTAAAACATATCTATTTTAAGGAACAATTTAAAAAGATCATTTATTAAATACTGCTTAATTTATAGGATGATGAGTTGATGAATAATTAATATAAGGTTGTGAATGAAATATATAACAGAGAGTAATTTTATTAATTAATGATTTGAAATGGATACGTAGTATAAAATATATATATAGTATGAATATATGACGTATGTTCAAACAGACTTAGATTTTTTTTTCAAGTAGTTGGCCTGTAGCCAATCTAGTTCACCAATCTGATATTGGAAAGTAAATAATATAGTAATCATTATCATCATTTTCTATCATTACTGATGGTCTCTCCATGTTCAATTCAGTTTCTTCAATCCATAGCATATTCACATCACAGCAACAATCTTGCTTATTTAATACATCCACCTCACACGCGATCTCTTTCTATGTCTTCTACAATCTCCTCGTATCCAGTTTAAGATTTCAATGGCATAATGTTAAGAAAACATACGTAGCATATTTATACAACCTATGTTCAAACAGGTTTTAATTTTTTTTCTTTCAAATAGCTGGTCTACAGTGAAATGGCTATCTGGTTGTTCTTAATTAGAAGGTAAAACAAGTTGGAAAGTTTCTCAAATGTTAATTTTCAATCAAGTGCAATCTTGCTGACTACTACCTTCCATAACTGTTTTTTAAGAAGAGCTAGTTCAAAAAGTTTAGTTCTGTTAGATGATTTTTAAAGTGTTACATTTTTTTACTTGATATATTAAAAGATCTTAATGACATAAAAAAGACTCATTAAAGTTATGATTTAACTTTACATATGGAAATATTAACATAAATTGTTTAAAAAAATGACAAACTACTGCTGATAATGATAAAGTATTATCATGTGTTCATAGTATTTTATTGCTTAATTACTCCTGGACAAATTAGTTTGTTCAATCAGCAAATTAATAAGATCTTGAATGGAGACATGAGACATGTAGGAGATTAAAAATACTGATACACTTTGTAAAAAAGTAGCAGCACAAACAGACCAGTCTAAGGGCAGTGCAAGCAGTACAATGTTACAAGACCCCAGGCCCGCATGATGTACATTTATTGTGAAAATGAAAAAAATAAATACAGCATTCTATCACTTGCTAAATAAAACTACATTTTCCTTTTTTGTAACTTGCAGGTTCTACAATGATTATCACCTTGAAGTGAAAGCACTGCTGGTGTGGTGGTGTAGATTTACAGCCATGTAAAATGTGTATTCCTAAATGTTTGCAGTGTTCTGGTTATGATAATGTAAAATCAGCATAGGTCAATAATGATCTTCATTAGCAAAACAAAAAAATTAAATTATGACAATGATTTTAATGGATTCACAATAAAACTTTCCAGAAAATAAAATATACATTTTTTATATTATACAAATTTTATTTTGTTTTCTTAAAGATTGATTCAAAACAATTGCACAAAGTCATATTCATAATTTATAAATAATAATAAATAAATAATTATTTATATATTGCAAATATCAATTTGTGTAATTTTATTGAATTAATATTAGAGTAAACAAAGTAAAATGCATATAATGGAAAAATTATACTTTATTTTCTTAAATGTTTTTTTTCCTTAGTAAATTCTGATTCAAAATAAATAAAAATTTTAATAAAGAGAACCATTCTTGCCTTGATTAATACTAATTTTTTTTTTCAAAAGGAAATTTATTTGACATTGAATCTGTAATGTACATTGTAAACAGTATGTAATTACATTGAATTAAGTAGAGCTAAATACATATCTAGATCTTGAGTATAAATACGAACCAAAGTCTTTGGTTATTAGCTAAGTTAATCCATTAGAGTAAGTTCTGTGATGGAGTACTGCTCCATCTCCCTGTCTTCAACAGTTTAAGTTATTAATAGCTATTCAGCTTCTTGACATTACTTCTGGTGGGAAATGTTCACTTTATTCATTAGGCTTTGCATGAGAGACCTTCCCATGGCTTTGATTAGAAAATAATTGTTTTTCTTTGGAGTCTATGGTCCATTTAGTCCTTTGAGGTTAATTAAGTCCCACGACTGTTTGTGAAGCCATTCTGAGGCTAACATTTGATCTCTGATGCAAAGGCCTGTTAATAGACTTTTAAATGTTTCCATGACATTTAGGTTCTGATGACCAAATATCAATTTGTACCTTGTTAGCTACGTTGCAAAAGAGAGAAAGATGGCTACTCTAATTTTTGTAAAAATTCCAGTTTTGATAGCATTTTGAATTATCATTGCTTCTCTATAGTTAAAAGCAACTCTTTCATTGATGAATGTTCTCACCTGGCTTAGCGCAAAGCACATGTATAGAATATGTATGATGGTTTCATCATCAGGAAAGCACAGTTGACACTGGGGGTTTATTTGGGCAAATCCTCTTCTTTGGACCAGAAAGTAATTAGTAGGAAGAGATGAGTATATTTATATCTGCAAAATTACCCCAATTAGACTAGCCAAAGAAAATAAAACTCTAAAACACAATCAATGATTTCATTGCTACAAACAGACTTTTCAAGTGTAAAGGACTAAAAGATAACATATTTATACTAAATATTACACACAATTCCACTTATATCCTAAATATCTTTAATATTAAAAGAACATTTAAACAAATTAATTGCTTCAGAATCATAAATTTTAATAGTAAAAAAATAAAAAGAATTAAAAAATCTATATTATTAAAAATTTATGATTCTGAAGCAAGTAACTTGTTTAAAAATTCTTTTAATATTAAGGGTGTGTGGGATGTAAGTGGAATTGTGGATAATATTTAATATAAATTTGTTATCTTTTAATCTTTGACACTTAAGAAGTCTGCTTATAGCAATTGGTTATGTTTTAGAGTTTATCTTCTTTGGCTAATCTGGTTTAGATGTGAATTTGGGGTAATTTTTATTATTTTATTGATCAGTTTAGCTTTAAGTTTTTAATATTTATATCTGCAAATGAGATAATTTTTTTAAAAATATCTGTTTTTAGATGTGTAAAGTACCCCTTCTCCCATCTGAAAAGATTGCAGTGGGCAACTTTTTTTCTTGTATGAGTACTGAGCTCAAAAATGAAAGTAAAATATAAAAGGAAATTTTTTTTTTGTTAATATTAAGTAGAACTTGACACTTCATTTACATAATTACATTCACATTTGTTAATAAATGTTAATATGAAAAGAAACTCTGCATTAGAAGTATTTTAGCTTTAATTATTATTGCCTAAACATTTTATATATATGCATAAAACCACTAAGGCAACATGATTAAAGAATAATACTAATAATTGTTGAGTTGCTTAGGAAATCACTAATACTTAAAGTGACTGTTTCATTCAATTGATATTTTTTTCATGTTCTTCAGCTTGAAATAGATATGAGTATTACCACTGAACTGAATTTGAAACTTTAATCCAAGGTACAAATTCAGCAATCTTTCATAAAATGCCCATTTGAAAGGAAGATAAGTTTGTCAATTATAGATAAACAAAAAAACATCCTAGTTGCTGCTAATGAAGTCAATCATCCATGTGTAAAATCTTTATATTCATAAGGAAAAAATGATATTAGAACAACTTCAAAGTAATCACACTATCATCTATCAAATTATATCAGCGCTTTTCTTGTTGAATAGAAATTTTATTTACAACCATAGATTGAGACTGCAGATATCAGATAATTCATTTATTAATCTGTTAATGACACAAGCACTCTATAATGCAGTGATCTTAAAATCAATAAAGATAAGTTTCCATAAAATTTGAAAAAAAAAATGTTTTTTTTTTTTTCTAGTCAATCTGTTTCACATCATATTCAGAACATTTGATGTTTTTAAAAAATAACTGAAACATTCAACTGAAGTCCAAAATGGTTTTATTTTTTGGAAGAAAATGATTCAGCTGTAACCTATAGATGAATCATTCTGTTTTTAAGTACAAAACATTCTAAGTCAAGAAACTGTGTTTGTGGTTTTCAGCCTTTGCTGAGAAATTTTATGAAGTTTTTTTTTTACAGCTTTAAAATTTACATATATCTTTTTTCTAATATTTTAATTTTTAAAAAAAATCAAAAGATGCCAAGATAATCAAATAAGTGGGTCTTCAAAGTATATATTGATAGGAATCTATCATGTGGTTGGCAATCTCAAACTTTGCAAGATTACTTCAAAAAAATATTACAATAGTCTAAAACTTAGAATTTTTAGAAAGTTTAAGATTATTTTTTGTATTGTAACTATGAAATAATTATTGGAAATCAAAAATATATATTATTACATATTTATTTTTTACAGAAATGTTTTATTTTTAAATATAAAAGAATATATTCTTCTGTGTAATGATACCATAAAGATTAAGATCATGGAAAATACAACTGTCTACAAATGATATCAGTTAACAGTCTAATATAACAGTTAATGATGTAGTAAAAATTACAAAAAAAATTTAAACTTTTAAAGTATAAATTGATAGATTTACTAGATATTTAAAATAATTTGTTCAGATTTTTAAAACAAACATCAAACAAAGAAGATTTTGTTCATTTTGCAAATTAAATTAGCTTCATCTGAAATTTGATGATGTGACAGCATTTTGTTTTTGATTAAAATTTAATTTTTAAAATAATTCTGAAAATCAAGTGTGATTTTTTTAAAAATTTATTTAATTTCTAAACAAAAATATCTATCAAATGAGGTCAAATTTATTATATTCTGATAAATAATAATGGTTTAATATTAAAATGTCAGTTGAAAGTTTAAATCTAGTGAGAACAAAGAAATCTATCAAAATGTTATAATGCAAAAGAGTTAAAGCATGTAAAGCAAAACTGAATACCATTTTCACATCTTGTGAATCTCTTACAATTTTGTATTGAGACTGATGACATATACATATCTTGTAGACAGTAGGCAACTTTTTCCATATAAGATATGACAAGCTTATTAGAATATGTAAATTTAGAATGGGAAATGATAAAAAATATTTTTCTCATATTTTTTTAATAATAATAGCACTAACTTATTTAAACATTTTACATTCCTTAAATGATAATATGAAAATTTTCAAACATTTTCAAAATAATAATATGAATACTTATAGTTTAAGGAAAGTTAAAAAACATAGAAAAAAGTATAAAAAATGAAAAGAGTAAAATATTAATAATTTAATTCTCTCTCTTCAGTAATTTATGGGATAGTTTTAATTAAAAAAATAATAAAAGAGATAAATAAGTTAAATTTTAAATAAAGATTATCAGTTTTTTTTTAAAAAAAATAAGATTTTTAACATTTTAATAAGAAATACTGTTTTTTTAATTAATCCCCCCCTTTTTTTATCTCTCTAAAACAAAAGACAATGTTATTCAAATGAAAGCATAATTCAAGGATTATAATGGGGTTCTTTTGGTAGGTAAAAATGAAAAATAAATACAGAGAAATTTTGGTACTGATTTAGAATGTTCCATGGCCATTTTAAATTCTAAGGACTGCCCAAATGATAAATGACATTGAATAATCCACACATGGTCACAATATGATCATTCATTAAAAAATTGCAATTTACATCAATAATTAATAAATTACAGCACAAATTTCATACCACTATGCTTGATCAAATCATGTGATTAAAATATACAAAATATAAAAAATGGGAGGAACAAATAAATTTTAAAATACTGGCTTTTAATTTCTAAATTACTAATTTGAAATACTTAAACAGAAAAAGTGAAGGAAAAAAAATAATGGACACATATATTAATTAGAAAACAACATGTTCAATAAATGTAAAATTGATCAAACCAAGCTTACAATTTCAAAATACTAAAAGCTTATAACATCTAAAATATAAATTTTATTCAAATATAGACCTATAACTGCATGTTGAAATAATGTAAATGTTGAATAAATATAGAAACAACTGTTGAAGCATATTAATTCTAGAATCAATAATAAATTGCATTTTATCTTAACATTAGTTGAAAAAATAATTGTCTAAAGTAAAGAATATTAATTTTACAATTAATAAAAAAATAATAAATCAATTATCTTATTAAAGCAAGTACTGCAGTGTGCTTCATTTTTCACATGTCATAAGGACCTCACATGATCAGTGTAGACCTGATATCCATATTAGGAGATCTAATGTGAATGCTATTTTTTCTTATCTACATTTTTTTCTTTTAACTACATGGAACAAAAGAAGCATGCAACATCAGTTTCTTTCTGGTAAGAAAAAATCTGATTGATTGAAAAATTAATGTGCTTTATTTCAGATGATTATGGGCATATATTGTAATATACTAAATATTTTAGAACTTATAAACTTTTAGTTTCTTGAAATTATAAGCTTGGTATGTGATCAGTTTTACATTATTTTAACATATGCTTATGATCATATATTGTAATAAAATTTATATTTTAGAACTTGTAAGCTTTTAGTTTTTTCAAATTATAAATGTGCTATGATATTTTTTACGTTATTTCAACATAAGCTTAAGGGCAAATATTGCAATAAAATTCATATTTTATAACTTATAAGGTTTTAGTTTTTTGAAATTATAAGCTTGATTTAATCAGACTGCTGCATTTTCTGGATGATACTTCATATTGTTAAAAACATCTTTCCCCCCTCACTACATACTTCAGTGCTTTGCACCATCATTATTGCAATAACATTTGTATTATAGAGGTTATAAGCTTTTAGTACTTAGACTGCACTCACCACCATTGTAAATTTTAAGGACCACCCAAAAACACTTCTGACACATTCAAGTGACCCTGTGTAGATTATTTGATGTCATTTATAGCATGGATGTGTTAGCTGTGGTTATGGATGGTCCTTAGAATTCAAAATGGCAGTGAAGGCATTCTAAATCAGCCCTAAAATTTCAATAATTATGATTATAATTTTTTATACTTATGTAGAATGCTTTCCTAAAAGCTTACCATGTGTTTTATTTTAAATAATCTTATTTTTAGGGACTTCCAGCATATGGTATAAAGATAGTGTTCAGTGATACATACTGTGGCTGCTAGGTGACACTGCAGTACTGCACCCAATAGTACCAGTATACACAATATGACTGACTAAGTTATTATATTCAATATTTACTTTTTTATTTATTTATTAAAATGTTAAAGAAACACAAGAGTTCAAACTGTTGTAGTTAAAATTATTTTTAATATAAATGCAGAAATTAAAATAAAAATAAAACATGATTAAATAAAATATAACAAATGTGGTTATTCATGTTGGCAGACAAACATCACTTTTTGGGCAGATACTATCCCATAATACTGAAAATATTTCACTGTATTTTGTTCTGTCAATGGAAGATTCCAAATTTTAATCATACTTCCAGAAATGATAAAGCAAAAAGGAATGTTAAAAATAATCATAATTTCAGTTAACAAAGTTAAAAAAATCATGATAATTTTAGCCATGTATTAACTTTTTGCCACATGGTAAGGGGTTATCATGTTAATGTTTGAATGTTATATTATGAATGGAATTTATTTTAAAATGTATTCAAATTTTTTAAAATTAACATTCAATTTAAAATACATTTGATATTTTTTTAAGGTTAACAAGCTACACATGTTTGAGAAAATAATTTTGAAAAAAAAAAGTGTATACAAATACTTTGACAATGTTCAAAAAAATAATTTTGTGAAAAAAAATATAAACAAATACTTCAATACTGATTATAGAATATTTAAAATAAAATGCCTGACAAGCTTCCAGGCGGACATTCTGTGTAAAAAACAATTTTGTTTAATTAATTGATTAAAAAAGAAAATAACCTTTTTGTAAACCTAGACTCAATTGGTCAGGACTTAATGCAGTCATATCTAGATAATGTGTAATTGGATGAATACAGTATTGTTAAAAAATTAAGATATGAAGCATATTAACACAGTATTACTCAGTATCTCATGAATAACAGTCATTTATGATCCAACTTGGGAGAAAAGAGTAATATCATTTCAACTGTAAAGAGACAATGAAAAGTTTTTAGTCTGAAATAAGACCAATCCCCCTATTAGTTTTTACAAAAATGTTTCTTAAAATGGATTTGGAAAATACCAAGTGTTAAACTTTAGCTAAAAGCTGTGCAATACCTAACTTCACTATGTAGCATGTTCAGTTGAAAAAATCGAAAAAGAATACCCTGAAGAAGTATGCAATAAGCCTTGCCATCTAAAAGCACAGCTGTCTCATTATATGAAAAACTTGATACTACAAATTACTCTATTGGAAAATTCATAAACTCAACCTTTGTGAAACCTGACCAAAAATTATTATGTTAAAAATAAATAAACTCAGCTTACATAAAACCTACCATAAAAATTATTATACTAAAAGATGAATATATTCAGCTTGTGTGAAACCTGATTGGCAAATTATTATATTGTAAAATGGATAAAATCAATCTGTAAATAAACCCTGGAAATTTGGGTTGATTTGAAAATTAATATTGGCTACAAAATTAGATAATGGAAACTTTTAATACCAGAAATAAGTAAATTAAACTTGTGTTTGCATATCCTGCAAATTGTCACTACCAATTAAAACTATAAAATGGACTACAAATGAAAGACTAAACAATTAAATATATGGTAAAAAGGTATTGCAGTGTGCACATCTATATTTGCAAATAACTTTTAATATAGGTATTAATATAAGTAATAATGAATATATTTTTATTGAAACATATTATTTTCCCATTATCTTATTTTCCCTCCAAAATATAATTGTATACAATCTTTCCATCTTCATAAGAACAGGAGCAGAGAGTGCTAGTTAATTAAAAAAAATTTCTATCTCTCATTGTAAAACATTTTTCAAATTTAACTACTTAAAAAGGAATAAACCAGAAAGTAAATGATAATAAATGTAATAAAAATTAAATGATTTTAGAAAATTACATATATAATTTTTGATGAAATATATTAGAAATTATTATATTATCATATCTTTTGTCAATTTTATTTATTAATCTACTAGTTAATTTTATAAAGTAATTGTTTAAAAATAGTAGTGTTAATGTCTTTATTCCTTCAGCTAAGTGTTCTACAAATTGCAATGGATGTGACATTATTTTATTATAGCATAGTGTTTTGAAGCATTTGTAAAAAATTCCAATGAGTGTATTTAAATTAAAAGTAGATTAAGGACATAAATTTATACTTTCTCTTATTCACAGTAACACCCTGTAGGTTCTTTTGATCCTAAACTATCTCTAGAGCAGTATTTATAAGTGGGGATTTAGGATTGAGCATTCAGATTCTCTGGATGGTGCAATGATCAAGATCACCTTTAAAATCCATTCACTGAATTTTATTTTTATATAATGCAAATTAGTTTATATTTGAACTGTACACTCTTGGTACAATATGACCAGAGCATTGTTGATATGCAGGTATCAGAACCCCAGCATTTTAAAATTATGATTAATAGATTAGCACTTAAGTGTGTGACTGCAGATAATTGTTTGTATATCATGCCCTAAGTTTGACATTGGCTAGATAAGTCCTTTTGATATAGAATTTCTTTTAGATTCAGTCACAAGGGATGACTGTAGATTATTCTTGTTTAATGCAGGTGATATAACATTATTATTAGTATAATAACTTATTTTATTTTAGTACTGTTATCTCCACTTTTATTCACTTTATTCTATTTATTCTATGGAGATGACAGTATTTCTTTTACCATTACAATATATATTGTGCGTGATTCTTCACAGATAAAAAAAGTTAAAAAACTTCACCCAAACTGGTAGTGATTTGTAAACTAAATAAATAACATTTGTGAGAATTTTAAATTAATTAATATATATATATATAATTGAATGGTTTTAATTGCTCAAAAGTTCATAAGAGATGCATGGACTAAAAGCGACTGCACTGAAACTGATCCTAGAATCTTACAATCAAAGTCTGACACTCTATCACTGTGCTAAACTGAAAAGACAAATAATTAATTAAAATATATAATTGATGAGAGAAAAGAGAAAATATTTTAATGTGAATACAATTTTAAACAGCTGCAAAAATGAATTTGCTACTAATTGAAATGAAAGCTTTTAATGTCTCTTTGGGCATCAAATATAATGAATTTCCACTCTATATATTATGATCATTGCAATTTTTGTCACTATGTGCCTCTTAATATGATAAATGAATGAGAACAGACTGCTCACTGACATCAACCAATATAAGAAGTTTGAGCTTTTTATTTTTAACTTTAAGACTAAGAAACTCCATAATATTTCTTTTCAGTTAGCTGAATATTTAACTAAAACATTAGTTGGGCTCTTTTGAAGACAGAGTTAATATTGTGTCTGATCTTTTGTTTTTTACAATATCCCTTATTTTCAAGAGGCTGTGAAGATATTAGATAAGAAAGCAATTGTAAATATAGGTCAAGGATGTTAATAATTCATAAGTGTGCCTCTAGGCTTCCATTAACTTATTTCAATTTATTCTAAAACCAGTATGTTTCATTAAACAATGGATACTGGGTAGCATAATATGATAAAATATCCATGTCCAGATTGGATTTTGGTTCTTGCCTTTTTCACTGAATCTTAGCATTAAAAATGGAATTATTACCTATTCATTTAGTAGGATAATAAACTAATAGTTAAAGGTACTTAAAGATTTTCCACAACTATTTTTAAATGCCTTTGTTGAAGTTGAAAAATCTGTTTATTTGTTAACTCATTAGAAAGTGATACAATATAGTTTTGATAAGCTTTTTTTTAAAAAAAAACAACAAAAGAAAAAATTTCCGAAATAAGAATGTTAAGTACTTTCCACTTAAGAGAATATTTCATATTTTTAATCATGTATTGAAGCAGATGATCTGATGCTCAGATCCTGCTTCACAGCCCACATCCAATCTCCTACTATCTAACTGTATTCAAACCCGCCTTTACGCATATATATACATAGCTAATTATATGTATATTTCTTTTGGTTAGTATTATAACATAAATAATGTAAACACGTATGTATTTTAATTTTAAAATATTTTATTTCATAATAATATTCTCATGTGTATATGGACATAAATAATAAATATATATGTATATTTCAGTGTAAGAGATTGTGAATAAATTAATAGTTATATTATATATATATAAGGTATTATATGTAAAACTTATTATTTTTTCATATATAATTTTGTAGCCAGAAGTGATGCAATCTTGTTAAGAAGTCTCTCGAAAAACAATTACCCGGAAGACCCCTTAGATTAAAGTAAAAGATTACGAATTGGTAATAATAAAATAAACCCATTAGTAGAAATTGTCCACGCTAGCTTGTTTTAAAATCATAAGATATATTTTAAAGCAATCATTTGAGAAACTGATAACAAACTTGCATTGTTTCAAACATCTTACTAAATAAGAGTATCGGGTCAAACTATTCCAGATAAAACTTAAGTGCTTAAACCGCCTCAGGTCCAGCAGTAGTTGCTAAGTTACAGCTTTAAAATAAAAGTATATATACTGCTGGATTTGAATCCACAGGGAGAGGAGACCATTAAATAGCTATGTTGCTATACATATTCCACGCCAGTTTTAATTCTCACTCAATGTGTCATGAGTAGAAAATTTCGCCTTGTCCCTCCATTCTAATATGCTGTTCCCATGAACGAAGCTCTGCATCCTGTACTACTGAACTTTATATTTTTCCAGTGAAAGTGAAATGCTATCTCTCAAATTAATAATGCTACCCTAGATCTAGTAAAACAATACCGATGGACTGACTCCTAATGAAATCGTTCTTCCAAATAAGCAAGGTAAAACAACTTTGACCGCTTATAATTATTAAATCCTTCCATCTCTGTAATATTTATATTTTAATCACCTATTTTAAATGTCTTCAAATATGTATTCTATAACTCTATATAACTAATCTATATTAAGCCTCCTATAAAATGTTTTTCTTTTCTTTTAATTCCAAGCGGCAAATAATTTTCATTTACATTTATGTAGTTATATTTTAAAATAAATGCCAATAGTATGCTAAAATCGCCAGCATATAATTCATTTTCGTTTCCCAACCCCCATCATTTACTGGGTAAATAATTTATAATTTGATCAAAACAAGTCTTATTTGACTTGCTCAGGTGCTCGTGATTTTAGATAAACTAATTATATTTTTCATGTTTACTGTAGAAAAACAGATTTGACATCTGTTTTTCACATTCTCCTTCCTAAATAATGTGCTATCTTTATTCTTAAATTATATTATATATGTAAAACCCATCTTAGCTATTACCACCACCCACTTATTTTGTAATAATTTATATATTTTCACAAGTGCACTTGAATACAAATTATTTTTTACAACATTTTATTTTATTTCACTAACAGTTTTAGGTAATCCACTTTCCACTCAAGTTTTTCATGGTTCTGATGAAGGTTGCAGATTAATCAAACCTGTTAAAGTAGAGGGTCATAAAAAGCATTATATTCAAGTGCATAGAGATGGATTTTTTTGATATTTTTAAAATTTTTAGTTTTCAATAATATTATCATTATTATTCTATTACTACTACTGCTGCTACCCTTAATACATTTTCTATCAGTACGTTATTTTTATATTGAAGTTAAACATCCAAGTTCATCAAATTTAAAGTTTTCAATCTCAGCAAATTGTATTGATTTAGAAGGTATGGAGGTGTAATGTTTACATAGTTATGAAAAAAAAAAGAAAAGAAAGGGCTAAAATAAAAATAAAAGTCTGAAACTTTACTTATAATACACATAAAAAAAAACTAACAACTTTATTGCTCAGAAGTTCATAAGAAGTTTGAGCAACTGAATTGACCATGGGATCTTTTGATCCTAATTGGATGCTCTACCTCTGTGCCAAACTGAGCAAGGCTACATAGTAGATTAGTTTTTTATAGTATGTTCTGGATAATCCCTAATGTACTTGAACATCATGGTAATCCACAGGCTTATTTAGCAGAACAGGCATAAAGGATCTTATACTGTTGATCATGAGCTTTCTTAAAAAAATTTTCAGGAAATTTTGCTTTGCAAAAATAAATCATGTTGGATGATTATGAAAATAAGCACAAACAAATTGATGATAAAACAAAATATTTTTTCCTTCGGTAGATACCTAAAAAATTAAACCTAAATTTATTTAATAAATATATAAATAAATTAGTTATATACAGAGCAAAGCTCTTAACAAGGTTTGCAGAATATCCTCAACCCCAGTATTTTTAATCTAATGCTTGAATATCCTAGCACCTCACTGAGGATGCCAGTAGCAGAAACTGGTCTGGGGTTGAAGATATTCTGCAAAGCTTGTTAGAGCTTATTTGCGAGCTCTATATATAGCATTTGTAATTGAAGCTTATTAAAGTAGGTCATGTGACATCTGATTTGATTTTTTGTAAATAAATTAGTATATGTTTCTTGAATGTATTTAAGCCCTCCATTTACCAAATATTCTTGAAACATATTAATAAAGATATCTGAAAAAGACATTTTGATCTGAATGAAAACTTTTCAGTTGACCTAATTCAGATCATCAACACATGTCTTCATCACTTGTTCAGCATTTATCAATGCCAAATTATTACATATTGATTTACAAGTATCAAATTTTCTTTACTCATAATTTTGACACCATCCATTTCAGATAAATACATTAATGATTATTATTAATCATTTATTAAACTAGAGATTATCCTTAGTTTAGGTAGAAACTTTAAGCCTCAGTTAAAGACTAACATATCTTTTATTGTAATTATCATTAATATGTGGGGGAGAACATTAATATACATAAATATGTGGGGGAGAACATTAATTTATCTCTTTTTCCATCTTAGATATACTTATAACTTCTATTTCACCACACATTTATAAATATATAAAAAAAGACATCTGAAAAAGACAAATGACATCTAGTATTCTTCAATTTATTCCAAGTCATAATCTTCAAAATTCACATCTGGATTAGGGATAATATCTAGTTTAATAAATGATTAGTAACAATCATTAATGCATTTATCTGAAATGCTTTATATCCAAGTTGTGGATTCAGGAAGTTTGATCCTTGCAAATCAAAGTATAATATTAATATATACTAATGTTATGCTCTCTGCCTGTGGTTATACCAAAATAATTGCATGATGAAATAATTATTGATTCTCATCAATAATAGTTTACAGTTGATTATCACCCTTTTAACATGATTTAAATCCAACAACGTAATATTTAAAGTTCCATCATTGACATATATATATATATAATGTTTGCAAGCATTCAGTTTTTTGAAATATATAATTTTAAATAACCTTTAATCTTCAAAACTGACCTTCGCTTAGAATAGCAGAAATCTATTCCATAGGAAATTGAAATTTTTTTCTCTTCTAACCCCTCAGAGATTAACTTATCTATTTCCTATATCAAAACAAATGTTTAATAGATGAATAGTAAAAAGATTTGTAAATCACATTTCATTTGGAGAATTTTAACTCTTCATCGATTAAACATTAACAGAACAGCGTGTAAAAGGAATATCTGATAATACGGATGACTTAACTTCAAGAATCATAATTCTAAATGTAATAAACATTAAAAATAGAAAATCACAACACTGGGAATTTCATTTAATCTGATAAATAAATAAAAATTATATGTGTATAGAGTATTACGAAATAATTTACTATGCTACAAAGCTATTATATATACGATTTCCACCACCTTTTGCAGGTTGTTTTGAAAGGAGATAAATTTATTTATCATGTGATTTGCAAAAATGTAGTTAGTGATCCAGCTTCCACCTCAACCCTGATAATCTGTTCTAAAAAGAACTCTGCACTTGGACATTTGGAGTAAATATAAAAGGTTGAAGAAAGTGCGACTAGAAATAACTTAATATTCATTTATTGATGGATTGCAAAATAAAGTTATCTAAACAATGACCACTGGAAAAATTTATCTGAAAATTCATTATTTATTTGAGTAATCTTTAGCAACTCTTTCCGCTTTAATCCCAGATTACAAGTCTGAAAATATAATTCCCAAACTATTATATGACGATTTAATACCAACAATAACATCAAACAATCATTGAAAGAATATATTTCTAATTCAGTTATAATATAAAATGCCATATTCTAAAATGTAAAGGTCTTGAATTGGCTACTGTTCTGGAACTATGGACATTCAAGATTCTCAGGAATTCTTGAATAATAAAACTATTTAATTATCTATTTATTTTATTTATTACTATTTTACCATACTATTTTATAATATATTGTTATGCCTTCTGTATTCTATCCTACAACCTATCATTAACTGATATAAGTTATAACTATTTTAGTTAGAAAGATCACTCCAGAAATTCAGTAAAATATGGTATTGTCTTAAATTTAAACGAAAACATCCAATTTTTATAACACATGTATTTGTTTAATTTAAGCACGTATCAAATTACAAATAGTGAGTCAAAAAAAATCATTTCATTCCCCCCATTTCTTAATCTTTATATTTACATTTATATAAATGTTTTCAAACATAACCATAAAAATATATTTACAAAATTTTGTATAATATTTCTTTTAATAACGATTGTTTTAACAATCTCCCTGTAAAATTCTAATATCAAATTTCTAGAAATAACTTAAATATGATTAAATATAATTTAGAAAATGTCTTTCATAGAGTTGCATTAGATTCTAAGATCTAGATGCAGTGCTCTCAGATCCAAGGCTCCTCACTGATGAAGCCACAAGCTAGAAACTAGTCTAGTGATATTGAATGAGTAAGTACTAGATAGGGATTTTATGCACAGGCCTTCTAGTATTCATTTATTACTTTGGCTTGCACTGAGTGGCATCTTCCAAACAAAAAAAAATGACTTTACTTGGTTAGTACAAAATACACACACAAATTATTTGTAACAATATATCTCCAAAAACTCATTTTATTTATATAATATAGGCTACCTATTAGACTCTTCCACTATTAAGTATAATTCCCAGGAGGTCAATTTTTTTGCCTTCACTCTCTAAATAGCCATAGACTTCTGGCACTATACATTCCCTTTATACCCTGTTTGCCTTCCAATAGAAAAGCATATAATGCAAAAAAAATTGTATTGACTCTGTGTTAGGCTACTAACATGTGGCTTCCTGTCCAAAACTCAGTCACCTGTGTTGAATGGACAGGGTTTCTGTGCTTCTTGTCTTTGATGCTTTTCTACCATCTCTTTTGCCTTTTCTTGACCATTTGAGATGCTTATCTCTTCAGGGACAATGGGTAATACCATTTTTATCATCAATGCACTCACCAGGTGGCCTAGATCACAATACCTTCATCATTTGTTCAATATATATATATATATATATATAGATAGAAAATTACCATAGTTTAATTGAGTTTTCAAATTACTTGCATCTATAACTTTGCTTACAAACCAATGAGACTTCTATCAAGCTATCAGCTTTCCCTTTTATTAGTTTGTTTTTTTTTTGCTATCAATACGACTAGACAAAAGCACAGGTTTTAATAATAGTTCCAATTTTTTTTTGTAAATAATCACATCATAATTACTATGACAGAAAAAATTGTAGATACTTAAATAAAAAGTGTCTAAATAGAATAAAGTCTCATATAACACCAAGTGACTAAGAATAAACACAAATTAATATCTGCAAAAGCCATTAAATTTGCATAATAATAATAACAATGAGATTTTTTGCTAAAACTAGACTAAACCATTGTATATTTCCTCAATAAAGTTGAATAGCTATTTTTAAAAATTCTTTAGAAGGATGAGATAGATTTGCTATAATATTAAAAGAAAGAAAACACTTCATGCTTTTCATAATGGCCCTAACTATTCACTCTTATAGTATTTTCGAGTGCTTAGTAAAATCATTATATACATTCTATCAATATACACTATTTCAATAACACACTATCCAAAAAAAAAAAAAAATAAAAAATAAAAACATAAACATTTGTACATTTAATAAGTTTTATAAAATAGTAGCAACAATTTTTTCATCTTGGAGCAACATATGTATTAATATTTCTTTGGTTTATGTTGATACCATCAAAACAACTAGAGGAACCATAGCGTACTAATAACAAGATGACTATTTCATTTTCATTAGAATTTAAAAAAAAACTATTGAAGAAAAAGAATATGGTCCAGAACATATTTATTTGCAATGAAAGTTTGATATTTTGCTATTCATTTTATTTAAAATAAAAACAACAAGATGCAGTAAGCTTATTATTTTTATAGAATGAATGTATATTATTATAATTTTTTTAATTTTGTTTACACTACATCTTAATATATATATATATATATATATAAATATTCATGTTACATATGTATACACATGTGTTTTGAAAAATATTGTATGTGTGCAGTTCAGTAAATAATATATGAGGGGAAACCTCAAAATAGCTGAAATCATTCTCTGGTTTGTGCACCTGTTGTAGTATATACTTCTGCTGTTACATACATCTTGCAGGAAGCCTTCTGCATCAATCTTCCAAATGGCATCACCATGTGAAATTGTGGGACCACATAACACATTGTTTTGTAAAGTGCATTTTACAATTTTGATAATTTTTTTATGATGACTGAAAAGTTTGACAATGGGAAATTCTGTTTTTGTTTGTAAATGATAAGAAAAAAGTTGTAATGCTTGAAACAGATTACAAAAAAGCTGATCTCATAAAACACAAGTTTATGAGTGGTTTAATTGAAATGTTAAATTAACTACGTCCCTAAAAACATCATGAGTGAAGTCCAAAGTCAAAATGCTGATTTCTTTTTTTTAAGCAAATGGAATTTTTCTTTCAAATTTAGTTTATAACGATCAGGCATTTTATCTGTAAATTCTGAAACATTTACATGATGTGGTAAAATGAAAATATCCTACTTTTGCACTGAAGAAAAGAGTCCAAGCTTCACCCCCAAAAGCCTTGAATGTAAAACACTTTTTAATTAAATTCAGCATGATCCAGAATATCTAGCAGCCATATTTTCTTAATCTCACTTCATGCTTTTTTTTAATCTCTCGAATAAAAAAGTATCTCAATTTTTTTTACAGGCTTAGAAGTAGTGGAGGGAAATGACAGATGCATTAAAAGGCATCTCTTTGCAAGTACTTTCTGGACTATTTTGAAAAGTGAAAAACACATTTAGACTAGTCATCAAATGGATAGTAATTTTGAAAGAGACTAAATTTATAATACTTAAAAATAAATAAACAAATTTTTATTATAAAATTCCACTTATTTTTGGGTACCCCTATCTATCTATCTATATATATATTCTATTTGTAGTCAAATCGTATTAACAAGATGTGAGATTCTGACACAAGGGAAGGTTGTTCAATACTAATGTTTAATGCTGGTAATGTAAGTTATAATTGTTATAACTAATTTTATTCTATGCTGATTCCCTCAAGCTAATGTTATATGATGTTAATTAGATGACTGTGATATTTGGAGATGATGATTGCAATCAGGGCATTCTCCCACATATCTATATCATCAATAAATATATATATAACCACCAGAAACCAGTCAACATTTAAATGATCCCAAGATAGATAACAATCAAGAATTTCAAACTGTTGTCAAGGCAACCTCCTTTTAGCAGTATATATATATATATATTAACCCGGGTTGGAGAAAATCATTCCGATTATGTATTTTAAAATCTCGATTATCATTCAGGCTGCACTTTCACTACTACAATAGACCAGCTCTTCAAGCAGACAAGTATAATACCACATATAGATGAAACATTAATAGTACCTATAACCAGACAGAGGCTATACAAAATACAACCTATGATCACATTTCCAGGCTATAGCACTTCTCAGCTGCTAGATTCAAACCCCTCCATCCAAAGCACTTTATTTATTTTGAGGATTAATCTCAGGCACCAGTTAACACAGGTTATATAGTCACCATGCCCAAACAACATGTTCATAATCTAGTGCTTGATATAGCCCAAGTTGGCTCCTTTTCTCAGTTGTGAGAGGAAAATCTTTGGCACACTTACTCAATACATATAGTTATTTATAAATTAATTTACTAATAATGCAATTATGAAAGAGAGAATCGATCAGATTATTAAGCAAGCAAATATTTATTTTAAGCATACACATAATTATATAACATGTTAGAATAAAAAATTACATATACACACACCTATTTCTAATACAATATAATAAGAATTTACATATGCAATATTAAATATTACATTGACAGTAATTATTAGAGTTCATTAAAATTCTTTCATTTACTTTTATGTGAAAATCTTTAGAATGGGAGAATAAGAATTATATTTATCTAGGATTTTGACTAGCATGTCACACTTTCATGGATACAGTTCCTTGCTTGTTTCCTTATTTGGCCTTTTCTTACCATCAATGGTTTTAGCTTCTTATTGATTTTCCAGTTTGTAATGAGGGAGATATTATTGGTAATTCACAAATCATGAGGCAGGCATGAGTTCCATGTGGAGAACATCTGACAGTACTGAGGACTGGGATCAATGGCTAAACACACACTTTGATTGCTATTTAGCACTGCATGCTGCTAAGTTAGCCTTCAGTGAACATGGGTAGATGGACACACATGTTGGAAACATTGATGGCTTTTTACCATCTTCTGTCCTTTAAAAATTTTATAAGACAGCAATGTTGAATAATAATTTTGCTGCATCTGAAATAATCTGACTAGCAATAATAAATCTCTCATTGTTTTCTCTTATCCTCCTTAGATCAGTTTAATTAATTTTGTATTTCCTTAATTAATTTTGCATTCCATTTTACTCTAATCTATTCCTTAGATTAATCTAATACTTGATAAGATAGTGGCTGTGGTCTTTTTTAATTAATCCAATTGGGAGTTATCTTTTTTTAATCTGCCAAGTAATCTTTATTGAATTGCAATTTTAAAAGTTTTCTTTTTTACAAATTATATTTTGTCTGATTTCAGTTTTACATTTATCCATTATGATTTCTTTCTTTTTCATCCATACTTTTTTTTAAAATTTATAAAAAGAATGAGGTAGTTTCAACTTTTACTTAGACCTCCCCCCCCACACACACACTCACTCTTTAATATTAAAACTTTCTTTTATTTTTCAATGAAAAATTGACACCATACTTTATTTTTCTCAAGTTTGCATTTCAGAAAAAAAAAAACTCTTTAAAACCCATATTCTATTTCTATTTTATTATTCTCACTTTTCTTTTCTTATTAAAATTAATTTGATCATTTATTTTAAAATAATCAGATATGTAATAAATGATATGAAATACAGAATATCTGTGTTTTAGCACATGTATTCGATAGCAGTACAATATTATAGATTTGAACACAGTTTTTCAAACTCTCTTTGGCTATCCACTATCTCACACCACCAATACACATGACAACACACATGTGAAAAAGATAAATGATCCCCTATATACTTATTTCATGCTGAACCAAATCTCATCAGTTTGTACAGATCATCTACTATACATATACATATATTATCAATGCTCAGTATATATTAAGATAGCAAACCTTCAAACTTTAATGGACAGGCTTTAATCTACTACAACCTCCAAGTCTTCAATCATCCTTATTGTTGAAAATCTGATGATGGAATGCCCAAATCCCATGCTGATGCCAATATTATTGTCATGCCCATGTTGACCTTAAATCATTCTGACTCCTTATGTATAAGACAATGCCTTTTTAAACACACATAAAAGGAATGCACAGGATGCAGGCTGAATTTGTAATGATTAAATACCAGCATACTTATATGAGGGATCAGCATGATTTAAGGTGAACATAGGCATGACAACAATATTGGCATCATCATGGGATTTGGGCATTCCATCATCAGATTTCCAATAGTAAAGATGGTTGAAGAGTTGTAGAGTGGGGTAGATTGAAGCATATCCATTAAAGTTTGAAGAGTTGCTATCTTCATATAAACCAAGTATTGATTATATATATATATATGTGTGTGAGATAATTTGGGGTGTTGGTTTAGCATGAAATATGTATATTGATGATCATTTATTTTTTTTACATGTGTGTGGTCATGAATTTTGGTTATATAGGATGGATTGGATAGTTGACGGGAGCTTGAAAGTCTGTGTTCAAATCCCCTATAAGTACAATTAAACTTCATGTATTAAAACAGGCAAAATTCTCCATACAGTAGCAAGGCAGAGTAATCAATGGATGCCAGAAAGCTTGTGCACAAAATCCCTATCTAGTACTTACTCATCCAATATCCCCAGACTAGCTTCTGGCATCCATTGATAACTCTGGCTTGCACTGAATGGCACTACTGTATGGAGAGTTTTGCCTCTTTTAATAATAGTTATGAGCAAGCATAAAAAATGGTTATCATGTGATGTTTAGAGTTTAAACTTCAGGTATATGAAGTATGCCTGCATTTCAAATATTATATATATATATATATATATATATATATATATATGCATATGTTGAAAAGTATTGTAAAGTGCAGTTCAGCAAATAATATATTTTCTATTGTTAATCAGACTTATTAATAAAGTGTCATGAGGTAAGATAAAGGCAAGGAAGGTGGCTTTGGAACAGAATACAGCAGATACTTACACTTCACTCTAATAAAATATTTACACACTTTTTGCATTTTTAAATACAATTGCTCCTTACAGCTTTAACTGTTCAGCAGTCTATTTCAGAGCTGTAACTATTATTAGTTATATCTTATTCATGTTTAAAGAGGTTTATTTAAACTTCATTGTATCAATATTTCATACTCTGTAATCAAGTTGCAATCTTTAAGTGTCCATATATATTCAATGGACCATTAGTAAGAATGGATTTCCATTCTTGCTATTAAAAGGTGTGAAGGTTGCCTTGACTGCAGTGAGAAATATTGATAGCTATATTTGCTGCGAATGTTTAGGTGGTTACTGATTGATATCTAATTACACAAATATATGTATATAAAATAAAGAGCCTGTTAACAGCTCTAAAAAAGCTTATTTTATTATTTTTTTTATGAAAAATGCCACAAGAGAACACATTCAAAATATTTATGTAGGATTGCCCCATCCCCAGACCAGTTATGAGCTATGGCTCTCTTCAGTGAGGAGCTAGGAAACCAAATTCAAAACACCAATTCAAACCCAGCAGTTATCTAATACTTAACTATTAAGGAGAAGATCTGAAATTTTCAGACATCTATATGTTTTCAACTAAAATATCCATATGGGACTAAACTAAATTCAGATATCTCATATATTGATAGCCTTGGCAATTTAATATAACCAAAGTTATTAATATAGCTTGAAACCAGTCTGGGGATGGGGATAATCTTAGATAAAGATTTCGAATGCTTTCTCTTGTGGCATTTATCATAAAAAAAAAAATAAAAAAATAAGCTCATTTAGAACTATTAGCAAGCTTTCTATTTTACATATTTATAAATGCAAGCTATACAGGTCATTGTAATGTATGGCTTGATTTTATTTATATATGTATGTTCATAGTTAGAAAAACATTGAAAATTTGAAAATGTAAAAAAGAGTAAATTATTTTAATATTTATTAGATGATAATTCTGGAACACACCACTTATGGCGCAGTCATATAAAAAAATGATAAAAAAAATGTGGGATTCGAACTCAGACTTTCACATGACCCACTACTCTCGGTGCCATCTCATATTGCTGAAACAGCTGATCACACACATGTTGAAAAGATAAATAATCACCAATATATGTATTTCATGCTAAACCAGCAATCATCAGTTGGTCTAGATTACTATCCTCACACACATATATATAATCAGTGCTCAGCTTTATATTAAGATAGCCAATCTTCATACTTTAATGGACAGGCTTCAAACTATTCCAACTCACAACTCTTCAGCCTTCCATTTCATTGAAAATCTGATGGTGGAACGTTCAAAGCTATTGTTAGTGCCAAGGTTGTCATCCTACCCATGTTGACATATTAGTCATTCTGACCCCTCATGTACAGGAGAATAATCCATTTATATGTACATATGCGAGGGATAGGCAGACCTTTTACACACTATTTATATAAATTAATACATTGTACATGCTTAAACCTGCATTTATATATGTAATATATGCGGGATTCGAACTCAGACTTTCACACAACCCACTGCTCTCAGTACAATCTCATATTGCTGAACCACCTGATCACACATTTGTTGAAAAAAATAATCACCAATATACGTATTTCATGCTAAACCAGCAATCATCAGTTGGTCTAGATTACTATCCTCACACATATATATATATAATCAGTGCTCAGCTTTATATTAAGATAGCCAATCTTCATATTTTAATGGACAGGCTTCAAACTATTCCAACTCACAACTCTTCAGCCTTCCATTTCATTGAAAATCTGATGGTGGAATGTTCAAAGCCCTTGTTAGTGCCGAGGTATAAATGGATTATTCACCTGTACATGAAGGGTCAGAATGACTAATATGTCAACATGGGTAGGATGACAACCTTGGCACTAACAAGGGCTTTGAACGTTCCACCATCAGATTTTCATTGAAATGGAAGGCTGAAGAGTTGTGAGTTGGAATAGTTTGAAGCCTGTCCATTAAAGTATAAGGATTGGCTATCTTAATATAAAGCTGAGCACTGATTATATATGTCTGTGAGGCTAGTAATCTAGACCAACTGATGATTGCTGGTTTAGCATGAAATACGGATATTGATGATTATTTATCTTTTCAACATGGGTGTGATCAGGTGGCTCAGCAATATGAGATGGTACTGAGAGTAGTGGGTCGTGTGAAAATATGAGTTCGAATCCCGCATATATTACATATATAAATGCAGGTTTAAGCCTGTACAATGTATTAATTTGATAAAAAAAAATGTTAATGGCTTTATTGCTCGAAGTTGATATGATGTTCGAGAGTCAGAGTCGATCCTGCCAACTGCGCCAAATCGTGCAGGACAAAAATGAAAAAAAAAAAAACAACGCTAGTGGCTTTATTGCCAGGAAGTTCATATGAAGTTCGAGCATCAGAGCTAATCCTGGGGGGACCCCCCGCTCCCAAAATCGGACGTTCAGCACCTGCGCCAAATCACGCAGGGTATTCGATCAAAATATCTATAATCAGACTGACTTTGAAAATGATTTTCCTCATAAGTAAAAATAAAAATATTCAGTTTCGTCGATTAATAATGGAATAATTGTACCGAGCTTGTCAGTTTTGTGCGCAAACGTCACTTGGCTTACAAAATATTTGACTACGCACTAAATAAAATATGTTAACGTGTACGCTGAAATCGTAAAGTTTCATATAATTTTTGCAAGTTATAATGCGTTAAGATTAAATTAATGTGTGTATTACATAAATTGAATGTGAAATTTTTTATATGTCAGATTAAATTAATTATCTTATATAAAATTATGATATATTATCTTTTAATTAATATATGACATCTTCCTTTTCTTTATGTCAAAGAAAAATTTCTTCTTTTTTTTTTTTAACGTAATTACTTTAATTCTTTTTATTTATTATTTTTAGACATTAAAACTGTCAATTTTTTATATTTAAAATTTGCGACAAATAAAGAGAAAAAGGCTTTTCATTAGCGAGGAAATTTAGTTTGCTGGGTCAACCTCTGTAATTACTTTCTGAAAGTTTTCCAGAATGTACATGTTTTATTTAATTTTTTGCATGCATTTTATATAGGTATTTATATATGTGTTTTCCTGAAGGTTTGTGATGTTGGTGTTCTAGTTGTATTTTTATATAGGATTATTTTCACTATCTAATATGCGTATTGAATGTCTTTAGAAAAAATTAACTTTATTTAAATATTCCAAATACATTCAACTGTTAGTAATAGCACATCAAATAGGTTAGTATATGCACACCATTTTGAGATATTATCCCATCTTTTTCAGATGTTGCTGGCCTGACCAATGACAGTACTAGCATGGGATTCGAACCTGGATTCATAGATTCTTGAATTTTAAGGTAACGCTCAACATTGGCAG
This sequence comes from Epiperipatus broadwayi, assembly GCA_028023455.1. NCBI lineage: Eukaryota > Metazoa > Onychophora > Udeonychophora > Euonychophora > Peripatidae > Epiperipatus > Epiperipatus broadwayi. The sequence goes on along the minus strand of JAQFVV010006284.1, from coordinate 1,747,816 downwards.
GGTGACTTAGTTGGTTAGAACGTTATCTTAAAATTCAATAATCAATAATCTAAGGATCCAAGTTCGAATCCCATGCTAGTACTATCATTGGTCAGGTCAGCAACACCTGAAAAAGAGGGGAGTATAATATCTCAAAATGTTGTGCATATACTAACCTATTTGATGAGCTATTACTAGCAGTTGAATGTATTTGGAATATTTAAAATAAAATTAAATTTTTCTAAAGACATTCAATATGCATATTAAATGATAGAAATAGTCCAATATAAAAATACAATTTATATATGTGTGTTTGTGCGTTTTTCATTATCCATATGTAAATAATACGCAAGTCTATTCTATACGTGATAAATTGTTTTGAAAAACATATGTAAATATTCGTGTCTATTATATATCCGGATAACGCAAAACATACCTGAACTTTTTGCGTTGTGTATTTCTGTACAGAAACGTGGGCATATATATAACTTGAGTAGTGCGTTTAGTAGTGGTTGATTAGTAAACTCAAAATATTCCTGAATCATTTTCCAATTAAAGAAAATTATAAAAAAACAACAACAGTGTAATCAATTTATTATAGGGTTGTATAGGATCGGTCATGGGATTGCTCATACTGATCCAAGAAATTGACTATACGTTTATTTATTTAATCATTTATTGCAGAACAAACATTTTCTTGAATCTCTTCATTATATTAAAATACTGCCAATGAAAAGAATCACTCACCAAATCAATTAACTTTTGGTGAAGGTTTTCTATAGCATTCCATTCCTGTTTTACTTCCTAAGTAAGAAGAATTAGATACCTATTTGCCAACGAATAATTCAGAAGTCTGTCTGAGTTGTTTATAAGCTGGCTACATTTTTAAAAAATAATAAATCTAAGATTATTTAAAGTTCGCATTATTTAGCCAAATATATTGTTACGATAATGTAGATGAGCTATGCACCACAAACCCTCTATTGTAGGTATGTGTGCATATATATATAAATGCTTAAGATACATTTAAAGAGACTGTAAAGTTTACAATTAGAATGAAACCAAAGCAGAATTTCAAGGCAGCTCGCTTATCACCAAGTAGCTTTAAGCTGAATTCATAGAACAGTTTACACGTTGAAGTTGATATTGTTTATAAATGCCTCCAATATTAACATTTTCATAAACATATTTAATATGTATTCTAAACAGAATTTACATATGCCTAAAGATATACATAAAATAATCATTAAAATGCCTAGTACGGTTTAGCGCAGTGGTATTCCGGCGCTCGAACTTCTTACGAACTCTCGAGTAATAATTTATACCATTAAAATTATATTTGCATGTTCTTATATTCTTTAGTTTAAAATAATAAAAACTTCCTCATTATAGAATATCACTTATACAAGTGTGTTAAGTTAATTAAAATAGTTATCAATTTTGACAGATAAGAATTTTAATTTCCAATTAGAAGAAGATGATAAAAGAGGAAATATTTTAATTTATTTAAATCAAAATAGTTACAATTATGCTTTTTAAACTAAAGTGTTTTAATTATTTTAAGTTCATAATTATTTGAAATTCCCGATCAGAACTTTAAAATATTTTTAAAAATTGTGGCATTGTGGAAAACAACTTAAATAGAGTCATAGCAAAAGATTTATAAAATCAAACAGATAGAAAAAAAAATGTTAGAATATTGAGAGGATACTATTTTACATATATATTAATTTTAAATAATTTTATTTAAAATAAAATCAATTTTGTATATAAACTTACAACTTTTTATGTCAATCAACGAAAGTTATTCAACTTTGATTTTTTTTCTTTCTACATTACAATTGAAACGTAAAGTTCGTGACGTTCTTTAAACTTGTAAATTGTAAGATGAACATATAATCATCTTAAGTAATTTTTTTTTCAATAAAAATAATAATAATGGTTAATTATTTGGGTGTGACAGAGATGAGCTATGATCCTTAGTCTCCTGCATCTGCCTCTCACTAAACCACACAACACAGTGAAAAAAGGGATATTTCCGAAATAAAAATTAGTATTACTTTTAGGCAAAAAATATATAAAATGCAGCATATTTATGTAAACATTTCTTAGACTTCTTTATTAATGGTATCTTGATTAATTACGGTATTTGCAAATAATGCGTTTTCTTGCAATAAATCACCACTAGATGTCACTCTTACTTTAAAATCAAACAGAAAGCAGAAATGGTACAAATAATGAAGTTAAGGCAGAATAAATATGAACAAAGTGATTATACAGAAAGTGGGTTATTGGTTTTTATGCTGGGTTTAGGAAAAGATAAGGGGGGTTTAGATATAAAGGCCATAGAGTTGACAAAGATTATGCTGTGGAAATGGGATGAAGCAGATTGTGGGAAAATTTAGGGTGGGGAATGGAAAGGGAAGGTAAAGTGCTAACAGGTTTCTCTGGGAATAGTTGCTGAGAGATTCCTGACTCCGTTTAAGGAGAAGTCACAGTGCATCACATCACATCAGATATAACTGAAATATAATTGTAATGATGCTAGTTATATCTTTGTTATTTAATACAATGTAGATTTATATATTGACATACCAGAGGATCAATAAACTGACAAACTAATATAATGAAACAAATAGATATATAGACCAAAGTCGAGCCTAGAGGTATTTTCACCTGAGGCAGGATGATAAATTTTTGCTCCTATGCATATAGTTTTTTTTTATATTTCTAATAAGTATTAAATAAATAAATAAATGATTTTGGGAATAAAATAAATTTATTAATTTTAAATTTAAAAAATCTCAGTACGCAGTGATAGTACAATAGTAGTAGGAACATAAAATTAGATGTATTAAAAATAAATTCACACCAACTTTAACAAAAGAACAACAAAATAACTATCACACATGAGATTAATTACAATATTACAATTTTTTCAATAATTTAATTTAATAATAGAGGCAAAATAATATCCATAATATTTATATAAATAAATGCCCATTATAAAATATTTTTAAAAATATTTTTACATATTTATATAATAGAGAACTTATCTTAAGTTTAAGGTATTTAAAATAATACCGTCTGCTCATTGTCATACTAGCACACTGCACAACAATGCACATTAATATACAACAAACATGTCCAAACTCGCATACTCGCTTGGGCCCTCTTACTTGATATCATCAACAGAATGCACCCAAGCGAGTGCGGGAGTTAGACATATCCGTATCATACCGCATACTAGAGCAATATCATACGAGGAAATGAGTGTATCAAGCTAGAGCATTCGACACAAATTGTTAGTTTTTTTTTAATGTGGCAAAGCGTCGGCCGGGAAGCGATAACCGGGACAAGTGCTTGTAAGGCGGCTGTGCTAACCACTCGGCCACCAACGCTTGACAATTGTTAATTTTGGTATTTGATGAATATTGCAAGATACATTTGGCTTTTTATTTTGTTTTTTAGTTTCATTTTCCACCAATTTGGCTCCCTTTCCTATTGTTCACCTGAAGCAAATGCCTTGTTTATCTCACTCTTGTCTCAACTCTGCTATCGACAGCTTGACTAAATATTTAACAGACTGATAGACAAACTGACAAACAGATCCCTAGCTCAGCAAAATATTAGACAATTTTTTGCTAGATTATTTTAAAAATTATTTAACAAAAAAAAGACGGCAAAAAGTAAAAATCAAAGAAGTTTAAGAATCACTACTTCTCTTGTTAGAAAAATTAAAAACAATGACTGGAAATAAAATAGAATGAGACCTCATTTTGTTTCAATTAATATATTCTTCTGGTAGATAAATAGTAAATTTAGTTTAAGAAAAGTAAAAAGATGATGACTGATAATGAGTTCTCCTCCAAGATGCCTTACAGTACCATTTATGAATCAACATATGTTATGTAGCAATATAGTTTAGCTGTTTACCACAAAATTTTTTAAAAGTCCTAGTATGTGTGGATCATGAATTACGATATGAAATGTAGCAATGTATTTTATACTTTAACTCTTGATGGATCAAGAAACTAACTTTAAATCTTGTTTTAATTAGGTGAAACTGCTACTAGAATATTTCAAATAATCCAAACTGTACATAGAAATGAACCCAACAGTTGCAAGAATGTTTTTAAGTAGTTTATAAGATTTCTGGATGGCAGGAAAAAGCATTGATGAAGATCAATGAAGGTACAAATCACTTTTGTCATATTTGATGTAATAACCAATGATATGGACATGCTTAACACTTAAAAATGTTTATGGTGAATAGGTAATTTATGTTGCTATGTGATTCATATGTTGATTCAGGGATGGTATAGAAGGCTACTTGAAGAGAGAGCAAGGCATCTTTTAACTGGGACATACTGTAGAACAAAATCATAACTTCTCAAAGCAAAAGAAAGACATCATTTTGGAAAACTTTGTAAATTCATATAAGATAACTTATAGCATGTGACTGCTCATTTGTCTATTTGATTTATAAAATTCATTAAGGAGTGAATTTTTAACTACATATAAAATAATAATAAACCAGCAGTACACTAATTCATTACATCAATGATTTCAATATACTTTTCATCACAGAATATATGTCGATAAAATTTAGAATTTGACTATGTCAATTGAATTTGGCTATGTCAATTTTAAGTAATTTTAAAATATATTTTAACGATTAAGCCAATGCACATGTGCTTTAAAGTGCATGTTCATTGGCTTAATCACTAATATCACTATTACATAAAAAACATAGCACTATATAAAATAATATCTCATTAAAATTTATTTTGTAAAATTTGTTGTATTCAAAGACTATCATCAGGGCAGGTAGAAGCTTGTGAGCAGATTGTGCACTATACAACGGTATTAATTAAAGAGAGTTTTATTTTGTCTTTAATCTAACACTGTAAAAATATAATTTTCAGTTTCTCATTAAACTTGAAAAAATTTACAAGAGACCACACATTTATTTGCAAATATTTATACGGCTATTTAAGAGTTTTATTTTGTTCTCATCACAACTGCAGATATTTGACTGTTTTATTTCATTCACTATCAAAACTTTATAAATCCCTTAACTTTATGAGTGGTTGAATCAAATTATTTAGTCTTTTGGCCAATTTGCCTCCCTAGTGAATTTTTCATAAGTATTATACATTAAAATGCGTGTAAAATGGTATATTTTAGTATAATAATTTTTCCCCCGAAAATTGTGTGCAAAAAAACGGGAAATTCAAAATTCCTGCTCTTACAATAGACATAAACCCCACCCTGACATGTTCATCCATTGTCTGATGCCAAGGCTGTAAAATGTTTGGCATTTTATGACATTGTAGTTTCCAATGATGCAAAAACGTGTTTATTTGTGAATTTATTATGCCTTTAGATATTTTTTAGAAAATAATTTGCACTATATTTATTAGATATCAAGAAATAAAAATTATTAATAACTTATTTTAACTTGAAATACTGTATTTTCCAAAATATAACATTGTATTAGCAGCTAATGTAAATATGGCCTGAAGCAAATTAGAAAAGTAGCTATGATGTAAACAATCTACTTTATATTTATGAGTAAGAAAATATCAAAAAAATATACAATTTTGCAATAAATATTCAAAAAATTTAAACTTTTAAAGCATAATTCATTAGATATAAGAGAAATAAATAATTATTTGTTTTAATGTTTAAAAATAATAAGAATCAATACTTAATTGATTTTATAAACTGAAAATAATATTTCTAGAAATGATGATGTTGAAATTCTTTGTTTTGTTTATGATCTCATTTTAATATTTACAGAAACAAAATGTGAACATTTAAAATTTATTTCAGTAGTAAACAAAAATATCTATCAAATGAAATCAAATTTATTATTTTCTGAAAAGTAATAATCATTTTATCACATATTTTATGTTGATGTGTGAGACAAATAAAAACGTCAGAAAATGCTAAAATGTGAGAGGCGTTACACTGCATTTTGGAACGGTTAATTGATTACCATTATTCTTCATACAATATCATTTTTAATATCATTAAAAACAGTCAACTCTTAGATAATCTCAATATCAATAACAAGGAACAATCTCAAACTGTTGTCAAGGCATTTTAACAATAAAGATGGAATCCCATCTTTATTTATGGTCCAATATATTTGTATTATTTATTCTAGTTTTAGTTCTTTGTATCATCTCAAATTATACATTTACCTAAAAGATCCTATTTTGGAAGGGGGGTCATTTCATTGCCTCTTAATCTTTACTTTTGATAATTTAATCTAACTTATAATTTGATATCAATCACTTTATGATCAATAAACCCTAGTTTAAGACTAGTTAAAGAGAGGGAGAAGTACTAAATTAAGTTTTAAGTATTATTAATACAGTGTAAATTTATATAAAAGTATATAAATATAGGAAATATTTGAAGAATATAGTGATATTATAATAAAGTTCATTATTATTCAAGCTTATTAATACATAGCTCTAGAATAGATATAATTATTGCTGTTACAAGTGCATGTTGAATGTAATAATTTTTTTTTCTTAGTACAACTCCAAAAATGTGAAATTAGGCCTCACAGTGGATACATAGCATTCACTCTCTTTCCTCCAATGATTTGCCCTATGAAACAAAAAAAAAACTTACTGTTATATCTTTCAATTAAACATTTTTTTTCTAGAAAATAAATTTCACTAAGATCGGCTATATCAGTGTGCAAAAGTATTTTTGACCAAATGGAAAAATTAAGTGGTTACAGAGAAAATGCTATAAATTATAATTATTTTCGATAATGCATTAAATAATTATATTATTTTATATTATTTATGCTATTTTTTAAGAATATTTATTAATTATTGAGCAAAGTGATGCATAAAAAAAACTGACATTTTATCAGCAATAATTTTTTATTTTCTATAAATATATATATATATCAGTTAAAGATCTATTATATATGTATATGAGTGGTGACATGTCGTGTATAGAGTTAAAATAATTTAATAGAAGGAATTAAATTAAAGTAAGTTTATTTATGATCAAATGTATTTTAAATGTAGGGAACTTAAAATACATCTTACTACAACTCTTTTCCTTATAATAATACTTTTATTTTGATACAGCATTATTCAAATTGAAAGCCTTATATATGAACAAATAAATTTTGCAAATTTAGCCTTGATATAATTACATTATTTGACCAAGGTAGAGGTTAATTAAATACTTTTTTTAAATATTCATAAAGGATATTAACTTCCTGCCTGAAGATACGCTGAATGGTGGTATCCACTTAACTCACTTTATTCTAACATCTTATTAAAACTATATCATAAACCTTAATGAGACACCCCATCATTAATGGGTATAAATTTAGACATGGTTTGAGCCTAAACTTCAAAAATCTTTTAAGTAATGTTTTATTCAATAAATCAAATCTAATTATGAATACTTATAGTATATTTATCCATCTTTATCTTTTTGTATTCTAAAATAATTATTATCATCATCATTAGAAGCTACTTGTAAATAACCATTCTCATTCAACACGATAAATAAAAGCAGATGCAGAAAAAGATAAAGAATAGAAACTTAGAAAATGATGAAAAAAAAAAGATTAAACTTGGAATGATATGTTTGTAATTAAATAATAAACAATGCAATTTTGCATATGCATAAATTAATTATTATTGTTACTGCAGAGATGATCAAAAGCCAAAAAGTCTGTCATGACTATAGTCTGGAATTTGAATATGGATGGAATTCAAAAATGTTTCAGTTTTCTGAAAATGTCCAGTCAAGTTTAGTATTTTTTTTTCAGATAGACGTCTCTGACTGACACAAATTTTGGTGACACATGTCTAGTATTTCTTAACTAGAAGTTAAAATAAAAAAGACAAATAAGGAATTCTCTTAATCACTTTGTAAAAAGTTTCTAATGGTAAAAAGAACTTTATTTGTGATAGTCCTGTCTTTCTACATATGAATACCCACACATATTTCACATATTTATTATAATAATTTTGAATGAGCAGGTAAATAATGTTATGACTTACCAAATATGTGTGAAGCCTATTCGTGGAACAAGAAAATCCTGATATGTTATTAAAATAATCCACAAGCTAGATTTCCAAAGAATCTTTTAATTGAATGAACTTGTAAATAACACTATTAAGAACTTTTATTAGTCATTCCAGACTAGAAATTATTCAGTAATGAATAATGTTTCTGTAGTGTAATTTTCTTTGTGCCACTCTCATGCAAAGTAGGGAGTAGTTTCTATCAGCTTTTAACACCTTGTGGAGGGATGTAATCATAAACATGTGACCAAAGACATGTGAAAACAATGTATGATTCCCATGATGCACACTTTGTGCTGAAACAGCACTCATCAGTTGATCAAGATCACAATTTCTTACACATATCTATTTGGAGATCATACATCTTTTTCAGATGTCTTGACCATGTGTTTATTATTAAACCCCTCCATAAGGTGTTAAAAGCAGATAGAAGCCAATCCCTACCTTGCATGAGAAATGTGCAGTGAAAATGACACTACAGAAGATTGGCTTATATAATGATAAGATCTAAGCCTAAGTAATCCACATATACTTTTTAAACTGGTGATTATGAGTGAATGCATGTAAATTCACAAAAAGCACATGACTAAAGATTTGTTCCTCCTCTATAGTCATTAAGTTGTAAATAATACTCTCTTTTATCTAACAAAATATATTAGTATTGATATAACAATAAGTGGATATTATTTACAAATTCATTTAAATGATTCTTCAATAATCTAGCTTGTGAATTATTTTAAGTAATATAATCTTAAATAACACATTCAGTGTTGTTTGCTCTATGAATAGCTTTATATTCTCAGCATTATATATTTGATAAGCTGTAAAATTATTTATGTGCTCATTAAAAAAATCATCTTTTATCTGACAATGTAGATCGGCATTGGTATAACAAAGTGGGCATTATTTACAAGTTTATTTCAATGACACTAGTGTGAATTATCTTATTAATGCAGGGGGTGGGTAATTGTTTTGGCTTGGGGGCCACTTTGCGGAAGCAGCTGAGGGCCACATTGGGGGCCACTTTGTGAAAGTGGAGGTTAGAGGAGGGCCACACTTTTTTCATGACACAATAAACACACGGCTTTATTCCCTGTATTACCAAATAAATATTTGTTTGTCCATTCTTCCTTAAACACATTTTTTCAGAGGGTTCATTGTTTCGCTAAATTGGAAATTTATATATTTACTGTTGCAAAGATAAAAACTGAAATTAACTAGATCAACTGGAAAAGCACCATGCATTGTATCTACAATGTGCATGTCTATTGATGTGGCCATTCTAGTGGAAAATACAATATGAATCTTCAGTCATACACGGAAAGGAAATCTCGTTTCAGGATGGATTTTTCTGACTATCTTGGTGGTCCACAAACAAACTTTTAATGGGCTGCATGTGGACCCTGGTCCACTATTTGCCCACCCCTGTATTAATGTATTCCTAATTGTTTATTCTATGAATAACTTCAAATATGAAATATATGTGGATACACATATTTATGTGCACATATATACATTTTGAATTTATTTTTGTTCTTGTATACATGTTTGTCTATTTTTTTAATGCGATTTATATAAGTCAATGTTTACTTAAGATTTTGTGTGTTTATGTATATATTTGTAAATATTTATATTTTAACTTTACGAAATTTTATTGCCTATATTTTTTCTTTAAATTAGTATAACTTTTAATCAATTTACAGATATTTATAATGAGATTTTTAATTATTTTATTTAATATATCTCTTGTTTGAATTAGCTTCTAGACATCTTTTATATATTTTCTTATTATTATATGACTGTTTATTGTAGTTTGTCTTAGTGCTATGCAACTGCATGCTTTTGTTTTTAAAGATTATTCATCAGCTAGTTTTTGTTATTGATATACTGTATATGTAAATGCATACTTATATTTTATATCAATATTACATATATAAGGTCACACATACCATATAAACTTAGATTAATTTTTTATTCTTGCCTACATATTTTTTTGTAAGTATTTTTAATTGAATTTTTATGATTGCGTGTTTACTTACGTTTTTTTTTTTTTTTTTTATAAATTTGAAAATATTTATATTTTAATTTTATAATTTTCTTTTGCTTATTTTTTTTTTTTTTTAAGAATTAATATTATTTTTAATGAGTTACATGCAAATGAGATTTTTAATTTTTTTTAGTATATCTCGCGGTTGAATTATTTTTAGATAGCTTTTATATAATGCGTTATTATTTTATGACGTATCATTCTAAATTTTCTTAATATTGTGAAAGTAGACGCTTTTATTTTAAAATAAGACTATTTATTTATTTCATTAGTTTTTATTGTCGTTAAATGTTTTTTTTTTCTTCATATCTCACATCATCAAATTTCAAAACTTTAGACTTCATTAAAGTTATTACTATAGATCAAGGCCATCCGAGGCCTCATCCAAAATAAGAAATACAGTACATATATTACATTATTGTAGTATCCTACTGTTAATTAAAGTCTAACTATAAATTGAACAGAAATAAGTGCGCACAAATCGTGCACATTTTCGATGTGAATGCTTACAGTACCCGTGTGGAATCAAAACAACGCAATGCCACTTTTTTGACACACTTTATATTTGAAAAATATTTCGGTATACAGAGACGTAAAAACACCAGAGAATAATATCATCATCAAGATTATCGATTAGTCATGAAATAAAATGTCTAGTAAGTAAGTATTAGATAAACATTTTTTTTTTCATTCGAAAAGTGTTGCTCATGACCATATTTTGGACAGATTTAATATAAATTAACAAATGACATGCAAGATTGATTTTATAATTAAGTTTAACTTGTCCTCTTTGCCCACCAGTTACTTTTTGGTGATGCAAAGAGAATTTCATCAAATAAGCACCATATGTAAACTTTGTAATACATATGAAGAGACTCTGGATCACATTTTCTTTGCTTGCTCATACTTGGGATACACTAGAAACAAAATCATTAATAGTGTTTCCCCTGGCTGTGAGAATGTCCTGTCAATTGACAGAGCAATGAAAGAAGAAAAGTATGCAACTACCAGACTAACGACATGCTTACTACATGCTTTATGGATCACCAGGTTTTAACATATCTTCAGAACAAAGACATAGTAATCCTTGGAACACTTGCAAAAAATACTAATAAACATGAAGAACAGAGATCGCCTCCTTGTGCCAGAGCATCTCTTTATGGACACATGGGTGCAGATTACCATATCTGACAATGAGACACCATCTCATACTACTGCACTAAATAATATGATGACAAAGCCACACAGATTGGTTGCAAAGCTTTGAACTTCTACATAAAAGTATTGTAATCAGCAAAATGTAGCTATCTGACTGACACTGTAAATATTTTTTTTAATAAAAAAAAAAGATTGTTTTTTTAAGACGATAGCAAGCAATAATTATAACCTTGAAAAATGAGCATATCCATTTTTATCTTACAATTTAATAATAATTTCTCTACAACAAATCTTGGATCAGTGACTAAGGCAAATAAAGAAACAAAAAAATTAATGTGGAAAGCTAAAGAATAAAAAAAACAAAACGGCTCTGCTAGTTTCAGTGAACAAAAACCACATGACCTACAGAGTAACTGAGAGACTGAAAAATCTATATCTAGATGATTGTGATACATTTACATCTAGATGGTTGAAGATTATTTATTGCTCTATCAGTCACTTTGGCTTTCAAATATCAAATGATCTCCCAGAATAAATAATATATCCCAAGTGCAGGATGTTATAATATTTAATAATACTTCAAAATCTTTACGGTGCATCTTAATACAATTAAGTACTTTATTATACCAAGTAAAACGATATTTTTGACTGATTCATATTTGGAAGTTAATTTATCCTCTAGCAAGAAAGAACACTTAGATACTTTTTTTTTATAAATAAAAAAAAACTTTATTATATCTAAGGTTTACATTTTAGGATAATAATTAAGTGAAAGTTTTTTTAACAAAGCAAAGGAGAAAAAAAAAGGAAAAGTTGCACAGTTCCACTGTTGGAGCTTTTTAGTAATGTTCTAATATCTTTAATATATAAAAGTGTATTAAAGTCTTACACTTAGATACTTATTGATCAGTTAATATCAGATAGCTAGCTACTTAGATTGGTTATAAGATGACTTCTTGAATATTCTCCACCTTTCTCAAAAAATGATAGCTTGCTCATAATATGAGATTCGAACCTCATACCCAGGCTAATTTATCACTGATGTTGTCAAATGATTTTTTGATATTGTACGATTGTATTTTTTAGCATGATATTTTGGAATTATAAAACCTGAATTCCAACAGTTCTTTGGATAATTTTCCCTTTGAATATATATGTGTAGATAAATAATCAAATTTTATTATTCTGGAATTAAAAAGAAAGTTCGGTACCGGATGAGATGGGACGCGAACTGCGATCCACAAACCTCAACCTCCACTATCTACCGTTCTGCCACTGCATTAAACCTTACATAGGGTAATATATATATATAAGCATATAAAAATGGAATATAAAAAAAAACTAATAACCAAAATAATATTCATTTTTTTTTTTAATTCAGTCTTTTATAATAGTACCTTTTGTATCCAAATATTCGCAGGTGGATAACTTTATTCACAGATGGTACACATAAAGCTACAATATATATATATATATTTATCTTCAGACTAAAGTTATTCCTTTAAAGCCTACATTTATTGCATGAGAAGTAAGAAATGTGGGTGAGTTCAGTCGGATGACATTCAGCAATAAAAAACCATCTGTCAAAGAGGCGCCAAAGAATGGATCATTATTTCAAAATATGATTGATAGGTCAAAAAATGTATAGCTTGGGGATTTATTGGTTTTGTATATTAATTTATTATTTAAATGCAGCAAAAAGATTAAAATATAAGGAAGGGAGATACCTATAAATCCTTTATTTTTATTTTTACCTTGAAGTTAATTAAATTAATAAGATCATTAATCTTTAATTTGAAAAATATAAGATTGCAACAGAAGTAAGAAAAAATTAATTGCGATATTAGATAAAATAAATGCCAGACATTATTTACCTGTTTAGAAACATGGGTATATACAAATAATAAAAAAATATCAGAATCCGTGACATAGGTGAAGCAAATAAGAGCGGTGAAAATATACATTTATTTGTATAACGTATGCCGAAAAATGTGCACAATTTGAATTTTAAGAATTTCATTTGTATAAATGATACAAACTTATAATAAACAATATTTTAAAGCAATTTCAACACAACTATTATTACATATGAGGGTAGATTAACTCCGTCAATAATGAGTGCATGGTAGGAGAATAAATTCTAGAAGTACTACATCAGCACCACCTATAGGAAAAAAATGAAATCATCAGAAAAATTACTATAAAAAATATGTGCGTGCATATTGTTCAAACCAATACCTAAGTTGTGTGTGAAAACATTTACTCACTGCTATTGGTTATAATCTTGCTTACAGTATTAGAATTTCAGTCTATGCAGTGTACAATTCTATTCTGGAACGTCAGGTGCTCAAATTTCTTATAAATTCCAAGCAATAAAGTAATTCAACTATATCTTGGTCCAAAGAATAAGTGTGAAGAAAAACTAAAACTATTTTGATATGATCCAACAAAAAATATAATATTTAATCAATATAATATCCTGCATGATTTGATATGTAGCAGAGTGGGACATTCTTGAACTTGAAATCCACAAATCACATGTCAGCTCTATTACTTTCAATGTTCCAACATCTTATGAACCCCAGAACAATGAACCAATGTATTTATTTTTATCAAAATAATTAGATGATTGATACATATTAACATAAGAAAATCTTCAATAACTAAATTTCTAATGCTATTTGTCATAATTCTGTCATATTAATATATTTTATTTCCAATGCTATTTATTTATTATGCTATTAGAATGTGAAAGTGCATAAAAGCTTTTGGTAGATTAAAATCATGAAAAATAAAACCGGACTTAATTTTAGAAAATAATACATAATACTTTATTAACCATATTATAATAAAGATGTTAGCATACAAGGAGCCTTCATTTAGATTATTTTTTAGTATATGGGATAAAAATAATCACTTAACATATGGTATCCATGCCAGAACTGATATGCAAATTAATTACTAAAATTTTTTACAAACCTACACACTGTGCATTAATAAAAATATAACTAATTATTTGTTCTTTCTCCAAAATACCTAAGCTACATAAAATATAGCTTAGTTATTCACCATAAAAATTTTAAGTGCTAGTATGTCTGAAACATGAGTTATAATATGAAATAGAACAGTATATTTCATGCATTAATACACAATGAGACAATATGCTAACATTAAATTTCATTTCAAATTAAAAAAGATCTACTGAAATCTTTTAAATGATTCAATCTGTGTATGACAGTGAAGCAATGAGTCACCAAAGGATTTTACAATGGCAGGGAGACCATTGAAGAAAATCTACGAAGATACAAATCACAGCTATATTTATTGAACAATACTTCTGTAGTGTAATTTTCACTTCACCACTCTCATGCAAGGCAGGAACTTGTTTCTGTCCACTTTTATTACTTTGTAGAGAGATGTAATCATAAGCATATAAACAAAGACATATGAAATAGATGTAAGATCCCTAGGATGCACATTTCATGCAGAACCAGCACTCATCAGTTGACCCAGATCACACTCTCTTATACATATCTTTATTGTTGTTCAGTATACATGAATAGCCAATTACTACTGTTTAACTGATAAATGTCAAATTTACTGCTCTCACAATTTTGACACAAACCACTTGATCGAAGTATATTAATGATTTTTATTCATCATTCATTAGTCTGTAGACTATACTGTTACATTTATATCATATCTTGGATTCAGACATGTTAGTGTTGTAAAATTTATATGATGAATAGTTAAACTATGTCATTACATAGTACAAGCATTGATTTAGAAATGGCACTACAGGCAGGTTGAAGAGAGAGCCAGTAATTACAAAATATCAATAAGAAATCAACTCCTGTGACTAATGAGATTGATCACAATGCCATTTCTCATAATAACAGCAAAAATAGTCATGGTTATGTACTTATCAGTAAGTGTAAAAAAAGCTAAGAAATTAACATTATTATGCCACAGCTTAAAAAATAATTAGATAATAAAATAAATATTACATAAATTATATTTATCTCATATATGAATTTTAGAGACAATATGAACTTATGACTCATTTTAGTGGCCTATTATTCTGAGTATTTATTAAATCTTAACTTGAAATAGTGGTTGCATTTGTATGTTGGACTATGTCCACCATCTAATATGAGTATTGAATGTCTTTGGAAAATTTAAAGCTGCTCACATAATAATGTCAAACAATTCCATAAGTCAACTAGTGTGACTATACATAAAGTATGGAAACCATTAATCAACTTTGCTTTAAAAAAAGTGGAGAAATCAGGAGGAACCTCGTAGATGGCTCTGTTGGTTATGGCATTACCTTAAAAATTCAATACTTAAGAATCTAAGCATCCAGGTTCGATTCCCATGATAATATTATCACTAGTTAGGCCAGCAACACCTGAAGTGGGGAGAATAATACCTCTCAAAACATTGTGCATATATTAACTTGTGTGCTATTTAAATAAAGTTAATTTTTTCTAATGACATTCAATACTCAGATAATAGAAATAGTCTAACATACAACTAAAATATCATCATCACAAATCTTCAGAAAAACATTGAAATAGTGGTGTGCAGGTTAATATTGTGGAAATTTCTATGTTTAAGCCTTGGTGAAATAAATACATAGTTAACATTGTATGTGCTTGCCAAGGTAACTGAATCATCTATTTAATGTGCTGTAAATATCAAGGGGGATGAGGGTCAGTGTCAGATTTGGAGGTGGGGAAAGGTAAAATGATTTATTATGAATTGAAAAAATGAATCTTCTTAAAAACTTATTACACTTTATTCATTTTTTCCAATATTTATGACCCAGAATTTGTGAATATAAAAAAAAGCTTCTATTTATTATTGGTAAGTTCTATTGAAAAGGTGCCATTAAAATTTTATTTTTTGAGACTGTTAATAGATGGCACTTCATTTAGCAATTATCAAGATATAAGTTCGATCATAGGGTCTTAAATTTGAATTGATTTAAAGAAAAAAAATATGTTTAGTAATTAATATCTTATTAGAAAGTGATGATATTATTAAAAGATTGAGATGAGATTGAGTTTACATATCATTAAAAGCAATGACCCAAAATGGGCAATTGAAGTTTTAAACTGGATCTCACGAGATTATACAAGTCTAGAAAGATGGTTAGATTAGAAAATTTTCCAGAATGAAATGGTAAAGCAGTGAATGGGACACACTGGATTAAACTTGGAGTGACTTTTATCCAGCAGTGAACTGGTGATAGCTGAAAATGAACTGAGGTTTAAAGTTTATATCTGGGCTAGAGACAATCTCTAGTTTAGTAAATGATTAGTGAAAATCGTTTCTGTTTTTATTTAAAGTGGTTAGTGTCAAAGTGGTGGATAGAATAAGTTTGTCACTTATAATTCAAAATGTAACGATTTACTATTGATAAATACTATACATGTAATAAGAATATATGTGAGAAATGGTGACTTGGGCCAAATGATGATTGCCGGTTCAGTGCATCTTGGGGGTCATTTTCCTTTATTGTATCTTTATTCATATGATTTGAAATGAATGTGTGGTTGTGTGGAGATTGTTTAATACATTTATAAAAATATTACCCGAGCCAGATAAAAGTAACTCCATGTGCTTGTAAATTTAATTAAAAAATAATCAGATACATCAATCTTTAATTGGGATTAACATTTTATATCTGGGCTAGAGACAATTTCTAGTTTAATAAATGATTAGTAATAACCATTATTGTATTTATCTAGAGTGGTTACTATCAAAGTTCTGGGTGAAGTAAATTTTACACTTGCAATTCAAAATATGATACTTATTTATATATTAAACTTTAAAGAAAGATTTTAATTCTATAAATAAAGTTGAAACACAGATCAACATTAAAATGAATTTAAATCATAGGATAATAAATTCTGATGATAAATTTAAATCTATGATTAAGAAACCTTACACTAGAGTAACAATTATAAAACTTTATATGCGCAGTTAAAAATAACGATAATTTGAAACGCACACACACACACACACGCGCGCTGGAAATAAATATAGAAGAGAGTTAAATGTTACTTCTAAAAAAAGCATAAATATATGATATACAATTGGGAAAAGAGAATGTAGGTCGGAGGAGAAACATTGTATGTTTCTAATAGTACTAAATTATATCACAGACACCAAATCTTAACATTTAATGAAACCTTTCTTTAAACAATACAACAGATTAACCTTAATTACAATAATTTCCTGTTAACTTTTCTCAAGATAATTATACCTTTAAATAATCTCTTCTGATTTATGAAAAAAAAAAATTAAACAAACAAAGATAAAAATTAAAAAAGGTAGAAAAGTAAATTATATATTAATAATAATAGAAATACAGTTTAATCAAAATTCATTATAAAGATTCACATTCATATCAACAGTTGATTGGCATTTGTAAGAATTATTTAAATTATTTTTTTTAGTTATTTTAAACAATATATTTTAAAATTACAATACTAAAATAAATTATTGTTTGACTGAAAATATGATAACGACATTTTGTTTGCAGTTATATGTTTAACTATTTCCATCATCTAGTTTAACAGTAAATAGTTTTAGAAAAAAATCAAATTTCATTTATATTTTCCCAAACACATTCAACAGTAGTGTTTCGAGTGGTATTATTTTTCTCTCTATTTCAAGTATTGCTGTGTGACCAATGACGGTACTGCATGGAAATTGAATTCATAGTAACACGCAGGTTAGTGTATTAAACGATGTTTCAATAGATGTATATCATGTTAGCAGACAATGTTCAACTACACCATTATGAGAAGCTTCAGCTATATTCAAAACAACTTTAAAAATGACTGAATTTTCACATTTTTTTTAAGCATTTAAAACCTTTAATTCAGAATTTTTTCCAGACAACTAGCTAATAGTCACTTAATTATTGGTCAGTAAATTGATATTTAATTAATTTTAGATAAAGAGTATAACAGATAAAAGCTAATTTCTGATAGTTGATCAGTCTGTATCATCAGTTCTTTTGCCTTAGCAAGTAACCCGAAGAGTTCTATGTCCTGAAATGAGGTATATACAATTACTTGTGATTAAATATGAATTGTTTAACTTTTCTGACATCTCTCTGATTCATTAAAATGTTTTCTTGTTGTTTTTTTTTAATTTGTTTTCTAAGTACATTGTTTCTTTATTATATGCTGATTTCCATAGATATCACACAAACGACTTTATTATTTTTAGAAAAAGTTTTGTGAATCTGTAATTGAAACTTTGAAGATGGTAATTTTAAAAAAAGTTTAAATGCAGTGAAGCTATGATATATTCTGTGCTAATATACATTATATTCAATTATATGCTATTAAAAAAAAGTAAATAAACAAAAATTAAAAACATCAACATCTATATTAAATAAATTTTATAATAAAGCCATTGCCGTTTTTCTTTATCTTGGAATACCCTCACATCTGTAATCACATTATTCATACTATTATTTCAAATTATACAGAAAGCATATACATTTTATTTTCCACTTTTTTATGCCCCAAAATTTGTCATAATATGCTATTTTAAGAAATAAAATATGTTCTAAGTGTAAAATATAAGGTATCAATTTTTAGTAACAATAGAAAAAAAGAACAGATTGAACATCATTACACTGTGCCAGAAAGGTAAAGATTGTATGAATAATTTATTCAAGAATCTAAAATGGGTAACTAACTGCAAGCAGAGATGATTATAAATTCAAATCACAAAAAGACTTTAAAACAACTGGAGAGACCATATCTGCAAATAATAAAACTCATATAACTTCTCATTAAATATTGAATAAAATGTTATTATAATAGAACAGAGCTCAGGAAACTTTTAACACAAAGAGTCATTATGGTTTAGATCCTTCCCCTTCATTAAAGAGTCACAGGGAATGGAATATCTCCCCTCCCATCATTTAAGTGTCATAGAAAAGGGGTGAAAAATATGTTAATGAAGAATAATTTTTTTTAAATGGCCATGCATATATTTGAACATTTATTTTAGTAATAAAACATAAAAGAACCTATATACATTCTTATGAAAATAAAAATTCTATTAAAAATAAATAAATAAAAACAACAAATTATTTCGACAGCTTGATTTATTCACAAATTTCTAATATTTAAATATTCATCATATATAATAATTACTATTCTATAATAAGGCTGAATTCAACAAATAACATAGTAATGTACATTTTTTCTCTCCTAGAGTCATCAAAATATTTATTTACAAATTACAAGAGGAAGTAAAAAATGTGTTTATCATGATGAAAAGAGCCACAAGATTGGGAATCAAAAAGCCACATGTGACTCACAAGCCACAGTTTGCCAATCCCTGTAATAGAACAAGTTTAATTATGCTGAAACTGGATTGTTCTAATACAATTTTATTTTTATAAAAATATGGTACAGAAGGGTTTCTTTATTTTTATTTTTTGAAAAAAAAAAAAAGAGTTATCAAAATTTATAATAACAAGTAAATATATGTGTAAATGTACTCTCAGTTTATTATTAATAATTACATTATTAATTTTTAAAAAAATTGTTTATACTATAATCTTAATTAGTATATGTATGTAATACACATAAAAAGCATCTTATATATATATATATACATATTGAAAAGTATTGCATTTATTCAACACAATAAACAATATATAATGTATAGTAAATGAAGTTTGTCAACAAAATATGAGCTACTATTCATGATACACAATGTATTTGAGGGATGGGGGACTTGGAACAAAATGTGTGGATGTTATAGTGGCTTTTCTGTAATACTAGTGGTACCATTTTTATTTGATAAATTAGTAAATTGTTTATGCAAAATAAAAATTATTAAAAGTTCACCTTTAATGAGAGCAGAATAAATAGTAAACAAGCCAGAGAAAAAAATGCATGATCTGTATCACAAATATTTACTTTCTTCTATGCAAAACACTCCTGTCAAATAATAATAAGATAAAAAACAATACCATATGGTCATTACCTGAAAAAAAATCTTTGTGGTTATTTAATAAATCAGCCATCCAAAAGTTTCAAATGTCAAGAATGTGGCAAGGATTTATGAAAAGTACAATCAATGGGGAAAAAAAGATGTGATAATTAACATATCTTCTTGCTACAGCTATAACCTGGAATAAATCTAAAATAGACAGTTCAGAAAATTATTTCAGAAGTTAAAGACCAATGATTAATATATGTTAAGGTTTTCTAAATATCAATAGAAGTTTTTTTTATATATTTTTCAGATAGACATAACGTAATTAGTCAATCATTGGTCAGTTTAAACTAGTTGTTCATAACCAAAAAGTAAAGATTTTAGATTAACATGAGTTTATTTTTAAAATGTTGATGCACTGACAGATAAAATAAAAATATAACTTTACAATACAGTCTTTATTTTGAATGAGAGAAGGACCACATTATTATAAACACATCACCTTTCAATATTAAATAAAATATTTATAAATTTAATTATATAATTTTTTGAACAATCCATAATGACATCTATTCTTATCTTATGCAAGTCTTTAATATTGAGTGCATATTTGCTGATATTGTAAACAATTTCAAAAATAATGATGAAAGAAAATGCTAATTCAAACATAATAGCATTTGAAATGTCATGGAGGACACTATTATATTCAGGTTGCTTTTGACAAGGGTGTTCAGAATGATGTATTAAATATTTTCAAGACTTTACCCATGTATACCCTATTAGTAAGACCTTTAATTTATTAAAACTTTGTTATTATATATTTATAATTCAAATTTGCATACATTTGTTCATCTGCATAACAAATTGATATCTTTCTTTTTTATAACCTAATATTAAGTGCACTTTCAGTGAAGTTCACTATAAAAAATAGCTATGATTATGATGAACTTCACCAAAAGTGCATTTAGCATTAGGTTAAAAAGAAGAAACCACTTCATTATGCATATAAACAAATGTATGCAAATTTGAATTACATACATATTAAACTATGTTAACTTGGTAAACTTCACCAAAAGTGCACTTGGCTTTAGATTATAAAGAAGAAAGAAACCACTTCATTACTCAGATGAACAAACATTTGCAAATTTGAATTAGAAATAACAAATTAAGGGAAATATCAATATTAACATATGTATTTATAATTAATAGAATTACAAAGAATAGGAATAATTTAATTTATTGTAGAGTAAAATACTTTAGATAAATTACAGGGGGTAAAACATATATTAAAAAATACAAAATTATTATTAAAGAGAACTGATAAATGAAAAGATCAAAAGAGCATATAAATAATTTGTAATTTTGACATAATCGTAATAAACTTATTATCTTTCTTATTGCATTATCAAAATCATATAATATTAATATCATTTATGTTCTTTATTACTTATTACAATGTTTTTTTACAACCCACTATTGATGATTTTGATTGTCCCAGCAATCTTCTTCAGGACTTCTACTTAAGATTGCTGGGACAATCAAAACCATAAATAGTAGGTTGTAAAAAAGCATTGTAAAAAGTAATAAAGAACATAAATAATATTAATATTATTGAATGTTATAGGAAAAAAAAGATTTGAAAGAATGAGTTAATGTTTGAAATTTGATTTAAAAGAGCAGCAAATAGATTTTTATGATTCCCTTTAGAGAAAAAGGCTAATATGGTAAGGTATCTTGTTTAGGGTTCAGAGTTTTATATAAATAAATTTAATATTATCATCATCATCATTTTCACCTATAATCAACCCATGACAAGATGAAGGTCTCTCCAAGTTCAATCCATCTCCAATCTCTAGTTTCTCTTATCCATTTCACGCTGGCACACTTCCTTATTTCAACTTTTCCTCTCACATGTGGTCTCTTTCTAGGTCTTTTACAGTCTCTTGGAATCCAATTTAAAATCCTGTCCATCTATTATCATCTCTTTTAGCAATATGTCCAGCCCAACTCTACTTCAGTCTCTTAATTCTTTCAATTACATCAGTATTGCTTATTGTTCTCTCATCCATGTATTTTCATTTTCAACCTCTTCTTGTTACTCCTAACTTACATCTCTCCACACTTCTTTGAGTGGTCTGAACTTGTGTTGCTCTTCTATATACAGATACAAAATATTTAGAATAATTAATATAAATTGAATTCTAAAAAGTGGTTTGGATTTAGTAAGAATTGATGTATTAGAGATATTATAAATGAGCTTTATAGCATATTAGGCAAAATTAATAAAGATGGTATAAATTTTGGTATAAAAAATAATAAATCTAAGCCTAATGTGATGATTACACATAGAGGTGATAAAAGATTACAAATTATGATTGAGTAAGATTATAACAGGGCAAGTTAAAGTCTTTAAACTAATAGACATATGGTCATTTGATAATGGAATTATTGATAAAAATATGAAAACTATTACAGACTTTTAGTAAACAAAAAAATATTTTTGTAGAGCAGAGACTTTGGTAATTAGAAAAAAAAAAAGCAAAAAATTAAGACCAGTCTTTTGAGAAGTAGAAATGGAAAAGATTAGAGAGAAAAAGTTGAAAAAATGAGCTTAACAAAGTTCAGGTAGAGTAAAAAACTATTCATTAAAAAAATAAAGGAGCTGAGGAAAAACTGGATTGGGCAGACACTTTAAGATGAGAAATTTTGAATGATGTATAGGAAGAACATAAGGGAGGTTGAATGAAAGAAAGTGTGTATTGGGGGGGGGGTATGCATATTTAAAAAGTAAAGCATCAAAAGATAGAAAACAATTAAGGAAAGTTGTTGACATGTTGAGTGATTATTAGTATATAAAAAATATATTTTTTTTTACTAATCGAAACATAAGTAAAACCATTTGAATATGTATTTAAAAATAAAAGTTAATTAAGATGTTTTTTTATTTTGTTTTTCTTTCTTTAAATTATATTTCTATATTTATTATTCAATTCTATATGTGATGTGGATTTTTATCCAAAAAAATTTATAGATAGCAGGTAAAGTAATCAATTAAAAGAATATTATAAAAAAGTGACTATACTTAATAATTAATAAATAAGTTAAAGCACTTTAAATTCAACACAAATAATTTGAAAACACATCAGCTCCAATCAAAATGCATAATACATTTTTACTATGGGTGCCATATTACATGAAAATTTTGACAAATCATGTGGCAACATGCATTTTAGGAATAATTTCTTTTATCAGCTACCAAGAAGCACTGCAGAGCAATATGTCAATTTTTTATGCATAACAGACACAGTAAAAATGTTTTGTGCACAATAACAGGAGCCAACCTTTCTCCAGATTTATCTATTAGATATATAAATTCAAAAGTTTTTTTGTTTGTTATTTAATAACTCAACAAATATTTCATCATTCTTGATGAACCTCACACAATTTTCTTATTTTTTTGTTTTTTTAGAGAATTAAATAGACTATAGAATTTTACCTTATGGTTGTACCACAATTTCATTTTATGTTACACAATACCCAAATATATGATTGAAGAATATATATATAATCCCCCCCTCAAGAGGGGGGGGGTTAATGGTTTGTATTTTTTATAATTATTTCAGTTGGTAGACTTTTTCTTTATATATATATCGGTTTTAGTATAGTACTCATCAATTAAATAAAAGCATTT
Source organism: Epiperipatus broadwayi (assembly GCA_028023455.1). NCBI lineage: Eukaryota > Metazoa > Onychophora > Udeonychophora > Euonychophora > Peripatidae > Epiperipatus > Epiperipatus broadwayi. The sequence goes on along the minus strand of JAQFVV010006284.1, from coordinate 1,723,881 downwards.
TTTTTCTAAAATATTTTATATATATTGTTTTTTTTTATTTTTTAATGTTTACATATTTTGCAAAACCCCAAGAAGTAAAGAAAATCAATGAACTATACTCTCTACAATTGCAAATACTGCACCTATCAACAATACATAATGAAAACATGCAACAACATAATAAGTATTATTCAAAACAATATCTAAAGAAGAATTTGCCAAAGCAATTCCAGTTATTCCATCAATAGTAAATAAGAAAATAAAACCTATTGCTCATAATAAAACAGGTTCAAATATCATTTTTGCACCAAAGTAGCAAGTCAACTAAACATTTTAATTCCCATTGGAACAGCAATAATTATTGTCGCTGCCATAAAATAAGCTCAAGTATTGGAGTTTTTATAACAATTCATATACAAATTAAAAAATTGAAAACCCAAACAATATTGCTGTATTTCCAATATTTGATATGAAATTCACATGCATTAAGAATTGTTTACAAGATTTTATGGTGATGAAGGCAGTGTAATTCAAAAGCATGTTTTAGTTCCTTCTATTTTAATTAACTATAAAAGCTTTTTAGTGAATTAGTCATGAAATTCATTGAAAACATTTTTAAAAAACATATAGCAATATATTGCTCTTCACCAAGAACTTATTGAACCAATATCAGTATTGTTTGACTTTCAGGTTGTGCAACCCTGACTAAGTATACTATCATAATTATCATTGATGCCTAATAATGTATACAAAGTTTGAAGAAAATCTGTTTGATAGAAGTATGTTAAAAATCAGTTACACGATTTGATTCACATAAACAAACAAACAAAATTTCTAAGCTAAATAAAAGCATTTGATTGGTGTAGTTTATTATTCTTATTATTCCTTGCCATTCTCTTCATATAGTTTTTCTAGTATCTAAAGTTTAGAAATGCATCATAAATTACTAAATTTATTTTTAGCTAAATACTTTATTAAGTAATTTAAAAAATGGAATTTGAAAGCTTAGTATATATATTAATGTTTTTCATGTTTTAATAGATTCTGGTAGGTCTTTTTTTACACACTATGAAGTGAAAGTTAATCAAGCTATGAAGATGGAAAGTATAAATATTTTGTTCATATTTCTAAAAAACATAGCTATATTTCCTGATTAACTGGCCTACTAATTATTGTGACTTATGCTGCTGGCAGAATCAGCTTTTTTATTTGTTTTAAAAAGGGTGCCAGGATTCATATAAGAATCCGCTGAAATCCATCATGTCGCACATCGTAAATTTAGAAGAAAATAATTTTAAAGATCAGGGTTACGATTTTCCGTAACTTAATTATTTTTCAGAGAATATCACATCCATGGCTTAGTTAATAACTATTGGCAAAAGTAAATTATACTCAAATCTTAATAAACTAACATTAATAAATATAATAACTATCATTAATAATGCACATACATAGTTTATATTAGAAATATTTTATTCTAACAAATTAAAATATTAAAAACACAAATTACTAATAAGTTGGAAAGACTACATGCATGCTAATCTAGACATTAGTCAACTAACTAAAACAGTTTAATAATTAAAGTTCACTTGGTAAGTTTCTTCCAGGAAGTTCTTTAATGATAAATCTGTGTCTCTATTAGTAGTATATTATAAGCTTAATTTTGTCACAATCGGGATATGAATAATCTTACCAGTAAGTTTTGTAGTACACTTTTTGAAGAGCCCATTGAAGTTAACTAGTTTCACTCCATTGACATTTTTATAAGTTGTTGATTACCATGCATGGTTTGTCATGAGAGATAGAATGAGTTTGTGGCCAATTGGTTTTAAACTTGTTTTTAGGTCCGTCCTAAAGGCTAGTCATGAAAGCTTTTCTGGGGTTGACGGTCTTCATGATGAACAATGTCAAAACCTTCCCTCCACTCCAGCATAAGAACCAGCCAAAAAAAAACAGACAAGACAAAAACTCATTTGAAGTTTTTTTGACCTTTTATATTCACAATCAGTTTTTAAACTTCTCTGCGCATTTATTTCCTTTTGTTCTTTTTATCTGCATACCAGATAATAATCCAGTACATTCTTTCTTAAATTTAAGTTACAAAGTCTTTTTTTTCCCAGCATAATTCTTCCATCTTTAATTAGCTTCCAAAAAAAAAGTTTTAATGATTGTAATCTTTTACTTCAGAATTTTTAATCTGTGTATCATTTATTCTTTATTTTTAATCAAAGTAATAATTCAAAACAAAAAAATCAACTCTCATTGTATGTTTTAAAAAAATAAATTACACTAACAAAAAAAAAAAAATTAAATGTCTCTTTTTTTTTTAAGTGTCATAGCATCGGCTGGGACGTGAACACGCAACCCGGGCAAATGCCTGCAAGTGCAAGGCAGTCACGCTGACCTCTTGACCACCAATGCAAGACTAAATATGCCTTTTTAAATATTTTTTAATTTAAATTTACCTTTTTTTTTAGCTTTTACCAAATGCAGATATATTTGTACCATATATAAATAAATGGTACAATACCACTGGGGCCAGGGAATAAGAATAAAATAGAGGTTTGTTTTAAGTTTGTATTCAGGTTTTTTTTATGTATTAGCATGCTGATATATTTTGTAAACTTATTCACAAGTGGCATGTGGCTTTAAAGCCCACATTTAGGGTCTAATATGGTGGGAATGAGAAACATTTCCACATTCACCTGTGTTCTTTCCACTCAAGCATAATATTAACAATAAGAAACCCAAGTCATAAGTACATACAAGCATTGCTCATCATTTTAAGTCTTACAGGCTCGTGGAAATTTGGTCCACCCTTCCATTTCTTGGAAATCCTGCTACAAATAGACTAATGGGCATTTACAGATGGTCTTATGTTACATACTGGCATATAAGGACTCAGGGCTATGATTTTCCCCTCTCCAGTATCCGCCTACCTAGTCAATACTTGTGACTTATCATCTATATCAGCCGCGATCATGTTTTCTAGACATATTTTAAAAAAATACTTTTATAGTTGTATAATCCAGTTTAGTTAGTTTTTTTTTTTAAACTACTATTCATTTTCTGGCTATGGGCCATCATTGTAATGTTCTTTATACCATTATGACATATCTCAGGCTGTGATTGTTGCATTGAAGCCTCGTGTTGGGAAGCCATTGTAACATTTTTCACATTTTGATAGATTCTGGTAGGCCAAAGTACAAATATTTCATTCATATTTTTAAAAAGCATAGCTATATTTCCTGATTAACTGGCCTATTAATTATTGCAACTTACACTGCTGGTGAAATTAGCTTTTTTATTTGTTTTAACAAGGGCACAGGATTCATACAAGAATCTGCTGAAATCCGTTGCATCGCATATCGCAAATTTAGAAGAAAATAATTTTAAAAGATCGCGGTTATGATTTCCCATAACTTAGTTATTTTTCAGAGAATATTACACCCGGAGCTTAGTTAATAATTATTAGCAAAGGTAAATTATACTCAAATCCTAATAAACTAACATTAATAAATTTAATAACTATCATTAATAACACACAATGCATAGTTGATATTAAAAATATTTTATTCTAACAAATTAAAATATTAAAAACACAAATTACTAATAAGTTGGAAAGACTACATGCACACTAATCTAGACATTAATCAACTAACTAAAACAGTTTAATAATTAAAGTTCATTTGGTAGGTTTCTTTCAGGAAGTTCATTGAATGATAAATCCGTGTCTCTATTAGTAGTATATTATAAGCTTAATTTAGTCACAATCAAGATATAAATAATCTTACCAGTAAGTTTTGTAGTATGCATTTTGAAGAGCCCATTGAAGTTAACTAGTTTCACGCCATCAACATTTTTATAGAATATTGATTACCATGCATGGTTTTTTCATGAGAGGTAAAATGAGCTCATGGCCAATTTCTGGGGTTGACAGTCTTCATGATGAACAATGTCAAAAACTTTGGTCCACTCCAGCATAAACAAGACCTTGTTTGAAGTTTTTTTGACCTTTTATATTCACAATCAGTTTTTAGACTTCTCTGTGCATCTATTTCCTTTTGTTCTTTTTATCTGCATGCCAGATAATAATCCAGTACATTCTTTCTTAAATTTAAGTTACAAAGTCTTTTTTTTTCAGCATAATTCTGCCATCTTTAATTAGCTTCCAAAAAAAAAAGCTTTAATGATTGTAATCTTTTACTTCAGAATTTTTAATCTGCGTGTCTGAATTCTTTCCAATTTTAACTCTTATTTTTAATCAAAGTAATAATTCAAAACAAAAAAATCAACTCTCATTGTACATTTTAAAAAATAAATTATACTAACAAAAACAAAATTTAAATGTGTCTTTTTAAAGATTTTTTAAATTTAAATTTACCTTTTTTTTGTTTAGCTTTTACCAAATGCCAATATATTTGTACCATATATAAATAAATGGTACAATATGTTGAATGAAATATTTTCATGGATTGTTATTATAATAAAAAATAGACATAAAGATATTATATCCATGCAAACAGAGATGAGTTTAGCTTTTGACACTGCCAGGAAATTATTAATTACTACGGATTTATAATTCTCCTGAGACTAAACTTTTGTCCATTAATTACAATAGCTCTTTTAAACTCCAACATCAGCCTCAAGAGAATTGTCAATTAGTAGTAATTGAGTTTCCTGGCAACATCAAAAGCCAAACTTATCTTTGTTTCTTTTCTTTAATCTTTTTGTGTCTTTTCTTTATTTTATATATATATATATAAATGAAATATTATCCAAGTACATGTGTGTATAATTTATTAAGAACATATACCTATAAAGCAATGTTTTGACCAGATCACTCTGATCCTCAACTGGGTAACAAATGTTATAAAATAATTGTAGAGGTGCTGCAAATACTGATGTATAACAGTAATAAACATTCTATTAACATAAAATAGAAATAATAATTATGAGAAATTATTTTTATTGAGTTTTTTTAATCGAAAGTAAAAAGAAGAAACAACTATTAGAGTTGATACTTGTTATATAAATGGAACTAAAGACAACATTAGATGTATTCTAAGACATTATAATACAAAGACAATATATACCATTTATCAAAAAATTAATAGCATTATAACCAAGCCTAAAGTTTCAATCTCTCTTGAAACACATGAAGTTTATGAAATTCCATGTAACATTTGTAAAGCTTCCTATATAGGTATGAGTAATCATCACATCAATGCTAAAAAAGATTAACATATTAATGCAGTTAAGAAGTACTCATCATCATGTGCACTATCTCTCCATGCTATACATACAGATCATAGAATTGATGCCAATATGAGAATACTATCCAGATGTGATAATCTCCAACAATGTCAGATCAGAAAAGCTATTGAGTTTTTTAAAAAGCCCAGATTTCTATTTGGAATTTTTGAAAAAAAAAACAACTCATTAATCTAAATAATTTCTCATAATTACTATTTCTATTTTCTATTAATGGAATGTTCATTATTGTTATACATCAGTGTTTCCAGCATCTCTAGAATTATTTTATATTTGTTACCCAGTTGATGGCAGTGTGATCTGGTCAAAACATTTGTTTATATGTATATTTTCAAACTAAAACACAAGATAGAGACTTCGGAAAAAATAAGATCTTTAAACCTAAATTCTAATTATATAGGCCAATCTAAAGCATCTTAGATTAAGAGAATTAATATGTTTCTTTATTCACTTTACATCCATTATTTTCTTTCTATATATTAACATTCACAAAATTTTTCATTTTACTACAAGTTAATATTATGAACTATTAGAAACTATGTAATATTCAATTTTATTTACTAGTGCAGAACTCATAATAATTTAAAGAGAAAAGATTTCCACCTTAGCATATATGCTGTACCATTTTTTATAATAGCTCAACAATTTGAGTACTGAGAATATTGTCAAACTAAAACACAAGATAGAGAACGTCAGCTTCTATTTTGTGTTTTAGTTTGAGAGTATCTTCAGTATTCAATAAGACATCATTAAGCTATTATAAAAGCAATACAGTGCATGTGCTAAAGTACAAATTTTTCCTGTTTAAATTACTATCTGCACTAGTAAATAAATTGAATATTATATAGGTTCTAATAGTTCATAATATTAACACATAGTAAGTTGAAAAATTTCAAATAAAAAAAACTAAATATTATATATATATTCAATATGTTATACATAGATGTACCTGGGTAATATTTCATTTATATCTGTAGCTTGTGACAATCTTTGATTTAATATATATACAGAGAGATAAAACATTTGCAATGAGGTATGTAACAGTGAATAATTTTCAATTTTTCATCACATTTAATATGATAAGATTATAATCAATGTTGGGTTTATATTTACTTTAGCTGTCTGTCATTAATAAATATGAGAACTCAACCACTTATTTTTTTAAAATTCCTTTATTAGAAAATTATCACAAAATTCCATTTCACATAATATTTTCACAATGTTGTTCAGCAGTACATTTTTTTCTTACCACCACTATGCTATCTAATGTAAGCTTTAGTAATAAATAACACTGGTAAGAAAAACAGAATTTTCTTCTGAACAACAGTGTGTAAGTATTATGTCAAATGGGTCATGTAAAGCCTTTTTGTCTTTATACCAACCCTGATCAAAAAATAAAAGTGCTTATAGTTTATAAAAATCGAAAGGTACCATAATGTATAAATATTCAATTGGTTTCATATCTATATGACTATAGAAACAAGTTGGCCTAGATTGAAAATATTAATATGGTCATCAACTTGGACTGATAGCTTCCTATTAAAACAAAAGAAGATGGCTTTTAGAAGAAAAGTGCATTAGATCCAAGAGATCAAGGGTGCACTGCTCCCCAATCCAAAGCTTCTTACTGATTAAATCCACAAGATAGAAATTAATCCAGATATATTGGATAGGGATTTATTAAGCATTACCACCTGACATCTGTTAGTTATTTAAGCTTACACTAGGTGGCATAGTAGTGGTGAGAAAAAAATAATTTGCTACTTATTATCAAATTAGTTATAAAAAGAAAGAAGAAAACAAACATGCAAGACAACAGAATAACCACAAAATCAAAGTTGAATTTTTCATATTTTATTTGATACTCAAAATTGAGAAACCAAACATTATACAAAAAAAAAAAAACAATTGATTAAAAAATCAATTCAAAAATTATAATACCATCTCCTACAAAAAAAAAAAAAAATCCTAAAATTTTAAAAGCAAAAAAAATAAATAATTAATTATCCATGCAATTGTTTAATTAGGAGTTAAACTAATTATAACTGAAAACATATAAAAATAATTTATAAAGAATGCTTTTATTTAATTTGAGGAATAATCAACTACAAACCAATATATATATATTTTCTGGCCACATTTAGGTTGGTGTATTTAACTTGAAATAAAATTGAGGGAGGGGACATCCATATATTAAATAATTCAGTCACTAGTTTTAAAAATAGAAATTGAATTTAGTAGTTTATGGATAGTTCTTGCTTTTATTTCAGTTTTAAATATAGTAGCCCAAATTATCATTAGAGAAAAAAAAAAATTGTTCGGTTTTTAGTGCATCACTCCTCAAATTAAATAAAAGTATTTTTTGAAAAATACTTTATATATATTTTAGTTGTATTTATATATTGGACTATTTCCATCATCTAATCTCAAGTATTGAATATCTTTAGAAAAATTTTAAATTTTCAAAGTACATTCAATTGACTGTTAGTAATAACACACAGATAGTACATGCACAACATTTCAAGAGGTATTAGTCTCCTCTCTACTTCATGTGTTGCTCACCTGACTAGTGACAGTACTAGCATGGGAATAAAACCTGGACTCTTAGATTCTTTAATATTGAATTTTAAGATACTAACCAACTGGGCCATGCTGTCAAAAGCAACAGTCAACAGAAATTTTATATACTTATCTATGAGGTTCCCCTGATTTATCCACTTTTTTCTAAGAGCAGATTTGATTAGTGGTTTCCACATAGTAAATATAGTCACACTAGGTTGAATTATGGATTATTCACCATTGTCATGTGATCATTTTTTAAATTTTTCTTCATTGTACTTTTTCCTTCCTATCCAATACTTTTGTATTTTCCCAATTGAACCTATGTTCATAGTGCATATATGGTCCACTACCTTAGTCATCTCTTCTTATCAGTTTATGCTCTTGCAACCACTTTACAATGGGGTGATTGATATCACCAATATATTACAAACCAGAACAACTCTTCCTATTAATAGTAAATTGGAACTATTAACATTTTGCATTACTACAACCTACTTTCAATACAAAACAGAATTCTTTTAACAAAATCAAAAAATAGTCTCACAATTTTCACATATGATTAACAATATTTACATGTAAGAACTTGAAACCACAGCCATAAAGACTAAAAAGTTTGGCTTTACTATGTTGATGATATATTTGTTGTATAGACAAATAGTGGATAACTAGTACAAACTTTCTGGAAACACATCAACAACACATTCCCTTCAAGTAAACTCACATCAGAGTCAGAATAAGAACAAAAATGGGCATTCTTAGATATTCATGTGACAAGATTCCTTCATGGCAAAATCAAAACTACAGTTTACAGAACCCCCCACACACACACACACACACAGGGAAATACTTAGTATATAATTCCAATCACACTACAAACAAAAAATATGGAGTTATATTATCACTATGGAACAGAGCAAAATAAGTTTATTCAGAAACCAGCAATTTGAAAAAAGAAAAAAATCTATATAAAATAAACATTTGTGAAAAAATTGTTATCCATCAACTGTTATTAAGAAAATCTTAAATGGACAACACAAAGAACCATCTAAAAAAATTACTGGTATTGTAGTGTATCCATACTTACCAAAAATAGCAAACAAATTAAGGAAAATATGCAATCAGTATAACATCATAGCAGCTTTCCAGAGCCATGCCACCCTATGAGGAATTCTAACATCTACAAAGCTTAAACTTGAAATGCTGAATAGAAAAAACTGCATCTATCAAATACCATGTAAATGTGGAAGAATGTATATTGATGAGACCAGTTGTCTCACTGAAAGGTGGTAGCAAGAGTACAAACTGATGATAAGAAGAGAGAACACAGATGTTTCTAAGGTATCAGACCATGTATGTACCAATGAACATATGTTCAATTGGAAAAATACAAAAATATTGGATAGAGAAGAAAAGGTACAAAAAAGAATATTTAAAGAAGCTGCTCACATGACAATAACAAACAATCCTATAAGTCCATCTAATGTGACTATATGTAATGTGTGAAAACAACTAATCAACTTTGCTCTTAGGAAAAAGTGGAGAAATCAGGAAGAACCTCACAGATAAATATATGAAATTTCTACTGACTGTTGCCTTTGGCAGGATGGCTCAGTTGGTTAGAGCATATACCTTAAAATTCAATATTCAAGTATGTAACAGACCAGGTTCGATATTCATACTAATATTTTCACTAATCAGGCCAGCAATGTATACAAAAGAGAGGAGAATAATACCTCTCAAAACATTTGTCCATATACTAATCTATATGCTATTACTAGCAGTTGAATGTACTTTGAAAATTTAAATAAAGTTAATTTTTTCTAAAGACATTCAATACCTTATATTATATAATGGAAATAGTCCAATATATACATACAACTTAAATACCAAACCTTCAGGAAAACAATATTATATTTTACTTTTTACAGATACTTTGCAGCAGAATTTTTGTAATTGTTCATAATTAATTTTACAAACTAAAAATGTAAACAATATTACCATATTTTTGTTTTTTAAATGAAATTCATAAACATTAAAAATTGTTTACATTATTTTTTTTTGTTTATGGATCCAATATTTTTAAAAAACAAATTTTAGTTCAACAATAAAAAAAATTAAGCCTTCATTTATTTTGCTTTCTATTTCAATTGGCTATAAATGCTTTTTCTTTTTGAAAAAACCCCATCTAGTGTGCATCAGGGAAAACTTATTGAACCAATATTATGCCTTTTGAAATTTTGCCTGTCAAGGCTGGAGAACTCAGAAATATTTTGTTGTCATTGATATATTAAAATTAGATTACAAGATTTGACACAGATGAACAAACAAATAAATAGAATTTCTAAGTTAAATAAAAGCACTATTTCTTTTTTTAAAAACATGCTCTTGAATTATGTTTGAAAAAAATATTTTTAATTCCTTGTATTGTAAAAAGAATTAATAATGCATACTAAATGCAAAGAAACTAAAGCAGAAATTTCCATATTTTGGAACTCTAATAAAGACTGATTGTATAACAGGGGAAATATTTGAAGTAAAAGGAAAATATAAATAGCAATATACAAGATCAATGATTGAATAATGGAAGTTGCATATGTAAAAGCTTCACTGCATCATAACAAAGAATCATATACTTGTAGTCATAATCTTAATGAGATCTATCGAGACAAAAATCATACATTTTAGACTAAAACAGCTAATCAAATGGCTTTATTGTTTAGAAGTCCTGGCAGATCTGGATTCAATTTGGATACCATAAATTTGAGAGTTTGACTCTCTAATATTGCATTAAATGATGCAGGGCAAGTTTTACATTGAACCATAGCTTAACTAACATGTATTTTATTTTATTTACAGAAGACATATCTTAAGCAAACACTGGCTACTGAAATTAAAATAATTGTCATAATCTTTAAATGTATATCCATTGTTTTGTTTTTTTGATTTCAAGTGATAATATATATTCAACATAGGGTCAAAGCAAATGTTTGTATTTTTATTGATGCCGCAATGGCTATTTCAGCTAGAAGAATCTCCAACTCATATCGGAATGCCCCATTATCACTGTGTCGGAATTCAACATGGCTTACTACCATTGGAACTTCTTTGGTGAGGGAAAGTCTAAGTTTTCATATAATCCAGAGTCATCCATTCTCAAGGGATGTTTTAAAAATGTGGTCATGTGTATTGGTTTCATGAAATAGAGAGGATGGCTGAAGGAAGCTTGAAAGGCTGTGTTCAAATCCATTATATTACATTAAAACTCCAAGTATATGAATTATGCTTGTATTTCAAAAATATATATTATATAAAAGTTCTAAGACAGATGACACAACTTTTATGATAGAACAAACAGTATTGAGTATTGAATGTCTTCAGAAAAAATTAATTTTATTTAATTTTCAATAACATTCAGTTGTTAAAACAGGCAAAACTTTCCATACAGTAGTGCCACTCAGTGCAAGCCTGAGTAATCAATGAATGCCAGAAGGCTTGTGCATAAAATCCCTATCTAGTGCCTATTCATCTAATATCCCCAGACTAGTTTTTAGCTTGTGGCTTTTGTCAGCAAGAGCTTTGGATATGAGAGCACTGCACCTAGATCTTAGGATAAAATGCAATCCTTCAGCAGCCACCTTTTATCACTACTTAACTACAAAACTATGAGTCTAAAATTGAAAACACAATATTTCAATCCAAGCTCATTAGCCTATATAGTCATATAGGTCTGAACTCAGTTCAGTACCCATACATTTTGGTGTCTTTGGTTTTTTAATAACCATAGCCACCACTAACCTATTAGGCAGAATTGGTATTAAACCACTAAATATCACATGATCACCATTTCTTATGCTTGCTTATAACTGTTATTAAAACAGGCAAAACTATCCATACAGTAGTGCCATTGATTACCCTGGATTGCACTGAGTGGCACTACTGTATGGAGAGTTTTACCTGTTTTAATAACAATTATGAGCAAGCATAAGAAATGGTGATCATGTGATGTTTAGTTAATTAACATTCAGTTGTTAGTAATAGCACACATGTTAATATTTGCATATACTCACTTGTGTGTTATTACTAACAGTTGAATGTAATTGAAAATTATTTAGTTAAATTTTTCTAAAGATATTCAATATTTAATATTAGATGATGGAAATAATCCAATATATAAATACAACTAAAACACCATCATCACAAACCTTCGGGAAACACAAGAAATAGTTAGTATTGGTTTCTTAGATTGGAGATCAGTTACTGATTGAAGTGAGATTTTTATTTTTTTAATTTAATTTTATTCAGCTGATAATTGGTCTAAAATCTCTTTTGACCTTTGAGCACTCACTTTACTATTGAACTAAACTTTACTGAAGTATAATTGATATTTATTATCAACAAATCAGTTCTAAGCTTTCAGTGTTTTCATATCCAATGCCAATCTAAAAAATATGACTTTATCAGGCAAGAAATGATCTATAATTTTAAAGACTTATCAGAAATTATAATGAAATTTGACTACAAACATACATCATTCTTAAAAATATAAGCCAAAATTCATTCCACATCATTTTTTAAAACTTAATATATATATCTTTACAAGAAAAAAAAATCATAAGGGACTTGAACTCAGACTTTCAAACCATCCACAAATATCCAATCCATCCTATACAACTGGTACATATGACCAAATACATGTGAAAAAGATGTATGTGGTCATGTTTCTCAGTTGTATAGGATGGTTTGAGTGGCTGTAGGTGGTTTGAAAGTCTGAGTTTGGATCCCTTATGATTACATTGGATTTGGTATAGATGGTATACATGTAATTAAATATTATAATGATTCTATACTGTAGTGCCATCTAGCATAAGCTTATAAAGCCAGTGATTACTATATGCATATAAATTACTATCCTTAATGTTCAGACTAGTTTCTGACCTTTACCTTTATCAGTGAGGGCTTAGATTCAAAGTGGGAATGGAATGCAGATATGCATTCAGAAAACACATTTAACTTCATTTCATCAGGTTCGAATCCAAGTTAATTATTACAGCTTTTTTCTTCATAAATAGGAAATCATATTTGAAAATTTAATTCTATGATGCATCTGAATGTAAGCATTTATGTTTAGCATTATAGTTAAAACTATTTTGAATTAACATTATTTCATATATACATATATGGTTGCTCACACATGAATGAAAATGCATCTATATAAATTTCTCATTTAAACTATTTTGAATTAACGCATTATTTCATATATATGTGGTTGCTCACACATGAATGAAAGTGCATCTATATAAATTTCTCATTTTTAATTCACTGCATAGCGTTAATAATTTTAAATTTTAAATATAATGAAGAGAAACAAAATCAGTCAAGAAAATAATTTTTAACTTAATTGTCTAAAATATTAAAAGTTTTAAATAAATAGAATAATTTGTTTTAATTCAATGCAGAGTTGAACCGAATCTAATGTGACAATCTGGTCAGGCGTAACAACAATAATAAAACCAAGAAAATTCTTTACATTGCGAACATAATCCGTCTTTTTAATAGATTTAGCAACTACTAATGGAATTTAAAAACAAAACAAATAATATTAGTTAATAAATGAACAGTACTTTGTTAAAAAAAGTTATTTGTACTTAGTATTTTCAAAAAATTTGTCTGATAATTTATTGAAAAATTACCGCAGTAATTTTATAAGACACACTAATCAATTTAAAACGATGCCCTGTATAGTTTGAGGCAGTGGCAATCCAGCAGATTCCGGGGCCGCAGTTTGGTGCAGTAACATAACGGCAAGTCCGGAGCATTCTGAAGCGTGGTTTGCTACTGTAATATAGTGACAGGCTTCGGAGTTGAAATTCACATACCGTGGTAGCCGTCATTTCCGTCCTCGAATTTCTTATGAATTCCCGAGCAATAAAACCATTCCATAACTTTTTGTTTTAATTTAAATTTTTATTTAGCTTTTAAGAATATGGCTTTATTATGCATACTAAAGGAAAATCTAATGGCTGAAGTGGTTTGGATAAATCACGTGACGTTTCTAGCATCAAAAGCGCCAGATTCAGCTTTGATTCAGGGGCCTGTAGTTCTTAAGTCTTTTAACCTACTGTTGAGTTAGATGCACAGGAAATATACTTTCATATATATTAATTTAATGTTGCTGTATATAAAAAGCTCTGTAATGAATAGACGATTAGAATATTAAAAGAGAGAGAGAGAGAACAAAGAAAAAATTGAAGACAGCATTTACAACAGAATGAAAAAAGACAAATTGGAAGAATAAGTTTAGCAATATTGACAAGAGTAAAAAAAATATTAATAAGTTTATGATGAAGAATTATTATTACAATTAGAATTTAAGTACTAAGTTCCAGTATATACTTTCAGATGGACATATTCTGTTTTCTGGCCAATGGCAGAAAGAGGCATTAGTTATGACCAAGTGATAATACTTAATTATTATTAGTTGTAGTTTACTATTGCCTGTCGCACTTTAAAATCAGTTTAGCTTAGCATCTCATTATTAAAGTGCCCTGTATGGTTTAGTCCATGGTCGAGTGTCAGATTCTGGTGTGTAATAATGTACTAACACTTTTGGTGCTGAAACATTTTGTGAACTATGGAACAATAAAACCATTTGATTATTATTGTCAAAACTGCATAATATGCTTTTAAAAGCCTTTATATTATTATAAAATGTAACTTAAAAATGAAGGAATTAGTCAAACATTGTTAGCTGAGAGGTTATCACAGCAACTTTGCAAGCAAGTAGTTGGTTGCAGACAGTTGTGGGTTAGCGTCCCAGCAGATGCTATGGCATGTGGAAAAATGAAGAAATTATTTAAAAAAAAACATTTTTGAAAGTTCTATAGATGTCAATGAATGGGATAGAAAATATCTGAGTTCATAAACTAGCTGAAAATTCGAATACAAAATATTGAAATCATCCTTCCCAACATCATGTTTTTTCAACAATATCCTCTGCAAATAAATATAAAGCCTCAAGTTTATACTTATTCACAGAGGATGCTACTGAAAAACATAATTCACAGAGTGATTATACAGAAAGTGGCTTATTGGTTTTTATGCTGGGTTTGGGGAAAGATAAGGAGGATTTAGATACAAAGGCCATAGACTTGACAAAGATTAAGTTGTGGAAATGGGATGGAGCAGATTTTGGGAAAGCTTAGGGTGGGGAATGGAAGGGGAATGTAAAGTGGCTAACAGATTTCTTTGGGCATAGTTGCTGAGAGATTTCTGACTCCGTTTAAGAAGTCACAGTATATCAATCACATCACATCACACCAGCATTAAGTGTTAGCAAAAAGGTGTTAGATTACTTAGAAAAAGTACAAAGAGAAGTAGGAAGACATGCATTAGATGCAGATGTGTGGATGGCAAAGGAGGCAATTAAGGAGAAATGGGATTATCAAGTTTTTATATGAGAGATGCAAAAAAGCAAAATGAAAATAATTGGTAGGTGGCAATTTATGGGTAATAAGAGAATAGCCAAGGTTATGAGTAAAGGGTAGGCAACAAATGGATGAGAAAGATAGTATGGTATGCAGAAGATTTGGATAAAGAATTTATGTCATTATATTTATGCAAAAAGTGGGGTCATTGTGTTAGGAGAATAGATGTATTAATAAAAAATAGGGAGTTGGAGAAATAGAGAACTAGTAAGGAGAGTAAAAAGTTTAAATATATATATAGAAGTAAACATTTGGGTGCAAATTAATTTATGATAATACCAAGGAAAGTAATTTTTACTGTATAAAGCTTGAACAGGATTTTTAGCAACAAGGGGATATACATATAAGTGGAAAAATATAGGTGATTTAGTTTGCAAATTATGTAAGAAAGGTATAGAAAATATTAGGCATCTGTTAATTGAATCTAAATGCCTGCAAGCAAAAAGAGTACAAATAATGAAGTTGGGCAATAATAAATATAAACAAAGTGATTATACAGAAAGTGGGTTCTTGCTTTTTATGCTGGGTTTTGGAAGAGATAAGAGGGATTTAGATATAAAGGTCATAGAGTTGACCAAGATTATGTTGTGGAAATGTGATGGTGCAGAAAAGTGAAGAATATGAGAAAAACTTAGCGAGTTGGGGAATGGAAAGGGAAGGTAAAGTAGCTAACAGGTTTCTCTGGGCATAGTGGCTGAGAGATTCCTGACTCTGATAAAGGAGAAGCAACAGTGGATCACATCACAGCACATTTGGACTTTAAATTTATTCACAGAGGGCATTGTTGAAAACATAATGTTTGAGGAGGGGTGAACTAATTTGAACATATATATATATATATATATATATATATATATATATATATATATATATATATATATATATATATATATAAAAGTTAATTTATGATAATAAAAAAGACAGAGATAATCTATGAGTATTTGGAAAGTAGAGTAGAAAAATGAAAGGTTTGAAGATATTACTAAGGTGTGGTAATTGCTTTGGATAATACACAAATAACTTATGATGATATATATAGAGAGTAAAATATTAGGTGGTATTTATTAAATTACATGCAGAAGTAGATTTCAGGTATTGTCAAGACATCATTGTGGAAATGCTTCTATTAATGCAAAAGTTTAATGCTTTGGGCAAAAAAGATGATCTTTAAAATATTAATGATTAATTAGAAATGACCTTGTCTACACTAGATATGTTTTATAGCAATCTGAAGGATAACTGTCAAACTTTCTATATTCATATCTTTAACATCATCCATTTTAGGAAAATATATTAATGATTGCTACTAATCATGTTTTAGGCTAGAAATTATCATACTATTTCTAGCCCAGATAAAAGCTTCCCATTTAATTAAAAATTAATATATCTAAGTTTTTTTAAAAAAAATATTACTAATGCCACCACCATAATTAATCCAATTTCATTTCTGTGTTTTCTGTGTGTATCTTTTTTTATTATAGATATAGTTAGAACTTCCATTCTACACCACATTCTCAAAACATCTAAATAAAGACATGTGAAAATAGTAAACAATCCTTAATATTCATTATAAAGATAATAATAATAATAAAAGCAAAACAAATACCAATCTTTAACTGAGTTTACAGTTTATTACAAAACTGAAAATGATATGATAATCTTTATCCTACTATATTATTAGTAATGGATGCTAATAGAGCATACAGTCTAACCATTTCATTGAACTATATAATGTTCATTGATTGAAAGAAAAAAACTAATTGATAAAAAAATAAAATGTACTCACAAATTTTTGAGTTTATGTTACCAAGTTTATATTAAATAAAATAAAAAAATCTTACAATTTAAAATTTGCTAGAAACATAATTTATTGGCCTAAAAAATGTGTATTAATATATATATAAACAAAAAGCTGCCCATGCTGAGATAAAAATAAGCAAAAGATAATGCATTGCAATAGGTATTTTAGATAAAAGGAAATTCAGTGTGAGGAGAATGCAAATCGATAATTATATATAGTTATAAAAAATAAAGCAATAATTAAAAACCTTACTGAAGGCCAACAGCCTTCCATATAGGAACAGTGACAAAGAGAGGTTAGTCACATGGCTAGTTAACTGTCAACTTAGTTATAGTTGCAATAGTTTTGAATTTTTGCTTAGCCCTGTAGTTAATTATAGTTAGATACCCATTTACTGATCAATAGTGGATGATTATTGAAGTTGGTTATGGACCAAATATTTCTAAAAA
The DNA here is from genome assembly GCA_028023455.1 of Epiperipatus broadwayi. NCBI lineage: Eukaryota > Metazoa > Onychophora > Udeonychophora > Euonychophora > Peripatidae > Epiperipatus > Epiperipatus broadwayi. The sequence goes on along the minus strand of JAQFVV010006284.1, from coordinate 1,706,332 downwards.
TTATGTCTGATTAAAATCCGAATCCAAATATAAACTTGAACCCAGATGGCAAGGAGATATGCAAAATTATGAGGCTCTTTATATGTACATACACATTAAAAAATTTTTTAAGTACATTTCATTTTGAGTTCTTTTCCAGATAATAAGTTTTGTTTTATTTTAGGTAAACATAACACTTATTAAATCAGTAATTGGTATATTTATATAATTTTTAACAGTACTATTTTTTTAAAAAAAGATTTAATTCCCTGCAAAGATATAAAGATAAGAAGTCAGTTGCTTGGAGTTTAAATACTAAAAGTGACAGATTTGAGCTGTGTTCTATGGATCCTAGATTCTAGAGTTCAACATTTAATCATTAGATTAAGCCATGTTCCCAACTTTTTGGTCTCCATACCCCCTTGGCTTTTAGTAAACTAACCATATCCTATTCATTATAATAAAAAATAAGTGGTCAGAGAGTTACCATGCAGTGCACCACCTGTGAGCACAGGTGTAGATATTATGGAAGCGAGTTGTGAAAATAATCTGGCAATTTCGCTAACTATTTTGATATTAATTGAGCATTTTGAGTTATCATATCCTGCAATAAAATAAGTCTATGCATCCTCACTATATCCATGTCCAAAAACAGACCTGAAATGTTACTGGTGTGGCTGAAAGATGGTACCAACATGGAATAATCTGGAAGTGCAATAACATAACTATTTTTAGAATATATTAACAGCTTAATATACTTATTTACATGCTATTCACTATACCTTCTGGACAAGTTTCCTGTACTCTCTAGGGGTACAGATACCCCAAGTTGGAAACACCTGATGTAAGGCATCAAGCTTCTACTACAATTAACTACTGAAAAATTAAAAAAAATATGATCCTACAATAATTTACTTCTGTTAAATTATAATTCTATCATAAGCATTTTACCCACTCATAAAGAAAAGTTTATTTTGTTTTAAGCTTTCAATAGTTAGTAGTGCATTAGCCTTGTCAGTCAAATTCATAGTGCTCAAACACAATGGCTAAAATTCGTAGTGAATTATGCAAATTAACAAATGTACATGTTCCACTTTTTGGACAATGCAATACAAGAGTTTTTTTGTAATCATGAGGGAGTCATTAGGTGTGGTTCATCACTAATGACTTCCATGCAATTAACAAAAAAAATTCTTGTGCTGCTTTATCCAAAAAGAGGAACATGTATATTTATAAAATTTGCATAATACCTACTGCATTGATATTTTAAATTCACCACAAATTTTAGCTGCTGAGTTTGAGCACTATGAGTTTGACTGACTAGACCAAAAGTAACATATAACGTCTAAGCTTTTCTTATTATAGCAACTAAGCCCTTGAAAGTCAAATTAAACTTTCATAAACCTATAAATATATAAATAGAAATTAAGCTTTGAAGAGCCATACATAGGTTAGTAACAAATTCTTTTTCTGTTACCATGGTTATGCCATCTAATGACTACTAAAGTTTACACTAAGGGGCATGAATATGGTGAGAGAAAATGATTTGTTACTAAAAAGCCTTATATAACTCATGTGATGACTCATGTGATATCTTACTAGTCTCACATATTGTTTAATGGAGTGATGGACTCAAAAGCTAAAGGTACTTGGGACTAAAATCAGATTCTCAATCTAATGCTACAAATTTGACTTTTGTCCTGTGTGATTTAGTATGATAGTAAACTGATATATTGAAGAGTAAAAGGTTTTTAATCAACCTGTCAATTTCAGTACTATAATGTCATAACATCTTTCAAGTAAATCACTATTCAATTATTATAATAATGAAGTTTTCAATCTAATTCTACAAAGTTGACTTTTGCCCTGTGCAATTTAATATATTAGTAGACTGATGTACTCAGGAGCTAAAAGATTTTTAAATGAATTCTTTCACCTTTAGTGCTATAATGTCATAACATCTTTCAGGTGACTCACTATACAGTTATTATAATAATAAAGTAGCTATCCTAAAAATAGTCAAATACTAGAATACTAATAGAATTATGACCACAAAAGTTTGATTTAAAAAGAGATAAATAACTAATCCATTACAATATCTTAGCATAATAAAAAGTATATAATGTTGCTGGAAACAAGTAAAGCTCATTATATCATATCAAGCATTGGTAGCCTAGTGGTTAGCATAGTTGCCTTCCAAGCAACTGGCCCCGGGTTCGCTTCCCGGTCAACACATTTGACATATGAAAAAACAACAACTCATTATATCTTACTTGGAAAAACAATTTAAAAAAATGGTGTGAACAGTAAAATGAAAATCTTCAACAATATTATATATAGCAGCATTATATTACAATAATGATAACATAAAAAACTATAGTGCCATCACTGAAATGTAATTAAATGAAGGCAATGTTAATACTACTTTAAACTCAAGGGAAAACATTGACACCATTTAATACAATGTTTATGCATGTTTGGTGCTAAGCATTTATGTAAAATATAAGTAGCAAAAAAAAAAAAACAGAAATCAAAAATTATATATTTAAAAGACCACTTTCCAAAATATACTCAATTGAACAATATTAGATTTTTTGTTCTTTGCTGAGTTTACAATATTAATGAACAACATCTCTTTAATTCTACACTTCTTTAAAATTAAAAACATGAAAGAATTAATATAATAATCAATATTAAATTTTAATGATTTACATTATCTATTACTTAGAATATAAGATGCCCCTGAATTTAAATGCAGTAGGATTTTAAGTTTGGAAAATTGAAAAAAAAAAAGATTTTATTAAAAAATAAAAAACAATTTTATTTATTTAAATAGGAACTAATTTAATACAATAAGTTCAGATAATTTATTGAGAATATTCTTCAAATATACTTTTACTTTCTATATCTTCACTTTCAGAACTTGTAATCTCCTCTTCACAATTTTATCAAGGTTCATCATCTTCAGGCCATTTAAATGGTTAGCAATGTAACATTTTATGAAAGATTTTTTTTTATAATTTCTTCAGGTATATGTTTCCAAGACTGCAAAACCCATATTGTTTGCATTACAAAGTTTTTTTTAATGTAAGGTATTTTGTTTCAAAGAAAAAAAAAGTTTCAAATATGGTATTGACATTTAATGTTACTGTTAATTTTTTTTTCTTTTGATTAAAAACCTTTTCTAAAATGCAAATTAATAATTTGTCAGATTATTACATTAAATGAAAGTTTTTTAAAAATAAATTTCTCTTTATAATTGGCAAAAATAATCTATAATGGTCAACACAAAACATAATTTTGTCATTTAGTTACAAATTGCAGCCATATCTCATTGATTTCTTTCACAATTTGATTTCATGTAAAAGTAAATTTTTTTATTAAAATCTGAAGCATTCTTCTAAAATAATATATATATTTACAAATATTTTCTGAAAAAAATTATAAATGTATAAAAAGTAGGTTCTAAAATATATGTGCACACTTTGACAATCAAACTAAAGATATCAGAACTGTCAAAATTGTTGATAGGCACTCTCTTGTGTAGAGAACAAGAAACAACCAATCAGCACTTTAGAAGGCATACCTTATTGTTATATTGATTTATTAGTAAAAAATTATAAATGTTATTTAGTATGGTTTTCTCGATAAAATAATGGTAAAATTACCAAAATAAGGTTAAAAATAGCACTTTGATACAGAGTCAAAGTCATTTATGAAATTAGTCCAAAAATATTCACATTTAATGTTAAATCTTTTTTCTTTTGATTAAAAAAGATTTTTCAATCTGTTTATTCAAGTCAATAATCATAATACTATGCACATATATAGAATAAAACAATGATCACAGAAAATAAGATGTTAAAAATTTTAATTTTGAATTTAAGATGCACCCCTCTGTTACAGGTCCAAAATGGGGGGATGTGTGTCTTATATTTAAAGTAATACAGTAAATATTAAGGCAGACATTTCAACAAAATTAAAATAGATTCATTGATGGATAGAAAATCAAATAATGTTTCGTTGAGTGCATTTAAAAATATGCATAGTTAGTTAAATGTATAATATCATATGATCATTTTTTGTTTTTTAGTTTTTTTTTTAAATACAAGTTATCATAGACAAAGATGTTCAGCAGAAAAAATACAATGACATTGTATTTAATATTTTCAATGTTTTCTCTAAGTATGAAGTGGTATTAACATTGCTTTAATTAAATATTGATAAAAGCAATGATAAACTGGTCTCTCTGTATCTCCTCCATCTGTTTCCCAGTCTTTCCACATATTTCTAAAATCATACAATTTAACTTAAACCATGCACCCTCAGATATCAATTAAAATAAAAAATAGAATAGTGCAATAATGAGCAGCTATAATGATGTTGATGACATCATTTAGTACCAATTTAAAATTTCTGGGAATATATGGTTAGATATTATTATTATTATAGATAGGTATGGGGTTTGTTAGATACTAGAAAGTTGAAGTTAACATATATACCAACAGTGAATGCCATCACACATTAATAGATGGATGATGGAAGTTAGTGATGATTGTATTTTAATTGATGTTACGTGCTGATCTATTTCCATCAATCTAGTTAAATGTTCTTTTAAAAAGCTCAAACTTTATTATCCAAATATATTTACTTATTAATAACAATACAGAAGTTAGCATAGAACTGAATGGTTTATGAGCTATTATTCTCCTCTCTTTTTCAGATGCTGCTGGTCTGACTACTGATAGTACCAAGAAGAGAATCAAACTTCAAACCAGAAATTTTTAAATTCATGAATATTGAATTTAAGACCTATCAAATACAATCAACATCATCATTTTTAATCATTATTGATCCACTTCAGGATAATTAAATCCATGTTTCTGATCTGTAGCCTCTCTTCTCCATACCACCCTAGCACACTTTCACATTTTATCCCTTTCACATGTGGCCACTTTCTAGGTCTGTTACAACTCTTGAAACCCAGTTAAGACTTTCAATCTATTATCACCTCTTCTAACAATATATTCAGCCCAACACCACTTCAGTCTCTTAATTCTTTCAATGATGTCAGTAACACTAGTTTGTTCTCTTATCCATCTATTTCATTTTCAATCTCTTCTTGTTAGTCCTAACATACATCTCTCCATACTTCATTGAATGGTCTGAAGTTTCTGTATTGCTCTTCTATTAAGTGTCCAAGTCTTAGATCCATAAGGAAGAACTGGTAACACACATTTATTAAAAACCTTACTTTTCAAACACATAGATATATTTCCTTTTAATATTAAATTATTTCTACCAAAAGCACTCCAAACAATTTTAATTCTATAATTAATTATGTTTCCATCTGTAGTAATAATCTGATCAAGATATTTGTGGTTGTTAATTTCTTCTAACTTGTTATTATCAATCTTTATTTTTTTCTTTTGAGAAAATCCATTGAACATCATTTTAGTCTTTTTAACATTTACCTTAATCCTATTTTCTTACTTTCATCCGATAACTCCTGCAACATTTATTGAAGCTCTAAATATTATTTGTAAAAACAACTACATCATCTACAAAATCTAGATGACTTAAATAATCTCCATTTACTTTTATTCCTTTAGCTCCCATTTTAAGCCCCGCAAAATACTTTTTACAAAACTGCTGTAAAAAGTTTGGAGATATGGAGTCACCTGTCTTTACACCCTTCCCAATGCTAATCTTTTTATTATCATTATGTAATCTAATTATTGCTGTTGCATTTTTATAAACATTCTTTAGAATTTGACAATATCTTGCATCTATACCTTGATGATTCAATGTTTTAGTTAATGAAAAAAATGTTTATAGAATCAATTGCCTTTTTATAATCTACAAATCCAAAATATAATGGCAACTTGTACTTGCTGGTCCTTTCTATAACTTCTCTCAATACTTGGATATTAATGAAGATCTTTCTGATTTTTTTCTTTTTGAAAAAGATTAAAAAACAGAGAAAATGAAAAGACTCTCATAGATAAATAAACAAAAATTTCTATTATTATTGCCTCTTTCCTGAATTGGTTAGATCATCATTTTAAATTCAATTATCTAAAGCTCTCTGGTTTGATTCCCATACTAATGCTGTCATTTGTCAAACCTATAACATCTAAAGAAGAATGAAGAGGAAAACCATTCAAAATGTTATATTCCATATTAACATACTGTATATGTTATTACTAACAATTGAATGTAATTAAAAGAGAGGTAATAAAGTTTGAGTTTTCTTTTTTTAAAAAAACTAGAAAGTTAAGAAATAATTTTAAAAAGAATGGAAATACAAAAAATAAATCGATAATAAAATATCCATATTTATTGACAAAACAAGCAGATATAATGAAAGAAGTATTACAAAGGTAACTGAAAAATAAACAAATTTGAAATGTACATAGTAGCTCAACATAAGTACAATTAAAATCACCAGAGAAAATAGTTGTACTGAAAGCATTAACAGTTTTGTTCTAGGTCATATTTCAGTAATACCTTTAGCTTCATTGGATAGATGGATGATTTCAGGATAAAGTTACTTAGGTATACGCATGGAAGTAATTATGTCAAATTTATAGATACATAAGTTACAGAGAGCTTTATAAGTAAAAATTTTCCCAAATACTAATATCATAACTTTTTGGAAAAAGTTGGTCTTATATATAAGTATATATTTATAATTAAGAGATTCAAAAAAGATTGGAGAAGTTGAGATGTCTACTTTCATCATTATCAATAGCCAGTTGCAAAGGAGTATAAGATCAACAAATCATCAAGGTGAATGTTAATAAATCACTCCATTACGTTAAAAGAATTATAGCTATGAGTGTAAATGTTATTTACTAAAAAACTTTTAATATATAATTTTTTTTTCTATAGTACAGGTTTTTTTCATACCTGCACTCCAATATTAATAAATAGGAGGTTTGAACTCAGACTTTCACATGACCCTCAACTATCCATGCTATTTCATACTGCTGACACACTAACATGTGTGACATCAAGTGTGTCATCAGTATGAGATAGTGCGGATAGTTGAGGGTCATGTGAAAGTCTGAGTTCAAACCCCTATATAAAAAAAACTTTTAAAATTTTATTTATTTATGTGTTTATAATTAGATTGACAATGTGCTTTTTTTATAATAAACTATCATATTAGAAAGTATATTATAAAAAATGTGCTTATTGGTTGTTCACAGATGTAAAAATTAGTTCTAGGTCTTGTGAAAAAGGAAGTAGTTTTGTTGAATGTTAAGGAAGTGATTTTTATTAGATGTTTATTTCAAATTGGATGTTATCAAAAAATTGAATTTCTGTAATAAACAGAGGATTGAAATATAACATAGCATGAAGTGATAAAATTTGTCTACCCTTCATTAGCAGTCATTCACAAATAAGTACGTCCAACTCAATTCTAAGTGAAAAAAAATATAAAGCAAATAATATATGAAAAATGAGTTTTATGATGACTATACAAAACCAATGTGTGAGCCACAAATAAGTACAATACAAAACATACTGGTCAATTATCTTACTTATTTGATATCTTATGCAATTGTATTTTAAGTTCTTCTGCAGCAAACTTTTCTTTCTGAAAGGTTTCAATCCTACTTCAAATAATAATTTTCCAACAGATTTTATCTTCTGAGATATCTTCCCACTGAAAATAATCAATACTGCATTTCTATAAAATGTCCTTGTCACAATCTTTGTAAAGCAAATAGAAACTGTCTCTCTCTCTCATAAAAGTGATGGTCAAGTTTATTGTAAAACACACTTTTTAATAAGCTATTATATATAAAAAGAGATAATTTCACGGCATACACATTTTTGTCAAAAATATTTATACAGAATTTCACCTAATTCGATTTCCTACGATATGATCTTAGTCCGTAGGATCGTAATGACATCTCTTCCAATATTTTTGATATCAGCAGTTCAACAAACCACTGATTGTTATAAGTAGTATAATTTTTTTCTTATACTCAAAATAAACCATTCTATGTATGCTTTCTTTGATATTTATTGGCACACATAAAGATTTGTTCTCGCTACATAGCGAGTTATAAAAGATTGATTAATGACACAAAATCAAAACACTTGTTATTTTTTTTAAAGGTACAATGACAAATATTATCGTAATAAAATCTAAGAAAGTAACAAAGACTTTTGGACTTGTTTTATTTCTGATAATTAATCATCTAATCAAAATTAAATGACATTTGTCTAATTAATCATGTAATCACAGTTAAATGACAGTTCTTTAGCTTTCGTATTATCTAATATAATGCAATCCATATGTATAATTTCCCAATCATTTCTGGAAAATTTTTGAAAGCAGAAAATAGGCCAGCGTCTTTCTCATGGAGCTATTTTAAACTAAAAAAACAATTTGGCGAATAAGCTTAATTGCAATTTTTCAAGAAGAGACATTCTATTTAAAGAAAGTGTCTAATTGTGTACGTATATATCTATAAAATAAAAAAAATAGCATTAACTCTACATCATTCGATATACCAATATATAAATGCAAAAGTTATAGACAGCTTATGGCACGACTGCCACCTCGAATAATATTTACAATTAAAATTTTAAATAATCAAAATCTCATTAATCATAGAATATTAATATTCCAACGCTAATGGTCAATGATTTGCAATTCGTTTCTCTAGGCAATAGCACACTTAGCTACTGTTAATAAATAAAGATACTGGATAAATCTTTTCCTAAACGTACTGTTAGAAAAGTTTTCTGGAAATTTTAATTACAAACAAAATTAAAAAAAGGATTATAATTTCAAATATCCACATATAGTAATAAAATATATCTTTGATTTTTTTCATTACATGTTAATGTTGGGTGAGAGCACCATTTACTGTGAAATTAATTAATTAATAATGAAAAGAATTACATTGATAAAATCAAGAGTAATATTATATATAAACTGGTATGCAAGTGTGGGTTATGTTATATTGGTGAGTTGAAATGGGCATCAAAACAGATAATTTTACGTCTGTGGAGAGATTTAAATTCTGTGCTTGCAGAATATTTGGTTATTTACAAAGGAAGTTTTTGTTTTGACAGTTTTTTACTTTTTATGTGGAAAATGATTTGAGAAAAAAGAAAACTAAAGAGACATACTTTATACATAGGAAGGATAATTTATTAAATAAGCAGAGTAATTGTATAACTATACACATATTAAGGAAGAATGACCATTCATGTTGTGTAATATCAATGAGACTTTGATTTTTAAAATTCTAATCCTAAATTCTAATTAAGGTAACAATCACACCCCATAAGCTGTCTATAACTTTTATTTATTTATGAACTAATATATTAAAAATGACAGAGTTAAAATAGCCCAATTTAGAAGAAAGCCTCACCAGATTGCAAACCTTTACAGAAAAGGAATGAAGGTAAAGACAATACCTACAAGACTAATAGGTGGATGCTAAGTGACAAAGATTTGCGACATCTTTTTAGCTTTATGCACTAACTGTAAAAATAGTTAAATATTCATTTACTAATAAATAGATGGTTAGTAAAATCAGCTTGTAACTAGCTATTTAAAATTATCCTTTTCAAATTTCATGCACCTGAATTTTAATCCAAATTATGATCAATCAAAGAAAGTTAACTAATGATTGTGTTTTGATGAGGTTACTGTATGCAGATGTTGTGTGTATGTATGTGTAATGGTGGAACTGGAAATTTTAAATTATAAAATAAATTAAGGAGTTTTGTAATCTAATTGTGATTAGAAATTAATGTTGACACAACTTATGATTGACTTCTGTTCAGATCACATGATTATCATGAAAATATTAGACTAAATTATAATTATCTTCATGAGAGTACCAAACTCTCCATAATCAATGGATGTAGAAAAGTTTGTGCATAAAATCCATATTTAATGCCTACTCATCCAAAATCCCTAGATTAGTTTCTAGATTGTGGTTTTCATCAGTGAGGAGACTTGGATTTAAAAAATTAGCTCTCTTAATTATATCAATCCAACAACCAATTATTTAATGCTAATAAAATTTAAAAATACTGAAATAAAAGGCAATTACTGCTGGTCTCCAAAGTGGCTGAGTCGATGCTCCTGGAGAAGTATCCATGTGGCTTTCTCTGTGAAGTCCGTAGCCTAATATAAGGGTATCAGATTTCACTTGCTGTACATGAAGTTTGGAAAGTGTAGCTGAATTTAAGTTAAGGACTACTGGCATTACTGTGTTCATCTCTTAAACAGAACATATATCCAGGCAATATATATGAGGAGCCAGATGAGATTCTAATATTATATTTCTGTAGTTTAATTTTCCCTACACCACTCTCACATAAGATAGGTACAAGTTTCTCTCAATTTTTAACACGATGTAGAAAGATGTAATCATAAACATATGATCAAAGACATGTAAAAAAGATCTATGATCCCTAAGATGCACATTTTATGCTGATCCAGCACTCATCAGTTGGCTATCTCTTATACATATCTTTATCATTGTTAAATATATAGAGATAACAAATTGTTATTGTTTAATTGATAACTGTCAAACTTGCTACCTTCACAACTTTGTCATAAATCATTTAATCAAAGTATATTAATAATTTTTATTAATCATTCATTATACTAAAAGTTATCCAATATAAATAATATTTCTGCAACATAATTTACATTAGAACACTAATTTGTTTAAAAAAAAAACATATTGAAGTAAGACATGGGATGTTGGAAATATAAATAAACAGAAAGAAGTGGCAAATTTCATAAGATTTTTTCTTTCTGATGGGCTTCATGCTGCATGGCAGGATTCAAGGAGGCAAAGTTGATCTGATATGAAGAAATCAGAAATCATCATTCTGGAGGTAAGAAGAATACACATTGTTTTGGATTCAGAATAGAAAAAGATTTATAAGTAGTCTTATAATAAATGAGAGACTAATGGTGTTTGAGGAAAAATGATATCGGAAATATTTCAGATCTGCATACCCAATCAGCAATTGTGATGATGAAATTGAAATAAAAAAAGACATTGAAAAAATGAATATAGTAATAGTTGTATAATAATAGGATTAGAACATGCAATAGGGCAAAGACCAGATGATAAAATGTAGATTATGAAGAATAAAAAAGGGGCTTGGTAATTAGTTTTGATAGCAATATGGTCTTTTTTATACAACAAACTAACCTTATATAGCTTAATTACTGACCAAGGCAGAGTCAAAAATATATTAATTTATGTTTGCATGGATAGATACTATCACTCCAAGACAGATGATAGTGGAGGTTTTCTAAAATGCATACATCATTATCATCATTTTCAAATATTATTGATTTATTTCAGGATGAGAGTTATTTCATTTTTTTTCATATACTGTGGCTGCCATCTTTTCAGATTTAAAAAATATATGTATATACATGTAATTAGAAAGAACTTGAACTCATACTTTCAAACTCCCTACAGTTATCCACTCCATCTATACAGCTGATACACATGACCACATACAGATGAAAAGGATAAATGATCTCCAATATACATATTTCATGCTGAACCAACACTCATCAGTTGGTCCAGATATATGTAAGAGATGGTGATCTGGACCAACTGATGAGTGTTGGTTCAGCATGAAATATGTATATTGGAGATTATTTCTCTTTCTCACATGTATGTGATTGTGTGTATCAGTTGTATAAGATAGAATGGATAACTTTAGGGAGCTTGAAAGTCTGAGTTCAAGTCCTTTCTAATTACATTGTTTAGTATAGACAATTTACATGTATTTGCCTGTATACTGCCTACCCCTTTTCTGTATATTTAAATGGACATTTTAAAGTCCTACATGTGAGGGGTCAGAGTGACAAAGTTAATATGAGTATGACAATTATACTGGCATCAATGAAGGCTTTGTATGTTCCATCCTTGGATTTTCAATGATATTAGTGGTTGAAGAGTTGGAGGGTGGAGAATGAAGCTGACATTAAAGTTTGATAATTTGCTATTTTAATATAATCTGAGCAATTATAGTATATATGTGTGGGAGACGGTGATCTCGTCCAACTGATGAGTGCTGCTTCAGCATGAAATACGTGTATTAGAGATCATTTATCTTTTTCACATGTATGAGGTCATGTGTATCAATTGTATAAAATGGAATGGAAAGCTATAGGGAGTTTAAAAGACTGAGTTCAAGTCCTTTCTAATTACATTGTTTAGTATAGACAATATACATATATTTAAATAGTATATAGATGTGTGCACATATATATACACAAGTTGAAAATCTCTACATTGTTAATACTTAAATAAAACCAATATGTTGTTAAAGCAACAATTTGATAATAAATGAAATGTCAGATTGCTGATATTCTATTCGTTTATTTAAGCATTAGCTGTGGTCATGTGATTTACATAATCAATTAAATATTGCTAATTATGGATTAATATGTATATACATATATGTATTGTGAACAAACAAAAAAAGCAAAATCAATTTTTATCAAGTTCTAATTTTTTTATTAATCTTTTTTTTTTTCCAATCATGGATAAATAAACTTGCTGGATAAGGTAAACCCCAGTTTCTGAAAATCATATACACAGGGAAATATTGTGTAAATAAAATATTTGGTGTGTAATAAACGGTGAGATTCCAAAGTCTGATTATGAATGGGAAGGAATAAATGAAAATATATATTTTAAACAATTTGATTTTGCATTATTTTTCTATTGTTTACCTCACTTTTCAAATTAGTTCTCTCTCCCTTTCCAAACTTACCATCCTCTGAAAAATGCAAAGGTTAAAAAAGCTGTCCAAAATCAAAAATGGCAAATCAGGAGCAAATAACTCAAGAGTATATGGCCTCCAATATTGCAACATAAAAATAAATAGTAAACCAAGATGGAAGCCCATATTTTTGATAAGTCTACAATTTTAGAGGTCCCCAAAAAGTGTCAAAAATGTCTGTTAGGAAATATTGCATTTAATATTTACATTTGATTTTTTATTCCTGTTATTTTTAAAAAAGAAATCATGGAAAAATTAATTGCAATATTTATAGTTTCTTTCTTTCTTTTTTTGGATTAACTTATTAACAGAAAAATGAAAAAAAAAATATAAATACGATATTTACACTTTATTTATATTGAAGGCATGCAATCATATTATAACCATTTACCACACTTTTCAGGAGGGCAGGATGCCGTACTTTCAGAAATAGTCTACAGCATCATGTTTTGTAACAGGAAGGGTCCCATATTTTTATCATTATGACAATTTACCAAAAAAAAACTGCTGACAAAAAGAGGCAAGCTGAATTGAATCAAAGTAAGACAATGTTAAGAGCATCTTGTCGCTTCCCATATTATAAGTAAAAAATTGAAATAATGCTAATTTATCAGAATTTGTTTTTTTTTATTTATTTAACAATCAGTATATTAATTTTGTTTTAATTTAACAACTAACACATCTTTGGTAGATTATAGGCCCTTGAAACTGTACAGTTATCAAAAATATGGAATGCCATCTTGGTTTACTTGAAAACTCACAATTATCAAATAAATAATTTAAATAAGAGATGTGCCAATTTTTTTTTGTTTAAAACAAATCTACACTTGAAATTTTTTATTTATTTAATTGCATTTCCAGATTTAGAGGAATACAAAAACATTAAGTGTTTTTAGCGAAATCAAACTATTATTGATCATAAGAAAATTTATAAATAAATAAATTTAAACTAACACTGAATTTATATACTTCCACCAGCCAGTTATCCATACCAAGGAAAAGGGTTTTGTGATAATTGCACAATCCAATATGTCAATGACAAATACATTTATGGATAAGTCCATTTTTCTGTTTATTTCATAGATTACGATGCTGTCATTTAAGTTCTTCTACAAAAAAATTTTCTTTTGAAATACTTCATGACAATGTCTAATTATAGTTCTTAATATATTCTGTTGTCTGCCAAACCTTCCCACTGGTAACAATCTTTTTTAGAAATTCTTGAGATAATCCTTATGTAAATGGGGTTTACCTCTCCCATGAAATGTATGTTCAGGGTCACCATAAAACATACTTTTAGAAAGCCTTGCAATGTTCATGCATTTGCATGTCAAATATAATGAGTTTTTATAAAGTATTATAATTTTATCCTTCTTATTGCATTGTCAAATCCATATAATATTAAGATTTGAAAGTATAAGTAGAAGTTCTGAAGAAGATTGCTGGGGCAGTCAAAACCATTAATAGTAGGTTGTAAAAAGCATTGTAAAATAGCATAAATGATATTAATATAAGTCTTTTATACTAACAGACTATAATATCTCATCCAACAATTTGAATACATATTGTTCAGTTTTATGATCGTATCATTGTATTTTTAAAATTTTGTCAACCTTCCCTAAATGAAACTTTACTTAGTTGCAGTAGTTATTTCCTTGTGATGAAACACCCTATCTTTTAAGTCATTAAATGCATCAGCAGCTTACTTGAATTTGTGTCACATCTCATAAAACTACCAATATATTTCAATTGGTATACATTCTCAAATGGATAACCTCCCAAGTTAAAAGTTGCTAAGGATTTTTCTTTCATCATTGGCTGATAAAGAACACAAGTTTTTCTGAGCATTAATTATTAAACTAAATGATCTTAATATGCTGCATTAAAAACATTAAGTACATTCTGTAGATGCAGTTTTAAAAAACTAACCCCCTCCCTGAACAATATAGATATATTTAAAAAACATGTCATAATTAATATTAATTAAGAATACCACTGTAGTGATGTTAAGTATTGTGGGTTTGAAATAATCAAATCAATTTAAATGCCCATATGGTTTTAGTACAGTAGATCATATCCAGGTATTGAGAGAAGTTATAGAAAGGACAAATGAATAGGAGTTGCCATTATACTTTGGATGTGTAGATTATGAAAAGGCATTTGATTCTATAAACATTTCTTCAGTGATTAAAGCATTGGATCATCAAGATATAGATCCAGGATATTGTCATATTTTAAAGAATATTTATAAAAATGCAATAGCAACAATAAGCTCGTTCTTTCTTATTTATATATTTGGTAACAATACACAGCTTTGAGGACAATTGTGCTACACATGCAAGTGAACTAGAATAATGATACTATGAAAGTCAACATTGAGAAGGGGGAGTGAAAGTAAATGGAGATTATTTAAGTCATTTAGATTTTGCAGATGATGTAATTGTCTTGCAAATAATGCTTTAGAGTTGCAGAAAATATTGCAGTAGTTATCAGATGAAAGTAGGAAAATAGGACTAAAAAAATGTTAAAAAGACTAAAGTAATGTTTAATGGATTTTCGAAAATAAAGATTGATTATGATGAGTTAGAAGAAGTTAACAGTTACAAATACATTGGTCAGATTATTAGTACAGATGGAAACATAATGGATGAAATTAATCATAGAATTAAACTTGTTGGAGTGTTTTTGGTAGAAATAACTTGATATTAAAAGGAAATATGCCTATGTATTTGAAAAAGAAGATTTTTAATAAATGTGTTTTATCAATACTCACTTATGAATCTGAGACTTGGACACTTAATAGAAGAGCAATACAAAAACTTCAAACCACTCAAAGAAGTATGAAGAGATG
The DNA here is from genome assembly GCA_028023455.1 of Epiperipatus broadwayi. NCBI lineage: Eukaryota > Metazoa > Onychophora > Udeonychophora > Euonychophora > Peripatidae > Epiperipatus > Epiperipatus broadwayi. Next base: position 1,690,698 of record JAQFVV010006284.1, on the reverse strand, counting down.
CATGTTGGGAGTAACAAGAAGAGATCAAAAACACAATATATGGGTAAGAGAACAAACAAGTGTTACTGATCTCATTGAAAAAATTAAAAGACTGAAGTGGAGTTGGGCTGGACATATTGCTAAGAGAGATGATAACAGATGGACAATTGAAATCTTAAACTGGATTTCAAGAGATTGAAAAAGACCCAGAAAGAAACCACAGGTGAGATGAATGGATGAAATAAGAAAGTGTGCAGGGGTGATGTGAAGAATAGAAGCTAAAGATCGGAGAAGATGGATTGAACTTGGAGAGACCTGCAGTGGATTGATAATGGTTGATGATGATGATGACATTAAATTTGAGGGGGGATATATTTAATTTTTTACATTTTTTTAGGATTAAATTTTCAAATAAATTGCCTTACTTTTTGATTTTCACTCATGTATATTATAATTATTGCAATAATGACGCTTGCCCTATATATAAATATGAACAATGATTATAACATATATATTTTCAAATAACATGAAGGATTTATACAATAAAAAGAAGAGAGTTTAAAAACTGCAATAAATATATGCTTGAATATCTAATAAGCAAAAAAATGCATATGGTTTTATTGTTCGGGAGTTCATTAGAAGTTCGAGCGCCAGACCTGCGAGAATCGATCCTGGGATGCTCTATCGACTATGCCAAACCGCGCAGGACGGCACAACTATAATATATATTAAAATATATTACTAAAGAATATCCCGATCCCAAAACGGTCAGTCTCCGAACTACGCCAAATCGCGCAGGGCGGCTATATCTATAATATATATTAAAGTATATTATTAAATTAATATTTAAAAAGATGCTAACTGGGTATCAATCTCATTAACTAGTAGAAATAAATAAAAAAACAAGTCACGCGTATAATTAATTTACAGTCATATATATTTATCAAATGAATCGTGGTATCTGAATCACTAGTAAATTAATCAGATTGATAAATAATAAAAAGAAAAGTTAAACAAATTCTATAATAATTTTCACTTTGGTTTCCACATTGTCAGTCTACAGTTGACCTTAGACGGCTTTTGGTCATTTATATTCCAGTCTATAGATACATTACTTAGACATTACCCTTGTTTCTACTCTATTTACATCCTAAAGAAATCGCGCGAAAAAAAAAGGAGCGTTAGATCAGAACCATGGCAACTAAACAACAACAACAAAAAAAAAGTACTATAAATTTAAAAACTTTAAAAAAGGCTTTAAAAAATGAATCATGAAACAGTACTTGTTTCTTGTCTTTCTTTTTCCATAAAAATCAGAATCAAAAAGATTTAAAACTAGATGTTTACAAACTTACGTAATGATTAATAGCCAGATATAATATACTAATATTGATTTTGCTTATTAGATTTTAATATTAATTCAGTATATTGTATATCAAAAGACATGAAGTGTTCAATAGCTCAATTGAATATTAAATGACGTACTAAAAAAAACAACTAAAACAATATTCTTATAAAGGGCTTCATAGCTACTGAGCAGTGCATTAATCTCCTGTAACGATCCCTAAATTCAAACTCAGTATGAAGTTAAGGCAGATATATATAGCAGATGAATTCCTAATAGTAATCAAGACTTTTTGGAGTAGCTAATACATACCAACCGAGATAATGACCCCTTGTTTGGTAAAAGTCAGTTTTTGGCTATGTTAAACTGAAGATTAGACACGACTGTCTAATAACGAAATTTTATAGACATATCTCTTTGGAAACATTTCAATGTAAAGAGTAACGTATAACATAGTCCAGAAGAAGCAATAATGGTGATAAATAAAAGTAACTACTTTTTGATCTTTAATTACGTTTTTATAATAAATGGCTACTGGCACCTTTACATCATCAATCAATGCTAGTAGATATTTTTCATTATTTGGTTTTTCCACTCATTTTTTTGTTTACAGACTACATTTTAAATAATATAGAAAGTATTTATTCAGCAGTCAGAAGAATCTTGCAATATAGTGTTTAATGCATTGCTATCCACTCCACAATATGGTGTTTGAATCCATGTCAAATTTGGAAATTTTTTTCAGTAAATTGAAAATTAATAAGCAATTTAAGATTTTTTTAGTAACTGGACATAGCCAACCTATCTACTTATATTAACCACCTATATATAAATATCTAACATATTCACAGTATATAGTTTCTGCATGATAATTTAGGGAAAAGTGTTATTTATGTTGATAAAAAAATTGATGCATTTGAAATCCTTGTTTAAACTTTGGTCTGATAATCTCATACAGCCAAAGCATTTCATATGAAGATGATACCTTTAATTTTCCTTTGCTTTCCTGTGGGCTATCACTAGTACTATATTTTTTGGTTTAGCATTCATTTGACAATAGAAACTGGAACTAAAATATAAACTGCTTTATTAGTTCAAAAAAAAATCTGAAGATGTCACTATTTTTCAGAAGTACTACAAATGAACTGACAATTTTATGATTGGTAGATCTTCTGTGGCTTCAAGAACATTTGCAATAGTATACTTGGAAACTCCTTATTGCAATTATTATGGGATTGTATTTTTTTGTAGTTTATTTAAATGCAGTATTTGTATAGAAATTATCTAAAAACAAATAAATTCATGTTTACACTTAGATTTTATTCAAATATGTTTTGATTTTTTAATAACACATATTAAAAAAACCTATATTAATAGTAAAAACCAAATTATGGTCAGTTATGCTTTCCCAAACACCATAGTAAGGAATTTTGAGATACTTTAATAATTATAAATGCAATTTTAAATTTTGGAACAGGATTTCATTGCTTTAAGATGAGTTAACAATAATTTGTCAAGGTTTATTCTCCTGTAAAAGAAAATATGCAATGCAATCCTTTTATTTTATTACATATAGTACATTAGGATTGCCTTTAATTTACCATATTCAATACAATTTTTGTGCACCATTTAGTGGAATGGTCTTTGGACTAATCCAAATTCTGGCATTTAAACTTTGGAGCAATAAAGCCACTGAATTATTTTGTTCTGTATTGAACTATAGGTTTATGATGTTCATAGAAGGCCTTTATATTAAGTGTTATGGATATCCCACTGTATATAAAACTGTTATTTTGCCAAATTTATTGCATGGAAATATAAAATGTTTTTTTTTTGTCATCATAATCTAAAGACAATAGAAAAAATACATTTAATGATGCTCCATAATATTTTTAAAATATAATAGCAGTGTCATAAGACTGTGTAATATGCTTTGCAGCTTTCTGGATGGTGCTGATAATGTAAAGGAACATCTCTATCAGATTGCCGTGTGAATAAATGAATATTAACAGAACTTTTAAAAAAAAAATTTATGATGAATCTCAAACATAGTTTTGAAAAAGAGAAAAATTTGTTTACATTACATTATACCAAAGATACAATATTGATTAATTTTGCTTAGAGAAAATGCATAAAAAAGATAGAATATGATTACATAGCTACAGTTAGGTTTGTTGCAAGATGTCAAATGAACAAAAAAAAGGATTACCATGTTATATATATATAACAATAAAAATAATAAATATAACAGTAATTAACTATTATATACAGTCTCTCATCCTCTTCAACTGCTGTTAAATTCAAAAAATATAACAGAAGCAATCATCATCAACTCAACAGCAGTTGAGAAGGGCTAAGGAATTAACCAAAAGTACTTCCGTAGATTGAGAGACTGTATATAATACTTCATTATCATTATATTTATTATTTTTATTGTTATTACAATAGTTTTTAATTAATGGACATTTTATTTGTATTATATGTATATATGAAAATAAAATCTGTTTTCAGACATATAGTGTATTAATTTTTGCATAGAGAAATTATTCCATCCAGCCCACAAAGAATCTTGTTTAAAGCTTCTAAAATCTCCAAAAAGCTTTTCATTTATTCAAACAGAAGATTCCTTTACTGAATTAGATTGCGAACATTTAGATGAAATCATATTTATCTTTGTTGAGGCCAAGGCTGTAATGAAGAACTATTGTGTCTTGAGTAATAGTGAGATTGTGATTGTATGTGAATTAAAAAAAAAACATTAGTTCATATGTATAGTAACCTTGAGAAAGATGAATGCGATTTCATTAAAATATTAGCAATCTAATTCAGTGAAGGAATTTTCTGTTTTGGTAGATGAAGATCTTTTTGTAAATTGTAGAAACTTCAAACAGGATTCTTGGAGTGCTGGGTGGAATAATTCCTCTATGCAAAAAAACTAATACACAATATGACCCAAAAAAGATTTTTATTTTCATGGTATAACTACAGTATGAAAATCTTCATTATAATATATACATACATATGGTCATCCTATTGTAAAGGTGGTTGGTTCTCTTTCCAAGTTGTTTGCAGTGACATCTTTGAATCAATGCAAGTATTATAGTACAGTTATTCGACACAAACATTTCAAAGTGTTAACAAGTCTTAATCCTGAGTTATGATATAAAATGTGTTTCAATTATCTTCAAGGCTTTCCTTGCTTTCATGAAATCTTGTAAACAACTTGAAAATAGTATTGTGACTCACGGCTTCATCAGTTTGAATCATTTCAACATTTCAGTAGCAGTTTTGCCTAGTTTATAGTAAAATTTAATATTAGGATGTTTCTTGGCCTAATACACGAGTCAGACTCACTTTATCATTTTTGTAGTAAATAATTATAAAATGTTGCTACATAGTACATGCATTCATTCACAGATGTCACTGCAGTCAGCTTGGGCAAAAAAATAAGAAATCCACTATCTTTTCAATAGTACACATTGTGTATATGAAGTTATTAATATTGTGTATATGAAGTTATTTATATTTCATGAATTGCTTTGTATATTATCATAGGCTTTAATTTTAATTTTCTTTTGCCTCTCAATGTTTTTTTTTTTTTTTAATTTGTGAATGTAAATGGTCATGCTCATTTACAAGCGATTATTGATGAATGGAAATTCTTTTTATTCACAATGTTTGAAACAAGGAAATACAACAATAACAACAATCGCACCTAGTGACATATATCTGATTGGAAGGTAAATGCTTTTTCTATCCTTCTATGAAAGGGGATGTGTGCTATAGAGGCCTTTCGCAAGCATTTTTTTTAAAAAAAATGTTAACTCATTATTTCTAAACTTTTTTACACTTTAAATTAGTTGTTTGCTTGCTCTGCTTATCATTTCTGTTTAGTCTTAGCACCCAACTTCGATATATCTGCACAGACAACTGTCAGTGTGTAATTATCTGCTTAGAGGTCTAAATTTACTTCAGTCACATTCGATTAGGTTTAAACTATTACTTTAATAATGCAAAAGATTTTTAAGACATTTTTTTCGTTCCAAAATAATACTACTTGATCCGTTTACAGTTAACAGAAATTTGTCAAAACACGACCAGTTTAGCAAAAAATAGAAAACATATTTATCTATTTTAGAAATTAAATAGATACGAGAGATTGATAATTATAACCTTGAAGGCTTTTACACAAATTAATTAGAATTTAATCACGACCTTAACATTTAAGTTAACAAATAAGCACAAAACAAATAACTGTTAAATTAGGAATCAACAAAAATACTGCAAATGCGTTTATCAATTCTACGGTTTAAAATATACAGTAAAACAATTTAATCAACTGAGATTTAAAATAATTGCGAACGTCTATTTCAAACCCTTAAATTAAGGCTGGGATCACATTGAAATAAGCCACCTGCATTCTTCAGACAACATTATTAATGCTTTACGATTTAACTTTCATAAAAAAATAAAAATCCATTTCTAACTTAATGATAAATTTAAAAACAAATTAGACGCACTTATATTTGATACTTCACAGGTGATACATACGGATATCTAAGTGAAAACATGTGTTCTTATTGCTCATAGAAATCTTTAACAAAGCTCATTAAATAAATATAATCAATTTTCAATATTATATATTTTTAAACTTGTAATCTGTCATATATTTAACAGTTTCTTGTTTGTTTATATTAAGACGGGCAGCGATTTCATTTACATTCAAAGAAAACTCAAAGCAGCAGTTAACATGCTTCGACTGTTTATTAATAGCAGTAAAAGACAAACTATATAATATGACACTCTACATGAAAAGAAAAAGGCGGAACTAAAATAAACACATAGAGAAACATTAGTTGCTAAATAATAAAATTTGTCATAAAATAAATTTATTGATGGATGTAATCTATGAAATAAAATCTTTAAAAAGATATGGTTTATTACATAAGACAAGATTACCATATTACTGTAATATAGTCACCAGTAGTTTTTTTTTGCCAAAAAGGCAAAAATCCAAATCGTATTTCATTAAACGCTTCATTATGACTACTGTAAGAGGATGTGGATATAAAAGAAAATAAATGTACGCTTTCAATATATATATACATGTGTGTGTTTGAATATGTACATAAATGTGGATATAATTTATATTAAAAGCTTGTTCACTACAAATGGTAAAGCAAGTTAATAGAAGCTAAACATTATACTTAAGTATTTAATGTGCCAATAATTAGATATAGATTCCAAAGTCATAGTTAGTATAAACAATTTTATTAACCTGTCACGTTATGCATATTAATAAACTGAAACGTGATATAAAAGGAAAATAAAACACCACCTACCTGAGTACAGGGCTCGTTACAAATTACTCCCGTCCAACCTGGCCCACAATCACATGCTTTACTTTTAAGATTGCAAACACTACCATGTTGGCAAGAATTACAGGTATACTGACAATTTTCCCCAAAGGATCCTGGGATACATTCTGAAGATGATAAAACAAAAGGCAGATTAAGAATAACAAATAACAGCCGTTTAACAGCGTACATAATAAAATAACTGTTAAAATATATTCTACTAATAAACACTCTTATTTTCTGCTTGTCTTAAGCTCTCACAAACAAACAGTAAACACCTGATAAGTTTTTCTTTTTTCTCATAAATCTCACTAGAGGGTACTCCAGTCTATTTTTGAATGCCAAGTTAAATCAGAGACTAATGAAAAAACAAAACTTACTGAAGTAATATAAAATGTAAATAAAACTTGTTTACGTTTTGTAAAGACTATAATCATTTGTAAAAATAGAGTTGTAAACAAGTATCATTCAATTTTCGTTGCGACTTAGAATATAGGAGAAAAGAAATACATTATTCTTTTTTTTTAAAAAAAAACAAACTTAAAACTAATAAAAGACTATATCATTTTCGAAAGTAATTATAATTAAAAACCAGTTTAATAATATTTTTTAAAAAAAATTATACAGTTGTGAAATATTCGTGATTAATCTTTATGTGTGTACGTATACGTTGAAGATACCTATGAACACACACATCACTACATTACATATAATTAATAAATATACGCTTCAAAATATATTTGAATAATGTATTTGCCAAATCTTTAAGAATTGATGAAGTAGACGTAAATTATCATTTTACGCTTCCTAAGCAATCTAACAAAGAGTTTGGCATCCTGACATTAACACAGAGATTTCAGAAGTACAGAAAAGAACAAAAGAAAAAATACTAATGTCCTTATTGCTCGGGATTTCGTAAGAAGTTCGAGTGCCGGAATCGATCCTGGGACACTCCGCCAACCGCGCCAAAGCGCGCAGGGCGCAGAAAAGCATAATGAGACATTAGCACAAGGCGTTTAATTTATTTCTGTTGTGATATGAAGTTGAGATGAAGTATGTATTGATAAAAACAAACAAAAATGAATATAAAGAAATAGCCTTTATTTTAATTAAATGACACAGCTACTATAAATCAAATAAATATGTGCTTCCAAACAAATAAATATAGGCATTTAATATGATTTTTATCAAGTGGTAGGAACATGCTTTAACTTTTAAAATACAGTACTTTTTTCCTTTCACTCCTTTTTCCTCCTTCACTCCTTTAATAAGCAATCCCTAACTTTTTTTGCAAATATAAAGACATTTGCTTCAATGTGATTTGAAGAACCTCCACTCCCAAACTGTCTACTGCATAGCACTTGTTAATTGAGGATAAAAATATACTTTGATACAATTCCCAACACAGTAGGAGGTGTAAAAACTGAAATACTCATTAAAATGTTCATCAATTGCCTATAAGGTTTGGCTCGTTTTTTCACAAGAGTATTGTACCTCCCTCCCCCAAATGTTTGCAGTAAAAAACATTTTTGTTTGATCAATGAATTTTCATAGAATGGTGATGGCACTGCAGTCACTTCTGGCTTACTTTCATTGTAACATTAGTTTACTGTTTTACCTTTGTTTGATGGAAAAAACTGGAACCAATATATTTATTGATTTATTAGTTTAAAAAAAGAAGAAGCTGCCACTACTTACATAAAACATAATGCAAATGAGATAACAATGCCAGTAATATATTTATGATTAGTTTTGTAAAATATCTATTTTAAGACAAAAATATTTGATTATACTCAGATTTTATTCAAAAATATTTGTTTTTAAGAAAAGTAAATACATATATAACAGTGAAAAAATATATAATTGCCTGAAAAAGGAACATTCACAAATACCCTAGCCATTATTTTGGTCATTTTTTAAATAATTATAAGAAGAATTTTAAATTTTGAAACAAAATTTGAAAACATTATTATGTCTATGCACTGGATTTTAGACATTATCAGTAATGTGGTATCATCCAAAAAGAAATTGACTTTATTACTTTCTGTCTATGTTTAAAAAGTTGAAATATTATTTTTAAAAATGTTTTTCGTTTATAATCTTATATTTGTAATAAATAATGTAAATTTTTTTGATATACATTACAGAATAAAGTATTAATATTAAAATAAAATGTTGGAAATACAACCCAAACAGCCAATAAGGAATGACATTAAAATAAAAGAGAATTAATAAATGTTTAAATTCCCAAGAAATTAATCCACAAATAAACAGATAAATTACACAATTTATTTCTAATTTTTATGACTAACAAAAACCCTTTATTTTATGATATTTAATAGAAATGAAGGATTTTTAAATTTTAATTATCTTTTGTTTATAAAACTTTAATGATGTGCAAACTGGAAATAAACTTTTCAATGATTAACTTTTTATTTAATTAATAAATAATTATACATATAATATTCATGTATAAAAGTTAACTGTGAATAGCCAATAAGTAAGGCTCAAGTGGGAACATCTGCTGTTTTGTAGAATAAGATATTGATTCATCAAAAGTGCAAAAATGTTTCTAATAGTCTTTTCAGTGCTTTACTAACATGTGATATGTCTGAGTTTGGATAATCTAACTGCCAAATGGCGCCACATATTAAAACCCATGAAAAAATTAATCCATAAAATTTTTAAGGTACATATATCTTTGTTTAAAAAAAGACAGCAAAATAATTTTTTAATAATAGTAAGAAATCAAGCAAATGCAAATTATTCTACTTTGACAAGAAAACTAACAAATATTTTATTATTATTACTTTAAAAATGAATGTCTTGAAAATATAAATGATTTTTTTTTCATCTACTAGTAGGACAACAACTGTAAACCTCTTCACAAAATGACACTAAAGTATCAAGGAAAAATACATTTTATAAAATGTAGGCATTATTTTAATATAATTATGCTTGCTAAAATGTCAAGTATTTTCATACTTTTATTTAATATACTTCTGGTTATAAATGAATTATATTTTGGGTTGTATTTTTAATGCTTCAATGATTAAAGAATCAAAGACACCAAAATGTATAGATACTGAAGTGCGTTCAGATTTGCGTGACTATACAAGTGAATGAGCTTGTATTGAAAACATTATTGTGTTCCAAATTTTGGACTGATGGCTTTATGGTTAGCTGAAAAGTTAAAAGATTGCTGCTGGAGGGTTGCATTAAAACCTAAGATCTAGGTGCAGTGCTCTCAGATCCAAGGCTCCTCACTGATGAAAGCCAGAAGCTAGAAACTAATCTAGAGATATTGGATGAGTAGGCACAGATAAGGATCTTCTTGCATATACTGATTACTATGAATTGATTGGGTGATGCTCCTATATGGAGAATTTGAAACTGCTGTAACAGCTTGTATAAGCAAAGGGAATGGTGATCATGTGATGTTTAGTAGTTTAATACCAATCCTGTCCATGGTATGGTTATTAAAGAATGAAAAACACCAAAATGTATAGATACTGAACTGGTATCAGATTTGTACTACTATACAAATAAATAAGCTGGGATTGAAAACATTATTGTGTTTTCATTTTGAACTCGTAGATTTGTAGTCAACTAAAAAGGTGGTTGCTGGAGGGTTGCATTAGATCTTAAGATCTGGGTCCAGTGCTCTCAGATCCAAGGCTTCTCATGAACAAAAGGCACAAGCTAAAAACTAGTCTGGGAATATTGGATAAGTAGATACTAGATTGGATTTTATATACAAGCCAAGAATGCATCTGCTGATTACTATGGCTTGCGTTGGGTGGCATTACTGTATGGAGAGTCTGTTTTAACAGCTTAGGTAAGCAAAGTAAATGGTGATCATGTGATGTTTAGTGGTTTAACAGACTTATGTAAAATAAATTTCAATGCAAAATATGAAATACAACCTATTTATTTGTATTGGGCTTCAAACCTGCATTTCCTTTGTATGGATGCTTTGGTTTAATACATTCAAAATGTTGTCAGTTACTTTCTTACAGATTACTTTTGTATTATTTCACTTGCCAAAATGTAGATTTCTAACCAAAACGTTTTCTTTATTGTAAATTAGTTTTGACATGAAATATGAAACCAGATCTATTCATTTATCATTTGATTTTGTATCTGCATGTTACTTCTTATGAATTGCTTTCATTAATGAATTAGAATTGATTTTCTTACTAAAATACAAATTATTTTCAAATAAGACCAACACTCATTAATAAATACATGTAGTTTTATATATTGCTTTTATTAAACACAATTTAGTAGCTAAAAAACCACTTAGTAAATTCAATAATAAGTACATACACTTTATTTTTTATTAATTCAATTATTGCATGGTTTCTCTTATGCGGTGTTTTCCAGTAGATAGATTTCCAACTTTGGTTAGATCACACATTAGAACAGCAACATCTATTCTTTTTTTCATTTCACTTTCTTTTTCTTCTTAAGCCGCAAGCCAACTCTTTACACAATCTGCAACAATGAGATAAATCTGCACTTTAAATACTCATAACATTTTTTTAAAACATTCCTCACTGTGGAGAAAATATTGTTGGTTGTGGTATGTAGTACTTAAATATATTTTATACAAGGTAATATAATCATTTATAAATTCTTTGGAACCAAATTTGGGACATACGTTTTATTTTAGAAAATGATTTCATATTTAAACAGTTCTGATTAAGAATCTCCCTTTGTTATGAAAGTGGAAATATGAGAAAAGATGTTGACCTTGCTCAATCTGAAAGATCATTGCTCATTAAAATGATAGTAACAGATATAAAATCAGTAATGGCAATAGTAGTAAGGTAGAAAGTATTGTTACTAACAGAAATAAATATTTAGATACATAAAATGTGCGAACATTTATTGAATTTCTTAAGACCTGAACAGAAACATTTATAATTAAAGAGATATCAAGATTTAATATTATAGCGGCTCCTAGTACAACTTAATGGTTGTGTTCTGATCTATTGTATCAGCCACTTGATGGTGTTGATGCTAATCAAAAACACATTAATATAACATTCCTGAGCTAGCGATTCTCTATTAATATTGACTCTTTTTTTTTGTTTACAAATTTTACTTTCTTTTGTTTATAAATTATTTTTCCCAAATAATATTTTTGACAATGGAACAATAATAGTTGTTTTTTAATTTTTATTGACAAGAGGGTCTTTTTTGGTGTATGCTCAAATAGTAATTTGGGTTTTTTTAAATAGTATTACTGATTTTTTAAAATTTGATTGACAAAATTCAAGAAAGAAGATTTTTTTTATGTATCTTTAAATAATAATTTTGGTTTACATTTGATTGACAACAATTAGTGGAAGGGGTGTTTTTGTGTATGATTAAATAATAATTTACTTTTATTTTACATTTGATTGTCAACAAAACAATTATTGGAAGAAGGTTTTTTTTGTGTATGTTTAAATAAAAATTTAAGTTACTTTTATTTTACATTTGATTGACAACCAATTTTACTTTCTTTCATTTATAAATTATTTTTCCCAAATAATATTTTTGACAATGGGACAATAATAGTTGTTTCTTAATTTTTATTGACAAGAGGGTCTTTTTTGGTGTATGTTCAAATAGTAATTTGGGTTACGTTTAAATAATAATTTATGTTACTTTTATTTTCCATTTGATTGTCATCAATTATTGGGAGAAGTGGGTTTTTTGTGTATGTTTAAATAAACATTTAAGTTACTTTTATTTTACATTTGACAAAGGCCATTTGGAATCCCTCAAACAAGCTGCCTTTATGAAGTGAACATTTCTGTCAGCAAGAATGAGACTTACAAATGAAAGTCCAAAGATGTTTATGGACCTCAAGTCGCATATATTCGCCACACAAACATTTCTTTTCTTTCAGCAGGATGTTTTTCTGCTATAGAAATGTTACAGTGCCTGCTTCTGTGTCTGGCAATTGCCATATTTTCAAGTTTTCTGTATTCGAATTAGCTATATTCTTGGTCTTGGAAAATTACTTGCTAAAATGTGACTTAAAGCATGATCGCCAAAATATTGCACTACCCCACCCTAATAGAGAATTTAGGAAGCTTACAGCTTTATGAGGAACAATCACAACACTGTTAAAACTGTTAAAAGGTAACGGTACATCAATTCATATGGAAAAAAAAAACACCCCAGTGAAAATTTAAATAATTTTGATACAATGAACTTAACATACCCTCATACGATACTGTTACATAAAATACATAACATAGTATTACAATATAGTGCATAACACAAACAACTATGACATTTTCCTCTGCTTTTAGCACAGGAAAAACCACAGTGTTAGTCGCCAGCCAAGTTAAAACTCTTTCTAGGTTTTATTGTTGAAAGAAGGTTTAACTCCAAGTTAACACTCTTTCTAGATTTTATCATAGAAAGAAGGCTTAACTTCAAGTTAACACTCATTCTAGGATTTATTGTAGAAAGAAGGCTTAACTGCTTGGGTGCAGCCATGGAAATGGCATATTTCTAGAAATTAAGCTAGAAATAGCACCATACAGTGTCTGACACAATAGATCAGAACACAACCAACTTAACTTTCAGATGAAGAAACTTTAATCAAACAGATGGATGGTTATAATTTATATTGAAAAGGAAGAGCATTGAATGAAAAAGAACTAAAGGGTATTGAATTCACTACTAAGTCTAATATAGTATCTTCTTTTGTTGAAAATCTTACCAAGTTAATGAAAAATCAATAGTATCAGTAATAGCTTTACACAATAGTATTTGTTTATCAGTAATTCTCAAATATCAAATACAGAAAATTAAGAGCAAGTTGGCTTTTACTTCTTGTTGAACAGCATTATTATGTCAACACCTTTAAATGATCAAAACTTCTTTTTGGAAATTTTAAGATGCTTATTAATAGAAACAACAAGTTTTGTTCCAGAATTATTAGTAATAATGTTTTTGGCTCTGTAAACTCAAGGTATTATTGAAGTTTTGCACAGTACATGGATTACCCATGACAAAATTTTTGTTTAAGCCAATAAATTTCCATAAAGAAACTTGGCTGCATTCCTATTCAAAGCAATAGTATCTTATGAATAACATCAAGTTAAAATTTGAAATGTAACTAATTAGTACTATTTGATTTACACATGTATATTATTGAAAGAGTCATAAAAATACTTCAAGGGTAAAATGATACCTGAATTACAAACAAATTTTATTTTAAATATACTTATAGAAAGTGTTCACTTTTTTAAAAAAGTATTTATTATTTAATGAATAATATTTCTGTGATGTAATTTTGACTACACATTCTCATGCAAAGTAAAAACCAGTTTCTATCCATTTTTAGCACCTTGTGGAGAGATGTAATCATAAACATATCAACTGGTGAATGCTGGATCAGCACAAAATGTGAATTTTGGGAACCATACATCTTTTTCACATGCCTTTGGTCATATATTTATGATTATACCATTCCACAAGGTGTTAAAAGTGGATAGAAATCAATCTCTACCTTGAATGAGAGTGGTGTAGTGAAAATTACACTATAAAAATGAATGCCTAATAAAAATTATTAATATATTCCCATTGAGTGGTTTGTATCAAAGTTATGAGGATAGTAATTTTGACACTAATCAACAAAACTGTGTGCCTATCTATATATACTAGACAATGATAAAGATATGCATAAGGCATAAGAGATTTAATCTGTGCCAACTGATGAGTACTGGTTCAGCATGAAATATGCATTTTGAGGATCATATTTTTCACGCCTTTGGTCATATGTTTATGATCACAACCTACCATAAGATGTTAAAAGCAAATAGAAAACAGTTCCTATGTAATGTGAGAGTGATGTAATGAAAATTATACTACAGAAATATTGTCCATTAAGTGGATAATCTCTGATTTAATGAATGACTAATAAAATTTTGAACTATTCATGATGAATTTAAACAGCTATAAATAAATAAAATTGCTAATTTAGATATCAAACTTATCATATTATTAAAACATACAATTCTTTTAAACTGTATGCTGTGGATACAATTAATTCATTAAAAAATAATCTTTATGGATTTTCTAACAGAAATAATGAATTATTTGTGACTTCATTAAAAAAGAAATACAAAAAGGGACCAAACAATCAGAACCATTCTCTGGTAAGATTGCCTGTTGTAGTATATACTTTTGCTGTTATATACTTTTTCAGAAAGCCTTCTTGCATCAATCTACTAAGTGACATCACTATGTAAAATCATGGGGACAGATAGCACATTTTTTTCTGAACTGCATTTCATATATTTGTCAAAAACTTTTTATAATACTAAAATGTTGAAATTAACATTTATATTTTTTTTATGCAAATGACATTTTTCTCTCAGATTTAGTTTGTAAACAGTCAGGCATTTTATCTGCAAGTTATGAAATATTTACATGATGCAGTAAAATGAAAACATCCCATTTTGTGCAAAAAAGGAGTTCAAACTCTATCCCAACAGTGTCACACTTTTAAATTAAATTCAGCATCACTCCGCTTACCTACCAGCTGCATTCATTCAATCTCACTTTGCCAATTTTTTTTTTAATTTCTCGAATAAAAAAATGTCTTAATTTTTTTTGTGCGGACTTAGAACTGAGATCGCTTTGCAAGTGTTTTCGGACTATTTTGAAAAGTGACAAACTGTTTTAGTCCAGTGCATTAAATTGGCATACTTTTAAAAGTGATTCAATTTGCAACACCTAAAAATAAATATACATTTTTTTTATTACAAAATTCCGGTTATTTTTTGGGCCCCCCTGCAGTTTTTCATAACAATTATCAAGTAAAACTGCAAAAGAGAAACATATCTTTGAAGCCTATAGTTGTTTTAGATCTAAATTTTTTTTGACACAGTAAATTAGCATATAGATCTGGAAAAATTTTTGTCCACAGACAACATATTTTAAAGGGATGAATGGAATATTATGATTACATTTTGAAGAATACACAAAAAATCATGAAGTTGAATAAATCCTAGCTATCCTTTTATATTTGGATCGTTATATATAGCTTAATGCAGTTAAATAAGCTCTATTTAAAGTCAAAATTAGAAAGCTTGCAAGTCATGAAAAAAGATATCGAATGTTTTAATATAAATTAGTGATATGTTAGTTTCCAAACTATTGTTTTAAATGTACATAAATTCATTATGTTGTGCAACTTGATCTTATTGTTTCTAAAAAGATCACCAAACTTGATCTTATTGAAGTGCCAATTGTTACAATTTCTAAAAATAAAGAGGGTAAAAAAAATTACTACAGAAAAACTACTTTTAACGTTTTCATTAAATATGCTGCTTTCAGTCATAAAGAAATGATACTAAAAGACATAGTATATTTTAAGAGACTGAAAAAGCACTATCAACATTTTTTTTGCCAAGTGAGTGTAAGAAGTGTGTTAACAAAGGTGCAGTAGGAAAGTTTGTGACTTTATTTAAAATTAACTGCTTTTCCGTTGGAGTCTCCTCATATTATGCAGCTTCTATACAGTAAAACAATAGGAAGCATTAAATACTGTTGATGGAAAATTTGATGCATGCGAGGACAAAACTGGTGCTAAACAAAGATATATGTTGTTCCAATTGTTCCAATTTCGTTGTTTATTTTTATGACAGTCATTTTAGGAACAGTTTATGGGGTGTGCATCAAAATATGCCATAGATTTAATTTGAACCAATTAAAATCAAAACCTTAGCCCTTTTGGCTTCAAGATTTAAAATAAGTTAATGATTATTTTAATCTTGCTAATGGAAACTATGCATATTTTTAATGCTTAAAATACAAACTATAATAACTTATGTTTTAGTAATTGAAGTTTAAAAACTCAAATGCTTTATCAGCTAGAGATGGAAAAATATCTTTAACAACCTTTATCTTGGATGATTGTCAGTGAATTTAGTGCAATACAGAACCAAAGTGCAGAAAAAGGGAGGGAAAAGATATTGGGGAGAGGGGTAGAAAGAAAGAGGGAGTGGGTAAAGAGAGAGAGGGGGAAGAATGAAGGAAGAAAGAGAGGAAGGGAGAAGGAAAGAGGGGGAGACAGGTAGAGAGAGAGTGTTAGAATATTTCATCATAGTAGTATAATTATTGCATTTAAAGGAAGAGAGAAGAGAAGAGAGGGGGGAGACAGAGATGGAGAGAGTGTTAGAATATTTCATCATAGAAATATAATTATTGCATTTAAATTAATTTTATTGTGAATTGTTACTTTGCTCAATTTACCATGCTGAAATAAAACAGAAAACCCATACCAACATAATATAAAAGCATTGGAAATTTTCTCATTTAAGTACAACCTGTATAATTCTAAAACTATAATCTTAAGGTAAATCTGTAGGCTTATCAGCTTACTAAATGTGATGCCATTAAACCTATCATTACAAAGCGATTCTCTACTGCATTGTAGTTCACAAGCATATAAACAATAGCAAGATTTATAAAGAAATACTCTACAGCAAATTTGATATTTTGGTAAAGATCGATTCCATTTACCATAAGAGGTAATATTAAAGATATTCTAAAAATATGCAAATGCAAAATTAAAACAGGCAAAACTTTCTATATGATTGCCATTCAGTGCAAACCAGAGTAATCAATGGATGCCAGAAGGCTTGTACATAAAATACCCATCTAGTGCCTACTTATCCAATACCTCCAGACTAGTTTCTGGCTTGTGGCCTTCATCAGTGAGAAGCCTTGGATTTGAGAGCACTGCACCTAGATCTTAAGATCTAGTGCAATCCTCTAGCATCCACCTTTTATCTCTACTTAACTACAAAACTATGAGTCTTAAATTAAAAACACCATATAATATTTTCAATCCAAGCTCATTAGCTTATATAGTCATGTAGGTCTGAACTCAGATCAGTACATAAACATTTTGGTGTCTTTGGTTATTTAATAACCATAGCCACCACTATCCTATTAGACAGAATTTACTCTGCACTGAGTGGCAATATGTATAGAGAGTTTTGCCTGTTTTAATAACAGTTATAAGCAATCATACAAAATGGTGATCATATGATGTTTATTGGCTTAAAACCAATCCTGCCTAATAAAATAGTGGTGGATATGATTATTAAAAAAACCAAAGACACCAAAATGTATAGATACTGAACTGAGTTCAGACCTATATGACTATATAAGCTAATGAGCTTGGATTGAAAATATTATAGTGTTTTCAATTTAAGACTCATAGTTTTGTAGTTAACTAAAGATAAAATGTGGCTGCTGGAGGTTGCATTAGATCCTAATATCTAGGTGCAGTGCTCTCAAATCCAAGGCTCCTCATTGACGAAGGCCACAAGTAAGAAACTAGTCTGGGAATATTGGATGAGTAGCACTAGATGGGGATTTTATGCACAAGCCTTCTGGCATCCATTGATTACTCTGGCTTGCATGAGTGACAATATGTATAGCGAATTTTGCTTGTTTAATAACAGTTATAAGCAAGCATAAGAAATGGTGATCATATGATGTTTATTGGCTTAAAAACATGCAAAATTTATTTCTTTCATGGGGATAATGTAAATACAATGGGAAAATACAATTTAGAAAAGCATGTTGTGGTCCAAAATGGCAAATGAATAATGGTAAGTCACTTGACTTCTCATTTCACTATTCATATGCTTGTCTCAACATATTGTAAAGACATCTAATGTTAAATGAATATATTAAAGGCCAGCATGTAAAATATTCAAATATATCTGTGTGAATCATTAAATGGTTAGTGCAATTATCCCAAAATTCATAAACTTTTTACTCTTCCCACCATTCTAGAATTAGAATAGCTTATACTCATTTATGAATGGCTATTAGGAATAATTTATTTAAAAAATGTCAAAAAATCATTATAAATAAATTGTATGTCTCCAAGTCTAAAGTAAAAGCATCCTGTGAAATTAATATATACATGCTGATTGTTGAATATGTTATGAACCATGATTGAAATGGTATGTGCATTCAAAATAGTACCTGCTCCAAACATATTAATATGAATGTTATATAATGAGTGTGAATAGTTATTAAGAAGCTTTTCCGAATATCCCTATCCACAGAATGGTTTCTAGCTGCTGGCTGTTGTCAGGGAAGTACAAGGATCTTAGTGCCTTACTGATGACAGCCAGCAGCTAGAAAATGATCTGGAGATAGAGATATTCGAAAAAGCTTATTAAGAGCTATTCATGCTCATTATATAATTTATTTGTAGTATAAGCTTATTAAATTAAGTCACATGATGTACGACTTGATTTCCTTATATTAGGGTGGAATTTAGTGTTCATTTTTTAAAATAACTACTGCTCAATCTAAATGTTAATGGTTATTAAAAACTAAAATTGTCAATTTGGATTTTCAAGGCTAATATTTGAGATAGATATGTACACATTCTAATAAAAAACTAAGAATCTCTATCATACCATGTTTTACCTAGCTTATCATTGCTCCTAAGAAGGGTTGTAATCTGGCTTCTCTTTTTCTTTTCTGATAGTATCCAATTTAACATTTGTTTTAGTAATCTTTCCTGAGACATCCTCTGTCACATTTGATGTCTTTTACTATAATGGGTTTGCCATTCATTATTTCTCAAATTCTTTTATTGCTTATGCCCTCTCTCCTTGACTCCTGTAAATCATTGTCAAAAATTAATTTCCATAGCTGTCAATTCTCTTTTCATTATTTCCTTAAATTGCCAAATCTCATTGCCATATATAATAATACTGCTGATGTTTGTGTCATATTTGTCATTTATTGGCTATTGATATATTCTGATCTCAGAATTCAATCCCTTAATCAGCTCTGTAAATTTTATATCTAATATAAAACTTCACCTGTTACTCCTTTGCATGACCTTCATATCTATATATTTATATTTCTCATATTTTCCAATCTATTATATTAAAAATAATAATTGAATAAAAAATTATTTAATAAGACAACTTTTATAATAATATATTTAATTTCACCAACCCATATTTCGCCTCCATACTGGAGCCTTATCAAGATGTAAATACACTTACATTACAATTCTTCCTTTTCTACAGCAACTCCACCTATCTATTATATATCTACCAATCATAAACCAATACATAAATAGATATATTTGTGAATTCATAGGTTTGTTTGTATAATTATTTTATAGCTCATTGTTAGATTTTTATATTCTCTGGTTCTCTCTTTTTTTTTTCTGGTGTTTAAATGGCTATATTTGATTATGAATGGTCACTGATTATGATATCAGTTAATTCACACAGATATATATATATATTGAAACGGAATCTGAGGTTCAGATTATGTTTCACAGTCCTATTCTATCCCTCACCAACAAACTGGATTCAAATCCCAGTCCTACATATATATACGCACCTATTTGTTTCAATTTTTTTTAAATTTTGTATTCAAAATAAATGTTAACAAGAGATTTAATAATCTTAAATTAAATAAATCAATAATAATATTTATATAATATTAATAGGTCATATATGTGCATAAATCACAGGTATATATTAAAAGTGATGGGCAATTACGTATAAATTAATATTTATATTTGTATATGTTATAAGAAAATGTATATTTAAAATTTGATGTATTAAAAATATGTATGTAATGGCGGTTGGGATAATGTAATCAGTTTGGTAGCTTGTAAAAGCATTTTAAAACAAAATCAATTAGCGTGATTAAATTATTATCTGTATTAGAAAATTAAATAAATTTCATAAACAAAAGTTATCATTTGGTAAAATCTATTTCTGAGTCAGAAATAGATTTAAAACAATTGTTTCAAAAATACTAATCCGTTTGCATTGTTTTACACTACCTGATTCACAAAGGAGAAATTTCTTACTAAAAAAAGCTGTTTTGCAGTATTATTTTATAGCCATAGGTACTACGACTTAATAGCATTCTTTAGATAAACTGGAATCATATAAATAGGGCCCAAAATTCAGTCAAAAAAGGAGATTATGTAGATTCGTATGGCATCCGCCGAACGAATCTACGTCACTCAAATTTTCAAGAAACACCTTCTCTCCATAACCAGGACACCTCAACTCCAGCCGGCCTGCCACTAAAGATGAACATTCACGAACCTGCTGCTATACCTGGGTGATCTGCTACCTACTTTCCAAAGGTAAAGCTGTAAAGTGCCACCTTTATGAACTCAGAACTTTCTCCTGTTTAACTCTTAAAATATAAAAATTTAATATTAATTATTTATAACTTCGTTATAGTCTATTTTATTCTATGACCCTTTCAATTAGCCTCGTGATTAATATTTTAATTTAATGCGGCAATTATTTTATTAATATTTTGTCTAATATATATATATTTTTAAATGCTAAATGATATTTCAATGAACTCCCACCCTCATCAGTATAGTTATTTTTACCTTAGCTCCTCACATTAGATAGGAGTGACACTTAATTAATTAGCTTGTTTTTACTTTTAAAACTATAACGCTTGCTAGGTTGGGAGAAAATTATTTTAAAAAATGTTTTACTAATTATTATACTTTTTGCATAAACAACAGAGGGACAAATAAAGTTTCATCTTTGATTAGTTTACGATTTATACAATGTTAATAATCTCAGTAAGAGCGCAATATTAATACAAACAAATATGCTAAATATATATATTACTTTTTATGTCTTTCTTCCCGCCCATCCAAACTTTATTGTATACTATGTTATACATATGTGGGATTTTATTAAATAAGTGTAATGAAAGGGGGGAGGGGATTTAGAACTTTTGTTGACATTAAATATACTTTTCTAAATAATATCTTTAAACTTCGTTTAGTAAATACGATCATACCATTATCTTTGATGTTATTATTATAGGTTGTAAGCTCAATTATAGATATTTGACTAGTTATTAGTCCGGCCCAAAGTGTTGTTAGCATAGGCCACTCTTCATGTTTTAAGCTTTATCTAGAGACACGCGTCGGAATGCCCGAGCTGTCTCATCTTCATTTCAGGTCGTAAACAGGGTGATGAATGTCCCTGGACCATATATATATACTCGTGCAACGAGAGCAATGCATGGGATAATTCCGGCAAAGTTCGGCCCAGTGCATCTCCATCCGAGGACTTTTTGTCAACCGATTCCACAAAATGTGGGGTGGCAAGTCGGCTAGACTGTTTTCTTTCATATGATAAAGCATCTCAAAAATTTGGATCCGCAAATATTCAGCCATTATGCTAACACCGCAACATTTTATATTAGACCCTTCTTTTCAAAAAGCTCAGGCCTATAAATATCTATATTTAATGTTATGATCTAACTAAATGTATCTCATAAATTAAATAACTCTTGATGTGTCGCTTAACGATTATATATATAATTTAGAGAAATAACTCCACATGTGTTCGACATGCAAATAAAGTAAATAAATCTTTATTAAAAAATTATATTTTATTATCTATTAAACTTATGATAGCTTGGTCAGTTAGTTAATCGACAGTTATGTAACCCATCCTGGGATCAGTCAAGGTTGTGTTTTCATTTGTAATTCGGGTGAATCATTATAAATCGTACACTTTATAAATGCGCTAAATTAATTGAAATGTCATTACGCCGCATCAAAATTCTTTATAACTTATTTGTAAATACTTAAGCTCAAGTGTGAGTAAGCACAATATAATTTATTTGTAATATGAAGCTAATCACCATTTAATATAATTCAAATGTATATTTTTATTTCTATTTGTTCGTTATTAAATATAATTTTGAAACTAAACATCTGATCATTGCTCATTCTTTTGTTAATTGATTTAGTTAAATTTTAAATGTCATGATTTGTGGAATGATGTAAGATCCCACTAAAGTTAAGCATAAGTGTTTGTCTGTTTTAAAATGTATATACGCATTTGTCTTGATTTTTCTCCCGAGTCTCTTTGTTTCTCCGATGTGCGATGTCGGCCGGTGGTAAATTAAATATTCTAGTATCATCGGATTTGTTGCTCATAAGCTAGTAGATCTGGAATCTGGGCATACAGGGCAGAGTTCATGATTGTTCCTGACATATGTATCTCGCACCTGATTGGACTCTAGGTACTTTTGCCTAGATGCTAGATCATGTTATATGAACAGACAAAATTGTCCGGTACAATATATATTGTCACCAGTTAGCTTACATAGCATACACTAATATAGTGTGTGTGCATAAATATATTCGTAAAATAAAGGAAAAGTAGAAATAAACATAGAATAAATTTTTGTAGTAATTGTTCTACATTGCCTAAAATAAAATAATAATAAGTAAAGGGCTAAATAATAACTCTGATTTAAAATAAAAATTGTTTTATAAATTAAACTTTTAAAAGGTCTGAATAAATATAAATATTGTATTATAATCATTATTATTCTGATTGTGAAATGTAAAAACACAATACTGTTTTCAAAATTTTTTAATTAATTAAAACATGTATATGTTTTCAAAGGGATTAGAGAACTAAAAATAAAAATGCTGTTTTTAATCAAGATGTTATCACCTTAGATGATTTTATAAAAGGGCTGATAACAAAAATTAGCTCCAGTCTGGGTAATGATTTTTGAAGAGAAAGTTGGGATAATAATTTTTGTAAGAACGGTCAGCTGAAAAGTTGTTACAATATTTTGTTGCAACTTGAAGAAAGGCAGCAGTTGATTTTAGCTGGCCATAGAGTTGACAGAATAGCTATTATGAATTAACATGGCTGAAGGCAGGACAGGAGATCCAGAGCTGCTACTATTTTCCTTCACAGGAGTTTTGATTTATTAAAAGCTGGGTCACTTCTGAATCAATTGCCTGAAAAAAAAGGAGGACAAAATACCTAGCAGTGCTATACAAAGTTCCTATGAAGATCTAATGGAGTACAGTCCAGTAGCTGCCCTATAGTTTACTGCAGACTTTTGATTCTGGAGACCAGGGTCACTTCAAATGAATCAACTAGCTGCTTAAATATGTTCTAGAAGACAGCTTGACAATTGCTTGGAATACAAAAGAAATCTCCTGGTATGCCAACAAATTACCAGAATTATATACTTTTACCTGATGATGACAACAAACCTGAAATTATATTTTTCTGCTGGACCAAAAAACCAAGCTTGCCAAGAGAAAGCATGAAGAAATTGATGTACTTATAGTACTGTTTATTTATCTATGCAGGGAACCACAGATAAACACATTGTGTGTATCTACAGTGAGTTATTTTATTTTACTATTCCTTAAAACGACTTTTAAAATTATAAATTAATAACTTAGAGTTAAAACAGACAAGTAAATAATTGGCTTGAGTCAAATGTCCAAAAGAAAGACGATTTGATATATATTTTTGAAGAAATTGTTTTAGTAATTCCTTAAAAAAAAATGACATTAAAAGAAGAATATCCAAATGCAAGCATAATTTTGTTTGAATTAAAATCATAAAAGCAAATCTTTTAAATTGGTCTAAGGACGCTGATAATTAATCAATAAGTACCTGTCAAACAAAAGTTGACTTTATTTAGTTTGATTTTTAAAAAAAAGAACTTATAAACTGAAATTAAATTTTAAATTATATATATTGTTTAAACACATGTATAGGTGTGAAATTTATATGTTTTCCAAATGAATTAATTATGAAAAAATATATTTTGTAGCAAATCAAATAGGTTATTTCATGCACACACATGTATATATGCATATGTTGTCAATTATAACACATACATTTTTTTTTGTTGTTATTGAATGTCAATTGAAATAGATTAATTGTATAACAGAAATCGCGTGTCTGTGCACACATATATGTAAATCCATGTAACAATTCAAATTTTGAATAGCAATTATGTAAATCACTAATGTAATAACTATTTTGTTTAATTGAAATGTCTTCATCATATATTATAAAACGTTATGTCTGTGTACGGATATATATATACGCATTTATAGAAACTAATTAAGAAATAATGCAGTTAGTGTAATAATTTGAATTTTGTAGTAATCTTGTAAATTAGTGTAATGACTTTTATTATTGTATACTTTTAAAAATCAGAACCCTTATAAGATCTTAATCATATATATTTTTGTTATTAATAAACTTGTATTTAATTGTTAAAATTGTATTCCATCATCTCTTGTTCACATACAGTAATAGAGCTTGTGTTCTCTGGGCTAGATTCGAGCACGGGATGAATATATAAATGGGGGTGTGTATTTAGTGCTTTGGGATATCCAGAGATGATCAATCATCATCCTGGTTGGCACAAAAGAGGATACACTTTAAAGCCCATGCACTATATTTTATTTTAGTTCAGTCTTGTTAAAAATTTAAGTTTATAGTTGGCCAGTACAAGTGGCCTGAGCATTGATGATGATCAACATATTTTAATGTCCTGCCATTATTGTTTAGATTTTCTGCTTATGTATTCTAATGGATAGGCATTAAGCTGGTGCATCCAAGTTATGTTTAAACAATTGCCCAAGCTGACAAAGGCTCAATAGTTAGCCTGGTCTAAAGAAGACCTATTTTCAATCCAGTCACAAGATTGATTGTTGATTTATTGTATTGATTTTATTCTGATTTATTGTACTGATTTGTTTATTCCCATCATTAATGATGATGAATGATATTTTACTTATACTGATATTTACTTTATAATGCTGGTTGATATATGATAAATAATTATGATTTTAGTTGCTCTTTTGAGTTAGCTAGCTGATCTCACAATGTTCTCTGAGATTCTCTAATCTCATCCTCTTATAAAATACTATATTACTTATGGACACTTTTGTAAATGATTTTGTATTTACTGGGGTTGATGATGTTTTCCCACCACCCCAGGTTCACCTCAAATCATTCCTATTTGATACCCCCATCCCATTATATATATATAGTATATTTTAAATATCAAATATAATCTTGTTAAATACAAAACATTGTATGACCCTAGTGTACATCATGTTTTTCAATAGAAAATTGTCTTTCTCTTATTCAGTTCTGCCATAAAGTGTAAGGTTAAGAATTAATAGATGGCAGATAGGGTTGCTATCCATATTCCCATACTAGTTTCAAGCTTATGGATTTCATCAGTGAGAAATTTTGGATCTGAATCTAGTGCATTTGAATTTTTTGGATCTAATACACCTTTTCTTTATAAAACTATCTTTTATTCTTTTTTTTTTTTTAATTATAAAACTATCATCCCAAAGTTCAAAAACAACTGAATATTTTGAATCCAAGCCAACTTGCTGGTATAGGTATATAGATCTGGCACACATTCAGCATTTATATATTATGGTGCCCTTAGTTTTTTAATATTTATAGATAATCTTTATCCTACAGGCAGGATTAGTATGAAACCAACAAAATATCACATGATCCAAGATTACGTAATGGTTTTTGGTAACAAATCCTCTTTCATTAATTGCAATTATATTGCTTAATATAAATTTGAGTTAATCATTTGCTATTTTGAAATTACAAATATCTTTTCCTGTACTTAATTTAGAATAAGTTAATAAACAACATACTCCCTGGTCAAATTAAAATATAGATGGAAACAATGGTTGAAATAAATAGAAATAAACTTTGATGCAATAATTTTGACAAATGTAATTTAATATTAAAATTTAAAAATGCCTATGTGGTAAACAATTGGGATTTTAATGAACATGTTTTACTAGTATTTATGCATGGATCTAAGACTTGGACTCATAATAAAAAAACAATGTAGAAATTTCATCTACACAATAAGATAAAGAATGAATAAATAGGCCTCTCTGACATCATTAAGAGACTGAAATGGAATTGGGCTATAAGCATTGCTAGAAGAGATGACAATAGAAAGAGAATTAAGACTTAAACTGGATTCCAAGAAATTACAGATTTAAAAAAGAGAGCATATGTAAGAAAAATGGATAAGAAAATTTTAAATGGAGAAGTGATACAGTGGATTAGGAGAAATGGATTAAAATTAAAAGGTATTCATTATTCAGGGATCAATAATTGTTGAAAATGATAATAATATGTGATTAAGTTGATCACAAATTCAACTATGTTGATCATTGCCAAATTGTCTTCAGGGAAATTTTATATATATCAGCACATTCTTTGATATACAATTATATATATATAATATGTACACAATAAAACATATTGATAAAGATGAGAAATATATTAATAGTTCTAATAAAATGTTGGTGTAGTATTAAGGAAGGATTATAAAAAACAGCAAAAAAAAATGAAATAGGCACTATTCAGTTAAAGAAAGCTAAACAACCTTGGATAATGGAAGGTATGTTGGAAAAGATGGAAGTATGAAGAAGATGGAAGAAAGTCTCAATACTGAGAAAGGGCAAAGTGCATATAGAAAAATTAATAATAAACTAAGAAGAAAAACAGATTAAGCAAAAGAAAAATGGTTGGAAGAAATACTTCAATAGGTGAAATGATATTATCTGGTATTTGATAGAATTAGAAATATCACTTGGGAGAAAATGACATGGGTAGCAAGTGAAATTGTAGATGGAAATGGATATAGATTAACCGATAGCGATGATATATTGAAAAGATTGAAAGAAATATCTTCGTCTATTTAGAAAAAAAAATTCAATTAATTATAAACTTAAACATAAAAAAGATATTAAAGTAGATGATAAAGCTATTGACATATTGACAGATAAAGTAATAAAGTCAACTGCACAAATAAAAAATGGTAAGATTATTGGATTTGATGCAATACCTGTAGAATTTTTGAAAGAAATGGGAGAGTTTACTATGAAAAAAATAGTTGGATTTTGCAATTTGTTATACAATAATGAAGTTTGGCCCGAAGATTTTTTTAAGGACTATAATAATCCAATTTCTAAAAAGAAGAAAGTTGTTAATGCAAGGAGTACAGGCAATAAGTTTATTATCTCTTTTTTTATTTTAAGTTTTACTGAAGATTTTAACTCAAAGAATTTAGAGGAATGTAGAACATTATATTGGAGAAAAACATTTTGGTTTTTAGAGAGAGAAAACTACAAGAGATGCTATTGGTATTATTATAACAATTGCAGAGAGTTATATTGAAAAAATTAAAATTGGTATATATTTTGGACATGTGAAAAAAAGCATTTGATAGAGTAATCTTAAATAAACTTATGATCATCTTAAACAATAAAAAAATATTTTGGATACAGAAAAAATTGATTTGGTATACTGGGCAAACAAAAAAACTAGACTGGAGAATAATGAGACTTCTGAAGTGAATATAGAATAAAAGAAGCAGGAGGTCATCTGTTTTTTTAATATTTATTTTAGAAGACATGTTTAATAATTATTTAGACTGTGGAGAAGCAAATACTAGAGTTGGAATAATGAAATGTATAAGATTTAGAGATGATATGGCTCTAATATCTGTGGATAAAAAGTATCTTCAGAATATGATGAATAAATTGAAGAAAAATTATATGGAATATGAAATGAAGATTAATGTTGAGAAAACTAAGTGTTTATGGATAGGAGAAATGCAAAAAGATGCAAATTGAAATCCATGACAACAAAGTTCAACAGGTAAAGGGATTTAGATATTTTGATAGTTGGTTGAGTGAGGATGGAAGAAATGAAAATGAAGTTAAAAAGAATTAATAGCATTGGCAAAGGAGGTATTTATTAAGAGGAAAAAAATATTTTGTAGACCTTTGAAGAGAGAATTAAGGAAAAGATTAATTAAATGCTTAGTGTGGAGAGTGCTATTATGTGGTTGTGAAATGTGGACAATGAATAATAAAATTAAGAACATATTGAAAGCCTTTGAGATGTGGTCATGGAGAAGAATGGAAAAATTAGTTGAATAAGTAAATAACAAATGAAGTTTTGAAATGAGTCAATGAAAAAAAAAGATTGATTAAAGAAATTAGAAATAGAAAGTGGATTGGTTATATATTAAAAAGAAAGTGTAGTGGAGACAAGAAGAAAATGTGTACTGGGAAGAATTACATCAAAATTAAGAACTGGGCAATGAAAAGAATGAGGTGGAAAATTGGATGAATTGATTATGTACTATTCTCTGAATCTGTCCATGGGACATAATACTATTGATGATGATATATATATATAAATTCATGCACATAAAATATGCTGATTGTTTACAAATAAATTCAATAAAAATGTTTTCATTATAATTTTAGTTCAAATTCGATTTTTCCTGGAGATGTCACATACTTGATATGCAATGTAGATTTTATGTAAACTGGAGGCTACAAAAATAAGTGAAGATTATTTGTAAAATGCATGTATAATAAGAAAGAGTAGTTTGCACTGATGAATGATTGTATATTTTTGGAGTTGAGATGAAGAGAGCACTGGAAAAAAAAGTCCATATATATATTTATAATGCAGTGATTGTCTATTCTACCACAAAGTGTTAAAAATGAACAGAAACCAGTCCCTATTTTGCAAGAGAGTGTTGTAATAGAGAATGTGTTCGAGTCAGTAACGGAGGATGCGTGAGAGTGATATAATGGTTGAAATGTGATTATAGAGTAGTAGGTAATAAAAAATGTTTCAAAGTGATGTAATGAAGAGGGTGATAATGATGGAAAGAGAGTTGTGTGAGAGAGAAGTAATGGAGAATATGTGAGAGTGGGGTAATGGATAATATGTGAGAGTGGAGTTATGGAATTTGGGTGAGAGTGGAGAATAAAGAATGTGTGACAATATGTTAATGGAGTAGCATAATATAATGGAGAATGTATGAGAGTGATGTAATGGATGTTGAGTGGGAGTGATGCAAAAAAGGTTATGTGAGAGTGGGGTAATGGAGATTGGTGAGTGGGTAATAAAGGATATGTGACAATGAGATAATGGAGTAATAATGAGTGAAGATAATGGAGGTTGGATGAAAATGGTACAAAGGAGGTTGTGTGAGAGTGGAATAACAGAGAATATGTGAGGTGATAAAGGATGCATTAGGATGATATAATGAAGAATATATGAGAGTAGTGCAATAGAAGTTATGTGAGAGTAAGATGATGAAAAATATATGAGATTGGAATCATGGAAGATGTGTTATAGTGGTGTAATGAAAGTTGTACAAGAGATTCAGGTGTTGATAACTCTAGCTCACCTTTCCACAAAGTACTTTGGACATTCATCTCTTCCTTGTGTGAAAGTGGTATAATGAAAAATATTAACATACTAATGATTCAGGTATAGACATCTTTAGTTCACATGGATGAAAGATTTTTCTTGAAATGCATCTTTAGTGAAAGAGCATGGTTTGACATTCTGCACTAATGGATGGTTGTGTTATGGTGAAGGTGAGATGAGGCATGCAAAGATAACAAGAAAGTCAAAGATATTTATTCCCTTATTCTTATTACAATTAGCAGTTGTAACCTATTTCTAATGCAAAATATTTTAGTACATAATATATTTGTACATGAATATTAAAATAAATTTAGTTTAGATTGTAAAAGCAATTACCAGTGCCTCATTAGTAATAAAATTCCTCTGTATGTAGTATAATATATTTAGGTTATTCTTGTAAAGGTTTAACATTGTGGTAATGTAGTGAACTCAAGACTTAGAGATTCCTGGATCTGTTACTTCTAGTATGTAAACATCACATTACCTTTCAAATAAGTAACTATCACCTAACCTACGTTATAGCATTTTACACATCCTTCATTATACCACTGTCACACATTACCCTACTGCCATACCTTTACTCATTACCACATACTGACACATCTTCCATTATCCATTCTGACATATTCTCTATTACACCTCTCTTTTGCAAAATAGGGACTGGTTTCTATTCACTTTTAACACTTTGTGGAAAGATGAACAAACAGTACCCAGTAGATATATACATTTTTATATTTTGTGTTTTCCTGAAGGTTTGTGGTGATGGGGTTCTAGTTGTATTTTTATAATGGGCTATTTCCATCATCTAATAATACATGTACTGAATGTCTTTAGAAAAATTTAACTTTATTTAAATATTCCATATACATTCAGCTGTTAGTAATAGCAAATTATACAGGTTAGTATATGCACAACGTTTACTGTCACTGGTCAGGCCAGCAAAACTTGAAGAAGAGGGGAGACTAATACCTCTCGAAACATTGCGCATATACTAATCCATTTGATATGCTATTACTAACAGTTGCATGTATTTGGAATATTTAAATAAAGTTAAATTTTTTTAAAGACATTCAATACATGTATTACTAGATGATGGAAGTAGTCCAATATAAAAATACAATTTTTATATTTTGTTTTATTTTTTCATCAGTGCACTCCTCATATCATCACCATTTTACAATCATTCATCAGTGCAGAACACTCTTTCTTACTATACATGCATTTGGAAAGTCATCTTCACTAATCACTTTTGTAACTCCAAGTTTTCATGAAATCTACAATGCATATAGAGTGTGTGAGATCTCACTGGAAGTATCATAGCAGAATCCATCTTTCAATACATTCTGACATAGTGATTAATTATATATCATCATTTATATAGCTTAATCATTTTTTTAAAAAAGATATGTAATCACAATTCTTTCAAATGAATTTCAAAATAACCTTATATCATCAAATTTTTATAGACTATCATTCTTTACAACTATTCCTAAATGATGTGAAAATAAAAAATATATATACACAAAAATGTAAACATAAAAGTATTGTCATTGTTTGTCATAAATAAACAATGCAAGTGGGTCAATATCTTTGAATTTCCAACTATGTATGCCTGTTGTGTCATCTTTTATAATTTTCTGTATGCACATGACCACCACAGGATAGGCAAGCCGACAAGTGTGTTCTGTACTGGATTGATTAGGGAAGGAATAAAAGAGTAACTTATTTACTGTATTTGAATATGATCATATATTGCCTTAATGGTAATGAATAAGTCATTAGAGACTAGCATATGATATTTGTTCAGACACATTATTTAAAATAATTTTCACAATGAAATAGCATTGTAAAATTTCAAAAGAAGATGTATTATAAGTTATAAAATCAAGTAACAAGCACAGGAGAGACACATGTTAGTTTAATTGTGGGACACATTTAGTGGTAAACTACTAACAATATGATCAAAGTAGATCTATTTTTTATAATTATTATAATATATCTTTACAAAAAAAAAATCTGCAATAAGTAAAATAATAAATGTTATCAAGAACAGTGTGACTAGAATGCTCCTGGTTTGAGAATACTAAAATGTAACATGAATACAAAAAATAAAATTGTTTAAATATTGTTGAAAGTATTTTCAGCAGCAATGTTCTTTAAATGATTTTTAAAACATTCTGTTATAATGTATGGTAAATTACATAATTGGATTTAATGATAGCAATATATATTTTAAAAAATCACCAAACTCCTTCTTAAACAACATAACACAACAGCTTGCCATTCCAGCGCCATCTAGTGCAAGCTAGAACAATCAGTGATTACCAGAACATATTAAAAATTTCTATCCTGGATGCATATCAGCATTCCTTCCAATTCTGGATCCAAATCTCATTAATAAAACAGTAGGAATAGCATCTGGTAATATTAATTACTCAAGCTTACAGTAGATGGCATTGGAGAAGACAATTTGCAACTTGTCTAAATAATATAAAGGCAGTCCTCAATTTTCATACATTCTACTTTCGTACAATTCGCTATTTCATATAAAGGGCAATTGAAAATAATACAGCGCCTTATAGAACTTTTTATCCAGAAAAGAGAAAAAGTAGAGTACAATGCAACTATCTCTTGATAAATTTATAAAGAAAACACATGATACTAATCAGTAAAGTGTTATTTAGACCTCATTAAAAAATAAATATTTAAAAAATACTTTTTGATGCTTTTTTTAGATTGCTCTATGTTCATACATTTCAACTTTCAAACATGTTTCAGAAACCAATTAAGTATGAAAGTTGAAAACTGCCTGTAGTATATTCAATTTCAAACCCATAAAAGATCATTTTCTTTACAGATTTACTATTATTATCATTTTTAGATGCCATCTTGTAAACATCAATTCTGACTAAATGGATTTTTCTAGAATAATATACCATCTATTTGATTTTTGGTTAGATTTTCAATGGCATATTTATTATTGTGATGATTGAATCGGTTCATTTTATCACTGTCATTTTTTTTTCTTAAATAGGTAACTAACTATTCATCAGTTCTGAGATTTTAATCATATTATCTTTTTTTTAATGAATTAGGTCATGACCTCTTATATGATCAAAATATGATAATTTTATAGAACACCTGTGTTTCAAATAAAAATCATGTCTATTCTGATCAATAACCCACTTTTTTGTTAAACCAATAAAATCTCAAATGATCTACTTAACATTACACAATCTTTGCTTATATGCTTTTCAAAACTCAAAAAGCTTCTTATCAATGAAAATCATAAGCTAGAAACTAATCTGAGAATATTTAGAAAGGATGCAATAGATAATGATATATTAAGTTCTACCATAAGTTATTATACATTAAGCACTATCATATGGTATAGTTGATTACTAAAGCATACACTAGATGGCATAACAGTAGTGAGATTGGGATTTCAGTTAGTGACAAAGATATTCTTAAAAGTATTTTCCAGAACAATGGTTGAAAGGCATTAATACGCCATCAATCATAGAAATATTATAGTATGAACATTGTTATCTTAAAGCTAAATCTTTATAAAAATAAATGTATGAAAATTTGAATCCATTTTTAAACACATTCTTACAATGCACACACATAGAGATTTGAACATTGTTATATCATAGCTAAATGTATATATATTGTTATAATTTGAATTTACTTTTAAGCACATTTTTACAAACATAATCATTATACACATATATATATAGAGAGAGAGAAAGATATATGATTAAAGATATATAGAGAGATATATGATTAAAGATGCAATAGACTAAGAAGATAAACAGATAGATTGATAATAGACAACAGATAGATAAATAATTAGATAAAATATGTGTGCATATGAAATATTCGCATTCAATAAAATTTTACAAGCAGTGCACCTGCTAAAGAAAATTGTAAATAAAATAATAATAAAAGATTGTCAAAGATTCCGTTTAAAGAAGTAATAAAATTACACCTGCTATATACAACCATTGACAAATATAAATTGGCGAAATAGTTTATAATCATATTTTCACAAGTTACAGAATGAATTGACTCGGATTGCCTGAAGTGGCAATTAGCTTGTTGATACTGATGCTGAAGTATAGATAATCAAAAAAATTCTAAATATCAAATTACAGAAAAATTACTTTTGGAATTAAACACAGATCAGATGAATTTTCCACACGAGCAATTAAATCAGAATTTTTGTAGGATCCTTTCGGTTTAAAAAATTAAATAAATAAATATCACTTATTTTTCATAACTTATACGAATAACAACCTGCGGTATGAATAAACGATGCCGTAAAAAAAAAAAAAGAAATATAACAAATGTCATATTTAAGGCCCCCCCCCCCTCTCAAGAAATACAAACGAGAACATTTTTTATATATAAAATTCCTTCATTTTCACCAAATGGTTTTATGTTGAATACGGCTAATGCGTTATTTAAATAATATAATTAATGTAATCTTATAAATAATAATGTGTGTGTGTGTAGGTGTGAAATTAGAACAAACACGCGGTACATAATTTGTATTACAAATTTATGTTAAAAATTTTTTTTAAAATAAAATGGCCGAATTAGATAAACGATTCTTCTAAGAAATCACAAAACATACATGAATCAATTCTTAACATTTTATTTAACATCTAATGCTATTTTTAATCTTTGACTTTATAAAAGTATACCTTACGCACCATAAATCACATTTTTAAATATAGACATAGAATTAATGGTGTTTTTTTTTAAAATAAAATTATTAACAGGAAATAAAATACAGTATATATAAAAAAGAGAAATGCAAATTGGAAGCATTAAATAATGAATTTTGTATATAAAATAATATAGAATATCCCAATTGCAATTTAGTAAATAAAAGTGAAATACAGTGTGGTTAAATGCAGTGATAGAAGAGCAGATTCTGGAGCTTACTCATCACAGATTGGCTTAAGGTCACTGCCAGCAGCTCAAATTTTTAAAGAACTTCAAAGTAATATTCAACTATGAAGGGAACATGAAGAAATAGAAAATAAGGTGGTTTATATATGTAGGGCCATTACCTGGGTAAAAGGCACCTTTGTGCAAGTTAAATTTTAGTGCCCTTAGTCCCATGAACAGGATCATCTTGAGGGGTGTGTGATGACATAACACCTCACATTTATTAAGTCCCCAGTCCTGCATGATTTACATCTTGCAAAAATCAAAAATAAAACATTTTACCATATGTTAAATAAAGCTATGTTTTCTTTTTTTGCCAGAATTGTGTAATTTGTCAGTCTTACAATGAATATCATATGCAAAATATTACAATTGTAAAAAGCACTGATTATTCATAATAAAATAGTGATCATGTGATGTTTAGTGATTATGCATAATGATGATTTTTTAGTTACTTTGTTTACTTAAATATTTTGCAATATTCTGGTCTTGTGAATATAAAATCAGCATAGGTCAAGTATGATTCTCTTCATTAGCATTTTTATATATTGAATCAGAATTTGCAAAAAAAAAAAAAAAAAAAATAAGACTACATTATTAATGGATTCACAATAAAACATTGAACAAAATAAAATACATTTTTTTGCATTTTATTTTGTTTTTACAAATGTTGATTCAAAATGACACAATAAATAATTAGCTATTTATACATTATAAGTACCAACTTGTGAAGTTTTAATATATCTGCATTTGCAAGTAAGACAATTTATTTTTTAAAATATCTAAATGTTTTTATCATGTGACAAAGATTCTCCCCTCCCCCACCCATGAAATAAAATTAGTTAATTAATTAAAACAAAATGAATTTTATATAATTTTATTTAACAAAAGATCATAGAATATTAAAAAATTATAATTATTCATACTTTCACCTTTTTATTTACATATTAACTCGCCTGACTTTGGTTGCACACTGTAATAAATAATGATTACCTTTTATTGGGTTGATTCTAACTAACATATTAATTAATTAAAAGTAACTCTTGTTTTTTTACTTTGCTTCATTTGAAATCTCTCATATATAACATGTTATATTTTCTATTAATAAAGTTAGCTTCTCAAATATTCACTCAATAATAGAATACTTATTACTACTTCACAATTTAATGTTTTTTGTAGGCTGGCTATTTCAATATAAAAACTAAGTCATGCTATGTAGTCAGATCTAGAGATTTTAAGGATTTACATTACATTTACTTACAAGAAGAACTTTTCACACTTACATTGTTTATTCAACAAATTTTTAGAAGCCATTATACTATGCTTTGCACTTTCTTTACGTTTAATGATAGATTATAATAACTAAAAAATCATACAATTGGTTTCTTCCACTAGAATTGATAAAGTATTTTGTAGACACTTTCCAAATAGAGTGGTTACAAGTGATGTGGTATAGTTGTTACAATCAAATCAATGAAAAGCTGATTAGTAAAACATGAAAAACATTATATTGATATTAAAAAAAGATTGGCATTTTGATACTCTAACCCTATAGCCACACCAAAAACACAACAGATTTGATAAAATATGACTCATAAACTAAATTATTACAATGCATAATTATTATAAGATAATGTTTTAAATAAGTTTATTTTTAAATAAATTATTAACCTTTCGATTTAGCAGGACAACAGCATTTTGACTTTTGATCAATTCACCCCCTGGTGAATTTTTTCATAAGTATTATATGTTAAAATGCATGTAAAATGGTATATTTTATTATATTAAATTTTCATTAAAATTTTTTCGGCAGAAGGTGGAAAATTCAAAATTTCCACTTACAATAGACATAAGCCCTGCCCTGACATATTCAACTATTATCTGTTGCCAAGGCTGTAAAACGTTTGGCGTTTTATGACATTGTTTAAAGAAAATAGTTCCAATGTCCAAAAAGGTGTTTATTTGTGAATTTATTACAGTTTTAGATAAGTTTTTAAAAACAATTTACACTATATTTATTAGATATCAAAAAATATAAATTAATAATAACTTATTTTGACTTGAAATACTTTATTTTCAAAAATATAATGTTATATTAGCAGTGAATGTAAGCATGGCCTGAAGCAATTTACAAGCTTAGTTTCTACATAAGCAATCTATTTATACTTACAAGTATGAAAATATCACAATTTTGCAATAAATATTCAAAAAATTTAAATTTTTAAAGCATAATTCGTTAGATATAAGAGAAATAAATAAATGTTCATTTGGATGTTTAAAAATAATAAGAATTAAGAAATATTTCATTGATTTTATAAACTGAAAATAATCTTTCTAAAAGCGATGATGACTAAACTCTTTGTTTTGTTTACGATCTCTTTTTTTTTATATTTACAAAAACAAAATGTGAACATTTAAAATTTATTTCAGTAGTAAATAAAAATACCTATCAAATGAAGTCAAATTTATTATTTTCAGATAAGTAATAATCATTTTATCATATATTTTATGTTGATGTGTGAGACAAAGAAAAACATCAGAAAATACAGACCTTGAGAGGCTTAATAGTAATATGTCATTTTTGTATAAATTAAGATTTTAAATAAAGGTAATAATTTGGAAATCTAAATTACATGTTTGGTTTAGCACAATGGTAGTATGTTTCAAACAATTGTCACAAGTATGAGTAAAAGTAATAATCCTCTTATACTTAAATAAAAAATATGTGCAATAAGAATATGTTTCTAACATTGGAGTGATTCAGAAATCTAAATATTGTCATTTGCATATAAATTTTATTAATGATTACTGCAATGTGGTGCCTCTATTTTATAAAGTGCACTTGTGCAACACATAACCTGCACACCTGAATGTGGCAACCATATATATATATATATATATATATATATATATATATATATGCACACCTGAATGTGGCAACCATATATATATATATATGAGCTAACAATTTGTCCAGTGATAATAGATAGCATCAGTAGAATAAATGGTTTTTACATCATTCGAATAGAAAACTGAAATATTATAATAAAATCCTAATTTTAGATGTTTTAATTTTATTAATGAATTTATTTAAATTAATAAATCATCTATTATTTAAATAATTATTTTTGGTTAACTTTGTGCTCAACATATGTGCATGTGACTTCTCTTAGACAATGGTGAAGATTGCAGCTTACTATAATTATGTCTGTCTTTAAGGTGGTTACATCAGTAACTCTGAACAGAATGCCCAAATTTCCCTCTCCACTTAACCATATATTTTTCCAATATTAGCTAGCTAGCTATATATCTACGGTGTTCAACCCACAAAAAAAAACTCATCTTTGTTATTTGCAAACATCTCTGTATTTGAATCTCAAAACGAAAGCATGACAGGTCAATTATTGTAATCATGGTTGCATGAGGTTACAGGCTTTATAATATATGTACAGTTTGATAGCAATCAATCATAGTTAACAGTATTTGCACGAAAATTCTAGCGGATAAATTAATTTGTCTTTTGACTTTAATTCTTTTTTAAAATGACTCTAAACTGATGTTTTCAAAAAAGAATAAAATTAAAATGTCCTAATATCAATTATTCAAAGCCTATTAACAGTTCATATATCTCTGTCATTGCTAGAAAGATGTTCATCATGTCAGAACAAATTGTGAATAGTTAGTTAATAACTCCTGCAGTTTGCGGAATAAAAAATTGTAATGATTCTTATTTTATTTGCAAATACTATTTTAGGAACTTTTTTTTTTTTTTTTAGAATAACTGCCGCACTTCTACTTACCAAGGATTTATTCAAATAGATTGTTAACAATTTAATTTAGACAATATTTGAAACCTTTTCTTTTTCTTGGTATGTATAAATATTCCTATCCCCACCCTAATAGTAAATTATTATTTTTTTCTATTGATGTTGCCTCTGATCTATTTCGGTCTCAGCTATAGTCAGAGTTCATTATTAAATAATTCTAAAATAAAGCGACTTTAATCAACTTTTTTTAAAAACCAGACAGATAAATTTACTTTATATTTATGTATAGGCGAGAATTAAAGAAGGCGGTTAACATATTACAAATAATTATAGAAAGAAAGAAAAAAACCCCAGA
Source organism: Epiperipatus broadwayi (assembly GCA_028023455.1). Lineage (NCBI taxonomy): Eukaryota > Metazoa > Onychophora > Udeonychophora > Euonychophora > Peripatidae > Epiperipatus > Epiperipatus broadwayi. Next base: position 1,651,798 of record JAQFVV010006284.1, on the reverse strand, counting down.
TAAAATATGGATAAAAATGATATTTAATTTTTGGTTTAATCAAAGTAGGAAGTAGAAGATCATTTTTTACGTTTATTTGTACACTTCTCTTTTAATTTCTTAATCAGAAAGTTCATTCGCCCACAGAATAACATATTGGGTCATATTTTTAGTAATCGCTGCAGTTTAAACTAATAATATCAATCACTGAATTTATGCATGTGTCTGATGCCGCCTGACTTCTCCTTTATGGAATTCAAAAATCTCTCAACAATAAGCTAAAACAAATCTGTTAGCAATCCTAGTTTAACCTTATCATTTTCTACTCTACATAAAATATCACATCTCATATTTATTTAAACTCTATCCCTTTTCCACAATATCCCTTTATCCATTCAATAACTTCAGACCCGAGATGATTCTTATCATTCTTCAATTCTATTATCAAAACCAAAACATCACCTTCTGCACAATCATTTATCCAATATTTATTTTTCATTCTTTCTGCTTGTAAGTATTTACATTCTATGACCAAAGGCATATTTTATACACCTTCGATATATAATTTACAAACTAAAGGCTTCCAAATTATTTTCTTTATATACATTCTTTGATACCAAGAATCTGTTCAACTTTTAAACTTGAATAACTTTCTATTATTGTAAAATAACTCACAGGCAATATTTCCATTTTTCTATATACCTTCAAACACTTTTTCATCTCTTTCTCTCATTCTTTGCTTTTTATTAGGTGAAACTAGTCTCCTGTTATCATCTTTACTATTATATAGGGTATATGAGCACAGACTTTCACACAACTCACCACTATTACATCTTTACTATTATAACATCAATAATCTTCATAACAGATTCATCGCACTTTTTATACAAATAAACTAAGATAAAATCTTTGCCCATTTTTTTCCCATTTTGTTGATTATTCTTTACTCAAAGCCTAAGTAAAAGCTATCTTTAGCTATTGCAAAATTGACTATAATTTCAACTTGTTTTTTTTATCTCCTGCAAAAAATTTAATACTTTAAAAGTTTTTATTCTTTTAAATGGCTAAATAAATAACTGAATAGTCAGTTGCGCAGGAGATCATGTGATGTTTGAGCACTGAAAGTGATAGATTAGGCTATGATCCATAGACTTTTAACTTATGAATCCTCCAATCAACTACTGTAATAAGTCAAGCTGAATATTATGATTGTTAGACCCAAAAGTGTCAGCAAATATGCAAAGCTAATAGAATTAGAACTAAGAGAAGAAATGTTCACTGAATCAGATTTTTAATGATAGGATCATTTGTTTATGATGAGATAAACAAAACAGCAATTAACTGCAATAACTCTACCACTGAAATGTAATAAATTAATGTCAATACTAATATTGTATATTTGGAGAAAACATTAAATGCAATGTAATACAGTTTTTGTGCTGAGTCCCTTATCAAAGGCACCTATTAAATTCAAAGAATAACAAAAGAAAATACAAAAATATATTACTTTCTATTTCCATTGATTATATTAACTCAGTTTCTGAGATCTGATGTATCATGGAATACTGTGATGGTGCATCTGTGCTTTACCTTTAACTTTCTGCATTACATCTTCACATGATCCACCACTCTCCATTCTATCTCATAACACTGATTCACTTCAACACACATATGTCAAAAAGATAAATAATCACCAATATATATATTTCATGCTAAATCAGCAATCATCAGTTGGTCCAGATTACCATCTCTACACATATATGCTATAAGTGCTCAGATATATATATATATATATATATTAAGATAGCCAATCCTCATACTTTAATGGACAGGCTTCAATCAACTCCATACTCTAACTCTTCAACCGTCCATCCAATTGAAAATCTGATGATGGAATGCTCAAAGGCCACCCTGAGGCCAAGATTCTTGTCACACCCATGTTGACCTAAGGTCAATCTGACCTTTCATGTACAGGAGGACATAATCCATTTAATACATATACAAGGTAAGGGCAGACATCTCTACTATGTAATAACTGAAACACACAGGCTTATTATATACTTGTAAACTCTTCCAACTATTAAAGTTACATAAAAAAAATTACAGCGCCACAAATTTCTGTTATAAAATTTTAAATTGTATTTATAATTATTAAAATATCACAAAAGTTTTGTACTACAGTTTTGACAGAGTGCAATGATTGTAGTTTCCTTTTTAGCAACATCCTTTTTTCCTCACCATATTTATGCCACTAATTGTAATCTTTAGTAAATAATAGGTGATAGCAAGTAGAATATATGTGATGAAGGACAAAGGGTACTGCTGAAAAAACATGGAGTAAGGAAAATGTATATGATAGAATGATGCGATATTGTATTAGTTTTATTTTAATCACTGCTTCAAATTTCTTAACTTGTGCTTTTAAAATTGAAACACATTTTTAAAAAATCACTTTCCTTTTGCTCCTTGCTAACAACATTGAAAGTGTTTACAAGTTTGTTTATATATCCAACATCAAAGAATCAAACAATCAATGATCTTCTAGACTATGCTTGGCTCATTTGCAGTTTTTACCTGTGGACTGTTTTGTAGACTATTAACACCTTCAGGTTGGTTTTTTAAAAACTAATATATCTATATTTACTCTTATTTATAGTTTTTACCAGCAAATAAGCTTAAAATTGGGAAAATACTGCCAAAGGTAAGTGCAACAGAGTGATTTAATGAATAGAAAGTTGAATAGCTGATCATAAACATAACAATTTAGAAGACAATAAAACTACAAGATTACTTTGGGATCAATTAAAGTTTCAAAAAGAAATTAGCATCTATTTTAACTAGAGTGTCTCCTTATGCCACTCAGTCAAAGGCTTCGATGTTTATAAAGAGAAAATGAAAGAGTGAAATTTACTGATTTGATTAGAATGGACAAAATAAAAGATATAAAAAAAAATTGGGAAGATGAAAAAAAAGTTATATAACAGATTTATAAGAAGAGATTATAATATTTAAATATAAGTATAGTATCTATACTTAAGCTAAATATAATTATAGGGAATTTGAACCCAGCACCCTTTTGTCATTCACTCCATCATTCAACTGAAACACATGACTGCATACATGTAAAAAAAAAAGTTCTCCAATAGACATATTTTGTGCTGAACCAGCCATTCATCAGTTGGTCTGGATCCTCATCTCCCATACACATATATAATCAGTGTTTGGTTAATATTAAGATAGCAAATTTTCAAACTTTAAGTGATAGGCTTCAATCTTCTCCACTTTTCAACCATACATATCATTGAAAATCTGATGATGACATGTTCAAAGGTCTTGTTTGTCAATTTTGTTATCATACCCATAATGACCCTTCGTATGTAAGACTTTAAGACCACTTTAATATACAGATGAGGGATGACAAAAATACAGGCGGAATCTATTCTATTCAAATACAAATATAATAAATATACATAAACTAGATGTAATTAGAAGGGGCTTTGAACTCAAACTTTCAAACTCCCTTTAGTCATTCAACTCCATCTTATACAACTGATATACATGACCACATACATGTGAAAAAGAAGAGATTATGAAGAGTAAGAAAGTAAGGATAAAAAACAAAATAGAAATTATATTAAGGAAGGATAAAGCTGAGAGTATTGGATGAGTTAGAAAAAGAGCTGGGCAGCTCAGAAAAAATGGTCGGACAACTATCTTATGACTCATCATTGTTAATAATAATGAAAATGTGTATAAATGTTGCTGTATCTGTTCTTAAAGTTTATTAAAGAGAAAAATCTCTATTGAGAATATTACTATAGAAAAAGTAATATAAGTAATTGAGTGACATTATTACTCAAGAATTCGCAGGACGTTAGAGTGCAAGAAAGGGGAGATTTAGGCATGATATGTGGATCTTAATCTTCAGAGTTTGCCACTCTACCATTGAACCAAATTCCAAAACATAGAAAAGTTAATTAAAGACAAGAAAATAAAATTAACTCACAATGTTTTATAGAAATCTCAAATTAAAAAACAAAATGGTGATTAAAATATGTTTTTTATATATGCATGTAAAACAAGGTTTATAGCTGAAGGCAAGATATAAACTCTAACCCAGGGGTTCTCAACCTGAGGTCCTCATAGCCTCAGGGCACACAAGAAGCTTATCCGGGGGATCTAATGAAAAGCAGGTAAATAAGTATATTATACTATTAATATATTTCAAAAATAGTCATGTTATTAACAAAATTGGGCTATTCCATGTTGGTACTATCTGTCAGCCACACCAGCAACATAATATATCTCTTTTCGGAAATCGACATAATGAAGTTATATAGACCGTTCCTCCAATTCAAAAAGCGTGGTTGAGATTTATTTACAGAATAAAGCTTTTATGAAAACTTAGTTGTTTATTTCTTATTATAATGAATAGAGAGCACTGATAATTTGCTAAAAGCTAAGGGAATACAGGACCAAAAAGGCCAAATAAAGCTTTTATGAAAACTTAAGCACTGGTTTTTTTTTTTTTTCATGTGTCATAGCATTAGCTGGAAAGCGAACCCGCCAAACAGGGACAACCGCTTGTATAGCAGCTGTCGCTGACCTCTCGACCACCAATGCTTGACAAACACTAATTCGCTAAAAACCAAGGCTACAGGGACTAAAAAGATTGGAAAACCCTGCTCAAAGCAATCCCTTTAACACAGAGAGATTTTGCTTATTATTTAGAGCTACGATTAATAATGATTAAGAATTACTGCCTGATTATAACACTCTATCCTAAACTACTCTTTCTAAAAAGTATTTACCATACACAGACTTATTAGAAAATTTATATATTTAGCTGAAATAAACTGACATATAATTTAGATTATACAAATAAATAAAAAAACAATCAAACAAAAGTTATTTTAATGTGACACCTTAATTTATCTATTAGTCATAGTTGTTTAATTACGGCCAATATTTTCACCTGCGTGATTCATGCCACATACAGGTGAGAATCATTAGCAATTGTAACCAATTAAATTTGATTCATTATTATTTAATCATTAATTAAACATACTAAAGTTTTGAATTAAAATTAAAAAATCAGTTCAAATTTAACATTGTGGAAGATTAAATAAAATACGTATATATCAATTAGGAACCACAGAAAGTTTATAGCACCTATTAAAAATAAATATATAATTAAAGACGATAACCACTAAGTATCATTATCATAATTTTCCTGTCAGAATAAAGTATTATTTCAGGGTGAAGTGTCAAATTAGCAATAATTTTAGAATATAAAATGTCAATAAAGAATTTAAAAAATTTCAGAGGTTATGGACAAACTGCCATGCGAGGTTTTTGTTAAAAAAAAAAAGAAATCAAAAAGTTGACGTGAATTGCTCAACATCATGTAATGATAACCAAGACTTGAAAACAGTGAATTAAACTGATCAGATTGTTTATCTTTACAGATTCTTAAATCTTTCAGATGTAAATAAAAATATATATACATAATATTAAATCCTTTTAGCAAAATGTTCACCTGTCAATCAGAGGAGAAGATCTAAAAAGAGGTCAAATAATCTTGGAAAATTATGTGACTTTCTATGTTGGTGATCTCACGCACCTATAATCAGTAATGAATGGTACTTTTAGATAACTACCAAAGATAAGGAGGGTGATATTTAATGATATTTATATGCGTACGGACTAAGAAATATATAAAATGATAATGCTGTTTATTCTGCCAAAGACATTGGTTTGCATAATCAAAATCTGTAGATTATATGCATAATTTCCGCAGTATACTATTTTTCTAAATGTTCTTCAAACGAATGCTAAATTAGCCACATTTTTTGGTTTATTTTATTTCGTATATTTCTTTTCTTATTTAACAATGAGTAAATCAAATATGATGTTTTTTTTTTTTAAAATACTAAACATAATCAATTTAATACTTTTCCTCAACATTGCCCTAAATAGTTTGTGCAGTGATATAGTTCAAATCCTGCAGCATAAAGTCACTGAATCAATTGCAGTTCTGCCACTTCTGATACTTGAATTTCTTATAAATTGTAAACAGTAAAATCAGCTCCTCACTAAAGAGAGCCATAGCTTGAAACCGGTCTGGGGATAGGGGTAATCATAGATAAAGACTTCAGGTACTTTCTCTTGTAGCATTTATCATAAAATCAGTCAGTTATTTATTTTTTTCCAATACTGTTTTATTGTCTACTTGTGCATTGAGACTATCTAATAGTCATTTTCAGGGTTATTTGGGATGCATATTGCTGTTAAAACCAATATTGTATTTAGATAGTGAACAATATATACATGCTTAGATAAAAAAAAAAATATATATAAATACTTACTGATTTATAGCTCCGGATTAGCATTGCATTTATTTATGATAAAATAGAAACTTTATATATCATCTTAACATATCCAAAATCAGCATTTTATACCTTTCATACTTTGTAACAATTTAAGACCCTAACAATATTTCTCATTCCTAATTACCAATTTAAGACCCTAATAATATTTCTCATTACTAATTACCAACAACAACATCTGAACATCTCATATACTTATTCATGTACTTCTGAGAACAATATTTTACCGTGAGTTTGAGTAATCAACAAGCTTACACTAGATGGCTCTAGTGTAAGGTAAAATATTATTTACTATTGTCTTTCCTGTGCTATATAGTAAACAGGTGATTTTTCAGTTTAGAAATTATTAAATTTGAATTTTCTATTCACAATATGAAAATCTGTAATACAACAAAAATGATTTTACCAAATGATCTTATCTGAACTACATCTATTATGATAATCACGTGAGTGTATTATTTTCAAATTAAATGCAAACAGATAATTAAAAAAAAATCAAACCGTAAATCAAAACCAATGATTTTTTTCTCCTCTTTTCTGGATAATTGTAATATTCAACTAAATATTCTGGACATTCATAAAGAAAAGGCAGTCTTTACGATTTAAACTCGGTATTTATTAATGCTTAGCATGCTCTTGATATGTAATATTCATAGCATTATTACTTCTTTAGAGATGCAAGCCTTAAAATAAACTTGATAAATATTTTAATATTAAACAATATTTAAATTTGTTTTATTTTATATTCAAAAATATTTAAATCCATTTAAACAGTCCACTTCTTTGAGAGGGGAATGCTTGTGTCTTTTTCATTTATTGAAAATCAATCCTTAGCTATTCCCAAGCCTCTTTAATCGTTTGTTTTCTATATTCCCTCTCAGGGCATACAATTCTAGCTTTTGACAAATCAAATTTATGGCCAGATTTCTGTACGTGGTCCATAAATATTGAGAAATATTCAACACTCGTATGTGCTCCATTGTATAGGTATTTATGCTGGGCTAGTCTTGCTGATGGATTGGGGTTCAATTCCTCATAATATGCAAACTTACACATAGGTTGGTTGCATTGGATTTTTTTAGAGGATTTGGTGAGCTGATTTATATGTTGTTTAATACGTATTAACATATTTAACAAATGTACTTCAAAGCTCAGATCTCTAAAAATTATGATATTTTACATATCAAAAGCAAGCTAAGCAGTAATAAAAGCTATGTTTAAAGTGTAAAGACTATCTTTTCCGTATGAATGCTGAGAACATTTAGTTGAATATTAAAGATTGCTAAAACTAAAAATAGAACAGGTTGATAATTTTTTATTATCAAAAAAAGTAGATGTAAAAATGACCCACATCTTTTTAACTCACATTTGTGATTAAAAACAAATGGTTGTACCAATGCATTAAAATAAGACCCCTACAAATTGTAGATTGTATTAAATGTAAATTCAAGTTCCATTAATAAGAATAAAGACACCTCTTCAATCAATAAGCATTTAATCACAGACATTACTGATAGACTTATCTCATGCTTTCTCAATAAATACTTCTCTCTTCATCTGTATCCACTAAATGTTCATGTTCTTTAACACTTCAACTAGTGAAAACATTTTCATTTCTCTCCCTCATGGAAATTTTTGTAATTATTCAATACTTGATTTCAGTATTAAACCTTTAAATTGTAAATGGATTTGATTTGTTAGAAATAGAAAATTAAAAATTAAAAATATCCTAAAAATATATATATTTAAACTTTTAAATATAGCCAAAAAAATAAATAAAGTGAAATTCTTAATGAAAATGATGAATTTCTTTTTGATTGTATGATATAAAGGAAAACCAAAAAAGTCAAGAAAAAAAAATTAATGAAATCTTTGTTGATTAAATTTCATTTTTAAACAGTGAATGAATTAATGTAATGCCATCATAAGTCTATCAAATTCATATAACTAAAGGCATTCACAATTTTAGTAGTTGAAGTGTTCTGTTTACTATTTCAATTGAACTTATTAGCTTATATTTTTTAAAAAGAAAACATTAAAATAAAATTGTTTTTAAACATGTAATGTAAAAATAATTATAAACATTTAAATAAACTAGAGAAAAAAATCAATTTTTTTTAATTTTTAATTTTAGAAAATCTTATCGATTTAATCTTGCAAATGATCTTGAAGCCAGTGAACAAAGAATCTAGAAATTATCAACATGATAAACAGAAATAAATTACTTTAAAGTTCTCAATGATTGGAGAATACTGACCTCTTCAGACCTTTTTTGAACTAATAAATCAATAATATTTTAATTTCACATTCTACCACCAAATGAATGTAAAAACAAATAAAATGTTATATATAGCTGCAAGAGATAAGAGAAGCTGAAGGACCATCAACACCCTCTGTAAAAATCTTATGGTTAATGAGAAAGTTACATTAATTCTTTTGCAAATCTTGGGTTTGAAAAGCAGACTTGAGATTGATACTTGCCATGATTTTAAGATATGATTTAAGTAAACTGATATTTTTGTTTAACATTTTTTTATTTTATTGCCTTAATAAAGCTTAATAGTGTATGAGTATTTAATTAGTAACATATACAAAACAAAAGACTCTAAGCAAAATAGAGCTCATGTTAACAATAATTTGGCCTGGGATAATCATCATTTATGGAAAAGGATTGAAGAGTACATCACGATCAATTTCAGAATGGGCAATGCAAACAAATAAGAAGGTATACATTTACTTACTTCACTAATGTATTAAAATTTATAAAACTGATGTATTATTGTTAATATCTGATCTACAAAAAGAGAAAATCAGATGCACTTCACACAAATTCTTTCAAGTTTCAGAAAATTTTGGTGGCACATAATTTGATTATAATGAAATTTCAACCCAATATTCTGAACTAGTTGTTACATGGTATGCTTACTCATTCACCTATTGGACATGACGATTTCACTACCATTTAAATTGTTATAATACATATTGTAATATATAAAAGTAGCTTTAAATAATAAGTAGTAGAATAAAAACAAATTTCACTCCTCTCCATTAAAAAACAATGAAAGAAAAAGAATGTTAATTTCAAACTAATGAAAGGGTTTGAATGTTTCCCCATCCCTGTTTTATTCTCTAGTTTAAAATAGTGGCTACCCATTTACTGATCGATGTTGAATAAATAACTGGATTGAATTGATCAGCTATTTAATAAAATTCTAAACCAGATGAGAACTTTAAAACATTATCTGTCTAAAAATCAAATTCAGCAGATAAGGCAGATACACTTATATGGAATATAATAAAACGAAATAAATATATGTGAATTGGAGATATCTTATAAAATTTACCACACCAATACTCATTATATGAATGACTGAAGTGAGATTTTGATGCTCTTTTTCCACACTATAAAGATGTTAGAGATAAAATGATAAGTTCATGAAGTCAATATATTATTCAACCTGCTAATCTGATTCTATAGAATCTACTATTGCAAAGTCACACCTCCATTGGATTGGATATGTAAAATAAATGAGCAATGCAAGACTGCCTATAAAGATGTTTTATGGTAAACTTGAATATAGTTTAGGTTAGAAATCCTAGACCTTACCATTAGTATGATTTAGATGGATGAGGTAGTCATTGTTTATGTTATTGTCCCAAAGATATTCTGAAGAAGCACAATGTCAATTTGGAAAATATGGCAGAGAATAGAAAACACCTGAGGCTTACAATTCGTCATGGTGTTGATATGTTTCAGAAAAAAATTGTCCTGCTGAAGAAATTGATAACCTCATAAAATATCAAGTAAACAGAAAAGGTGGACTGGTATGTTATATAGTGGATATAATTGTGGTATATAGATTAGATTGTATAATTATAGCAAAAATTATTTCTAGAGCCATTTTTTCTTTTGGAATTAACAATGGTCTTACTAATTTATAAGTGGGTGTTTACTACTATTTATCTAATGCCAATAATACATATAAGACACTGCACTTAATTTTATTAAAATCATTTTTTTATTGTAAAAACCTGTAGTAAATAATAATAAAAAAAGAATTAAAAAATATTTATTAAACAATCATACACAGTGACAAAACTCTCCATACAGTAATGCCAAATAGTGCAAGCCAGAGTAATCAATGGATGCAAGAAGGTTTGTGCATAAAACCTCTATCTGGTACCTACTCATCCAATATCCCTAGACTAGTTTCTAGCTTATGGCACTCATTAGTGAGGAGCTTTGGATCTGAGAGCACTGCATTTAGATCTTAGAATCTACTGCAATCCTCTAGCAGCCACTTTTTACCTTTTTAGTTACCTATAAAATTACAAGTCCAACAATACTATTTTCAATCTAAGCTGACCATGCAATGTTTATGGTTTAATAACAATCATACACATAAATTAGAAATAAATGAATTAAGGATTTGTTTTTACTGATGGAATATTTTAAATTTAACAAAACCAATTGGACTATCAAAAAATATAAATCATCATTATGAGTCATTGCATGTCAATCCCAGCTACTTTGCTCACATGCTCATAATTATCTCTTTTCTTAATGACATTTATCAACTTTTTATGCTTATTTTAGGTATCCTTTCACTTTCCAAAATATCTACATACATCTTCTACTTCTGAGTACATGTTCAATTCCTGTCTTTTTAAAATTTTTCTGGAGCAAATATAAAACATTACAACAGAAGTGTTATTTCCCAAGACTGTACATAAAGATAATTGCCATTGTACATGAATATAAACGGATTCTTGATATACATAAATGAATATAAGAAATCGTAACTGTCAACAACTAATTATCATATGTAAATGATATCACCAGTCCTCATGTTCAAACAAATTAACAGAGCATCCATTGGCAAGATAACTCTACAGTTAGATAATAAGTGGATTCCATTTATTGCTTAATTGTAATATCATCTTGACAACAGATTGCTAATTATCTATTAGGCTGTTTAAGCATGAAGTCTATGGTGATGTAATAAATATATAAATCCACACTTTTGCAGACATATTTGTCATTCAGACTGTTTACAAAACTGTGCCATATTATAGATATTTATATATCATTCAGAATTAATACTGAAATACAAGTATAATGTATATACTTAAATTAGATATAATTAAAGAAAATTTGAATGCAGACTTTAAAGCTCCCTACAATCATCCACTCTATCCAATATAACCAATACACATGACCACATTTATGTAAAAAAGATAAATGATCTTCAATATATGTATTTCATTCTGAACCCAGCACTCATTAGTTGGCCCAGATAACCTCCCACACACACATATATATATATTTAGTGCTTGATTTATACTCAGTCTGTACTCTGCCTATATCTCTTTTGTGTAATTAAATAAACATAATAAGGTATGATATATGATGGGTCAGATTGACTTAAGGTCAACATGGGTATGACTATACTATTGGCATCATCAAAATCTCATGGATGGCTGAAGAGTGGACAAGATTGAAGCCTGTTCATTAAAGTGTGTAGATTTACTATCTTAATATAAACATAGCACTGATTACATATGTGTATAAAGGAGATGATGATCTGGACTAATTAATGGAGTACTGGTTCAGCATGAAATATGTATATTGGAGATCATTTATCTTTTTCACATATATGTGGTTATGTGTATTGGTTATATTGGAAAGAGTAAATGACTGTAGCAATCATGAAACTCTGGATTCAAATACACTTTAATTACATTCAGAATTGTAATTAAAATTAATATTATGACAAAAAATATTATTTATTAGCAGCAATTACTTTTATTTTTTAATATACAATTCATAGTTGATACTGACACTTCATTTGAATTTGCACCATTATCTGGTAAGCACTAATGATTACTCAAACTTACAATAGATGGTGCTATAATAATTGTTTCATTCAAATTATCAACACAAAACATGGGAAAATATTTTTCTTAGATTCTGAAGTAGAAAGATAAATTTTATTAAATTTAAAAGTATTAATTATAGGGCATCAGCTATTCAAAATGCTTTTAAAATATGCATTATAAAAAAAATGTACTTTAATACATATTAACTTGCAAACCCTCACCTTCATTAAAAATCATGGAAAGTTTCTTCAGAAAAAGTGCTGTTATGCAAATTTAGATAGTAGTGTTAACATTATCTTAAGTGATAATCTGTGCTTTTAAAAAAAATAGATTTAACCATGATGTCTTTACTGATATTAAAGTGACAAAAATCTGAAGAAGTCAGCATATTATAGATAGTATCTATCATCAAGACTTCTCCTTTGTTCTTTTGCCAGGAATAAACACCCAGAGGGGGTTGTTCACATTCTTCTAATCTAGTTTTGACATAAAGATTTTGAAGTCAAATTTTAAATAATTTTTTTGTTTATAAAATATTTTGGATTATTTTTCTACTCTAATTGGTTGATTATTATAAAGAAATACACAGGTAAATTTTAAATTTATTCATTTATGCTTTATTTTTTAGAAATATAAGTTAACAAACTTGACTGTAATATAAAGAAAATAAACTCCATGGTGTCTTTTTTGTCATTATCTGTCAAAATTTAGTGTTAAAATTTTATAAAATATTGTAATTTTTGTAAGAAAATATCACATTTTAAAGCAGAATTTGATAGAGTTATTATAAATCTATCTTCATTTGTTCATATTAAAAATACAAACTTAAAATAAAAATGAATTCATTTATTTTTAGTGTATATGTAAGTATCTGTGATGATATTTATATTACATTGTTATATTTAAAGATTAGTTTTTGAATATTTGAAATGATCAAATGTGATTTTTTGGAAGGTTATTCACTTATAAGTTAAATTAAAAGGAGATAAAATCCAATATATTGAAATGATGTTATTTAGCCATCATCCCATTTCACCTACTACGGGTTCCATAGTAGTAACTTTTCCCCTAATTCAAACCCATCCCATGTATATAAGCTTCAATATAATTTATTTTATGTGATAATGTATATGTAAGTGTATGTGCATGTATTTGTATAAGTACACACATCCAATACTCATATTAAATGTTTGTATGTGTATAATGGATACACATTTATAAATTTAAAATTATTAAAGAGGTATAATTTAAATGAAGTTGCATGAACATTGTTATATGTATGTGATTACCTACATATACATGTGAAAGTAGCCATAATACCATAGATTTAAAAGGATTACAACTCTTTTAAATTAATTTAAATTTGCATTATTCTTAGTTAAAACTCTTTATTTAAAAGCATTTGTATATATATTTTAATTCCTGTGGTGGTCTCACATACATATGCACTAGAATGTTTACAGACTTAAACTCTTTTTTAAAAAAAGTTATCTGTTTTTATAAAAAGTTATAATTCTTAGAAAACCATCTGTGAGTAATTAATCAAACTGGGAATCAAAATTTTAATGTCTTAAAAATAAAAACTCAGAACAAGGAATGACCAGTTTGATCATTATTGTTTTCCCAAGAAATGACCAAAGGTGTCATTTTTATGTCCCTAACTATCACATTTTATACGCATATTATCGAAGTTATAGCCTCAGTAAATATTACTTATAAAAACTTTGTAAAAGTTGTAAACAGTACCCTCAAATTACCAATTTCTTTGGTATAAATAACTTTAAATTTTGTGTAGCAGAGTTCACTCATTAACTTTTCTACCATGAGAACCTTTGGGCAAAGTAACTACTGCCCCTTACCTGGTGAAGAATGGTGGGCCTGCCCAAAAGTATCAGAAACAGATCAGCCCAGCTGAGTATGATGGTGATCAGCTATGAAGCCTCAACAATGAAGACATGGTAACAATTTTCCCCCGTAGAACTCTTTAAAAATAACTCTTAAGAGATTTATAAATAAATATCTAAAACTCTTAAGTTAGCTAATGTTAATCAGCACAAACACTTAAATTGTAATAATGTTTTAATAAACTAAAAGCTAATTTCAATCTGTAAATTATAGTTTAACTTTTAAAATGATACCTGTAAACTTGCCTACTTATTAAATTAAAAATATAAAACTCTTAACTGCTTGTTAATAATAATTTATTTAGTTATTATTGTATCTTTTAATCTGTGGTCCTGCCTTTCATATTTGTTTTATATGTTATTTTATAATTTATGCTATGCCCAGTTCAGAACAGATTGATTTTATGAATAAAGTTTGTGGGGAAAGATTATTAGAGGCTCTCTCTGAATTAAGTAATTTTGCTCTTTAGCACACACCCACAAAATCTCCACTTTGAAAACCTAAATATATTTGTTAAGCTATTATGTTTAGCTTATTATTATTATTGTTAAAATTAGGTCTGCAAGTTAATGAAGTAATTAGTTAATAAATGCAAGAATGAGTTATAACGCACATTATACATATTACTTAAGTACCAAATATGCTTTAGCCCTCTTTTTAGTTATATTATAAGCTATGCAGATTTATAAGAACTTAGATTACTTCAAGTATTCCTTTTAGCATGTTTTAAAAATGCTAATATGGTAGTTTCACAGAGTGAAACTATAGAATTTTGTATACTTTTAAGTTATTAATTAATATTATGTTTAGTGTGGCAAATATGTCTTTAGGAAGCACATACATGCATATACACTTGCTGTATGTTTTTATATAAATGGGCTTCTGGTTTTAATGGCCATCCCATCTCCTTAGTTCAGACAGCTCTTCTTTAGAACTGGAACATGAGGGTCCAGATTGTTTTTATAAGCTGCTCTGATCACTGAACTGTGTGTTCAATTTATTTGCAGCAAGTTGTATGGTCCATGGGAACCCATTACTTGGTACAAAATCCTCTGAGTAACTACACAATTGAGATGCGCACATTTCTAGTAATATATATAATGCCATAGTATCTTAAATTATACTACAAAGCTACAGTTCATCCCTTCATAATATTATGTAATATTTCAGCATGGATCTGAATATGTAATCTGATTTGTACATATATAATCTGCATAGAGAGCTTATTGCAGCTTGTTAAGTGTTATTTAATGACTTTATTAAATGTTAAGATAATAAATCATCATTCTTTCACCGACTTAACCGTCGCAAGCCTAATAGGTAGGGCATAGTAAAATTAAGGCATGATTAGAGACTAGATTATTAAAATTGTCATAAACTTTTTGAAATATAGTGCATCAGATAAGATACTGTGTTCAAACTTGCTCATCATTGTTTACACCTGTGTGTGTCCTTCAGTGCACTCTTGTGTTTTTATTTATATTTATTAATTGAAATATATTAAACTATAACCACTGTGTTGAGTTTCATTTGTAATCCATCCCAAATCTTAGTTAAATCTCTTAATCCTAAATCTTAGTTAAGTTTCCTAATATTAGTATTAATATATGCATTATTTAGCCAGCTGTGGGTGTGTGTGTTTATTTAAAGTATAGTAATTTAGTTAATATTCCCTGAGTCTATTGCTCCACCCTTTGCTACTGCTGGCATGTGAACTAAGAAATTCTGAGTGTAGCCTCATATATGCCATGCATAGGGTAGTAAGTCATAGAGTGTTGGTGGAGCACCTGAGGTGCAATCAGATTTGAGGTTTCAACCTCTCATCTAAATCAGCCTTAGTGTAATTTTCCAGGACTCTGGATTTTGTTGCATGAAGGTACAAATATGACCATTACAATATTGAGTTTTAATACAAAATGAAGATTTATAAAACAGAAGGGTTGAGAATTTCCAAAACCTCTCACCAGATGGAATAATAGAAAGTGACAGAATGCAAGAGGGTTAACATAATAATTTATAAGCTTTTTTTATTTATATATGAAGTGGATTAACTCATTCACAGTTTTAATTTTTCTTAGCAGACTTTGAATTAAATTTCTAACTAATTATTTTAATAAATTAAGTTTTATTCTTTATTATATTTCCCACAAATTTCAAATTATTTTTTTAGAAATATAAATTTATAAATGAAAATATTTTTGAAAATAATATTTTAACTTTGCAAATATAGGAAAAAAACATCTTCAATACATAATTTGATTATAGTGTGACTGCTGACAAAAATATTTTTTCAGAAAATGTATTTTTTTATCCCCATTTCTAAATGTGCTCAAATTATTATTAAGACATTGTAAAGCAATGAAATTCTGCTTTAAAATTTAAAAATTACTTAAAATTGTTCAAAAATGACAAAAAATAAGTACAGTGATCCTTTTTCATCCAATTAAAACTAAGTGTTTTATGATATTACTTTTTTTTAATATTTTAAATAAAATCTGAATCTAAATGTTATATTCTGATTGACAAATAAACATTTTGCAAATATTTTGGAAAAGCAATCAAAATTATATAAACAACCCTATAAAAATTGTCTTTTTATTTTCAAAATCTAAGTGAGATGAATGTACTTAAATGCTCTTACAAACATTCTCATGCATGAGGAACAAAAAAGCTACACATCCATGTCATTGGTGACTCATTTATATGAGGTTATTTCTATGACACTGATATTTACAGATTTTGAAAATAAATTAATCAATGAATATATATTTTTGTTCCACTTTTTACCACCACATAAACACAAAAATAACAAACAAATGCTTAAAAATAATTGCAAAAGAATGAATTTAAGCTGAAAGTGACTAAAATGCTATTCATTGTAATACAAGCTTATATTTTATTTAACAAATGAAAGTGCTTAATAAAACCTATTCTATTGTCTGACATTTATTAGTTACTAAAGCTTACAGTAGATGGTACAGAGATACAAAACAAAAATGTATGCTGCTAAAACAATAATATATAAGATAGTCATGTGATATTTAATGGGTCAATGCAAGCACATGATCAGAACTGTGAAAAGATTGATTCAAAATCTAGGGGTATGCATCAATCATATAAGTTCTGAACTGGCTCCAAAACACATTTTTACAAATTGCTATTATTTACTACAATCAAGAGTTAAAACATGACCTACAATTCATGTATTATATTTATTACAAAATTAAAAATTCTAAATTAATAAATAAATTACTTCATAAAATAAATATTTAATATTTTTTGTCACAACAGAAAATTAACAGAAATAACTAACGGGTTTGTGCTAAGATAATGCTTTGTGTAGATTTTAAAAAATTGTTTCAAACATCAATCTTTAAATTCACTTTAAAATCGTTTATGTAATTATTTCATAAAAAATTAATGTCAAATTAGTTCTTAAAAAACTAAAATAAAATATTAATATCAGTTAATAATTACAATGTTATAAATATATTATGATTCTATAATTCAGTAATAAAAATATTACACATATGAGTATATACTACATAATAATATTATATAAATATTTATTCTAATAATTTTAACAAGCCTGATAATAACTTAGGGTATATATGTAATACAGATAATATAAACTCATTTTTAGACCAACCAAGTTCAAAAACCTTACTGTGATGATTTACAAGTTAGATCTACAAAGAATATTTTTCCTTATAATGGTAATTCAATTATCATTTTTTATCTAAAACTTCAATTGGCATTGGTAGATATTATTTAATCATTTAACACATGTTGCTAATAAATGGTGACTCCATTCAAATTTTTTGACATTTTAGGCATTATGATGGCACTACTAGCTTTCTACTTTGTTTAAGACTATCTATATCCATATATTATGGAATGTGATGGTTTGCAATTTCCCTTTTTGTTTGCTGCTACAACTTTAGAATATTAATTTTAAAAAAAATCTGAAGGTATCAGCATTATCTATAACCATATATTGTGGAATGTGATGGAATACAACTTCCCTTTTCTCTGCTGCTATAATTTTAGTATATCAATTTTTAAAAACACCTGAAAATTTCAGTATTATCTATAACCTTATATTATGAAATGCAATGGTTTGCAACTTCCCTTTTTCCTGCTTCTACAACTTCTGTGTATTAATTTTTTAAAAACCTGAAGATGTCAGCATTATCTATAACCTTATATTATGGAATATGATGGTTTGTAATTTCCCTTTTTCTGCTGCTACAACTTTAGCATATTAATTTTAAAAAAAACCTGAAGATATCAGCATTATAAGGACCTTTTCTGTGATCGATAAAACCCTATTACTGTGATAAAGCTATAAAGGAGGTGGCTAATTTCTAAGTGACTGAGTGCTTTAGATTGTTTTAGCCTCAGGCAAAATTATCAAATCTTACAGATATGTAAATAAAAATGTAATTTGTTTATAAATTAATGATTATGATGCAATCTTTTTGTAAAAGATTTAGTTTTAAACCAAAAACTGCATCACTAATAAAAAAAATTGTCTTTAAAAACACTTCAATTTTAAAAGACAGCTCTGAGAAAGTTTATTATAGCAATTGGAAGCAGATTGTATTTGTAAAAAGAAATAGCCTTTGTCAAAATAGTAAATAGAATATACTTTAAAATTTTAATGACAATAAATAATTTATTAACTTTTAGAATTTTTTTCCTTTCTTTGGTGATAACTAATTCTAAATATATCTTTTTTTATTAACATAAAATTCAAATATCTAATATAGCATAAATAGAAAAATGTGACTTAACAAAACATAGATATTTTTAAACCATACAAATAAAGATATTTTAAAAACTAAATGACCCCAAGATACATTAAGTGCACCTATAAATGATATTACACATAGAAAATGAGAAATGAAATTGAATTACCCTAAGTGTGTGTGTTTAATTTTTAAAAAAGGTATATTAATTTTTACCTGACATTTAAAGTTTATATCTGAGCTAGGGATAATCTCTAGTTTAATAAACAATTAATGATAATCATGTGTATATTTATCTAATGTGGTTTGTGTCAAAGTTGTGGATGAAATAAGTTTGACACCTTTACATCAAAATTAACAAAACATATATGAAAGCAATTGTACAGTGCACATTGTACAAATATTATAAATTGCTGTAGATTATTTTCAACTTGATTTTCAAATTGCAATTTACAAAATTTATCAGCATGGGATATTGGATGAGGTTTGCAATGCTGTTAATTGCCTCTTAGTTTTTGTAAAATTTATAAGTCAGCAATGTGAATTTTTTTATTAAATGAAGGAATTCTTTTATGACATAATTGCTTTTATATACTTAACAGATGTTAATAGTTAAAAATAAATTTTGAGAGCAAAAGCAAGCTATTACAAAGCTTTTTTTAAAGATGTATCATGTTGAATTTTACAGCTAGTAGATTCTGAGAAATCCTCCATGAAAGACCATATCTTGTATTATTTTTTTGTTCCAAAAGACATCATAAGGCTTATTTTTAGAAAAATGTCTAATTTTTCCTGCAAAAAAAGTACACTTATTCAAGTATTTCTTCTCTTTATAGAGAGCTGTAAGATTCTTACCCCGGGGACGCCTCGTCCCACAATTCCTTTTTTGTACTCACCATAGTAGTTTTTTTCCACATTTATCTTTTCTGATTATCAGAATATTATTCCATTTAAATTTATCATTACATAAAGTATTAATTGGAGATTTGCAACGCAAAAATGATTACAGTTAAGAATAGTTTGACCACCCATCCATTCTATATCAAGTAAGCAAACTGTAAACGCTTTCCAAGTTACTTTTAATAGCCCTGCTTGGATATTCATTATAAAAACTTTCTTTAGAATAAAAACTGGTAATTTAACTTAAACTAATCTTTGATTATTATGGTAAAATCATTTCCATTATATCTTTCAAAAGAAAAAAAAATGTTTAAGAAATCAAACTAATTTTTCTTTTATCTTGAATATTTAAAACTTTCCATGAAACTCTAAGACTAAATCAAGCATTATAAATCTAAGTATTAAATAAAATAAGTAGCTAAATATATAAATAAAATTATAAATTGTCTGATATATTAAATTGTGGTAGATAAATTGTTTCTCTATACAGGTAGACTTATGTTGTCAAAACTAATCCATGGGGAAAAGAAACGCATAATTTATATTACCATTTATTTAAAGTATCAATGTCAATAACATTGTTTATTTATAATTCATTACTTTATAATTTAATACATCAATCATATGTTTCAATGGCCAAACGAAAACAGTCTAATGGATTGCCGATCTTAACAAGGTTTATATGTGGATTATAAGCACCATCAAAAATCATCCTAGGGCTTATTTTCTGGTTAGGTCTTATTTAGGGGAAAACCCAGTAATTCATAGATAAGTACATCCAATGGCAGTGTACTTCATTGTTATTAAGTTAGGGAACTTCATTTAGATATTTAATTTCATATTTTTAAAATGTCAAATATTAATTATTTAAAATTGAAATCACTTGAATACTTAAATATATATGTTTTAAAATACAAATTAATTACATATATATAAAAAAGGTTTAATTGTAAAAATAAAATGTCAGACATGGAGTAATATTTAATAAAAGATCCACTAGGTTCTATTCAAAAATTTGATAGGTGAAGCTCTGCCTAAAAAATTTAAATGATTTTTTTTAGGGATCTAACTTGTGAATTATCATAGTGATTCTTTCAGACACGTTTGTTCCACGAATAGATAAACATATGTTAATTCTAATCTTCTCACAGATAAATGAATTCATAGAATTATTTCTAGGAGCTTCATGTAATAAAAATATAATAGGTAAATAGTTGACTTTTTTTTTCTTAAGAAATAAATTTATTTTGAAAACTACATGAATTGTGGTACATAAATTGCCTGAAATTAAGGATTCATGTGTGTCCCACTGCATGCTTTGCCCACCCAAGGGATCTGATCATTTTGTCTGCACCGAACTATCCCTGTGTAGTTAACTAGATTCCATGGGATCCCCAATTATTTATGGCACCTGGCTATTAGATAATTAAAACCAAGGTTTGTCAAATGTATCATGTCACTCTTTGCATTGCAGGGGTGTTTTCATCCCTTGCAGAAATGAATCTGTAAATTTAGGGACCCACTAATCCCTGCAACTTTGTCAACCTCAATGGTGCATTTAGACTGCCATTTGCAGTTATCCCACTTACGGCAACATGATATAGCTTTAGCATCCATTTATATAGTTTGGACAGAATTTTAGTAGAAATATTTGGTATCTGGTCTAGAGCCATCTGCTCCCAGGTATCAGAGAACAGTTTAGCCAGGGCCATTAGGTGATCTCTAGTTCTTAACTTAGACATGAGTTCCTTGAAAACCTCCCATGGACTTTTTATGTTGGACTGGAATATGAAGTGACACCTGGTGAGCCATTTTGTGAATAGTATTATGATGGCCATCTGGATCATCATGAAAGTGCCACTCCTCATTGCTTTACATATATTCAGAATAGAGGCACATCCTGACCGGACACTAGAATGCAGTCTTATTTTAAGATCTATAAATTTCTTGCAGTGAGAGAATGTGTGGTCCATTGTCTCTTCATCACAGACCTTTTCTCAGAACATCTTTTTTAAATCATAAGAATGTATGTGATGAGATTTAAAATTGTTACTTTTTTCTTATGTTATTTTCTCCTCATTCTCAAATTCTATTAGTTGAGATGTTTTAAAAAATATTTTATAATCCAATAGCTTTTTCTGAATATTGTTAATTGTTCTTTAATTCACACTTGCCATTTATGCTCTTAGGCCTTTAAAAAAATCTCTACATCTTTCCTGAGCAGTTTGGTCATATTGTAAAAATTTTGCCAGAATATGTTTTATTAAAATTGATGTTATAGTTAATTTAATGTGTGAATAAATGGATGGTGAATTATTCTATGCTATATATAGAAAGAAAACACACACTGGAAGATATATACATTTTTCTTTTCATCACCATTCAGCACAATTATTTTCAGTGGCAAAAACATTGTTAGATAGAACTAAGAGACTTTATGATGACAGCCATTTTTACAATGATATCCATGCTACTAAAAAATGCTTGTTCATAATGGTTTTGATGACAGGATTTTAATAGGGCTTTTTTTATATAATGAGAAAAAAAGATTTTGATATTTCAAAAATTAAGACTCATCTCCATATACTGTACAGTATAAAGAGAGTAATTATTATATGGAAGCACCCAGAAATAAGACTATGAATTCATCACTTATCCATAAGAATATTAGAATTAACAAATTGGATTTAATTTATACAATTAACTATGTCAATACCAATTAATAAATAAATATTAATTTAATATCACAATGTATATGAAACAATGCATGTAGATTTAAAAAAGTCATCTTCAATTAAATTAATTCTATAGAAGATTCACTGTTATTATATAAATAAGTTGCGATGTTCATTGATGTAATTTGTTCTTATTATGAGTATCTGTGATATTTGATATAATGCCTAGCCTTTGATGAAATTTAAAAAATATGTTCAAACAATGTAACAATAAAAAAAACCCACTGGAAACAAATGTGAAATAAACAATATATATCATTATATATTATGAGGAGAGAGATTATCATATACATGGCACTAAAATGATGAAGCATGATTATAATTTTTCATATTCTAAATGAATTTTATTTATACTAAGGAATTCTGCACAGTATTTTTAAATCTTGTAAGCTTATAAATAGTGCTTTTTTTTACTCAGCTTTAAAAATTATATAATTTAATGTTTATAAAAAGGAAAAAATGCTTCAAATTTAGTTTTAAATGTAATTGAAAATTATTAAAATTTATTAATATATAATTGATAAATAAATTTTATGGTACATAATATTGCTTGTGATTATTTCTTCATTGTTAAGTTTTTTCCTGTATGTTGGTATTAATCATTTCAATTTTTTAAAAATTTGAATTAACAGCTCTGGAATATTCATGAATTTGAATTGCATACAGATTTCAGAATGGCATCCTTAGTAGGTAAATAACATTAGCATCTATATCAGTTTGTGTCATAATTAACGTTTCTTTGCTAATTAAATTAATTTTTTCAATTAACGTTATACAAAAATGTTTTTCAATGTTATGGTCTATATCATGCAAATTAAGAAGCACCAGTAACAAGTATAAAAGTCAAAAATTGCTACATCATGAATTTCATTGGTTTTAAACATTTTCACATTTATTTTGGAGTGCATGGCTAGAATTGATATAGAAACTTTCTTACAATAATACGGAAATCAAGTCATATATCACGTGACTTCTTTTAAGCTTGTATTACAGATGTAATATAATGAGCAAGCTAATAGCTCTAACTAGCTTTTATCGATAAGTGCTGCAAGAGAAAGCATTTAAAAATAGAATTATCCCTATCCCCAAATTAGTTTCAGCTAATGGTTTTCCTCACCTGAGGCACTAGGATATTCAGACACTAGATCTAAAATACTAAATACCTAACTATTAAGTAGAACAGATACCTATATGTCTTCAAATCTAACTATCTAGCTTAAATATCTATATGGGTCTGAACACACTTCAACCAATAGAATATATATATAAATTTAATGATGATTTTTTAAAAAAGGAAGTTGCCTTGACAACAGATTGAGATTGTTATTGATATTGGTCTGGTTTAAATGTTGACTGCTTTAAATGAATTTATATATATATATATATAACTTTAGCAATTAAGATGTGGATATAGAAGTTCAGAAGAAGATTGCTGGAGCAATCAAAATCATCAATAGTGGGTTATAAAGATGCATTGTAAAAAGTAATAAAGAATATAGATGATATTAATTTATATATGTGTGTGAGAAAGAGAGAGAAAGGCAGTATATTTAAAACAGTTACAACGAAATAATCTCAAAACATTATATATAAATATTTAGCACTGTACATTATTATTTACTACATAATATTAGAATTTAACTCATCATTGAAAAGATTAAAAACGAAAGAAATTTCATACTTTTTAGATATATATGTCAATCAGGTATAAAAATAGTTAGAAATAAATTTCTGATTGATTAAAAATTCAGCAAAAATCATTGTAGACGATTCTCTTGATATATGGAGGATGAAGTTAAAGAGTTATCGTTTAATCTTTAAAATGTATTGTTATTTGCTGACACTAGAGGGCTATTCAAGTATATTTAAACAGTTGCAATATAAATGTGGCTTGTGTGCTTTAGCACAGTTCATAGAGCATCCAATTTGAGATCGGGAGATCCCAGAATCAATTCCGGCACTCACAAGTCTGGTGCTCAAACTTCTTATGAACCCCTGAACAATAAAACAATATGCCATTATATATATGTATGTAGAAATATATACAGTACTTTCAATTTAAATGTAAGAAATGATCAAACATCTAAACATTTTTGGTCAAAATAAAAATAAATCTTTTCATTTAATGTTTTGGAAAAAGTCAAATTAAAACAGCAGTAAATCTTTATGGTCACATAAAGAAGCATTATGGAAAAGGTAATTGCTTATTAGAAGATGAATTAATTCAGTAGTAAATTATATTTTTACTACACTCAAAATGCTTCTTTGAAAATTGTAAATAACAAAGTTAAAAATTATGATCCAAATGGTTTATAACCACATAATGAATGTAATTTATGGCAAAGAAATAAAAATTTGGTAAAGCTAGAAGTCTATGAAAGTGCTTATAATAATAAAAAAGAAGAATGTATATATAAATTTTATGACTTTACAATACAACTATATACTTTATATGCTTTATATACATAAATATTTAGCTTATGTCTGTGAATGTGTCTTAATGACTTAAAAGACCTTTTTAAAATTTAATGCATGCCATAATGTATGAGAACGGAGATTACATATTTTATACATATAAATATTTAACTTACATCTGTGAATGTGGATTAAAGACAAAGATCTGTTTAAACTTCAATACACGCCATAATGCATAAAGGAGGTAGAAAGCTAATTGCTATGAATGAAAATAATAATCGAAAATTTTATTGATCAGGAGTTCATAAGAAGTCCAAACACTGAGAATAATGGAGCAGGACCTTGAGCTCCAAATTCAGCTGCTCTGCACTGTACTTAACCGTGAAGGGCACTACTTGTGATGATACTATGAAGTTGTCATTTAGTCAGAGTACCCTGACACTGCAGAATAAGAATAAAAGAGACCAAAATCAAAAATAAAATTGGAATTACAAATTATACAAAATACTAAAATGTACCAGAATGAAATAGGAAATGAAGTGACTGGTTCAAATCTAATTCAGTGTTATTGGAGTTAATGCAATTTATATAATATTATGTTAACTAATTTCATTCTTCCTGAATAAGACATTTTAAGGATAGATTACGACTTTCCAGTGCAGTTGAAATATTTCGAATAAATGTAAAGTCAGTATATCAAAATGATGAATTTTTATTGTATGTATATATATCAAATGTATTAAACAGACGTCATCAGTATGTGACTGAAAAATAAATGAAATAAAAAATAAAGTATATTTCAATAGCTTATTCAATATGAAAATAAATAATCATAACTTCTAAGCATCTATAATTGCAAAGCGGAAGTGACTACCCCCAGTGAGTTATGTAGCATCAAAAATCAATGGAAAGATAGAACGATACTATTCTATCTTTGGACTCTGTTGTTATATGAGTTTAGTTTTTGACTTGTTTTTAAATTATACAGTGAATTTTGTCTATTGTTTTAATTTATGTACAGTCTAAATGTTTTGCAATCACTATAGATATATTCAAAGGACGAATAACGTGTCTTATTTTTAATAACCTTGTGGTTGTTAAAAATAAGAATTGTTCTTCATCCTTTGAATATATTAACTGTGATTGCAAAACAACACCGTATAAATTAAAAACCAAGTCAAAAATTAAACTTATAACTCAGTGTGCGGTAGTTATTTCAGCTTTACAATTAAAAATAATTTAAATAAAAAGCATTATAATCTTTTGTTTAAAGTTATAATGTTACATTTTATTTTTACTTTTAATTTCTTCATTTGTGTGCAATAAATTAAAGGTAATATTAATATTGTATATTTAGAAAAACATTGAAAATGTTAAATAGAATTTTAATGCATTTTAACTAGTAAGTAGTTCTCTTATTAAAGACATTAAAATACATTAAGGTTGTATTTAATATGACTTTTAATTTATTACATTTTAGTGGTGAAGTTATTGTAATTATTTCAAATGTATTAAATATTCTTCAATTTAGAATGAAGCAGATGCTTGCCATATTCAAAACATACAATGAAATAAAATGCTTGAAAAAGAAAAAAAGCGACATTTTGTGTGGTTTAATGCAAGGCTCTCCAACCTTGTAATCAAAGAGCCACATTAAAAATTTTTTTTATCCTATTTATCCGATGAACCCATCGAAAATAATAAATATAGTACATATATTAAATTCAGGCAAAACTCTCCATGCAATAGCGCTATTCAGTGCAAAC
This sequence comes from Epiperipatus broadwayi, assembly GCA_028023455.1. Taxonomy (NCBI): domain Eukaryota; kingdom Metazoa; phylum Onychophora; class Udeonychophora; order Euonychophora; family Peripatidae; genus Epiperipatus; species Epiperipatus broadwayi. The sequence continues at coordinate 1,625,078 of JAQFVV010006284.1, read as the reverse complement.
CAGAATAATCAATGGATGCAGGAAGATTTGTACATAAAATCCCTATCTAGTGCCTACTCATCCAATATCCCCAAACTAGTTTCTAGCTTGTGGCTTTAATCAGTAAGGAGTTTTGGATCAGAAAGCAGATCTTAGGATCTAATGCAATCCTCCAGCAGTCACATTTTACCTTTTCAGTCAACTATAAAGCTTTGAGTCCAAAATAAAATCACAATAATGTTTTCAAATCAAGCTCACTTGCTTGCATAGACATATAGATTTGAATTTAGTTCAAAATCTATACATTTTGATGTTTTTGGCTCTTTAATAACTACAGTCATCATAATCCTATTTGGAAGTATTGGTATTAAACCACTAAACATCACATGATCACCATTCTTTAATATGTAAATGCAACCATTGATTACTCTGGCTTGCACTAAATAATGCTACTGTATGGAGAGTTTTGCCTATGTTTACAGCTTGCATAAGCATAAAGAATGGTGATCCTGTGAAGAATCTTATTATTAGTAATATAACCTCAATAATTAAAGAGACAGACATAATTGAACAGAACTGATCATGCACTAATTATGTGCATGTTTGCCTTAAACACTCAGAGCATACATGTTGGATCAAAAAATAGTACAAGACCACTTCCTTGACCCTCTTATGTTTGAAAAATATATGGGTATACAGTGTTGCAAAAACACTAGATAATAATATTAACATCAAGATTATTGATTAGTAATAGAATTAAAATATCAAATAAGCATTTGATCTGAATTTTTTCATTTGAAAAGTCAAAATCTTTAGGTGGAACACACAAACTATTGTCATGGGCTATGTAGGGCCAGAATTATATTTTGGACAGTTTTAGTTTAATGCTGATAGAATGAAGAATTAGAGAACTAAGGGTTATTGAATCAAAGTTTGTCCAGTCACTTCTGGAATCCAAATGTCACATGATTGAGACAATTAATAATTACCTTTTAATGTAAGTACTACAATAATGAATACTTAATGGTTCCCAATATAATTTTTTTTTTTAAATTTAAAGTGATAACTGTGTGTATATTTAATTTTCTCTGACCAAAAGTAGATAGATTAGGTAATAAAGCATTTATAACTTGCTAATCTCTTAATAAAGATTATCTGGCCATTTCCATCTTAAAGCTGCCTTATCAACTGTAATGAGTCCTTTATATAAATATAATGCATAAAATGATGATGATGATCATATGTCATTCATGTTTGGAACAGACCCATGTAACATCATCATGAAGAGGTCAGTGATTTTCTGTATTCTCTTAAGAATTAACGCTAATCAAGTTTAAATGATTTCTCAAAAATGTAAATCACTCTTACTTTTACCCAACTGACTATATTTTACATTATCAAGGGATGTATTTTTGGAGAATGAAATATGCTAATTTGTCTTCAATCTCCACTACACATTTAAATGGTGTTAAATATGTCCTGATAAACACAATAGTTTATAATCCCAAGCCTTACTATTATTAATGGTAGTCTATTTACATATATATAATTATTTAACATTAAACTCTTTTCATATATTCATGAAATACTCTAAAAAATTTAGGCTGAGTCAAGCCACAATGAAAAGGTATAACCATATAAGTGTATTCTAACTTAATAGCACTGAATTAACTTTTAGCAAATTCTCACCAGAATCAACAAAATATAGATATATTCTAGCTTAAATTAATTTTGCACTATGATTCTGGTGAGAATTTGCTGAAAAATAACTCAGTGCTATTAAGTTAGAATATATCTATATGGTTATACCTTTTCATAGTGGCTTGCTTCAGTTCAAGTTCTTTCAGAGTATCACATACATATATTAGTTTTATCTACTATTGTGCATTGTAGAATTTTTCCTTTACTTAGATGACATAATTATTTTAAAACAGGCAAAACTCACTATACGTATTACCACACATATAATTATGGTAGTGACAACTGTTCAGACTGTAAGACTTTATATTACCAAACTATACCTGACCTAATTGTTTATTTTTGGGGGAAAACACAGTTTTATTCAGAAACACTTTAAGAGCATCCATTCGTTTTAATATTTATTATTTTAAAAATTCAAAACCCAATATACAAATGTTTTGAGAAATGAGATAAGTGGAAGAAACATTATGGAAATCAATTAATATGAACTTTTCATTATACAGAATTTATGATAATCATTTTCAAGTTCTTTCACTTAAGATTTACAATGGAATCCTGTATCAACTATATTTTGTTCCAAGTCCTTTATAGCAAATAGCATATATAGTGGTTTATAACACATGTATTGTTTATAGACTTTATTTAAAATACAAATCACATTGTTATCAGTCCTGAAATGTAGACATATAACATATACACAATATTTATATACGTATAGTTTGCATATACAAATTAAAATTCTAGTATAAACAAAAATGTAAAATAATATATAGTAGGATCATGAACTATGTTTTATTTAATTCTAAATCTCCCTTCACATAAAACGAAAATAGAATATAAGTTCACCTTTTGTTGATAAACAATGATTTGATTAGAATGCATATTATTTATTAAACTCTTAAGTGTACAATACAGTACATTTAAATATGCATATACACATAGAACAGATACTTTATGTGTGCAGTGTGCATAGTGCATATAAATTAAAACTACATGCACCATGCAGACAAAATTTTAAAAAAATATGTGCTTGCAAAACAATTATTGACAGGAGAGAGTGCCTATCAATTCTAGAATATTTGTGAAGAATCGTTCATTCTCCAATATTATGAATATATAAATTGCAATATTATTAATATTGTAATAATAAAGACTTCAGCCACTCAAAGAAGTATGGAGAGATGCATGTTGGAAATAACAAGAAGAGATCAAAAACGCAATATATGGGTAAGAGAACAAATAGGTGTTACTGACCTCATTTAAAAAATTAAGACAGAAGTGTGTAGTTGGGCTGGACATATTGCTAGAAGAGATGATAATAGATGGACAATTGAAATCTTAATCTGGATTCCAAGAGATTGTAAAAGACCCAGAAAGAGACCACATGTGAGATGGGTGGATGAAATAAGAAAGTGTGCAGAGGTGATGTGGAGAAGAGAAGCTAAAGATCAGAGAAAATGGATTGAATCAGAGAGACCTTCATCCTGCAGTGGATTAATAGTGGTTGATGATGATATCTTTGCATGTATATTTTATTTAAAGTGTGGGAATAAATGTGTGTTACAGATACAGAAATTGATATTGCTAGAATATTCCAGAAAAAAAAAAATTAATATGCTAAAAAAAAAAAGAAATTTGTTTAATGCCAACAAGCAATAGGAAAATTTGCATATTAATAAGGGTCTTTCTTAGTTTATGCAAATTAACAAAGCTGATTAAAAAGTCTGCAGAAGAAGAATAAAAGAAAGAAAAAATAAACAGTGCATAAATGGTATACTGAATGCTGAGTTTAAGTTTTGTTCTGTGATCAGTTCTGCTGTTTTGGGAGTTAGAAGATCTCTAGTCAAGAATCTAATTTGGTTACCTCAGAGTAATAATGTGCGTGAGCAATAATGTGCTTACAACAACATTACAGAGTTAAAGAGACATTTCTATATATTAAATTTCTACAGAGATATGAACTGCAAAATGATTTAAGTGATCCTATTTTCAACACGCAAATAGATAGTTGAATTACTAATCTTTTACTAATAGAATTAACATTATTCAGATGAAATAAAACACTTGAATTTATTATTAAACTTTTGTTGTTGTTTCTTTTATTCAATATCAAAAAAATATTCAGCTGCCAATTGATTGTTTGGTCCTGGATGTATTAGTATCTATAACCAAAGCAGCAATTGAAGGAGCCACATTCTGAGACATATTTGCGGTGGGGAAGACATCAAGAGAAGATTGGGAGGGGAGGGCATCAATAAAAGATAATAAAAAAATAGTGTATTATTGTTAAAAGATAATAAACAATCAATAGCCCACTAATTTCAATATATATATATATAACAAACCACTCACAAATTTCTTTATAAATCTTGATTTATTTGTGAACTATTACAACATACAAAAATATACTCCATCGTTTTGACTATATTCTTTTATAGACTTTATCAAGGAACAAATAAAAAGTACATAAAAAATAATAAATACAAATATTCCATAATACATATAACAAATACCTCTTACTTTAAAACTCTTCTAACAAACAATCTTAACTTTTCATTAAATATGTTTCTTAAATATCTTTCTTAAAATAATCCCCTGTAATTATTTAATTAAATCAACCTATAATAGATTAATTAAATAATTACAGGGGATTATTTTAAGAAAGGTATTTAAGACAAGTTAAGATTTTTTGTTAGAAGAGTTTAAAGGTAAGATGTATTTGTATTTGTTATATGCATTATGGAATATTTGTACTTATAGTTTTTTATGTTTTTTTTTTAGATGTTCCTTGATAAAGACTATAAAAAAAGATAGTGAAAGTTTCTACGTTTATAATACTTCGTGAATAAATCAAGATTTATAAAGAAGTTTGTGTGTGGTTTGTTGTATATAAATTGAATTATTGATAATTTTGAATAAAAATGGATTTCATACTTTCAAAACAAAAAAAAAAGAATAAAAAAGAAAGAAAAGGAAAACAGAACACTCATAAAAGAAGGATGAAGACAATCTGGTGGAGATTACATGAATTAAATGATTATTATTTTCTTAGCAATATTATATTTATTTAAATTATTTCTATAGGTTTTTTTTTTCTTTTCTTTTTATAAATTAGAATGGCCTTATTTATTTACGAATTACTGTTTATTATTTATAAACACTTATTAAAACTATGTAGTGTGTTAATAAGTAAGAATAAAGACTATATATATATAGATTAATTTTAGAACCTACGCCAAGATTTAAAAACTATTTTAAAATTATTGAAAAGGCTTGCTTAAAATGATCTCCAGAACAAAGTAACAGATATAAATAGAAAACAACATATATCAATATATATAAATTTTTAGATATAATATCTCATTTTGTTGCTTATTTCACTTTGATATTTGAGGCTGTTATCTTGATACCTTACCTATGGAACCAACCTTAAAAAAGTATAACATTGATATATGGTCGTGTGTATCGATTATATAAGATGAAATGGATAACTGAAGGGGTTTGAAAGTCTGAGCCTATCTTATCTATTTGATTGTACAGACAAATGTAATTACGTGATATAAATAATTAGAAATATTGAAGGAATTAGTTCTCTTTAGCTATCCACTTCACCTTATATAAGCGATATACGTGACCACATACATGTGAAAAAGGTAAACAATCTCCAATATATATATATATGGTCGTGTGTATCGATTATATAAGATGAAATGGATAACTGAAGGGGTTTGAAAGTCTGAGTTCAAATCCCCTCTAATTACATTTAGAGTTTAGTATACTAATTATACTTGTAGTCAAATATTGAAGGAATAACTGCAGCTTAAATTATGTATACATGTGTCCAAATATTTTTATATAATCTTGAATTATTTTTTTAAGAGTGTAAATTCTGATTGTATTACATTACCTTGTAAGATTAATGTACGCTTAGAGCCACCGTTACCTTTAGGAAAACCAGAAGGCTATCTAATGTCAGAACCCGGTGAGAGATGCAGTATTGATATTTAAAGGTCACAGTTTTAAGCAAAGTATAATTGTCCTTAAAAGTTGAACGTTGGCAAGGTTTTTTTTGTATGTGTATGTAGATGTATGCAAACAGTTGACCTATTCCACGGCACAAAATAGTCTAATGCCACCTCTATGTGTACTTTTTATGTTTATGCTAATCAAACTGACATATATAATTTTGAATATAAAAGATGATATATAAATAAAAAGCATTAGTGTCATTCTTGTGGCGGAGAGCCAAATGACTAATTTAAATTGAATAGTTTATATATGTTCAAGAATAGACCTATATTAAATTAGAACGTTTCAGTACTATTAAGACTTGACTTAAATAGAACATGAAAACAATTTTAAAGTAAACTTTTAGTTTGAAAAAAAAAAAATGTCCGAAAACATATCTAAGAAGATTTAAGTAATATAAATATTTTTATTGCAATCTTTAATACTTTATTTCTGATTTTAATATGTAATTTTGTTTTTATTTTTCTGCCTGGGTAAACATTTTAAAAAAAATTAAAAGATTAGTATACTAGTTATCTTTTAAAAATACCATCTTGATTTCCTGAGGGTTTATATTCCGGATACACACCGTATTTAATAACTTTCATTTAAAAAAAAAACACTTTTAGAAAATATTTGATTTTTATAAAAGTCATTTGGCCCGCAGCCACTAAAATGTTACAGATGCATTTTCTTACATCATCTTATATATTTCAAGTTGTCTTCTTGATTAGCGTAATATATAAAAACTCTGATAAGATAGCGCAATAAAATCAGAATGTTACTTCCTCGAAAAAAATAATTCAAGATTATATCAAAATAGTCGTACACGTGTGTATATAATTCATGCAATCGTTCCTTCAATGTTTCAAATTATTTATTTATTTTACTGAATTTAATTTACGAATTCAGTCCTAATTTTTTAAAAATTATTTTTAGCTGTATAAAATACAGTATGTTTAATTTCTCTATTTTAATAATAATTATAGAGTGGTTTATTAACCGGAAGTACATAAAACGCCCGAGCACCGGAACTTAGCTCCAGAGTCCGCCCCATCACTACACCCATATTGGATTGCGGTCTGTAATGTGATGTATTTGGCTTCTCCTTAAACGAAGTCAAGAATATCTCAGCAACTATGCCCAGATAAACCTGTTAGCCACTTTATTTTCCATTCCCCACTCAGTCTTCCCATAATCTGCCCCATACCATTTCCACAACATAATCTTTGTCAACTCTATGGCCTTTAAATCTAAATCCCCCTTATCTTTTCACAAACCCAGCATAAAAACTAATAACTCACTTTCTGTATAGTCACTTTGTTCATATCTATTCTCCAAATACTTCATTATCTGTACCCTTTCTGCTTCCAAGCATTTACATTCAATCAACAGATGCCTAATATTTTCTATACCTTCCTTACACAATTTGCACGCTAAATCACCCATAGTTTTCCATTTACATGTATATTCTCTTGTTGCTAAAGATTCAGTTCGAGCCTTAAACAATAAATTACTTTCCTTACTATTATCATAAATTAACTCGCTTTCAATATTCCGTTTACTTCTATATATATTTAAACTCTTTTTACCCTCCATACTACTTCTCCATCTCTCCAACTCCCTATTTTTTATTAATGCTTCTATTCTTTTACCCCATTCCTTACCACTATAACACTCAACAATCCTCCTAACACAATCATCCCACCTTTTATACAAGTAAACCGATATAAATTCTTTATCCAAATCTTTTGCATACCGCATTACCTTTCTCACCCATCTTGTTACCTGCCCTTTACTCATAACCCAATTAAACACTATTTTGGCTATTCTTTTACTATCCATAAACTGCAACTTACCAAACATTTTCATTTTACTTTTTGCATCTCTCATATAGAAACTTGACCATCCCATTTCTCCTTGAATTGCCTCCTTTGCTGTCCACATCTCTGCATCTAATGCATGTCTTCCTACTTCCCTTTGTACTTTCTCTAAATAATCTAAAATCCTTTTACTAACACATAATGCATCATTACCATATGTTAACCCTGCTACTGCAACTCCCTTCCATACAATTCTAGCTACATCATATTTATTATATGAAAATACTGTTAGTTTCTTCACCAAACCTTTTCTTTTCTTTGCTTCATTTACCATTTTTTTCTCCCATTCAACCAAGCAATTTTCCTGATTACATAAGATGATTCCCAAATACCTATATCCATCCACCACACTTAACTTTATATCCCCCAATAAAAAAACTACATCCTCTCTTTCCCCAGTATTAACCATCATTATACTTGATTTTTCTTTACTAAATTTAATCCCCATCTCTTTACCCACCCTTGCACATGTCCTCAACATAATATCCATATCTTCTCTTCTTTCTGCACATAAAAAGATATCATCTGCAAAAAAAAAAAAACCTGACAAAGTATATACTCCTTTGCCACCTATTAATGGTATCTCTACCCCTCTTCCTAGTCTTTCTATTGCTTTCTCCATTTCACTCAAAAACAACAAAAACAAAATCGGTGACATAGGGCATCCTTGCCTTAATCCCACTCCATTTTTAACTTTAACTGATTCTATATCCCCTAATTGGTAAGTATAATAATTATTTTTATATAATTTCTTAATAATATTTACTAAAGCTTCATCCATTCCCAAATTGGCTAATCTTATCCATAATCTATTTCTATCATATGCTTTCTCTATACCTATAAAACTCATATATAATGATCTACCTGAATTCCTACTCATCTCCATAAGTTGTGTAACTACAAACAAACTATCTCCTATATGCCTATCTGACCTAAAACCTCCTTGCATTTCCCCCACTACATTATTCTCCTCCATCCATTTTGCAACTCTTCCAGCTACCATATATGCAAAAACTTTATATAAAACTGATGTTACCGCTATCAGTCTATAATTATTTAACTTTCTATGATCCTTACCCTTTCCTTTAAATAATAATCTTATTCTTGTATTACTCCAACTACCCGGAAAAACTGTCTTCTGCACCATCTTATTAAAACATGATAATAACTTTGCTTTTGCTCTATGCCCTAAATTCATTACCATCTCTGCTGCCCATCCATCTAGACCTCTCGCCTTTCCACTTTTCAATCTCTTTCCTGCCTCATTCAATTCATTTTTTGTGAACCTAATATTCCCACTACTAACTGCTTTCATGTTTTCTATCACTAATTTCTTCACATCTAACATCTTTTCTATATCCATTACATATCTATTTAAGATTTTCTCTAGCTCGCCTCTAGAGCTACATTCTATTCCCTCATCATCTATTAATACTATCTCTCTTTCCCCTACATTTCTCCTTTTAATGTAATTCCAAAATTTTTTACTCCCATCTCTTCCACTTTTATTAATATCCTCCAACAATTTATTATTTAACTTCATCCTCTCTCTATAATTATCCATTTTAGCTAGCTTCTTCTTTTCTAAGTACTTTCCCCATTTAGCATTAATATCATTTTCATTTTCTTTATTCTTAATAGCACACTTATATTCTCTGCATACTTTTTTCCTTTCTTTTACACTTTTACTAACTCTCATTTTTTTATTACTTTTATTCTTCTTCATATTCTTGACTAAAACCCTATTTGACACTTTTTCTACTTCACCACACCAGTCCTTATACTCATCCCCAACCAATTGCTCCATGGTTTCTTCAACTTTTATTTTATACTCTTCCAACTTATTCTTATCATTCACTCTCCATCCACATCTTTCACTATTATTTCTACCTTTATTTCTATCCTCCATCACATTACTAACCATTTCTATTACAATAAAGTTATGATCACTATTACACACTCTCTCTTCATTATCAAACACCTTAATTTTTCGTATTTTATTCATTCCCTCTTTCTCTACCAATACATAATCTATTGTGTGAAATACATTATTTTTAAACCATGTGTATTGTCCATCATATACATTTGATAAATTCCCAATGCTGAAATTTACTCTTTGACAAAATTCCTTCAAAAACTGACCATTCTTATTTATCTACATCATCAATTTCTTCAATATGCCCATTCATATCCCCTATAACCATTATTCTCTTCCCCTTTTCTTTAAATCTCTGTATATCTTTAACTAGGCATTCATATATACTATTGTTTCACTTTATTACAGTTTGACTATCCCCAGTGGCGATATACACTACAGCCACCATCCATTCTTGTCTACCCAACCTTATTTCAAACCACAAATGTTCTTGGCATTTAACAGTATTTAAATTTTTTTTCAATATAACACCTATACAACCACCCCTTTTTTCTTTTTCTTTTCTGTTCATACCCTGCCATAGTACCTCTTCCAAAATAGGTTCTTCTTTTTCTCTTAGATGAGTTTCCACTACTGTTAATACCTCAAGCCCTTCATTTTCAATTGCTTTATTTAATTCCAGCCATTTTTCTGGTCTCCTACCACCTTGCATATTCAAAAACCCAATTTTAACAATTTCTTCTTTCCTAACTACTTTTTTATAAATTCTTTTTTCTTCCTTCTTCTCCATTACGTTTATAACAAACTTTCTTACCACTAATCTTACAAAATCATTCCCTCTCCACATCTACACTTATATCTAAATCAACCATCTTTTGCTTATTTATTTTATCCCCTCCATTCTTCTTCTTTTTGATAATATTACAATTTAAACCCCCCCCCTTAAAGGTTTCCTGAATTATATTTTTTAAATATCAGACTCCTTAAAACTTCACTTTCTTGTTTTCCTAAGCGCAAACCATCTTTACTATACAACTTCCTCTTTCCAATAAACCAATCCCATACATCCATAAACACAACATTATTTCTCTCACACAATTTTTTCACTCTCTCATTTATAGAACATGCCCTATCTAACAAATGCCTCTTATCAAATCTTGGTAATAGTCCCATTACTCCTACTCTTCCTTTAATCTCTCTCAAATTCCTAATCAATTCTACATACTCATCCATTACTTTCTCTGATGGCTCTAACAAATTATTAGTCCCTACCATTACATATACATCTCTACTACCTTGCTTTCTTACTTTATCTGTCACATCCCTAATTTTTGCTCCAGGCAAACATACTCTAACATACCTGCTTCTATTTTCCCTTGCAATTAAATCCCCACATTCTCTTATTAGTGAATCTCCTATCAATTCTGCCTCATAATCTACTTTCTCTACTCCATTTTTAACCTTTTCTACCATCTTCTGAATTTCCTTATCCATTTCTTCCTTATCATTTCTACTCAATAATTCCTTTATCTCCTCACACTTTGTCTCTAACAATTTTAACTTTACTTCTACATCCTTCATTTCTTCCTCTATCTTACTTATTTTCTGGCTAACCATCTCCATTGCATTACTACTTCCTTCACCCATATTTCCTGACACTCCACTAAAACCATACTCTGTCCTATCTTTCTTAACTACATTTTGCTCCCTCTCCTCTGACTTTCTCTCTAGACAACCTACACTTAAAAACCACTTTCTCACCTCTTTAATCACATTTACACACTGACTACATATCCAGAAACCTGTTACATCCTTCCTATTCTTATTCAAACATTTCAAATGATACACCTCAGCACACACTGTACACTCTACTACTGCTCGTCTAACTCCTTTCTGTCAATCATATATACATTGTGCTACACAAATGCAATCTATATTCTTATTTTTCAAGTAACCTATTCTATATTTGACTTTATAATACCTCTACTATTCTTCAAACACCCTTATACTGAAAAATAAAAAAAACTTTTTTACTTTTTTCCAAGCTTGATCAAACTACAACCACGTGTTTACTAACATTAGGCCTTTTATCTCAAAATAAATGCCTATTTTAAAATTTAAAAAAACTCTCAGTAACCAACTTAACTAAAACGAATTAAACTTACATACAATTTTTAATAAATACCTCTTTATTATACCTCACCTAGTTTTCAAACACACTTATACAGAAAAATAAAAACTTTTTTACTTTTCCCAAACCTGATCAAAACTATACACATGTTTCTTTTAATGTTAGGCCTCCCAAACAAACATTGCCTTTTTTCTCAAAACAAATACCTATTTGAAATTCAAAAAACCTTTAGTAACAAACTTAACTAAAACAAATTAAACTTAAATACAACTTTTTTATAAATATCCTTACGCTATCACACATTCAACAGGAACGACTTTTTTTTATAAAAAAAATTCTAACCCTAAAATGGCGAACGAAAATCTTTCAGACAGTTAAACACAAAAATTTTCAATCTTTCAAATAACTCACTCTCTCGATCACAATTTTATTTTCATTCACAATAATTCTTTTTTATATGGCTGCTCTCAAAAGATCAATCTCGCACGTAAAGAAAAACAGAACTAAAACAAATTTTAAAAATATCAAAATTCAACTTAGCTCCATTTGCTTCCAACGCGGACCTTAAACTCCAAAGCCTGCCATGTTACTACTGATCCCAAAACTATTCATGGCAAATAATTGAATGATTTCTTGATCGAGAGTTTGAAAATAGTTTGAGCTTGTAGTGACTGAGCTAAGCCATGATCATAAGCTTCAAAATCGGTCATTTTAATATTACATCCAAACATGCAGGATTCTATTTCAGCATATTTGTGCTTGAGTGTATCAGTGTTATTAGATAGAGTGGAGAGTGTTTGCTCATCTGAAAGTCTGTGCTCATATACCCTATATTACATATATAGACACTGGTATATAATAAGCCTGTGTTTCAATTAATAAGTCTTTTGAAATATTTGTTGATGCAACATAAAGAGTCTTTTTAATATAAATTTAAGACCATTTTATATACAGTCTAACCCTTTGCTATCATACTCGATTTACAATAAGCTACTAATCAAGATGCCTTTAACAAAAAAAAAGGAAATAAAATTATTCAAGATATTAGCTGCATAGATCTTATTTCTTGTTTACGGTATCATGTAGATCAGGCATGTCAAACTGGCGGCCCCAGGGCCGCATGCGGCCCTCGAAAGGATTTTTCATGGCCCTCGTCTAAGATGCTATGTAATAAAATGAAAACAGAACGATATGTTGCAAACAATAAATTAATTTTTTTTTAAAAAGCTCTTATATTTAATTACATGAACTAAAATATATACAGTAATTGTTGTCTACATACATAGCTAATTTATAATTCTCGGTTACACGCATAGCTTATGCCTTTATGATGATGAAGCATTTGAGATATGTGAATACCAAAGCTGGCAACGTTAATAATGTGCTGCTGTGCTTCCGAGAACATAAATACATTAGTCAGCTATTCGCGCCACCAACGTAGCAATCCTATCTGCAGATATTGTTTTTTTCTTTGAATTGTAACAAAAGGCAGTTGCGCTAGTTTCTTTATCCGGATTGGTGTGTTAAAAATTTGCGGGTTGTTTCCTTTTATAACTCATTCAAAAAATATAAGTAAACTGCTATATCCAAGAGTTTATATCTTTCTGAAACTAGTCAGACAGCATAAGAAATAACGAGCATGCATTTTGTTATATAATATTTTAATTATAATCAAACATGAGAAACAATAATATTTTACATATAAGTTAGTAACGATTACATTTCAGTTTGGAAAACACTAAAAGTTCTACAATTTTACCAGTGTATGTTCGGCCTTGGGAAACTTTAGTGGCTTCGACCATTTCTAACCTACGGCCTTATGCACAGCTTTCTTCTTTGTCACATCTCTATCTTAATTGCTCCGTTCTGGGAAGTCAGGACTGAGAGAGAGAGAAAAAACGTAATCCGTACCTTTTATAGCTACCTCCATTTATCGAGCATAATTCCAGGAGCGAGAATCGATAGCAGCGCTCTCTTTACATTTAAATACTAGAGTAGCGTTAAATTTTTACGAAGCGTATTTTGCATAAACGTAGTTGCAATTTTTTAAATTTTAAAAATTTAAATCTAAAGTTCTATTTTTATTACAGAAAATGCCACTTCCAACGCTAAATAAAAAACGAAAGATTGATGACGAGGGTAGAAAATTTCAAGAAAGGTGGGAACTGAATTATTTTTGTGTGGAAGTGAACAATAAGATTACGTGCTTAATTTGCAAAGAAACTATTAGTGTTGCTAAAGAATACAATATTAAGCGACATTATAGCACTAATCACGAAAAACAATTTTCGTGTTTTGAAGCTAAAATAAGAGAAGAAAAATTAAAAACAATGAAGAATTCATTAAGTAGCCAGCAAGGAGTGCTTACAAAATTTATAAAAAGTAATGAATCAGTAACAAGAGCTAGTTATGAAATAAGCTATTTATTAGCAAAACATTCAAAAGCATTCACCGATGGTTCTTTAATCAAGGAATGTATAATAAAAGCTGCCGAATTTGTCTGTCCAGAAAAAGTACAAGCGTTTCGAGACATCTCATTATCAAGAAATATGGTGGCAGATAGAATTACTGAAATGGCAGATGACATCACTTCGCAATTACAGAAAATATCTACCAAAATCCAGTTCTTTTCAATTGCTATTGATGAAAGTACGGATATAAGAGATGTTGCACAAGTTGCTGTTTTTTTTCGTGGTTGCGATAATAACATGAGGATCACCGAAGAATTGTTGGAATTCATCCCTCTTCACGGAACAACAACTGGTGAAGATATTTTTGATGCCGTATGGAGCATTTTAGAAAAACTTAACTTGCCTGTTGACAAGCTTGTTTCTGTTACAACTGATGGTGCTAAATCGATGACAGGTGAAACTAAAGGTTTTGCGTCACGACTAGCAAGGAAATTACAAGACTAATATCCAGATAAACCGAAAATCAAAGCTTTTCATTGCCTCATTCACTAACAAGTTCTCTGTTTAAAATTATTAAAAATGGATCAAGTATTTAAAACAGTTACAAAGATAGTCAACTTTATTCGATCAAGAGCACTTAACCATCGCCAATTTACTTCGTTCCTTAAAGATTTAGAATCCGAATTCGAAGATCTTCCTTATTACACAGAAGTTCGTTGGTTGTCCTGCCACAATGTCTTAAAGAGCTTCTATCTGATTTTGGAGGAAATAATATTATTTTTTGAAATGAAAGATGAAAACAACGAAAATATATCAATTATAAAAGATCCATTGTGGGTACAAGACCTAGCATTTTTAATAGATATTACAGGCCATCTGAATAATCTTAATATTACATTGCAAGGCAAAGATCAATTGATAACGAATATGTATGATGCAGTTGCAAGCTTTGTACAAAAACTGAATTTGTTTAAAAATCATTTGCAAAAGAACGTTTTGGCGTATTTTCCTACATGTGAGCAGTTAAAAGCACAAAATCAAAGTTGCTCGTTTTCACATCACTCTGCAAAAATTGAAAAAATAAAAGACGAATTCGATAAACGTTTTGATGATTTCAAGGAGTTCGAAGAAATTTTCTCTTTTCACGGGACCATTTGCCTTTGAAGTCGAAAAAGCTCCGACTTCGATACAACTGGAATTAATTGATTTCCAGAATGATTCGATTTTAAAAACCAAATATCCAGAGTAGGAACTCCGAAATTATTCATTCCTATTTAGGTGAAAGATCACCCAGAAATAAAAAAATTTGCTGCACAAATTTTAAGCTTTTTTGGAAGTACATACTTATGTGAGAAATTATTTTCATGCATGAAATTAAATAAAACAGCTTACAGATCAAGATTAACTGATAAACATCTATCTGCCATAATGAAAATTGCTTGTTCTCCGTCTTTGAATCCAGATATTGAAAAACTAGTAAGAGGAAAACGCTGGCAAGTTTCCAGTAAAAACAATAAATTGTAGTTTTATAAATATGTAATCAGATAAAATAAATGTTTAAATAAAAGCAATACTATATCAATTGTATATTATTGAAGTGAATTCACTAAACTACATAATATGCTTTAATTACCCTATCTATATTCCTGCATTTTCACTTTCAAAATACAATTTTAAGAAAATTTGTGTGATGTGGCCCGCGAGAATCTTACCAGTAGCATAAAGTGGCCCATTGTTTGAATGAGTTTGACATGCCTGATGTAGATCAAACACATGAGATGATTTTACTTTTAAAAAAAGTAAAGCAGCATATGTATACTTTTTTTTCACCCATGTGTCATAGCATCAGCCAGAAAGCGAATCCGCTAACCTGGAACAACTGCTTGACTAAAACATATGTATACTTCTACTGTAATATTTTAATATTTTTGCAGACTCTAAATGTTTTAATTCCAACAGGCTGTATAAGATTGTCAAGCATATATACATATTTCTTGTTGTAATTATATGTTGGGCTATTTCCATCATCTAATATTAATTATAAAAGTTTTTTTTTTTTTTTAGAAAAATTCAAACTTTATTTAAATTTTTAAATACATTCAACTGTTAATAATAGCCCATGGATTAGTATATAATGTTTTGAATGGTATTAGTTTACTCTGTTCTTCGGGTGTTGCTGGCCTAATCAGTGGTAGTACTTGTAAAAGAATCAAACCTGCAATCTTTGGATTCATGGTTATTGAATTTAAGGCAGTGATCTAACTATGAGACTATTCTGTCAAAAGCCTAGTTGGTTAAAGCATCACCTTACACTCAGTATTCATGAATCTGAGGATCTCATATTCAATTTCTTTGCAGAAACTATCATTGGTCAGACCAACAATACCTGAAGAAGAGAAAAATACCATTCAAAACATTGTGTTATATCATACTATTGCTAACAGTTGAATGTATTGGAAAAGTTTAAACAAAGTTTGAGTTTTTCTAAAAACCTTTAGTATTTAATATTAGACAATGGAAATAATCCAACATATTTACAACTATAAAACTATCATCATAAACTTTCAGACAAACAATATATTCTCTTGGCACTGGTATATAAAGGCTGCCATTCAATATTCTGTCTTCACTAAGTGTCCTAACTTCCATTCTCTTTCACTTTTATCACAATAGTCTATTTGGCTTTATAAGCAATGCAATCAGGCTCTTGCAATCAGTATCAATACAATCATCATCAGTCATCTGGAAAAAAGAAAATCCCACATATCTATCAATACCTTTTTTATCTGCATCCTTTTATTAATTACTCTGTTCTTCAAAAGATTATAACTGCTCCCTTTCTAAAGGTCATTACCTTTTTTTTCTACCTTTCAACATGTACTTTATAATTTTCTCATTTATAAATATATGTTCAATTTTTCTGGTTTCTTCAATAATAATCTTTTTTTTATTTATCTTTTTTGATACCTATATGCTTTTTATATTCTTCTATCTTAATCTTCAATTACCCCCACATGTATTCCTCTAGAATCTCTTTTTTCCCCTCTCTTTTCATTAGACAACTTGTGAACTTGTAATGAGAAGGTTAATTCATTCATCCACTTTAAAGATATATGATATGTTTTTCCTCCTTCATATTCAAATTATGTATTTCAAGCCTAATTATGTTTAATTGCTGATATTTTACCTCATTAATGTTTTCCAGGAAAAAATAATTGGGAATTGATATAAAAATGGTATATACGAAAATATACAATCTTATTACATTGGTGAGATTTCATGGTTTTCTTTTTTTTTTATCCTTTCACTAAAATTAGCTAGATATGCACTTGTCTATCAATAATTAGGTGGCTGAATTGGCTATAATAGATTAGATTTCTACATAGATTTGAACTGAAACTGAGAGTCTGGGAGGCAGATACACTAACTCCTACATCACAAATATCCATATATACATATAGGTAAAAGGTAAATAATCTTTAAATTGCCCAATGTAGGGCAAAGACCTTTCCAGCATCTTCTCATGGAGGAAAAGTGGAAAACAGAGCATTGTGCACCAGATCTTTTAATTGCTAGATTGGTTTTTGATTCTTGATTTACCCTGTAACTGAGAATAAAGTAGATTTGCCTGTTAATAATGGGAATGATTGATTGGGTTAACTATTGTGCACTGATCTAATCTTGATTAGAATATTAAAAAAACTTATCTATATCTGGCCTGCATTCAAACTCATATCGTAGAGCATAGAAAGTGAAGCTGTTTCTGAATTATCATAAAGCTACTTCATTCATGAAGATAAACATGCATGTTAATATCAATTTATCAACCACTTTTGTACTTAGTTTGCTTGCAGTGATAAAATGGCAGAATCTGGATCTCACAAACCATGGATTGTGATCAAACTCTTGGTGTTCAATCTTCTTAAAAGCTTCCAAGCAATAAACCATTTGATATATTTTTTATCACACACTCACATATAAAATTGTTCCAAAAGCTATAACACTTTAATAACATCCAGTAATTGCAGATCAATAGTTTGTGTGAAATATCAATATATTATAATGGATATTCAAAGAGTCTTACTATATTTGCCGTACAGGGTGCCACCAAGCATTTAAACCTGGAAAATTTATATAGTAGGCAGATACATAAGTTAAGAAAAAAAATTTTTTAAATATATTTTATTCCGACCGTCAGCCCAATGCCACTAGCTCAGTGAGACACAGAGATTTATAAAAAAATAAAAGAAGCCACTGCCAGTAATAACACACACAAACATTTATTAAACATATATAAATTTAAAATTATTTTAGTATGTTTACTTTAATTTTTTTTTTATAAAACATTAAAACTTTACCTTAGATTTTAATTCACAATTTAACTGTTTTTATTTTATTTTGAAAGTTCACACAGATGAATTTAATATTTTATTAAAGTGTCAAGTATGAATAGACTACATAGATTGCATTTGAAAAGAAAATATTCTATCTCTTATTTAACCTTAGGCCAAAAGTTCGCAGTCAAACTAACGTCAATCCATCCGATACATCAATGTATTCAATGCAGCATGAAGTATGACAGCACAAATACCATACTGTCAGGAATGTACATCTGAACAGCATGGTTAAAAAAGGCATTGACTCTCATCCGGACAGGAATGCTACATCTGTCTGACAAGAAGAGCAATAAAAATAAAAAAACTCCATAGGAAGAGACTGTGTTTTCCGTCTTACTATCCCATTCCATAGGCAAAAAGGGATGTGCGGCATATAATGCGATCCTGCATGTAGCGGACATCATACTACATTTACTAATTACACCAATATATTCAATCCATTGACCCAATTTAACTACGAAACAAATAACCCAAGATTTACCCTCTCTTAATTAAACTAATATAATTTTATAAATCTATGCAGTCATTCACGCCCGACTTAAGTTTAGCATTTTATTTTTTTAAAAGTTGTTTAACAAAAAAAACAAAAATCATAATAAAACTTAAAAGAACAAAAGAAAAATTAAATGGAAATGATTTTTTTTAAAAAATACATCAAATAACATTATTAATATTAATTTACGTTGGTCAGATAGGATTCTATTTGTATTAAATACTGAAAGGATTAGAATTTAGAATTATTGTTTTGAAAATGTTCATAAAGTTCTTATGGTTTTTAAAAAGTTTATCTTAATCTGTTGCTTGCCGTTTGGGATCCAGCATTAATTCCCCCAATGTCCTGTGGTCCGCAATATAGAAAATGATTGGTCATTTCTCTTACTTTCTCTTTTTTTTATAGCAAAACTGAAGGGATTGAAGAGTGCATCTTTTCAATCCCTTCACTTTCAACTCTCTCCGTGCTAATACCATATAGTGCACCTCCACTGTCACATCTCTATCTTCTCTTAATTGATTTTTTTATTTCCAAACTTTTGGATCCAGTGGACATTACGTCATGATGATGATGATTTTTTTGTTGAGGTCCATTTCCTGAGGGATTTCTTTTATTGGCTATTAGTTTCTATTGTTTTTTCTCCTATCTGATCTTTACTTATACATTTTGAAATGCCCAAGGGCTAGCTTACTTTTAACTAATTAAAATAATCATTTCCATTTTACAATAGCATTAATTAATTTATTGTACAAACTTAAAGATATATTTTTGTCTTCAAATCTTTACTGAAAATTTAGTTTTAAAATACTTTTTTTTTTAATAAAGTTTTATTTTAATAATTTTTCATCTGTGTGATTTTATATATTAGAGTTTAGATGATTTTTAACTTTCAATTTTTAATTCTTAAAAAAGAAGTTTTTATTTGCGAACTTTTATTTTTCATGACTAATATTTAGAAAAAAAATTAATGTAACGGCGTATATGCCCGTTACAATACATATATATAGTGAACAGAATTTTACAAGATAATTGTTCATTTGCAATAATTTGCAAAGTGATCTGTAAAAGTTCATGTAGAAAAAGGATTTGCATGTGGTTATATTAGGCTTGTTGTTTCTGCCAACACAAATATTTTTCTGAGCTGTGTAAATTACATAAGTATGTAGTGCAATATTCATCTGATTTCCACATGACAACCACTCACCAGCACAGGAACTTCCTCAACCTTTATTACTATGCATATGTTTCAAACAATCTTTGTTCATTAGAAGAGCCCAGAAGCATCAAACATTTGAATCTCCACATTCATGTTGATATCTCTGGCTTGATTGGAAAAAGTTGTTTGGGAAATGCATGTATAGTGAGAGAAGATAGTCTGAGTTTCGTGGACTGGCAGATGGACATGATATGGAGAAGTTGAGTTGAGGAATGCATTGATAAAAAAAACAAATCCATGAAAAAATGAGACCTGAATTTCTACATTCATATATGGTTATAATAGTGTAGAGTTAAGCTGAGGGATGCATAGAAAAGAAGAAAAAACAGAGATAGAGAGAGGTTGGCTTCTGCACTTATAGATGGTTGTGATATTATAGAGTTGGGATGATGGATGTGTGATAAAAAAACAAAAAAACCATGAAAGAAGTCTAAATTTCTGCATTGACAGATGGTTGTGATATGGTGGAGTTGAGATAAGGGATGCATTGATTAAAAAAAACCATGAGAGAAGGAAGTCGGAGTTTCTGCACTGGTGGACGATTATGATATGATGGAGTTGAAATGAGGTATGCATTGATTAAAAAATCTATAAAAGAAGTAAAGTCTGAATTTTTCCAATGTTGGATGGTTGTTATATGGTCAAGTTGAGATGAAGAGTGCATTGATTTAACAAATCCATAAAAGAAGGAAGTCTGAGATTCTGCATTGATGGATGGTTGCGATATGGTGGAGTTGAAATGAGGGATGCATTGATTATAAAAAACTATAAGAGAAGGAAGTTTGAGTTTCTGCACTGTTGGTGGTTGTGATGTGGTAGAGTTGAGATGAAGGATGTATTGATTAAAAAAAACAAGAGAGAACAAAGTCAGAGTTTTTCACTGTTGGATAGTTATATGGTGAAGTTAAAATGGGGGATGCATTGATTAAAAAACAAAAACAATAAGAGAAGAAAGTTTGTGTTTTTAGCACTGGTAGATGGTGGAGTTAAGATGAGGGAGCAAACAAAAACTATGATAGAGAGAGAATGCTGAGTTTCTGCACTGGTGCATGGTTATGAGGGATGCATTGATAAATAACAAAAGCATGAAAAGACTTACATATATTCTTTGTCTGATTGCAGATAAAGTTTTCTAGGCACCAGTCTTGATACCTATCAACTCGATATGAAGTAATATAAATAGCTTTTCTTCAGACTAGCTTATTACCAATTGATAATGAGTTCACACATCTTGTATCTGGTCACCCCATTCTCTATCATCATGAACCACTCCAAGCATTATATTATTTTATAATAAATTTGATTATATATTAGAACAAACTAACCATTAATCATTTTTTGCTATTTCTGTAAAACATTCATTGTATTTATGCATAGTTAAAGACATATACCACAAACTTTAATTATTCCCCAGGGTTTGATTTATAATCTTCATCATCAACCATTATCAATCTACTGCATGATAAAGGTCTCTTCAAGTTCAGTCCATCTCCAATCTCTAGCCTGTCTTTCTTATTTCATCCATCCATCTCACATGTAGCCTCTTTTTGAGCCTTTTACAATCTCTTGGAATACAGTTTAAGAATTCAACTGCCTATCTATTATCATCACTTCTAGCAATATGCCCAGCCCAACTCCACTTCAGTCTTTAATTTTTTCAATGAGGTCAGTAACACCTGTTTGTTCTTTTACCCATATATTGCCTTTTTGATCTCTAATTGTTACTCCTAACATGCATCTCTTCATACTTCTTAGAGTAATCTGAAGTCTCTGCTTTTCTATTAAGTATCCAAGTCTCAGACCCATAAATGAGAACTGGAGCACATTTATTAAAAACCTTTCTTTTCTACATATGCATATTTCCTTTTAATATTATTTTTACCAAATGCACTCCAACCAAGTTTAATTCTATGATTAATTTCATCCATATGTTTCCATCAGTAATAATAATCTGACCAAGATATTTGTAGTTGTTAACTTCTTCTAACTCACCATAATCAATCTTTATTTTCATCTTTTTGAGAAAATCCACTGAACATTACTTTACTCTTTTTAACATTTACCTTTAGTCCTACTTTCTTATTTTCATTTGATAACTCTTGCAACATTTTCTGACACATTGAAGCATTATTTGCAACAATAACTACATAATCTTCAAAATCTAAATGATTTAAATAATCCCCCTTTACTTTTACTCCTTTAGCTTCCCATTTTAATCCACAAAATATTTCTTGCAGCACTGCTATATAAAGTTTTGGAGATCTGGAGTCACCCTGTCTTACACCCTTCTCAATGCTAACCTTCCTAATATCATTACATAATCTAATTAGAATATTGCATTTTTATAAATATTGTTCAGAATATGACAATATCCTGGGTTTATTATATCTTGATGATCCAATGTTTTAATCATTGAAGAAATGCTTATAGAATCAAATGCCTTTTCATATTCATTGTTCTTTTCTATAACTTCTCTCAATACTTGGATATGATCTACTGTTCTAAAACCACTTTTAAATCTATCTTGTTCTTTTGGTTGGCTGAAATCCAATGTTCTCTGTAGACAAGTTGTAATTATGTTGGTAAAAATTTTGTATAAAACTGATAGGTCTGTAATTTTTAATATCTTATCATCTTTTAAAAATATTAACATTAATACTGCATTCTTCCAATCACCTAGTATATCTTTACCATTTAGACATTTGGTATATAGCTTTGCCAACATTTTTTCTTTTTCTTCACCTTCTTCCTTTAATATATCAATCATAATTCTATCATTACCTGGAGATTTTCCCTTCGTCATAAATTTAATTGCATGTCTCATTTTTTCAATTAAAATCCTGGGCAGTTCAGAAGATATAATAGCTGCATAAGATACTTGTTCTTTATTGTATAATTCTTGATATAACTTTTCTACCCATTTTATGATGTTGTCTCTCTTTTTAGTAATAGATCCATCTCTTTTCTTATTACAGATATTAGTTAGGACCCTATCAATAACAAAATGTCTTTTTACACTCTCGAGATTTTTATTCTCTTCTACAGCTTTCCTTGCTAGTTCACAATTATACTTTCTTATTATCAACTCTTTTTCACATCATTTTACAAAATTCAAGATATTCAATTCTTTTTAATGTATCATTTTTATATGAAATTCTAGATATTCAATTCTTTTTAATGCATTATTTTTATATATCTTCATTCTCTACTCTCAGTAGAAATTTTATTGGTCAATTGCTGCTTTTTTCTAACTGTTATCTTTGTTGAAGTTTTTAAACATGCATCACTTATTTTCATATTAATTTCATTCAAATCTGAATCATGTTCAAAATCTGCTAATACTTGAAAACGATTACAAGTTCTGATTTAAATTCATTAGAATGCTACTGAGATTAGGAATATCAACTGTAAATATTGCTTTTCTTAATAATTTTTATCTCTCTAATTTTGCATCAACATGTATCTTACATCCTATGAATTGATAATCACTTCCTGTGTTGAATTTATTATGAACATTACAATCTTGAAATATACATTTTTTGTTAGTCAAAATATAATCCAATTCTGCTGTATCTTCATTTAGATGCTTCCAGGTCCATTTCCTTTTAACATTTTTCTCAAAAAAAAAAAAAAAAGAATCCAAAAAAAAAGTTTTTTTGTGTGCAAACTTCACAAATCTATGCCCTCTTTCATTTCTATTACCATAACCAAATTTACCTATAGCACTTTCATCTTTCATTTGTTTATCAGTTGTAACTTTAAAGTCTCCCATAACAATTTTAAAATGCTGTTTAGTCTGATCAAATTTTTTTTATACATCCATATAAAAATCTACTATTTCACCACTATGAAAACTTGCTGGGGGTATAAACATGAATTATCTATAGTTGGTATCTGCTATTAAGTTTAACTAATCTTATTAATCTGTCCAATACACCATTTCACATTTTATTTATAATGAATCTTATTCCACTTGTACTTTCATTATTTGTGCCTTTGTAGTAGAGTACATTCCCATTTTTAAATCAATTATCTCTTCACCTTTTCTTCTAACTTCAAAAAGTTCAATACTGTTTCATTTAATGTGAGAGAGTTCTTCTTCCAATTCTTGCAATCTTCAGGTTCACTGAAAGTAATCTGCAGTTATAAGTGGCCAGTAAAAAGTCACCATTAAATGGCAACTTTGGTCTGCAATCAGGGGATTCTTGGCATCCTCTGTCGGCCCCTAACCACTGCCTTGGCTGATGACTTTACAGCCTCCTGGGAATAAGGGCCATGATTTACTTTTGTCTATCACAATTGTATACATCTACTAAAAAAAAATTTTCTTTCATACACACATAGAAAGGAGTTTGCAGTTAAATGAAAGGAGACCCTTTGATTCCTCATGGAGGCCTTAAAGAAACCGAACATGGCAAATTCCTAATGTTTACTCCATACATTCTTGTTGTAACAGCTGTTATTAATATGTGATTATTCATATAGTAGACAAACATAGATGGGCTGCTCACCAACACACATTACCAATGTGGTGAGTTTATTGACTTTTTACCTCTGAGTTTAGGATCCAAAAACATTATGGTCTTTCTTCTGATTTGTAATAGTAATAATGTATTTACACTCTTATGATACAAATAATACTTCAGATATGCAAACATAATAACCACAAACATTTTGATAAATAATAGATATTTTTTTCTGGTATGTAAATGAATTTATAGAAACTTGTGAAAAAACAATTATATATATAGTTGGGAGTAAACATATAATTTAGATGAACTAAATCTTGACTTGTGGCCAATCATAATAGAAAAAAAAAAATTCGTCAGAGATCCGTCATATATTATACACCAAACGTTGGCATTAAATTCAATAAACAAACAAATGGAGTTAAAAAAAAGAACTCACGTGTATTGTGTGTGTATGTACTAAGACTTGATGATTAACTTGTTTTAAAACTTGACAATTTCATATGATTGATAGAGGTCACATAAAAAAAAGTTGAAAACCTTCGTAGAAATGAAAAATAATTTTAATTTCATAAATTTTATATGATTATCTTTAATAAAATAATTTACTTTTTAAAAAAAAAACATAGTCATATACAGAGATAAAATGAGAATTTAAAAAAAAAAAAATTGTTTATTTTTAAAATAAAGAATTCAAAAACATTCATATTTTGACTACTAGATGGCACTAAACATATTATATTTGAGATTGCTAGATTTCTCTAAGGACAGACGAACAAACGTATTAAAATATAGATAATTCAATGCAGATTATTAATAAAAGTTTATATATGTGTGTGTGTATACAATGGCATTCCACAATCAAACGATTTTAAATAGAATTATGATTATCTTAGAATGTCTGCTATTTGGTATTGTGGTAGAGTGGCTGAGTGCTCCATGTCTAGAGATTGTGCCCTGTTCTATGGCTTCTGGTATTAAAAAGTCTTATGAACTTCCAAGCAATAAATTTATTCGACTATATTAATTTAGAATTGTATAAAATTTCGGTAATTCTGCAAAACAAAAATTAGTTTTTTGCAAATCATTCATGACTTGAATTTATTGGTATTAGACACTACTGCATAAAACAGATATCCAAAGACAAATAAAAAATTAAGGATTAACTAAAACCACCAGTAAAAACTGATTAATTACACTGCATCAGGCTAGAAGGATAATAATATTTGGCAGTATAGTGAATGAGTGTGGCTATTTCAGCTTCAGAATAAAAAGTAATACATAAAAGAAGAGAAAGTTAAAATTGAGTTTATTGATAATATTACAAACCAACTCATAAAATGTCCGCGTACATAACATGATGCCTTTTTAGGTTGTTTGTAAGATGTTGTCCTTAAACACTGTTTTGCATCAAACTTTTCCCAGTCATGTTGTTTCATTAAAAGCAATCAATAGTTCATCTCTTTATAGTGTTTTGACATAACCGTTATATCATAAATAAAGGTGTCTATTTCTCCCATGGAAACTATGCTTGACTTTCCTATGAAGTACTTTTTAGAAAGTTTATTTATCTTATTTCTTTCCCATACCTAGTTCAAAATAGTTGTGTCCTTACAATTTGCAGACTCCTTATCATCACATCAGAAATATAAGAAGGTATTTACGTATTAGTCCAACGGTGATGGAAAATGCTAGCACAAACGTGTAAATAAAGATCGAATTAAAAACATTACAATCTTCTAAAAATGAAAATAAATTTTTAAGTGAATATTAGATAATATCCAGATCAAGAGAACGTTGTTAGTCAAAATTTGATTTATTATCGAATATTCACTTCAACAAATAAATGGTTTTCGCATTTAGATGATTGTAAATATATTTAATTCAATTTTTATTTACACATTTCTTTGCACTGGCATTATAAGTGTATATTTTTTTCCATGTACAAAATGTTGTTTTCTCTTATCTCACCATCTTACCAATACATAAGCACCCTTAAGAACTTATTGACTGATCTTTTCAATGGTTTACATTCCATTATCAGAAGATCTCTGTCCCACTTAGATCTGGTCTAAGAGTTTTAGTGCCCTAGACAGATTTTAATCTTGGTGCTATAATATATCTGATTAAAATAGGTAACAAATATTTTATTTAAACTGATGCAGGCTGTGGTGCTCCTAAATTTTTGCACCTTAGGTGACTGGTTAGTGCACTTGTAGCTCAGGCCAGCCCTGGTCCTACTTTAATATAGTGAAGTTAGCAGAATAGTAGCTATATATATATATATATAATCAAAAGATACTTTAGTATTAAAGCTGCAAAGTAGGGAAGATAGGAGATATTTTTACACCCACAATAAATGTGTAATGTCATGATGACATCAAATTGAAAGGAAATAAACCCTGCGAGTATATGTGTAAACGTGTTTTTTTTTATCAATGCAATTTTTTTTTTCATAATACTTTGACATTTTTAGCCTCATAATTAATATGCATTTTTTTTTGTGTGGTTTTTGTTCTTTTTTTTTTAGGTTTAATTTGTTTATTACAAAAAATACATTTATTAGCATTTCTGTTGAAAATCCCAGTTCGTGTGGAAACACATTTTTCTTTATCAATGCGATCTGATTTTTTTTGTAATACTTCGACATTATCGGTCTTATAATTAATATGTTTGTTGTTTTTTTTGGTGTTTTTTGTTCTGTTTTAATATGTATTTTTTTTGTGGTTTTTGTTCGTTTTTTTTTTTTTGGTTTAATTTGTTTATAAAAAAAATACGTTCATTAACATTTCTGTTGAAAATCTCAGCATACTCTGCAATCACATGCTACATTTTAGTAGAAATCTCCATTTTCTGTGGTAATATTAATTTTTTTGTTTCAAGGTGACAATTCCTGTTATATATTGCATGGTAAATATCATATGAGTATACTTAATGTGTTTTTATAAATATTATTTAAAAACCAAAATCATTTACTACTTGTTTAGTAACAATTTTTTTGTTTAATGGCATCATTTCATTAAAATCACAAATCACATTTTTTTTTGATTGAGAATGTCATTCTTAAAAGTTGTTAGTGTGAAAGTTGTATGTATAGTTAATATCATTTTATAAATATTATTTAAAAACCAAAATCATTTACTATTTGTTTAGTGCATATTTAAACTAATAATTTTTTTGTGTAATGTCGTCATTTTATTAAGATCGCAAATCACTTTTTTTTTTTTGCTTTCAAATGTTATTCTAAACACTTGTTAGTGTCCAACTCATACATATTTGAATGTCTCCTTATTTAAAAACCAAAATCATTTACAGTTTGTTTAGTGTGTATTTAAACTAATGTCGTTGTTACATTAGATTGCAAATCACTTTTTTTTTTTTTCAAATATTCTTAAAAGTTATGAGTGTTCAAATCATACATATTTAAATGTCTTGTTTAAAATTATATATTTCTTATTGAAAATGATAAATATGTTTATTATGTTTTTACTTTTATTTATTTTTAGTCCTGCAACATGGACCATGTATTACACTTACTGTGCCTGTTCACATTCATATCAACCTTCCAATAACTTTGTAAATCTTACCAAAATACCATGTACAAGATCCATGTACACATTCATTTTTTTTGCCGAAAAAAGTTGTGTACAAGATCCATCCATGTACATGTTATTTTGGTCAGATCCCAAGACTACAAAGTTATCAGCAGATTGATATGAATGTGAACAGGTGCAGTAGGTCTAATACATGCTCCGTGTTGCAGCTTTAATACCAAAGTACCAATAAAAATTATCCCAAATTCACAACTCAACTAGACTAGTCAAAAAATAAACTCTAAAGCACACCCAATGATTTCACTGCTACAAGCAGACTTCTCAAGTGTAAGGAACTACAAAATAACAACATATTTAAACTAAACATTACCCACAATTCCACCTATTTCCCACACACCCTTAATATTAAAAGAACTTTTAAATAAATTAATTGCTTCAGAATCATAAATTTTTAATAATAAATATATGTATGGTACAATAATAAATTAAGCAGCATATTATAAATCTAGAAACCAAAAATATGAAGTTACTTTCACTTTTAATTGCTTAAAATAAAAAATTTCCAACATTAACTCTATACTGTAGGAGAGTTTATAACATAACTTGTGCACTGTACATTTCCTATTTATTTTTAATGAATTTATTGCTCAAGATTTCAGAAGTTCAAGCACTGATTTTTTAAATACTGGAATTGATCTGAGGACTTTGTACTCCAAACTCTGGTCTTCTGCCACTGCACAAACATATTCAGGGCTTTATGTATGGTTATATTAATAAATAATCACTTCATCCACTTGTTAAATTAGGTCATGTGACATATGACTTGATTTCTTTGTAATTTCATCCACTTGCATTTAATCAACAAATACAAATAGAGGGTTGTGTATGCATTTTTAGAATAGTGAAACCTAAAAGTCAATTTAGGGAAAAATATTTCTGTAACATAAATTTTACTACACCACTCTCACACATGATAAAGACTGCTTTCTACCTTGGGAAGGTGCATAATCCTAAATATATGACCAAAGATATGTGCAAAAGATGTATGAATCCCCCAAGATACACATTTTATGCAGAAACAGCACATTCAACAGTTGGCCCAGATCACAATCTCTTACACATATCATTGTTCAGTATATATAGATAGCCAATTACTACAGTTAATTGATATGTCAAATTTACTTGCCTCATAACTTTGACACAAACCACTTGATTAAAATCTATTAATAATTTTTGAGATTATCCACTTAATGATTAGCAATGAAAATTACACTACAGAAGTAGTATTCAATAAGTGGATAATCTCTAGTTTTATCTAATAAAAATTCTTAATATACTTTCATCAAGTGGTTTGTGAGAAAGTTGTGATGGCGATAAGTTTGACAAATATCAATTAAATTGTAGTAATTAGCTATCTATACATACTAAAAATGATTAAGATATGTGTAAGAGATTGTGATCTGGGCTTGCTGATAAATGCCACTTCAGCATGAAATGTGCATCTTGGGAAATCATACATCTTTTTCATGTGGTTTTGGTCATATATTTATGATTACATTCCTCCACAAAGTGTTAAGATGGATAGAAATCAGTTTCTATCTTGTATGAGAATGGTGTTGAGAAGATTACACTACAGAATTATTATTCATTAAGTGGATAATCTCTAGTCTAATGAATGACTAATAAAAATTATTAATATCAAAGGTCAATAACTTGAATACAAACTAATAAATGGGTGTACATTTTGTGATGCAATTTTTTTTTTTTTTTTTGAATGGCGACTAATTATCCACAACCATGCTAAATTTAGCTTTTTAGATTATATTTTCCTTTCAGTTAACCACTCTACCATATCCAATTTCTTCTTTCATTTTCTAATTGTATTAATTTCCCTCCCATATATAATTATACTTCATCAAAACATTTCATAAACTTCTTTCTTAATACAATTGAAAGGGAATATAAAACAATATCTCATACTTTTTTAAAAGTATGTTTAAATACCACAATTTTTACTCAAACTCAACACGCTATTTTTTTTATCCAATCTCTTAAATATTTTGAAGCTAGTTTTACTGCTTTGATTTTAAATCTTTTAAGTTCTATAAATATAATTTTGTTAAGCTAATCCTCTCTATGTGCAAGCACTGCCACATCATATAATACAGTGAATTCGTCCATTTGTAATACAAACTCCAGTCATTATCCAAACAATCATTAATTTATTAATTTGAATAAAAATATAAATTTCGTTATTTTATTTAAAGGTTTAAACTAGCAAATAACAATTGTTTTGATATTTCAATCACTTTTCAAAAAAGAATATAAATTAAGTAGACAATATATAAATACTGTAAATGTACAAGATATGTTTGGCTATTCACAAGACTGAATGTCTAAAAATAGTCAAAATTATTTAGCAACTAATCACTTTTTAAAAAAAAAACTATTTTGTGATGTTTGGCCATCTGACATAAGATAATTTTAATTTAAAACAAAATTAATTACAAAGTATTACATATGTGACGGACAATTAATTAAACACAATAAAAAAATCCATTTAGTTGCAATAATTAATTATAAATATTTACAGAGTGACAAATATTTAATTAGAAACAATAATATTCATGTCACAGATGAGTACTCATATATATATATATATATGTGTGTGTGTGTGTATGTAACAATAAATGTGTTATATGGATATTTCTGTGTAGAATGAATACAAATTTTATATCAATGGTTAGCAACTTTTTTTTTACCCAGGGTCACTTTTTCTACATCACAGATCAAATGAGAAAAATCAGTTATTAAAAACGATGATTACCAATAAGATTTATATATATGATAAAAAATGTTAATTAAAAAAGTAGCTAATGGCTTCGTAGCAAAAAGTTCGACCCCAAGTCGGACATTCTACCAACCGCTCCAACCCGCGAAGGGTGTTAATAAAAATGCATTAGTACACATATTATGATAAAAAAAGTAATAATACAAAGTAACTCACAAAAAAATAAAGATTTTAAAACCACTTAAACATCTAAAGTTTCTCATCGATAAAAGCCAAAAGCTAGAAACTAATCTGGAAATATTAGATAGGACAGCATTAGATAAGGATTACCCGAATCGCACTTTTCTTCATTTTTGCCGTAATAGCCTATAAATACAATTTATCCAAACTGCTTCAAACACTTTTTGGCAAAACTCTTTATTTCTACATATACATACACCTACGTTTTGACTGACCTGCAGTCTTCTTCAGAGCAAGTCTATGTTGATCTTTTTTTAAAAAAATCTATGTTGATCTTTTAAAAAAACGTTTTTTTTAAAAGATCAACATAGACTTGCTCTGAAGAAGACTGCAGGTCAGTCAAAACGTAGCTGTATGTATATGTACAAATAAAGAGTTTTGCCAAAAAGTGTTTGAAGCGGTTTGGATAAATTGTAAATAAGGATTCATTAAACCCTAGAATTTGACATGTATTAATTACTAAAATTTACTCTAAGTGGCATAAAAGTGTAGAAAAAAAAATTTGCAACTGAATAAAATAAAAAAAATACTTTGTACGAAAAAACATTTTATTCTTTTATCAAATCAATTAAAGAAAATACAACATTGTAGAAATATACAAAAGTTATGTTTACTTAAGCTAAAATTTTAACTGCATACAAAAGTTATGTTTTCATAGGATAAAATTTGACCTACAAACTATAATACCAAATTCAATGAATTCCTGTTATTATTTGTATAAAATGTCTAAATAGGACTTGCAATTAGACAATTTTACAACCCAAGATTTTGAATTGTTAAGTTCCAACTAAATTCTTAATGGATTTAAGATTAAAAAAATATTTGAGAAAAGACTTTATAAAAATCGATGAATATAATTGAAGTATATACTGCTAGCATTTTAACTGTTAAAATTGCTCAGGAAGAGATATCCAACATTCAAATGTAATTTTATTTGTATATCTAGAACTGTGTTCCATTTCTTTCCTTGTTCCTTTGAATTTAAAGCACTAAACATCACAGGATCACCATTTCTCATGCTTACTCATAACTGTTATTAAAACAGGAAAAACTTTCCATACAGTAGTGCCACTCAGTGCAAACCAGAGTAATCAATGGATGCCAGAAGTTTTGCCTGTTTAAATAACAGTTATGAGCAAGCATGAGAAATGGTAATCATGTGATGTTTAATGGTTTAAAAGTAATCCTGCCTAATAGGATAGTGGTGGCTATGGTTATTAAAGAACCAAAAACACCAAAATGTATGGATACTGAACTGAGTTCAGATCTATATGACTATATAAGCTAATGAGCTTAGATTGAAAATTTTATTGTGTTTTCAATTTTATTCTCATAGTTTTGTAGTTAAGTAGAGATAGAAGGTGGCTTCTATAGGATTGCATTAGACCCTAAGATCTAGATGCAGTGCTTTCAAATCCAAGGCTCCTCATCGAGGCCACAAGCCAAAAAACAAGTCTGGGGATACTGGATGAGTAGGCACTAGATAGGGATTTTATGCACAAGCCTTCTGGCACTCTTTAATTACTCTGGCCTGCACTGAGTGGCCCCACTGCATTGAGAGTTTTGCCTGTTTCCTTTGAATTTATTGTTTCAAATTAATTTTAAACAAATGTTAAGATATTTAAACCAGAAAAGGCATAATTTTAAAAAAAGTTGATTAAGTCCCTTTCCAGGTTAACAATTCCCAGAAAATAAAAATAATTATTACTAGTGTGACTTTATTTTGTCAAAAATAACTATTAGTGTGACTTTATCTTACTGAAGCATTAGTTTATTTCTACTCTTCTGGAAAGCAATTAGTAGGCTATTCCAACTGCATTTGTGGACCACATAATGACCAGCAGGTCACAGGTTGATGATGATTTAGATTAAAATTTTGTGTGAATAATCTTTAGCAAATTAGGTAAAAGAATAAATGTTACCCAAGCAATAACATTTAATTGTTATATATTGTAATTTATTATTTCTAGTAAATTCACTTGCTAATGTATTTTTTCTTCTAACTGAAGACTCGTTAAACAAAATAATTTATAATGAAGACTTATGATGTTAAACAATGTACTGGATGGAATATTTATGGATTCATTCAAATAAATAAATAACTAGGCAACAATGTATTATAGCTGAGTTATGACATTTAATCACCATCATTGAATGTTGTAGTGTATAACATCATCTTAATATGGCATAAAATTTATTTCTCTTAACTCCCAATTAAGCTGCACTGTTCTTTGTCATTACATTTAGAGTGTGGGGTGAATTAATCCAGTGATGCATAAATCAAAGTCCAGAAAGTTGCTTTGCTGCTTAAATATACCATAATCTTCCACCCTCCAAGTAATAACCATTTGATTATTTATTTGAATAATCTAGAAGCCATTTAAGAGAAATCATGAGATAAAACAAATATACTTGAAGTTAGTTCATAACTGTACTGATATAAGTCAATCAAACATAGTCCGATAAAAGAATGTTCTCAAATTCAAAGTTGCAGAACATCTGGAAATTTAAAACATTAGTTTGACTAGCACAGTAGAAGCAATGTGTCTATTGGATAACTTCAATGAAAACCAAAAGTTAAGAATTGTTCTAGGTATCAATCTATTATTTAGTACCCATTATTCACACATGTTTACAGACATTTTACCAGGACAAAGTGTTATCACTTGTCCTGTTTCCTTATTCTTTTAATACAATTTATTCTAACATCAAAATTTTAATTCCACAATACAAACTCTAATGAACCATTCACACCACTGAATTAGAAATAATAAATGGTAATATCATATACCAATAACTTTAATATAAAATATTTAAATTAGTATTTATTTTGAATATGGATTGAGACAGCTTTACTATTAACAGGATATCATGAAAAAAGCAAAGTCAAAAGTTACAGATTCAGGAATCAATTTCTGGCTGTGGAAGGCAAAAACAATTGTCACATTGACAACTGAGTAAATTACTATGCCCAACATATCACTTTTATGTTCCATCATCATATGGCCACTGAGTATTAAGCCATACAATTAAGTAAATGAAGTATTATAGGTATAAAAATACAATTTATTTTCAAAATATGACAATGTAGAAATAAATTATTAAAAAAACTCACAGGAATAGCAAATTATAGCCATTATAATGAAATCTACTTTTTGCATAGGAGAGTGAACCTAATGACTAAACTACAAACTTGCTCAAAATGACTCATTTCCAAGAATTTTTACCAATCATAGGTATGCGAAAAGATGTATGATCTTCAAAATGCACATTTCATGCTGAACCAGCACTCATCAGTTGGCCCAGATCACAATTTCTTACATATATCTTTATCATTGTTCAGTATATATAGATAACCAATTACTACAATTTAATAATAATTGCCAAACTTACTACTCTCTCAACTTTGACACAAACCACTTGATGGAAGTATATTACTAGTTTTTATTATTCATTCATTAAACTAAAAATTATCCATTTAATGAATCATATTTCTGTAATATAATTTTCACATATACACATACAATTAGTTAGAATAGTATAACATTAAATGTTTAAATCATAATATGCACATTATTATTATTAGCAGTAGCAATATCAATATCAGCTTAGAATTATTATTATGCTACTGCTAGATTTTGTACTTCTCCACGACTTATTTATCTTCAGTATAATAGTTTGGATTAATCATGTGACAATCGTCTCAGGAAGTCCTGCTCCGGAAGTCATGTGACATTGGAGAATTCTAATAGCAAGTTGAACGCAAAATATTTATTTTTACTTTTCTCAGCTAGAAATCAATTCTGGAATCTTGAGCGAGTGTCTGCCATTGTATTATTGCCTAAACTGCACAGATTAGGCAATATTCAAGTTTTATGAACATGTTAAGGCTATTTGTAATAAGCAATGGATATTCACTTTCAGCCTTCAATTGTAATATAATTTATGACTAATTATTTTCGGAATACTATCCGATATTCATTCACAAAATTAATTCATTTACTTTTATTAGAAGATCGTAAATTCGCTCTTTATATATACATTTATTTGTTGTCGATGATTTTCATCCTTGCAGAACTAATAAGACAGTAACGATATGTTTATGTAATAAGAGCTTTACTGATTATTATTAAAGTGTCCTTTGCATTTTATATTATATACAAAGGTATAAGCACATTAACTTTTTAACAGATACCGTATGAAAATGCGAGAATGAATGGTTTTGCTTTTTTCTTGTTCATGGTCTATATATGTTGTTTAAACTCTTATATTTGGTGCCTTTTAAATTACAGGTATTCCCATTTTTATAGGTGCAGCAAGTTCTGATAAATGCACACCTGCGTCATTAAGAAAAAAAAATCATCTAAACTGTTGTAACTTATTTTAAATTCCAACGTTTAAAATCCAAAGTATGTGCTTGTTTGTGTGTTTGTTTGTTTTTTCTGGAGGAAAATAAGTGATTTTTATTTTTGTAATAGGTAATTGATTTTTATTTAATTAGACAATTTTTGTAAACAAACAAGTCAGACTGATGTAGGTGGAAAGAGTTTATAAATTAATAATTTTTTCAAGTATATAAGGTTTTATGACATAATTAAAGATGCCAAGTATATGCCATGTTTACGTCAAAATATTATTAATTCAACATTTAAAAAAATAAAAGGTTTTTAAACTGTTTTCGTACCGTTTACGCCAAAAGCATAGCTTCGAGAAAAAAATATTGATTAACTTTATACATATATATATTAAAATGTTTAATAATCATATCCTAGGCAGAATTTGATAAAATAAATAAAAAAATGTGAATTTTTAATTTCATGTATTTTCCAAATAAAAATTAAGCTGTCATTTCTGCTAATATCTAGTAGTAATTTAATTAGCCATATTATTGAATATTTATTTAGAGAACAGATTAAATAATTATTTAGACCGCGGAGGAGCAAATGTTAGAAGTAGAATAATAAAATGTACAAGATTTATAGACGATATTGCTCTTATAGTTAAGGATGAAATGTGTCTTCCGAGTATGTTGTATAAATTGGAGAAAGGATGTATGGAATATGAAATAAAGGTTAATGTTGAGAAGGCAACGTCTTTATGGATATAGTTCAACAGGTAAAGGGATTTACATATTTGAGTAATTCATTGAATGAGGATGGAAGAAGTACAGATGAAGTTATTGGCAAAAGAGGCATTTATTGAGAGAGAAAAAATATTGTGTAGACTTTTGAGAGAATTTATAAAAAAAATAATTAAATGCTATGTGTGGAATGTACTATTGTATGGTTGTGAAATGTGGGCAATGAGTAATAAAATAAGGAACGGATTAAAAACCTCTGAAATGTGGACATGGAGAAATTCAGTTGGTGGATAGAATAACAAATGAAGAAGTTTTGAAAAGAGTGAATGAAAAAAGATGGATTGAGGAAATTAGAAATAGAAAGAAAAACTGAATTGGACATATATTTAAGAAGAAAATATACTTTAATAAAAGATATTTTGGAAGGAATGGTGAGTGGAAGCATAAAGAAAAGATGGGAAAGGTTGACCTTGATGTATGATATAAGCGACAGGAAGAGTTACATAATTAAAGAACTCGACAATGAAGAGAACACAGTAATAAAATGGTTGAATTGGTGATGTGACTATTCTCTGGACCTATACATGGGACAGAATACTATTGATGATGTTTTGAATAACTCATCACTTTATCACTTTTCATTTTTTTCAAACATACCGTATTTTAAAAATTTTGGCTATTAATCATAATATATATAGAAAGATACTGTTTGCATTACATTATAAAAAAAAAATTGATCTTTGCTTTAATCCTGATTCTAAATCTTCTGCAATTTGCATCTGGAATTTAATTAGAGACTTTCCCAATTTTTCAAAATAATCCCAATTTATTTTATTATCCCAGCATTCAATTATATTATTTTTCAAACTTTATTTTGAAAATTTTGGCCATTAAACATAATATATAAAGAAAGATACTGTTTATATTATATTGTAAAATTAAAAAAAGGATTTGAAGCTTGCTTTTACTCCGATTCTAAATCTTGCATTTTGGAACTGGAATTTATTTAGAGGCTTTCCCAATTTTTAAGCTAATCCCAATTTATTCTATTATCCCAGCATTCCATTCTTGTTACCCCCAATATGTACTTTTCTACACTTTGTTATATTCCATTAAGCATCTAAACATTATATATATATTAAAAATTACTCAACACTTAGACAATCCCAATAACAATCAACAATTTCAAACTGTTGTGAAGGCAACCTTCTTTTAACAATAAAGATGAATCCCAACTTTATTAATGGTCTAGTATACTTATATAGACACTAAAGACTGCAACTTGATCACAGAGATTGAAATTATTGATACAGCATTATTACATTTATTATTTAAGTAATACTTTGGGTGCAATTTGAAATTTACAATTGCTGTTTATAATGCTATGATTGACTATTGTTCAGAAGAGGTTTTATTTACTTGGGTAAAGAGGTTTATTTAAATTTCTTCATATCAGTAATTTGCAACCTTTAGTGTCTATATAAATATATTAGACCATTAATAAAGGTGGGTTTCCACCTTTATTGTTAAAAGGAGGTTGCCTTGACAACATCTTGAAATTCTTGATTGTTATTGATATTGAGATTGTCTAATGATTACTTACAAACCTATTTAGCCTTGAGCATTATTACACTTTTTATTTAAAGTTGTAATTATTTATTAAGCACACAGGAAGTATAATGTAAATACTTTTTAACCTGTATCAAATGTGCCTTGACATTTATAATCAAACAATATCTTTATTTTGCCAATAGAGGTACCTCTCAAACCATGATACAAGATAATGACTTTTATAAAGATAAGAGCAGCCATTTTATTTTTAACCTAACTTTCCACTTATATTAAATAATACATTAGGTGCAATTTGAAATTTATAATTGCAATATATAATGTTATAATTGACTATTTATTAGTCTGCATTCAGATTAGGCTATATTTACATTTTTAAAGAGGTTTATTTTAATTTTTTTGCATCAATAATTTCAATATCTGTGGTCAAGTTGTGATCTTTAGTGTCTATATATTAGACTATTAATAGAAGTGGGATTCCACCTTTATTGTTAAAAATGAATTGCCTTGTCAATAGTTTGAAATTCTTGAGTGTTATTGATATTAGGATTGTCTAAGTGTTGACTGGTTTTAATGATATATAAGGGACTTGAACTCAAACTTTCAAGCTCTCTATATCTACACAATCCATCCTATCAATTGATACACATGGCAAGATACATGTAAAAAAGATAAATAAGCTCCAATATATGTATTTGTGCTAAACCAGCACTCATCAGTTGGTCCAGATCTCATCTCCCCACAATATATGTATACAATCGGTGCTCAGTTTATATTAAGATGGCAATTCCTTAAACTTTAATGGACAAGCTTCAACTCTCTCAACTCTCCAACTCTTCAGCCATCCATATTGAAAATCCAAGGATCGAAGGCTCAAATCCCTGTTGATGCCAATATCACTGTCATGCCCATGTTGACCATAAGTCAATCTGACCCCTCACACAATAGGTATTAGCATCAATGGGGGATTTGAGCTTTCCACTCTTGGATTTTCAATAAAATAGATGGCCGAAGAGTTGGAGAGAGTTGAAGCTTGTCCATTAAAGTTTAAAGATTTGCTATCTTAATATAAACTGAACACTGATTACATATATGTGTGGGAGATGGTGAAGTGGACCAACTGATGAGTACTGGTTCAGCATAAAATATGTAAATTGGAGATCATTTATCTTTTCATATCTATGTGGTCATGTGTATCAGTTATATAGGGTGGATTGGATAGATGTAGGGAGAACAATCCATTAATAAATATTTTATAAAGTGACATGAACAAATTGTAATACTAGAGGGAGCTGAGATAATTTAATAGTAGTCATATAAAATGTCTTCAACAGTTCATATCTTATTGAAGGAAAACCCATCAGTTTGTATCTTCTAAAAACATCACCAATATTTCTGAGTACCTAAAAAGCCCTTATCATAAAAAACACAAATTTGTAAGTACAATATTAGAAAAACAGGATTTCGAACCATTACTTTTTTTCCACTCTGGTTTTCATTCAGGCAAAAATAAAGTTTTTTTTCTGGTTTCTGGTTCAAAGTCCTGAAAAAAATGTAGTCACCCTCAGGTACACTTTCACCAAAAAAGTCACTCCAACATCTAAAAGTTTGGCCATCCTTGATATACATAAATAAACTCTTGAAAAAACAGATGACATCATCTGTCCTTTTAGCACCTATTTTTTGAAGAGTTTATATATTCTATAACTCATCTGAGGTTTCAATTTCTTCCTGTTCAGTTACATATAATCCGAGTTATTTATTATTTACACACACACATATATATATATATTGTAACTTAATTACGAGATCAAAAGATCCAAGTATATTAAATAATTAAAAAAAGATTCAAATATAAATATTTAGCTTAAATAAACGGAAAAGAAGTCTTGCATTGGTGGTTGAGAGGTCAGTGTGACTGCCTTGCACTTGCAGGCAGTTGCCCGGGTTGCAGGTTCACATCCTGGCCGATGCTATGACACTTAAAAAAAAAAAAAGAATTGTAGCTTTTATTTTTATATCAAAGAGAAAAGAATTGTAATATGCAACTTGCTGAGCATAAGCTAATAAACAAAAGATCAGACTGAGTTATCAATCATATTAAGGGTCATTGGATTAAATGAAACATATTTCTATAGTTAGATTTTTAAAGATATCATAAGCAATTATTATTCAGAACAAACTATTATAACTCAGGTATATGGAAATCAAGTGAGTGAGTACACTAGTAACTCAATAAAATGTCTTCTCAGGTTTACAGACAGTAGATTTTATCCACTTTCATTTCTTGGTTTGATGTCAAGTGCATATTTAAAACAATACCAAGTGAATATGGTCTAGCAGGGCGCCACTAGATTATCTGAATCTAGACACAGTTATATCTTATAACCTTTTCACATGCACCAGGTTTGAATCCCATTTTGGTACTTTATTTCTAATAAAAATGGAGGATTTTGCTTTTAGAGCCATATCACTGTATGCACTAATATTTAGGTAAGCATAAAACATCCTTAAACTAAAGTGGAGTATATAAAATTCATTAGACATAAATCATTTCTTAGAGCTTAACATAATAAATGCGTTTCAATATTTTCTTTTATAAGTTTTACTAGCTCAGATTACTATTAATTTAGGATGGCAATTCACTCATTCTTGCATGATATAGATGATAGGATGGTGGTTATTAAATTATTCACGAATGTCAACTAAATACCATGAAATCACTTATTTATTTATGGCCTTTAAGCATTTATTTAGCTCATTAATCAAAACGTGATGATGATGATGACAGTAATGATAATGATAATGGTTTCAACCACAGCTTTAGGACTAAGCCTAAACATAAAACCTAATTCTTAAAGAAATTCATAACTATTGTTAATCTTAACATATTTAATCATATCTTAAATAACTAATATTCAACCATTGATGACGATTGATCACAACCAATAAAAAAATACTCTCAATGAAATATATACGCCTTGTTTAATAAAAAAAATTAACATTTATTAATGCATTACTAATATCTACATGAAAATTTATAGATAAACATCAAAATTTATATGAATAATAATAATAATTGATTATATTGCAATCTTCCGATTAATTTCCAGTTCTTCCCCCTTTCCCGTCAAAGATGTAATGTATATTAAATTGGGTAACCGATTTATTAAAATTTTCCATCCACAAGAAAAGTACTTCATAAAAAATATTCACTCATTGGCACACATACTTTATAATCTAACATGTAAAGCAGAATGATAAAAAAAATGTTAGTAGAAGTGAAAGATCAAGATTTACAGAACAAGTTTTAAATTATTTTTCTCCCCCTCGTTTCTACCCTCTGAAATGCTATACTTTAACTTAAAACAAAAATCTAATATCTCTAACTATTATTTTACATTCACACACAATTACATATATGCAAAAAGTATTATTATATTATGTATGTGCATGTTTTATCCCCATAATAACAAAAATATTATCTAAAACAAAATCATAATAATAAAAAAAATGTTACATATTAATAACTTTAGGTTAATAGACAATCATAATTTTAGTACATATAAAATCATTAAAGAAGCTTATGTTTATCATTATTAAAAAAATTCTTGTTTTCAATTGATCTTGGTGGTTTTAAAAGTTCTTTAAACAAAATAGATACCACTCTGTTGCTAAAATTTTACTAAGTCTCTGATATCATAAAGAAAATATATAAAGAAAAATTTATATTACCAATTCTATTCTTTGT
Organism: Epiperipatus broadwayi; assembly: GCA_028023455.1. NCBI lineage: Eukaryota > Metazoa > Onychophora > Udeonychophora > Euonychophora > Peripatidae > Epiperipatus > Epiperipatus broadwayi. The sequence goes on along the minus strand of JAQFVV010006284.1, from coordinate 1,583,529 downwards.
AGGACTTCCAATGATGCAAATTTATCTTGTTTAGTGTCTATATTTTTGCATTTACCATTTCCGTTTCTCTTTGGAACAATATTTCTTGAGGTGTATAATTATTTGATGATGATGATTCTATTGAGGTTATTTGCTTTAGTGGACAATTTGGAAATCATTATATTAATTTTTCTTCTCTTCCTGTCAAGCATGATTCTCTTAGTGGATGAAGTACAGCAGTTGTTTTCACATTTATAAATTTTCTTGGGTGTAAACTCAGTTACTGGAACAATTAATTGGACTTGATGATTTAATATTTATCAGTAGATTACTTTTTTTTCTGATCGCCTTCAAATGCAGGTGAATGTTTTCTTCTTTCTATTTAAAAACATCTTATTTCTCTCGGTTAGTTGGAAGGTGTAGAATATTATTTTTCAGACAAGACATCTTTTCATTCCTATATGATATGTTGGTTTCAAGGTGGCCTGGTCAACAAAATGAGATATATATTAATTTTTCTTACACCGCCATTCCTATCTCTTCAATCTTCAAAAAAAAATTTTAATAATAAAAAAAAAATGATTTAAGATTGGGATTTTTGTAGAGTTGAAAATGCTTGTCCTTTTAGTTTCAATATTTTTAAAAGTCTCTATAACAACTCAACTGATTTTCCAGACTGCTTTTATATCCGATTTTTTTTCTATATTTGACCACCTCTTTTAATTAGATTTATGACTTATTTTCAACCAAATCGTTTTTTTTTTAGCTGGATAGTATGAAAAATCTCACCATCCTGATTTTTAGACAAACTTTTGTTTTGAAGGAAAAAATAGTCTTAATCCTTTTTTACACCTATGTAACATCTCAAATTTGAGCTTTTTTCTTTTGATCTTAAGATGAGACATTTTTAAAATTAGACTTCTCACATCGTCTCTAAGTTTTTTAACAGAAAAACAACCCTTATAATAAAAAAATTGTTGAGTAAGAAAAAAAACAATATAACAGATTTTCTTCTTTTTCTCTCAATATTTAATAAATGTAGATATATTTATGTGATGTAACACATACACTCATTCAAATTATTTATAAAACAGGCCTATAAAACAATCTAAATGCTAGCTTAGTAATTCTAACCTTAATATTTAAAATAAATCCTTAGCTTTTAATTCCAACTTACAATTATAGAAAAGCAAAAACAGAAGTATAGAATAAGACATTAAAATTTAGCAAGTGTAGGTTAGTTTTAAAGAAAATTAACATGTGTGATTTAAAAGTGACTAACTAAATAGCTTTTATAACACACTGCCTATTATATATGTGTTATTACTTTACTTTTTAACAAAAAAATAATAATTAAATAATGAATAGTTAAATGTGTGTATTACTCTTTTTGAGTTTTCTATCAACACACAAACAAATAAAGAATATAACTGTTGCCCCACTCTCTTTCTGTCTTAAACTTTTAGAACTGGATCTTGTAGGGTTTAAACTTGGGTGCCCTACAGCTTCCTTTACTATATAAAAATGTGATGATGATTTTTGTTCCACATTTTCTTTCATGCACATTACTACAAATTTAGCTAATGACTAAATTGTAATGGCACAATATATATATAAATTCTAGTAAAGTATATTTATTAAAAATATTTTTTTCAAGTATATAGGCATAATTTTTTTAACAAGTAAGTTATTTGTAATAAAAACATTCTCGGTTTAATTCTATGATTTTTTTATTTTTTTTGTGTGTTTGAATAAGTATTAATAATGTAATCAAATTTGTTTTATAAACCTCATTTAATTCATTATTATCAATCTTTATTTTGTTCTTCTCTTAAAAAAGACTTGATCATTATGTTAGTCTTTTTAGCATTATCTTCAGTTCTATTTTTTTTCTTTTATATGATAACTTGCAAATTTTCTGAATTTCAGAAGCATTATTTGTAAAAAAAAAAAAAAAAGATCGCACCATCAATAAAATCTAGATTACATAAATAAATATTTCATTCATTTTGACGACTTTATATTTCTATTTTAATTCTTAACACAACCAATAAAATTGTTTTAAAACATTTAAGAGAGTTGGAATCACTCTGTTTTACCTGGTTGTTCCATTTTGCTAAACATTATTCTGAATTTGACAATATTTTTGGGTCCATATCTTAATATTTCCAAAGCCTAAATCGCTATCAAAATATTTATAAAACAACTTTTGTAACCTACAAATCCCAAACCAAGTGATAACGATATTCCATTTTCTATAATTTCTCTTGATAGTAGGATGTGATCCACTATACCACAACCATTTTAAAATACAGTTTGTTCTTTTGGACTGATTGTTCACCTGGATGTGACTTATTTTGATCTTAGTTAAGATCTCATATGGAACTGATAGAAAACTGATGGGTCTGTAATTTCCAATAAGTTTTTTATCCTTTCTGAACTATTATTATCATTATTAGCTTCTTCTATCATCATATATCTCTTACAATTATATATTATTTACCCAATAATTTCTCTATTTCTTTACTTGCTTCTTTTAAGACATTGATAATAACTTCATCACTTCCTGGAATTTTTCAAATCTTTACACTCCAATCATATGCTTCACTCTATCATTTAAAATGTTTTTTTGTAAAAGGTTGTAATTATAGGAATTATTTTGATTTCTTGTTTTTCTTTATTATATAAAATACAATTCTTTTTACATATTTATAGATGTAAAATATTGAGTTTTAATGCAATTTTCCATGCAGTTTTTAGCTAGATTTCAGCTATGATGTAAGTAAACAACCAACCAATTAAAAATATGTTAACTAATAATAATATTTACTTGTCGGATTTCCTATAAACTGAAAGTGGATTTAGTTTTTGAATAGGGGAAGTAGATTTTGACATTCATGAAAATCCTACACCATTATATATATTTAATCCTTTATGAGATAGATTTATTTGTGAAAGTATAAAAAACTATGTTACTTTAAGTATTTAAGTATTAATATCTTATCTAGCTTTATTGTTCCAAAACTAAGGCATAATCTAAAAGCAGGAAATCTATTTTTAATTTATATGGGATCAGCCAAATAAATGCTATTATTTGATGATGTGATTTAAGCATTTAATTTGTTGTTTGCAAAATTACATCATAAATAAATTCTAGTTTAAAAAATATATGGAAGATCATGAAAATCCTCTAATTGCATGCACACACATGTCCACATATATAACCAATAGATAGATATTTCAATTCATTAGAAATACATTAATATTTGTAGCATTAGAACTAGCAAGCCATGTTACATCTCTCATCCAATCAAGTTGATGTATGAATTTATCAGTAATCCAGATCAATTTTAAACATGAAGCTAAAAATTTATAGTTTCATTTTCAAACCATGTTTACAAATTTGTATGATTATTGTTTAATCATGTTCATCATTCCCTTCAGTCATTATTATCCTTTGCAGAATAAAAATTTATTTGAGTTTGTCACTTCTCTGTAGATTATCTATAACTATTTCAAACTTTCCTATATTATCTCTTATCTCACATGTAATGTATTTCTAGGCCTTTTCCATTATTCAGTGTTGTCTATTTTACAGATAAAATATATTCAAATTTCTGTGGTTTATCATAAAAAGTCAATTTTTTTAAAAATCTTAATTTTATTATGTAAAAAGAAAAAATGTTAAAGCTTTAAATTGTCTTTTGTTAGCTTTCTTTATTGTTATTTACATCCAATTTGGATTAAAAACTTGAATTAGTGTAATTTTTAATTTATTAACTGCAAAGAAAATTCTGAAGATGTCAGTAGTCATGAAAAAAACTAACAAAAGACTAGCAGTCACTGATTGGTTAATTTTTTGAAGATGGATATTAAAACTTCCTGTTCTATTTTCAATAATAAGAGAAAATAATTCATATTTTTATAGTGTATTTAAATATTTGTAGTTATTTTTACAAAATATTTTCATTATTTCATATTTACCATTAAATTTTTTTAAAATTTTGTTTAACATTTAAAGAAAAAAAACAAGTTAAGAAACTTGAAGTAACATTAAATGAGAAACAGTGATTATCATAGTTATGATACGCTCTCAAGCAGTGGAGAATCTGAATTTTTGTGATAACTTAATAAAAATTTTCAATTTCAGGAAAATATGTCTAAGATTTGTTGTGGCTTTGTAATGATTTATACAAGTTTAAAAATTGGAATTCATTCAATAAATATTTCATTAATTTTCTTTTTACAATACTGTTATGACAAAGAACCAGTAAATGTAAAGTCATTGTTTCCATTATGTATTTCACATTTTTATATTTGGAAAGTTCAAATATGATTTTTTGAAAATGTTTTTCATTTGTAAATTTACATTTCTAATAGATCAACACCAATTTATTGACTCATAATATTAAATAAGGGTTTTAACATTAAAATTAAAATGTTGAAAATTTTCATTTGGAAAAAACAGAAAAATGCTGAAATGTGAAAAGGTTAACTATGTCAAAGATTGGTATTATTTTTCTCATATTTTTCAGTAAATCACTCTCTAATGAGAATTTTTTCAAGATTTATACTGAAATATGTGTATTTTTCTATATGCATTATAATAAAAAATAATGTAATTTGAACAATATTCCATAGATGACAAGAAAATCAAAAATTCAGCAAGACAATAGGATTTTAGCTTTGTCTTGAGAAGAATTACTTCTGTAGTCTGACATTTTTCTGACATCACTATTTTTATGACATTGTGTAGAAAAAATATTTTGAATAATCATAAACTGGTTTATTTGCAAATTTACCACAATTTGAATGTTTTATATACAATAATTTATACAATATTTATTGAAAATCAAGAATATAAATTATAAATAATTTATTTTGAACAGAAATTTTCAAAAATAGAATGTTATATTATTGGACAAGGCAAATACATCCTAAAGCTATTTACAAGCTTAAGTTCCTACATAATCAGTCTAATTAGAATAACGCATATGAAAATATCACAATTTTGCACTAAATATTGAAAAATTTTAAACTTTTAAAGCACAATTCATTAGATGTAAGAGAAATAAATAAATATTCATTCAAATTTTTTTTAAAATGACAAAATAAATCATAATTTTGTTTAGTTTTTGTACATTCTTCTATAATTTGCCTTTTCCCCTTGTATAAATTTCAATATATTTTTATTTATCCAATTTACATTGCATTTTTTAGTTATTTTTTTAAATCACAATCATTTCCTGTGACTTTTTGTATATATCCTTGAATATTTCTGCAAACTTCTAATACTAGTATTAATATTATTAATTTATCTGCCTTCATTCTAATCAATGTTGTATTTTTGTTTTAAATAGATATAATTTCAATATAATGATCAGCAATCTTTCAGGTTTTTATTAATGTGATTAATACATGAAAAAAAATTGGTACTCTTTAATTAGCTACTGTACATCACTTGGTGGCACTGTTTCTGTGCAAAAACACAGAAATATCCCATTTACGCAGCCAAACCTATGGCATATAGAACATTTCTGTTCATATTAGTCATTTAGTGGCCCTGTGTATGCGGTTTAATGTTGCCGAACCTATGGCACTACTGATCAGTAATAGACATTTAATTATGCCATGTCTGAATGCACAGCTATTACACCACTATGATAGTAATAGCCATTTGATTGTGCCACATCATAGTGTTATTTTTTATGCATATGCACAGAAATGTTCCACCCAGTTTTGTGTGGCTTTCTATGTGTACAAATAGTAATGGCAGTTTGTTACCATTTAATATGAAGCTGTGTGTACTGGAATGTGTTAGAAATGTTGAAATGTTGTTCCAAATGAATTTCCCTACACCCCAACTAATGCAGTATTAATTGTCAGACTGTTAGCAATGCTTCCCTATGCAGTGTAGAAGTGTTTTAAATTTTGAAAAGGCTCTGTCACAGCATGATTGCAGGTGTTTGGGGAAAAGACACATTTTGACTGTGACTCGTATAAGAAAAACAAAATGGCTGAAGCCAATAGTATCATTGTTCAACTGTGGGACATCCTAAACACAGAAGCTGACACCATTACCTTTCTGCAAGCCTAAAACATTTTGCCACATGTCAATCAATGTGCATGTGGTAAAGCTACGATTATTAGTAGACAAACATTGTAGTTTGTGTGCTACTTGCATGCCTGCAGGTGAACCATGTCCATTTGCAAGGGGACATGGTTTGAGGGTTCAAGGATATCTTTTGTCAAAGTGTTGTGGCTCATCTATTTGTAAAGCTGAGAGCAACTGACCACTAAATGTGCCCAAGATGATCATCAACTCTTGAAACCTGCTGTAGTAGAGTGGACAATTGGTTTGAGAGAGCTCTGTCATCTAAGCTTTGTGACACATCCCTGCCATCAAATAGTTGGTCCTGGATTGATCATGGAGGTAGATGAAACCCTTTTTTCATGTCGCAAGAACCACAAGGGAAGGAGTCTTTCAAAGCAGTTGATCTTCAGAGGTCTGTGCTGGGAGACAGATAAATGTTTTGCATCTGCCATCTCCTGTCTGCAACAACACTGCTGGACATCATCTCGGAGAATTGAAGTCTAGATCTCCCATCTACTCAGACTGTTGGAAGTGGTATAAGACTTCTGATCTTGAGGTGGCAAACTTTAGCCATCTAACAGTTAACCACCAGTATAATTTTGTTGACCCCAGAACAGGTACTCACACCCAGACCATCAAGAGGTTTTGGGGTCTACAGAAGTGGCAAAACAAGAAACACTGCAGCACAGCATGCCAATGTCTAAACAATTATCTGGCTGAATTTATTTGGAGATGCCTTCACAAAGATGAGAACATGTTTAGAGCCATATTACAGGAAATGACTGCCAACCAAAGTGCAAGTAATTAGTCTCCAAAGACATTTCTGGCTCTTTATTATTTAAATTGTTCTAGTCAATTATTCTTCCAAAATCTTATACTTGTTACTTTTCAGACAAAAAAGTTTTATTATTAATTACAGTCATATATCATTAATAAATTCATTTTTTCAATGAATCTGTTTTGTCATTGTGATTAGTTTGTAAGGCAATCAATTCCAAAAAAATTTTTGTTTGGTGCTGTTCATTTTGTTTTTCTTTAAAGCTTTAATTTAATATTATAAACAGACTGTCAGTGTTGAAGGGTCAGGGGTGGAAAAAAGTAAGCCAGCGTAAAGAACAACAGCAAAAAAATTTGATATTATTATTATTATTTTTTAAAAAGGCTGCCAAAAACAAACATTCAGTCTTTGATTATTTATTTTAAATAAAAAGAAAAAAGAAAAGATGAAAGCAGGAGAATAAAAAAGCCGAGTCTCATTAATTACTGCTAAAAAAAGTCCGCTTTTTTGAAAACATTTGTTGTACTATTATTAGGCAAAAAAAAGCCATCACTGATTAATTACTATAAAAATGAGTCTGCTTTTTGGAACACATTACCTGTACATTGTAAGATAATTTAGTGTTATTAGAAAAAAAACCCCATATTATTAAAGAAAACAGCACTTTTTAAAAAATAAAAAAAAGTCCATTTTTTGAAAGATAATTTACTATTATTAAAAAAAAGACATATTAATAAAAAAAAAAAACACGCTTTTTTTAAAACATAAGATAATTAAAAAAAAAAACAACATGTAAGATAATAAAAAAAAGCCGTATTATTAAAAAACACCACTTTTTTAACCCCAAAAAATTTAAAATGTTGTATTATTAAAAAAAAACACCACTTTTTTAAACAAAAAAAAAGCTGCATTATTATAAAAAAAATCCCGCTTTTTTAAAAAAATAAAATAAAAAAGTCCACTTTTTTTGAAGACATTTGGAGTCCATTGTAAGATAATTTAGTATTACAAGAATAACACAAATTTTTAAGAGTCAACAGGCCCAGGAACATTATATCAATATGTTTTTTTGCAGAATCAGCACCACCAAGTGATGTACAGTGGCTATTTAAACAGTACCAAAAATTCATTATAATTTTTCCTCTTGTGTATGTTTTATAAACAAAGTTTGCCTTTACGGCTTTAAAAATGCCTTTCTGTGATTAAATCTAAAAGAAAAACAAAAATATGCCATCATGTTTGCTTTTTAACAAACAATCATAAGACACCATATTCTCTCTGTTTATGGGTCTAATTTCAAAATTACATTATGTATGCATAATCATATAACATTATTTTGAAAAAATATGGATATTAGAAAAGAATGCAGGAAAAAGATGAATAAGGTAGAACACATATATATATTTCATATTTTATAATACAAAAAAAATTCCTAACTGGTTAATAATGGAATTGAAAACATCATAATATGTCTTAAGAAAAAATGGTTTTGTTTTAATGTTATTATGTAAAAGCTAAACTTTGTCATTGATTTACAATTCTCTAGGATTGTTAACATTATTTTAAAGGATAGAACTAAATGAGTATTTATTTTTATCAAGTATATAAAAAAGAAAAGATATGTAATAGTCAAACAATTGAAATATATGTAAAATCAATGTTTCATTCGTAGTTTAAATGAAATATGACATGTATAAATGCATGAAAGCAGTCAACATTTAAACATATTATCAATAACAATCAAAAATCTCAATCTATTGTCAAGGCAACCTTCTTTTATAATAAAAGTGGAAATCCATTATTATCAATTGTCCAATATATTATATAGACAATAAAGATTGCAACTTAACTTAAGAGAGTGAGATTATTAATTCAAAGAAGTTAAAATAAATTTCATTAAACAGGCAAATATAACATGTTTGAAAGCAGATTAACAAATATATATATGGTAAGGTTTTAAATACATTAAAATGTAACATGTATCACACACAGATAGTAGCAAACTTATATTAAAAATACTATGTGTTAAAAAGTATTTATTTGTTTAAATCCTTTCACTTTAATATATTTAAATGAAATAGAGTCTGTCATACATAAGTCCAAGTATGCAAATTCTTTTTCATTTGCAAATAATTATATGAGATGTGAGAGCATTTCTCTGAACATTGTATTTTGAAATTTGAAGATATATAATGTATGTCATGATCTGTCAGTAGATAGAATATTAATTCTTGCCATATTGCTTTTCTTAATAAGAGAAATGTGTTTTTTTACTGGCCCTTTTGAAAATAAGAATTCTTTATATAGTTACAGAGTTAAGTATCCTGTAAAAATTTAGTTCAAATAAAATGACAACATTCTTTATTCTTTTGTTTAAAAAATGTTTTTTTTTTAGAAATTATTATTTATAGTAGAGATAAAATATTCATTTACATTTATAACTGTTTATAAAGATGCACTCTGGGATCTTTGTTTATTTAATTTTTTTAAATTATTCTCTTCATAGCCAATACCCGTTTACAATTATCTTTCCAAGGTGAGATATCAAATTTTTATAATATAGAATTATTATTTCTAAACTAGATTACATGTTTATTTTTTTAAATACATTTATAAGCATAATTTGTTCATTTTTGTGTTTTTCATCAGTTGCATTTTTTAGCAAAAAAAAATATTTTCTAATTCATCTTTATATTTTTGACACATTTCATAAAAAGCATAAATTCAAAAATGAAAATCATACAAATAAAATCTCAACTTTCCAAAAAAAAAAAAAGAATAATAGTAAACAGAAATAAACAATCATAACAAGACTTCATTTCAGCCTTTAAGATAAAAAGTGAATTTAAAGAAAAAATATTTTCATCAAATCTGTTGGTTTAATACAAATTTTATTAATGTATTAATTTTTAAACTGAAACATTTTTGTTGAAATATTAAAAAAGATCAATTTATAATTAAAAAAACTATCAAAAAACATAAAAATTATTGATAGCAGGTGTTTTTGTTGAATGCTAGTAAATTTTCAGCTAATTTTATATTAAAACAAATAATTAAAAATATATAAATGTAAACATCAAATGCTTATTAAGAAACAAATATTTAATAATTTTACAAAAAAAAATTTAAAGGTAAACTTTTTTTCTATTATTACAATGTCAACAAAAGTCTACATTATTTTAGTAAAAATGTCTAATTTTTCCCAAGCAAATATTATCTGTAGTATTTTACCTTTTCATTTGGATCGCTAATAGCTTGTGACACCTAAGTATTATAGTTATAATGAAAATGTCATGATCTATTAAATAATTTCTATTACAGTCCTAAAGTCTTTGATACATTAAGTTCTTCTTATCATATAATCACAATGGATTTTTGTCATTGAAGATATTTTGAGCATTACTGCAATGATAATTAAATATTTCAACATAATATCAAGAGTTTATTTTTTCCAAGATACAATTCATGTCATCTAGTAATTTTCTATTTTCCCAAGATACAATTTATGCAGACTTGTTTTTCCATTTTCTCAAGATCTAGTTTATTCTGCACTAACAGTTTTTTATTTTCCTAAAATGCAATCCATGCTAATTAGTATTTTTCCATTTGAGATGCAATTTATGCTGAATTAGTATTTTTCAATTTCTCATGATGCAATTCATGATGACTACTATTTTTCCATTTTCCCAAGATATAATTCATGCTGAATTAGTGCTTTTAATTTTCACAAGATGCAATTCATGCTAACTAGTATTTTTCCATTTTCTTAAGATGCAATTCATGCTGACTAGTATTTTTCTATTCTCCCAAGATGCAATTCATATTGACTAGTACATTTCCATTTCTTTTCATATGAAACTTATGTAACAAATAGATAATAAGACTTAGCCATGAAAGTATAGTACTCTCACCAAATGAGCCCAATTTTTATGGGGCCATATGTCAATCTAACACCAACATCAATCTTTTTTCCATAGGTTTTCATGCACACTATCATAACCTAATTTTATATATGTATTTTGTTATACAATAATTATTTTTCATTTAATTACTGTAAATCATGTTTTCTTTCCAATCACAAACAAGATTTTAAACCTTTATTAACACTCCCAAGGTCTGCATTTTGTGATGTTTTTCTTTGTCTCACACATCAATGTAAAATGTATGATAAAATAATTATTACTTATCTGAAAATAATAAATTTGACTTCATTTGATAGATGTTTTTGTTTACTCCTGAAATAAATTTTAAATGTTCACATTTTGTTTCTGTAAATATTTAAAAAAATGAGATCGTAAACAAAACAAAGAATTTCAATGTCATCATTTCTAGAAAGATTATTTTCAGTTTATAAAATCAATGAAATATTTCTTGATTCTTATTATTTTTAAACAACCAAATGAATATTTATTTATTTTTCTTATATCTAATGAATTATGCTTAAAAGTTTAAAATTTTTGAATATTTATTGCAAAATTGTGATATTTTCATACTCATAAGTATAAATAGATTGCTTGCATAGAAACTAAGCTTGTAAATTGCTTCAGGTCATGCTTACATTTGCTGCTAATATAACATTATTTTTTGAAAATAAAATATTTCAAGTCAAAATAAGTTATTAATAATTTATATTTCTTGATATCTAATAAATATAGTGTAAATAATTTTTAAAAAAAAATCTAAAACTGTAACCAATTCACAAATAAATATGTTTTTGGTCATTGGAACTATTTTCTTTAAACAATATTATAAATAAGCATTTATTTTTATAGCATCTGTATACAATTTGTAATTACATTCATATCGGCCTTTCAAGCCAATTGTGCAAACGCTTTGAGAGTGTTAAATAATAAATGAATACCCTCTGACCAATACAAGATATAGAATTTATGCAGGAATAAAAAGAATCCCTCTTATTCCTACAACTCAAGTATTTATATATGAGACAATCTGAATGTTTTACAGCCTTGGCAAACAGACAATGGCTGAACATGTCAGGGCGGGATTTATGTTTATTGTAAGAGCAGGAATTTTGAATTTCCCATCTTCCACTGTAAATATTTTAACAAAAATTTTATATAATAAAATATACCATTTTACACGCATTTTAACATATAATACTTATGCAAACATTCATCAGGGGGTGAATTTGTCAAAAGTCAAAATTCTGTCATCTCACTAAATCAAAAGGTTAAATATGTAAAATCATGAATCAATTTTTATCTAAGACATTTTTCTAAATTTAAGAATCCATTTATTAATTTTGTTTTAATTTAACAACTAACACATCTTCGGTAGATTATAGGCCCCGAAACTGTACATTTATCAAAAATATGGGCTAATATCTTGGTTTACTTGAAACTCACAAGTATTGTGACAAATTATAGAATGTTTCTCACCAATACTGTGGATAAATAAAACAAATAGAATAAAATAGTATGTATTATTTTAAATTATATTTACAACAAATATTAATTAAGTAATAATAATAACATGCTTTATATGGTTAAATGCAGTGGTAGAGTCAGATTTTGGATTCTAAGATTCTGGATGATTTCCACATCTGGCAATTGAAGAATTTAAACTTATGAACTTCAGAGCAATAAAATGATTTGATTATTTATTTATTATAAAATAAAATGCAATTTTCAAAATGACATTAAACGTCAGTCTTTAAATAAATAAATAAGTATGACAATTTATTTTTAATTTTAATAAGCCTTTTACAACAGAGGACAGTAGCGCCACTCAGTGTAAGCCAGAGTAATCAATGGATGCAAGAAGCACTCAGTGGCGCTATTGTATGGAAAATTTAGCTTATGTGTAAACAGCTTGGGTAAGCATAAAGAATGGTAATCATATGATGTTTAGTAGTCTTTTACAACCCATATCAATATAACCACAAAAAACTGCATATTGTATATATTAATACAAGCTGAAGAATTTGCCAATAATGGATTGGTATTGCTTTTAATAAAAATGATAATAAAATGATGTTTAAAAAACTGACTCAGACTTTTTTTTTTAAATATGTTATTTTTAAAAATAAAACTTAAAAAATTTATTTAAATTAATCAATTAATTTCCAAAAAACTTTTCTTTTAATAGCATATTTCTCACATTTTAAAAATGAATGACTAATTATTTCAAAGAAAAATAAGTTTACAAATAAAAAATACTACTTTCATCTGGCTAGGTTTATAGCTTTTAATAAACACCATGTGAAGAGAGCACAACCTCGCTCCTTCGGCCCATACATATGCCAGCTTTCCAATCAATTTTCTGGCTTCTGACTAGAGATGAAAGCTTCCATGTGGTTCTCATATGAAAGATGAAAAAAAAAATATGAACAACATCAAAAAAAATTAAGAGAGATGTTTCATCCTTAATGAATTACCTATCAACCTGACCAAAACAATCTCAATGAAAAAATTACATTAGAAATTGAGAACGAATCATCTCATTAAAGTTAAACAAATTAAGATTAATATATATATATTTAAAGATTTTCAACTATTTTAAAAGGAAATAGTGCATTTAATATATACCCATGACACACATACGCACAAGCACATATACATACGTAAACAGAGTTTTTACATTTTACATAAAACAAAATCATATATAAGTGTGCTGCATTTGTCTATATCTAATTAAAAAATTATATGGTTTTGAAATTTGGTTGTATGTGCGCATGTGTACATATATTTATAAAACTTCTCTAATCTTTAAACGAAAAATAGTCGAAAGGGCAAAATTTACAATGTTTTCCAATTGCAGGGAAGAAATGATTTAGTAGGTCTTCGTTCTTGTCTTGCTCTTTAGCAAAAAATAACTAAACACCCATTTACCAACTTATAAATTGATGACAAATTATTATAAACTAGTTATCTAAAAGGATAAAACCTAAGGCTGTTTAGAACCTAAAAATAAATTACAAATTTTATTTAGTTTAGGTTAAAATTCCAATCGTGGACGTGGAGGGAAACATGTGATGGTGGTAACTTTAGAATCGAATCTTTATAAGATTTAATTAACTATCTCTCATTACCATTTCCATCTGCTAAGAGAGTTGGATGGTGGTAGCATGGAGATAGTTAATTAAATTTAGTAAAGATTGCATGGGAATTGCATCAGGTATCTAAAATTATTAAACGTATTTATGCCTCTCACACACACAATCATATATATAAACTTTTCCAAGCAGATAACAGTATGTAATACTAGATTAATACCCCAACACTGGCTTATTAAGTAAACAAAATACTCTCAATCCAAAGAGAAAAGAACTTTGGATTGAGAATATTTCATTTACTTAATAAGCTAGTGTTGGGATATTAATCAAGTATTATATATACATATAATCATTAAAAACCAACCAACGCTTAGAAAATCCCAATGTCAATAAAAATCAATAATCTCAAACTGTTGTCAAAGCAACCACCATTTAACAATAAAAGTGGAAGCCCACATTTATGGTCCAATATAATTATATAGACACTAAAGATTGCAACTCAACTACAGAGATTGAAATTATTGATACAAAGAAGTTTAAATAAACCTCCTTAAACAGGTAAATATAAACTGCTCTGAATGCAAACTAATAAATAGTCAATTATAACGCACACACACACACACACATATATATATATATATATTCATTAAAACCCAGTCAACACTTAGACAATTTCAATATCAATAACAATCAACAATTTCATTAAGAAAGTTAGAATACAAACCAGTAGTTAGCCCAAATATCAAACTTCTCAAAAACACATACCTATTTGATAGCTGTTGACCACACCTTGAATGTAAAAAATATATAATGCATATATATTTGAAGGTAGTGAGTATGGAAGCCTTGATAGCCAATGATGGTGATCAGAATTCAAAAAACACTTCTGATGACAGAAATATATAACTTGTTTTAAATCGGGTGCCACTTTCTTAACATCCTCATGCTCTCTTACCTGTGCAAAATCTAACTCAGTCTGAACACAAGGAACTAAAATTTTATAATATGCACACACATTAAATTAATGTAAATGATGACAAATAATGTTTAATTTTTAATTATGTCACCTTTTATTATCAATTATTCCACTGTTGTCTTAACAATAGTTTACAGTTAGTGGCCATGTTTCCACGAAGCTAATAAAATATCTATTAATATTATTTTATCACTTTCACAGTTCTTATCATAAGCTTGTGTCATTTTTGGCTTAAATACATTTTTTGTGGCAATTTTTAATGCTCATTTGCCATTTTTATATTCAGTTAATGGTAAACATTGTAAATAAAATTATATTGATTTATTAATTTTAAAAAACAACTGAAGATGTCTCTACTGTATAAAAACCTAATATTGAGTTAACACCACTACTGACTGGTAGTTTCTATATTCTCAGGTAAGCATTTTCAGAACTTTTGAGTACTCATTCTTTTTTTTACATTATAAAAATCCATATTTTCCATAGTTTGATTATATATTTATGATTATTTCTGCAAAATAGTTATGAAATAATTATTTTTTGACAAAAATATTTATGATTATATCAAGATATTTTTGAAAATATTCATTTTTAAAAAAGACAATTAAAATGTTATAACAATTGTGATTGGCTGAAATAAAATATCTCCAGGATTACTGTAGTAGTAGTTTTTTTTTTTTTTTTTGCTATTTTGTAATATTTATAAATAGAATTTTAAATTTTAAAACAGAATTCCATTGCTTTATGATGTAAAATAAGTTATTTGGATTTTAGAAATAGAGTAAAAAATATTTTTCATTAAATATTTTTATAAGCAATTGTGACAAGCTATTATTCTGATTATGTATTTTAATTTATTACTTTTTGTCTATATTTGCAAAATTGAATTATTATTTTTAAGAATAATTTTAATTTGTAAAGCTGTGGAAATATAATAAAGCATAAAGATTAGTTTGATAAAATAAAAAATTGGAAATTCAATTCAAATGGCAGTTAGAGAAAAATGTAAAACTGTGAAAGAGATTTTTCTTCTGAGCATTAAAATTAATGTATTATTTTTTAATATTTTAATTCCAAAAAAAATTATAAAGATGTCAAGATATTTGAAAATGCAGCAAAGTCAAAGCTTACAACACTCTACAGTGATTGATATTCATTGTGTTCTTGGATACCTCAAACCTTGTGATATTACTTTGAGGAAATATTATGATTGAATAAAAAGTTGATTTTTTTTAGTTATTAAATCTATAATTAATATCAGTGATGTGATCTCATGATTATCAGCTTAGGGAATAAAAATAGATAAATTTCATAAATAGATCTCTTTAAAATGGTAAAGGGTTGAGCTGTTCAACATATATATTAGCCCTCTGCCATATCGTGTGCGACTTTTTATATATAATCTGTCAGGTAAATTAATTTCAATAGTGTTAAAATAATAAGTTTTTAGTATTTTTATTATTAAATTAAAACCATAGAAGTATTTAATATTTGTTTAATAAACAATAGTTGTCAACAGACTTAGACTTAAAATTATTTTTAAATTAAATATAATTAATTATTAAACATATTTTTATTATAATCTGTAATTATGTTGAGCAATTTAATTGGTTGTCATTTATTTTTGCAGATGGAGAGTAATTTATTTTATATAAATGTACTCACATACAATAGTTTAATTGGTTTATTATTTTTACAGTCAGCCCCTTGACCAAAAGTTAATCAATAGGCCTGCACAGATTTTACTTGATAGAGTAGAGAGGAAGAATGTAGTGATAAGAAAATAGTAAAGCTCTCAGTAAAGCAATTTATCTCTATATATCTTTCTGCTGATCCATTTTTCATAATAAGAAAGAAGAAAAAAGAACATGTTTTTATTACTGGGAAACAAATACAAATTGTGTTACTCTTAACCTGTAAATAATGGAATCGATTCTATCTGACCTACACTCACAAAGAACACATACCATGACTGTCAACTAATGATTAGAAAAATGGTTCACTGTAAAAATACTAGATATATCGAGGAAAAGCTTTCCAAAATGGAATTCAAGTTTAAACTAAGCCACAAATGTGTAAGCTTAAAATTTCATTATTTATCTTACAAATATTTTATTTATAATAGTTGCAAAATGTGTTATAAATTTGGCTAAAGTAAATTTGGAAGAATAAGAGAAAGAAGAGAAAATTTTTGGACTTTCATTTGTGAAATGTTTAAAAAGCAAACTATGATAAAAGATATTCATTTTCTTTTGTTGCTAACTAAATTTATTATACGTTTATGATATGTTTTCATTAAAATGAAATATTACTTGAAATTAAATCTAGATACCAGCAATTTTCTTTACATTATAAAAGCTACAAAATACATGGGAAAGTAATAAGAAAAAAATGATCTTGTTGCATTTAATTTAGGAGCAACAATAGCCTATAGTCATATAATTTAATAACTACGAATAAATACATTAAAAATACTACAAATTGTCAAATACTTTGTTACATTTCTCAATATATAATTTTTTTATTACCTGGAATTTATGTTAGTATAAAACCAGATATGACCTTATAAAACTTTGTCTGACAAGTGGAATTGATGTGTTCATTAAATGAAACAATAGCATTTTGTTGATATTAAATTAAATTTTAACTTAATTTCTAATGTATGTGTTACCAGGTTAACCATATTATAAATATGAAATGTATAATATGCTACTTATTGAATAGTTCAACCATGCCATAAATTAAAAACACTTTATGCATAATAATAATCAGAATCAATGGTCAATTTCAAAGTCTTAATCTCTTATACTTTAAAATATTAAAATGTTAAGAGAAGAGACTGCAATTATTTAATGATCTAACCATTCATCAGGATTACTAATTAGATTAGTAGATACATATGGAACATACCCATGATGCATGATCCCAGTAAATGGGTGTTGGAGGAAATCTTTACAAATATCTACAAAGATAGTAAAAATCATAATGTATCACGTAGAAGATAAATTTATGACCATTGTATATTGAAAGTTCGAGAGCGAAAGCTGATATTTTTATCCAGTCTACTTACTATATGCAAATGAAGAAAAGATTTATTTGCAATATTGATAAAGAAGAAATGATATGATAACTATAGAGTAATTTTAATACGGTAAAATGTTGAAGAATGTTATATAAGTTAGAGAATTCTGCAGATTTTACATTGATGTCTTTAAAATTTTTGTTTTCTTTCATAGAAGAAATGTGAAAAACTTTATGTAGATATTTATTATTATTCTAACATGCATTGTGTTGTAATTTTATGTTATAAATTTGGCAACTGGTTTTCTCATAAAATAAAAACCATTAGTGTGGCTATAAGATTGTTCATGAAACAAAAGATACAGATAATACTACTAAATTTTAAAATTTGTTTATACTTTAAAGGTGATCACAAGTAAAAAGGTAACATTTCTCACAATAAATTGTTAAACTTTGTTCTATTATTGTAATTTCATCTTAATATTTTTCCTTTGGTAAAGCTGCAATTGTTGAATGATAATAAAAGGGTAATATCCAATTTTAATCAATTTAGGCACATTGAATATGATGTTGTATATTATGATGTGTAATTTAATTATTGCTAATGATTATTATAGTTGTGGATCACTTTCAAATTGATAATTATGATTTTCATGTTCTTGTATTAATTAATAATATATTCTGTTTGGCTTAATATTTACATTTATGTGGTAGTTATTATTTAGAATAATTTGATTGTTCTCACATTAAATGATTATGATTATACACATTGTTATATTTGGAATTTATCCATATATCCATGTTATATCACATCTGATGTACTTGATCCCTACTTTGCATGAGTGTGTAAATTATTATCATGGATGAATCATGTATAATACCCATAGAGTCTTGAGTGAATTAAGGCTATGTTACTATAATATACTTCATAGAATTTCTTAAGCAAGCTATTGACTGCCCCTTCCTTTTTCCTATCCCCAAAGGTATTTCCAAATAGTGACACTGGGATTTCAGACCGTTTGTAGTCATAGAATGACCATGGTCTAGGTTGTTTGTTCACTAATTTACCCTAACTCAACCCCATTATACTTCTGAATATATTATATATTTCATTAGATTTCATACTTTTAAGTTTTAATGATTTGATATTGGTAACAATGAAATCATTCCTAAAAAATTAGTAATTATAAATGTAAACTGTGTTTAACATTAAGCAAATGATAGTAAGAAATAATATCTTGTCAAGTGTTATTTTATATTAGTAGATTGTTGTCAAATACTTTATCTGTTCAAAGTGATCTCACTTATAAAAATCATCTTTATTATTTACTATTTATAGCTAAGTGTTGTTTTCACTAGTATTAGGAAAAATTCTATAATGACATTAATGATTTAAGTGTAGGATCATAGTAATATTGATTCTCAAAATAATATTGACAGTCTACCATCTTGAATAATAGATAAAATAGGAAATCGTATAATCTTCTTAACATATTATGGTATGAATCATTATTAATGCTTTAGGAATACCTATTATGTTATATTGCCTAATATTGAATAGTGCTAGCTTGCTATTCATCGGATATGAATTTTGGGATTATCTTACCTATAATTAGTTTTAAATAAATAAGTTTTATAAAACTATGTCTGATTAATAATTTATAAAAATGTGTAATAAGCTAAAACAAATTTAATTTAAAGAATAGATTTAAATAATAATTGACTACAAGATGATAATGGATTATAATTTTACTTGGATCCAAAGAGATCTTTCTTTAATAATATTTAATTATGTTACCTAAATCTTAATCTTTGTAATTTCTGTCTATAAGTTGATTAAGAATATATATTTTCTTTTGTTGTTGTTATTGATTTATGAAATATGTAGAGTCAAAATAAAATTTTGTTTTTAAAAATATATTCACTTGTCTATAGCTTTATTGCTAGACACTGTCCATATTGTTATTGCTATTGCTATCCATACATTATTGTTATTGCTATCAATGTCATCATCACTTAATAAAATTGATTTTATTATATGTTAGCATATTAGAAATAAGTTTTGCAGCTCTTATATTTAGAATATATAAAATTTTACTATTTATTGATCCAAACATTGTTAATGTTATATATAAATATATATGCTATTTTCAAATAATGTCCTAAACGTTAAATATTTAGTTTTTGGGAATAACCTTTCTATAAATTATCAGATTCTATCATTCACTAAGTTTGGTCATATTGTTCATTGTGGTCAAATCAAAATTAGTTTATAAATGGTTATTATATTTACCTTATTATTATTAGAGATTTATTGATTGGTTATAAAATTTAAAGTTTACCTTTATTATTGCCAGTAGAGTAGTTAAATATTCCTTACTAATTTCATTTATGTATTATGAGTCATCTTTGTTTTCTATATTTGGATAGTAGTAAAATCCCTCTTACTGATCCAAATATACCTTATAAAAATACTGATGTTTCAAATTATATAAATCCTGAGAAATTAAATTATTGATTAATAGTTTTAATTTAGATTTTATTAATAGTTTCCATTTCTTAAGTTATTTGATATGCATTATCTTTGTCTCTTATTTTCGTTCTTATTGTTTATTGGATTCATTTAAATCTCAAAGTTTTAAGGTTCCTTCTTTAGTTTTTAAAACTTAGAACTCATTTTTGTTAGTAATTAAACTTTCTTCTTTAATAAGTCAAGCTTAGAATCCCTTACCTTTATTTTGTATCTTGCTTTGTTTGGAATAATAACAGTTCAATAATTCAGGATCCCATTTATCATCACCAACATTGTTATCATAGCTCATCCATATTTTATTTTCATCATTATCTCATTTTATTACACCATCATAATTTATTCATCATTCATTGATCCTTATTCTATTACAACATTAACTATTCATTACTCCAACATGTTTCATTTCTCTTCAGCTCATGCTTAGGTATAGTCATTATTCATTTCCATTAGTTAATTATTATTTGCTCTTCACCACCCATTCAATTTTCTACATCTTGATTCATTTATCATTCATTTCATGCTTCTAATTTCATACTCACCTCATAGATAGATGTCTTCCTGATTATTAACCATCTTTTAAAGTTGTAAATTAAATGTTTGTCTTTTAATAAGGTTGTTTTACATATGAAAAGTTAGTTTAATAAATGTGCTTTGTTTAATATTAGACATAAGTGATTTAAAGTTAGTATAATGTAAAGTTGTTAGTGCACTGTGGCATCTCCTATATTATCTCATGTGTATGCTAGTCAGCCAGTTCATATATTATCTGTTTTATAGTCCACTTCATTACTTTATTATCTGGGAAATGGTTACATTATATAATTATTTTCTACAGAAATGTTTTATTTTTAAATATAAAAGATCATATTTTTTGAGTAACATTATCATGGAAATTATGGTTGTGACAAATTCAGTCTATTTAAAATACATTATCACTAACAGACTGTTAGAAAATATAGTAATATTATAAAAATTGCTAAAAAATTAAAACTTTGAATGCTTAAATTGATAGATTTACTAGATATTGATATTTCTTCACTCACATTTCAAATACAAACATCAAACAAAAAAGATTTAGTTCATTTTGCAAATTCAATCTATTCCTCTCAAAGTTGAATGATGAAATGGTGATTTATTTTGATTAAAATCTAATTTTGAAAATAATTCCAAAAATCAAGTGTGATTTTTTAGAATTTATTTAATTTCTAAACAAAAATCAAATACAACCAAATTTATTATATTCTAATATATAATAATGATTTAATACTAAAATTAAAGTTGAAAGCTTACAGCAAATGAAAACAAAGAAACTTGTCAGAGTACAAGAGGGTTAAATAATTCAAATGACCATTTTTTTCTTTGCTGAGGCAATCAGTTCTTTCCCCAAACTTATAGGATTGTTCATCATAAAACTAGTTCTCTCCATCGTCTTATTTCTTTCTCCTTCACAATCCAGCATAAATTTTCAAAAATATAACTACTCTTCATTTAGGCTTCTTAATATCTTTGCAATCTTGTTTATCAAAAAGCAAGAAAACAAATTTTATTTTTCATTAACTGTATTTTATCATTACATTATTAGTCATTTCTAAGGATGGTTTCGTAGAATAAATATCAGAAATATTTATTTGTTTATTTTTATTATAATGAAATACTAATCAGTGTATAAATATACATGGTTTGGGGAATTGGGAGAGTGGTGAACTCTTGAACTGAAAGTCTGTGGATAACATTGCAGTGTATTTTTTTATAAAGATTTAATAGTAACAATGCAATAAGTGTGGTAGAAATTTTTGGAGAATTTCAAAATGTCTGAAGAAGGCTGATCACCAATCAAAACTTTTAAATTAAATAAAGCACTGTAAAAATGCAGAATGAGAACAAGATTTAAGAGAATTAATGTAGAAGTTTTGGATATTTTGGAATGCATATATAGCACTATTTCTTATGAACCTTTAAGTGACAAACCATTTGACTACATATTGTAAATGATATGTAATACAAAATGAGATTTCATTTTTAAGCCATTGTCAAATTCCTCTGTAATAATCCCAGTATATCTTATCAGTGCATTATCTCATGCATACATAAACAAATAAGTCCAGTTTTGCTTTTAAAATAATTTCCACAGAATTAGAATGACAAGATACAAAAATATATATCAAAAATGACTAATCTTGCTTCAAAAATCACTTCAGTAAATCAATTAATCAATTCGTTGCAAAATAAGTTATCAAACATATATATTTATATGTTACCATGCTGAAAATACAAGAGATATTTGTGTAAATAATGAAATTATAGACTTCTTTTGATAGTTATTCCACCAATCACCAATGAAACTTAAATATAAATTTAATAAACTAGTATAGAAATCTGTCTTCATTAATAATGTTAGTTAATAAAATTTTATTAAAAAAGAAATTAAAGATCATCATTTTTAACAATTATTAATTCATTGAAGTATGAATATTTTCAAATTTAATTACGTTTCTTTTATCCAAATTCTCTCTTCTCCAAAACATACCATTACATTCATCCATCTCACCTGTGGTCTGTTTTTAAATCTTTTAAAATCTCTTGTGTGCATACTCATCAGTTGATTTAAATGTTTAAGCAATATAGAATTAATACAAACCATTAAAAATTGATTATTGATGGTAGTTTGCAACTTGACAGTTTCTAACAGAATTTGTTCAAACATATTTTTACACACACAAATAAATGTGAAATGTATATAAACATATAGAAAAAAATATTAAGATGTCTAAAAAATAAAATATTAAGATAAAATATAATATATCAAAACTCTGAATATAAATACAAATCAGGTGAAATATGAACTTTTTTCTAATGACTTAGGATTTTTCATTCACGTAACCAGACCCTGAATACCCATTTCATATTAGTCAGAAAATGGATGTCAAGATAATTGTAGCTAGAGATTAAAGTGTGAATGAATAACTGTCTAAAATGAGTCATTCATTGGACTAAAGATCTCTCAATAATGAATAATATTTCTGTAGTGTAATTTTCATTACACCATTCTCGCGCAATGTAGGGACTAGTTTCTGTACGCTTTTAACCCCTTGTGGAGGAATGTAATCATAAACATATGATAAAGATATGTGAAAAAGATCCATGATACCCAAGATGTATATTTCATGCTGAACCAGCACTCATCAGTTGACCGAGACCACAAAAGAGTACACATCTTTTACCATTGTTCAGTATATAACAAATTACTACAGTTTAATTGATAACAGTCAAACGTGCAGGCCTCACAACTTTGACACAAACCATTTATTGAAAGTATATTAATAATTTTTATTAGTCATTCATTCAACTAGAGATTATTCAATAACGAATAATATTTTTGTAGTGTAATCTGTTTAAACTCTCACCACCTTGCGATGGCAGGATTAGTAAATAATGTAACTACTATTCCTCTAAGTGAGGGTGTTAGAGAGGAATTTCATATATATATTAAGCTACATCATCAAACGTTATGAGGTCACATTTTTATAAAGTACATAATGTACAATAAAATAATTAAGAGATATAATTGATAAAAAAATCAAAAATATTATTTAATACAGAAAATACATAGTCTGATTTTTAAAAAAGTACTTACGCCCCTGAACATAATAAATAAAATGATCATAATAAATAATCACAGGGTGTGTGTGTTTAGACATACTGGTACATATAGATAAATTTATATGAGTAAATTGAATGTTTCATCACTAACAAAATGGATAAGATATTAACTAACAACTAAATGGGAAAACACTTTCTACCGCTTAAATAAACACCTTCAGTTATTTTAATTACTTCATTTTTTAAAAGTTCAAAAAAGAAAAAAAGTTAATTTAGATAAAGTGCATGAATTACTAATTTAAAAAAAAATAAACAAATTCTATTACGTTGTAAATTAAGTGTTGAAAAGATTGTAAATGAAGCTTTAAAGGTTAATAGCTTTTCTTCCATTCCTTTAATAGGTACTTAAGTTAATAATTACAGGTGTAAACACTTTCAATCAATCAACTATTCCTAATAATGTCCCAGAGTGCTTATAAAAATAGTATTTATTAAATGATTTAATTATGGATATAAATCTTTTTTTGTTTTCATAATATGAGTCCCAGTTAATCTTTTATCTTTAGCATTTTAAAACTTTACAGTTTTACATTTTCACTTTTCATTATTAATCTTTAGGCAAGCATTATCCGAACAACCATTATTTTTAATTAAGAAGAAAAGTTAAAGAGCTACTGAGCGCATTATTATTCCAAGTAAAAATAAAAACTTGATTTAAATACCTAAAATGACTTAACTCTTTCTATCTACATTTATAAATTGAGAACTTTAGTTGTTTATGTAGATTTTCTAATCTATACAAATAAATTTTTTTTTTTCAAAATCACATATATAATCATTTTCAAAAATGATTTAGATGCATACGCAGAAATGTACGCGTATGAATCCACATATGTACTGTATATAATATATGGGTATATGAGCACAGACTTTCACACGACCCACCACTCTCCACTCTATCTAATAACACTGATACACTTAAACACATAGTATGTTGATAAGATAAATAATCACCAATATACGTATTTCATGCTAAACCAGCAATCGTCAATTGGTCCAGATTATCATCTCTGCACATATATACTATAAGTGTTCAGATAAGCCTGTGTTTCAGTTATTATATGTACTGTGTAGTAAATTAATCGTGTTCGGGAATTTATAAGAAGTTCGACGGCCGAAAGTAATAGATTTGGGCCGCGATCTACGAATTTTGCTATCCTACAACTGCCGTAAACCATATAGGGCAGAACATTAATGTGCTAAAATTAAAATGCTAAAATACATGATGGTGGTGTAGTATGCGTTTGATTGCATGCTTTTTTATACCACGGCGGGCGCTATATTATCAAAAGTCATGAATTTACAATATGTGAATTATGTTTAGTTATTTTTCTTACTTAACTTTATTACTTGACATAGTGTTTAGTTCTTTTAATTTTTTTTTGTTTAGTTACTTCACTAAATTTATTACTTATTACTGCTGAAAATATTAATTTAAGATTTTCATTGTGCCAACCTAATGTGCTAGAAAGATCTGCCAATACTAAACTATGTAAACTTCGTTGTTCTCCCAATGAGCCCACGCGCACAGAATAATGGAAGTCTAGGAACAGTAGCATATTTAAGTGATACCATATTAAAAGACGGACAGAAAGAAAATATATCAGATAAATAGTAATAAAATATATCAACTAAGATTACCATTATACATCATAACTTAGCAGCAGCATAAATATTAAAGAGAAATGATGATCATAAGCTGAATCAAAAGAAAGCTTTAAAGAAGGCACAATATTTGCTCATATACTTGGATTGACAAGAAAACTGATGTGAATAAGACCAATGAACACATTAATTTTAAATAAAAAGGGGGCAGGGAGATTATATTGTTGATGTTCCATTAAGAATATAAAGAAGAAGTGATGTGTATAGACATTTTTGAAGATTCATTGTTGATAAATAAACAGAATGAAAGAATTTGTTTCTATTTCATGCTAACTATGCAAAAGATAACAATAGACTTTTTTCAACAAGAAATGGTAATACATTTTTAAACATTTTTTTCGCCCTGGGTTGACAAAATAGTCCCAGATCCCATAGGAAAGTCCACTAGAACTGTTGTGAATTGGTTCAATCTGTGCACACAAAAATATATGGTTATAATCTTGGTGTGAGCAAGAGGTCTAATATTGACAACCAATGAATTAATTAGTCCTCAATCATTTATGTTGGGGAAGTTTAATGATAAATTCAGACTTGCTCATGCATTTGTGTTTAATATAAGAAATATTTATCATAAATAAATTAATTATAGGTTTATAATTATATTAAAAGCTTGTGGTTAAGACCTGTAGAGGTCCCTATCTTTGCATTTTCATGCGCATATTCTTAAGGTAAATATTAAATAAATATTGTAGATTCATGAGTGATGAATGTAACTGTCTCAAGAAAGACATTTGCTGAAATGGTATGTTCATACGACAATATTTAGTAGCAATCTACTCCAGATCTAAAGAATAGAGAAAAGGTACCATTGAACACAACTATTTTAACAGGAAAAGTAATATACAAAATCAAAAATATAAGTATAAAAATACCTATAAATTTATTGTTCTTTTATACACTACTGTAAACATTAACAACACTACCTTAAATGCAAAGTTGTGAATTTGGGGTAATTTTGAATACTGTACTGTAAATATAAATTTGAAAGTTTAACTTTAATGACGACTCAAATTGAACTTTTGCAAATATAAAAAATGTTATAATGGAATTTTTATGATATTCCAAACAAATTACTATTTTTTTTAGATCTAACATTAATACAGCATTTTAAAATAGTAGAACAATGATGCTCTATAAAAATAAATAAGGAACATTTTATAACAACTGGGAAAGAAGATAGATTAATGGAGAAGGAAAATATGGATGATGAAATTAATCATAAAATTAAATAGGAATAGAGTGCTTATGGTAAAAATAACTCAGTATTAAAAGAAAAAATACTCTATGTGTTTGACAAGAAAAATTTGGATACATAATATTAAGGTTTTAGATCCCTCACTGAAGTATGGAGAGAAATATGTTAGGATAACAAAAAGAGAGCAAAGACAAAATACTCTGCTTAGACAACAAACACCTATCATTGACATCGTTGGACAAATTAAAAGACTGAAACAGAAATGAATAGACATGTTGCCAAAAGAAGTAAACTGGGTCTCAAAGGATTACAAGTAGCATTAAGGAGACACCATCTTTAATGTGAAGAAAAGAAACTATGGATCAGAAAAACTGCATTAAATGTGGAGAGAACATCTTGCAGTGGATTAATAATGGCTGAAAATCATTATGATAAAAACAGTTTGAAGTGAACCACAGCTCTATGTCCTTTAATAGAGTAACAGATGCACAAGTGCTAAAGGTCATTGAATTGCAACATGATATGCCACTTCCAATGCTTGAAGCCCCTGAGTCACTAGTTCATTTTAATAATATAATAATCTGAAATTATTAAAGATCTCCTTAAATACTGCTGAATATTGGAACAATTGGATAGATAATCTCTAGTTTGTGAAAGTTTTCAAAATTTTCCTTCTTTAAATTTCACCTTATCAAAAAAATAGTTGGATATCCACTTATTGAGCAATATATAATAGAACAAAAGCATCTGTCTACTGTAGTGCCTTCTATAGTAAATTTAAATAGTCAGTGATTATCAGATAATAGAGCACTTAAAACATCATCTCCAAACTGGTTTCTGGATTTTGATTTTATCAATAAGACTACATTGTTTCCAGCTTTGAATCCCAAGCCTCAATAATATATGATGTGATGTACTGTGGCTTCTCCTTAAACAGAGTCAGGAATCTCATCAATTATACCCAGAGAAACCTGTGAAACAATCGACCTTAGTTCAAGGTCAAGTTTCACGATTCTACCACAGTCCACATTGTCATCATGCTCCATTTTTTCTTTTTTTGTTGATGTAAAATGTAGATTATAGATATTAGATAATACTGTGTCTTCTAAAATTGTCTTTTTTTTTTTTAATACGTTATAATTTTTTCCATAAAACAAAATATAAATTCAAGATAACTGTCTAAAATAATTAAAGGAGTGGGAAGTTTGTCTCATGATTTTAAAAAAAGGGAAATTGTAAATTAAAAGTAAATACTAAAACAAAGCTAATGGATTTTAGTTGGCTATCAATATTGTTTCATTCAAATCCATTTCCAAACAGGAAATTGATTTGAATTGATTTTAGACAGTTATCTTAAAATTGAATCTTTACTAACAATAGAGTAAAGATTTTCCTAAAATAGAGATCCATTAGAGGCAGGAAATCTAGTTTAGAATAAATATTCTCTGAGGGGCAAAAAACTGATATAAATAAAGCTAAAAATCTATTATATGAGAGTTGGGTCAGTCATTGCTAGGTGACTTCACATCAGTTTGAAATTTTAGAGAGCCAAGTTGCCATCTGCCATCTTCAAATGACCCTTGCCATGATGTAGCCCCAAAGAATGCCGCCTGCCACAGAAGATTCACCAGTACTTCCAAAGAATCCTGAGATAACCAGCCAAAAGACTGTATAACCACCTTATCCACTTTTAACTATGTAATTTAATTTGTAAACTAATAATTTCATTCTATTTAATGTTTTTTAAAGCTTTGTTAACTGTTTATATCAATTCTTTGCTGCCTAATTATTATATCATCCAACTCACGCTTCTTATTACTTTATCAGTTAGTGTGGTTATGATTTAAGTTTAATAATATTTTTATATTTTCTCACTTTATTTATAAATGGCACTAAAAACTTAATCTTACGAACTTCTATTAACGATGATTATTTAATTGGCCAAATGAGTTAAAAATCAAAACTTTTAATTGGCCAACTCACAACTTTAACAAAATCTATTGTTAAAATAGATTCACTTTTAATAATATAAATACATTAGTTTCATTTGTAAAAAGTATATTACTAATTTGGCAGATTATGAAAGTAAACAAAAGTCTTTTCAAAAATAAAATTTGATCTATAATTTAAAAAATATTCAATTGCGGTGAAATAAAAGTAACCGCTATTTGACCAACCAAAAAGATTGCTGACGTAATAATTTTTTTTTTCACTTTAACGTTATGATAAATATGTAGCAATAAATAAATAATTCTTGGTAATATCTTAACTATTTTTCTAAAATAATTTGATTTTTAGTATTATTTTATCAATAATAATTTGTAATTCAATTTAAATATTGTTTAAAATGTTGTAAACATTCGTTTATCATTTTCATAATAAAAATCAAAACGAACGTAACTTTTTACTTTTTGGCAGCCATTTCCCTTTCTGACAGAAGTTGGACAGCCGATAAGATTCAAGAAAAGGTGGTGAGGAGGTGGTGCTTTGGTTTTTTTTGACATATATGGTCATTTTATTGATTTTTTTACTTGTAAAATAATTCTGAAGAGGGCACCATCTTACAGAACTTTTGATTTTCTTTCGAATGACGTATAATATGTATACGTGGGATAAAAAGTAGCCGATTTAGAGTGACGTCAAATCTTCTCATTTTTTTATGAGTCGGGCAGTTAAAGCATTAAAAAGGGAAGGGGTGGGGAATTAATGAGTTCTTATTAATTATTTTAAATACTTCATAAGTTTGGGTTATACTTTAAATGAATATTTTTTTATCTGAATGTTTATCGTAAATTTATACGAAATGTATAAATATTTTTGCAATCCAGGATGGCTATTGGTGTCTGTTAGTGTTATAAAATTTCTTATTGATCATCATCGCCACAAAGACTGGCGACTTAAAATTGTTTTGTAATTTGCACTATTGTAGTTTTTTTATTTCCTATATTGATTCAGGAGGGGGGAAGCAATGCAAGCTTCATTAATGCTAGTTAATTTATAATCAATGACTTTAAATTATGTAGGTCATTATACTCACATGTTATTACGTATTTGTTAAACCATTTAAGGCTTTTCTTTAATAGTTAAATTTATTGATTTTATATTATTATAATAGCATTGCTAGCATATGTCCAATTATTCATAAGCCGCATAAGGCTTCAATCTGATTCATCTGTACCTCACTCCAGAGAGTCACGATCATTTCATTAGTCATTCTTCTCCAAGTATATATAATATATACTGCTTTGAATCGCCTGTACCTCATTCCAGTGATTCAAAGCCTCATCATTCATATCCACGTTCATAAAAAAAGTGATAAGTTTACTTCTAGAACTTTCTCTTCTTGTGCCATCTCAGCAGAAAGCTGGCGTGTACCATCATTATAAAGAAATTGGAGAATAACCTTATCCTGGCCATATGTGCCATTTTCTCTCACTGATATTATGCTAGCACCACCATTTCTTACAGTTAGTTTCCAGCCTGTTTAGCAAAGTAAATCATAATGATATGCAGTAATAAAATGTTCTATTTTCTCTTTATTTGTTGGTGTTTAAACCCAACTTCTCGCGAAGCTGCCCTCCCTCTTTACTGAAATAAACCTTTCCCGCAATAATTGAGTTTTCACTATATCCCATCGTTAAATGTTGAAAATATAAAAGAAATAATGTTTTATGCTGATCAAAAATGTATCCGCATTGTAATTATTATAAATGAAATATCTAAATAAAAAAAAATAAACTTATGTATTAAAATCTTTTAATTAGCGAAGCTTGATTATATCTTTATAAATGTATTTTTATGTATAAAACGGCCACCAAACCACTCCGATAAATCCA
Organism: Epiperipatus broadwayi; assembly: GCA_028023455.1. Taxonomy (NCBI): domain Eukaryota; kingdom Metazoa; phylum Onychophora; class Udeonychophora; order Euonychophora; family Peripatidae; genus Epiperipatus; species Epiperipatus broadwayi. The sequence continues at coordinate 1,552,777 of JAQFVV010006284.1, read as the reverse complement.
TCTCTTGTAACTGCCACACTAACTTAATATTTGTCAAAATCAACATAATCTTAATACTTTTCTTTAATGCTTATAATGAAACAAAGTTTTATAAGTGTAGAGTCAATTATATATCTAAAATTCATCTTTAATTATGTTCAAAATAAATATTTATATTTTAAACTTAATCCAGTTGTTTGAATATCATTATTAATATTTATATTTATGTATACTCGTAACTTAATATCTTGGGTTCACTCAATCTCTCATCATCATCACCAGTTGAGTCTCATGTAAAACATTGTAGCACTGAGCTGGGATATAATGAATTTATGTGGTATCACCGTAGGTGTTGTTCATAATGTTATAGATTTGGGGAATGGGCAAATAGGTTAGAATTCATGATTACTCCTGACCTGTGTATCTCGTGCATGATTGGATTCGGGGTACTTTTGCTTAGATTCTAAATCTTGTTGGATGGACATACATTTTCGACCGGTACACCTGTTAGCCACTTTATTTTCCATTCACCACTCTATTTGCTCCATCCCATTTCCACAACATAATCTTTGTCAACTCTATGACCTTTATATCTAAATCCATCTTATCTTTTCTAAAACCCAGCATAAAAACCAATAATCCACTTTCTGTATAATCACTTTTTTCATATTTATTCTTCCATAACTTCATTATATGTACCCTTTCTGTTTTCAAGCATTTACATTCAATTAACAGATGTCTAATATCTTCCATTCCTTCCTTACACAATTTACAGACTAAATCACCCATATTTTTCCATTTACATATATATTCTCTTGTTGCTAAAGATCACGATCGAGCCTTAAACAATAAACTACTACTTTCCTTACTATTATTATATATTAACTCGCACATAATAATTTACTTCTATATATATTTGAATTCTTTTTACTCTCCATACTAGTTCTCCATCTCTCTAACTCCCTATTATTTATTAATAAATCTATTTTTTTATCCCATTCCTTACCATTATAACACTCAACAATCCTCCTAACACAATCATCCCATCTTTTGTACAAATATACTGATATAAATTCTTTATCCAAATCTGTTGCATACCACATTACCTTTATCACCAATCTTGTTGCCTGCTTTTTACTCGTAACCCAATTAAATATTGTTTTGGCTATTCTTTTATTATCCATAAAATTAAACAGGTAATGCCACCTATAATCATCAATTACTTAAGTTTACTAAGATGGTTCTAGAGGAAAGAATGGTTCTTATTTTGTCTATATATATATATATTACTGAACAATAATTAGATGGTTTGTTAAGTAGAATATTACATGACTATCTGAAGAAAGAGCTAGATTTAGCTATGAATACCTGGATACCCATTTGCTGATCAATATTAGATAGTTAACTGGGATAGCTAAAGAAAAAGAAATTATTACCATATTATAAAAAATAAAAAAAATAAAAGGAAAAGATATACTTCAAATTTTCTCAGAGATGGTTTTTATTCTTGCTTTATTGTTTAGCTATGAATATCTGGATACCCATTTACAGACTAATATTAGGTAGTTAGCTAAAATGGCTAAGAGTCAACTATTAAAAATCCTGAATCTAATTATAACCTTAAAAATATTTACGTTTATTTAGCCTGAGCTCAAAATCAGATTAGTGTTATCATAGAAGGATATAAAGGACTACATCATAAGGTTTTTACTCCTATGGTTTAGTATAGTGATAGTGTCCGGCCTTAGAATGTGAGGTCCTCAAATCTATTCCAGTGTTGGCATTCTGGCGCTTAAATTATTATGAATTCCTAGATATTAAAGCTATTCGATTATTTATTATAAAGGCGTCCACGATTAAGCTATTTTGCACTTTAGATGGACCTTCATAGAAAATTCTTGTTTGTAGAAACCTGCATTGTTCAAAAATTTTCTTTTCTTTTAAATTTAATTGATTTATATGTATTTGTAATGTATTATTTCTGCATATGTAGATAACACTGTAGCTATCGTCTATACGAATCGAAAGTATTAATCAACTTATGTATACATTAAATAAACTGCTACTTAATGTTATATAGTAATATAAGAATAAAATGGCTATAAAAATGTGAATCATTTTTTTTAAAAAAAATTCGTATTGCAAAAGAATTAGCGATCTTCCCACTTTCCTAATTCAAAAATTTCAAATCATTTACAATTTTCATAAATTGGAATATTTTTTTTATAAAAGCACGTTGTTTTTAATAACTCCCTTATTTTACGATGAAATGTTGAATAACAATAGATTTAAAACATTAAAAGACAACTTTATTATCAACAGCACAATAGTGAATCAAATAATATTCTCTTCGAAAAGTATAACATTAATTAATAATCGTATTATAATATGAAAATTTTAAAGTAGATAGTCGTGTTTAAAATAAAATATAAAAATATTTTGTTTCAAAAAAAAATATATAAAAATATATATTTAATTTTTTAATAAAATAAATAATTAAAATCAATAGGAAGCATAAGTAAAAGGTATTATAATAATAATAATAGTTATTTTATATACAAAGATGTTTTTAAAAAAATATATTTTTAAAAATAATATATAAAAGTGATCATCATCATCATCATTTCAATCATAATCGATTCTATGCCAGATAAAGGTCTCTCGAAGTATAATCCAGTTTTTCCAATCCATAGTCTCTTTTCTCTATGTCACATCGACAAACTTTCTTATTTTAATCAGCCATCTCACTCATGGTCGCTTTCTAGATCTTTAACAATTTCTTAAAATTCGCTTTAAGATTCCAACTATTCATATAGTATTATCATTTCTATCAAGATGTAAATGATAGATTTAGTTGAACATGAAGGATTATCAAAGATTATGAAAGATCAGTTTTCATAAAAAAAATGTTAATTAAAAAAGATATAAATTACAAACTACTAAACTTCAACCTAACTGAAGGCAAAAAGAAATTGGAATTTGATTTTATAAGCTCAAAGTATGAATCAAGTTTTCTACTACTGTTAATAGTGAAGTTCCCGGAATAAGCTCTGCTACTCCAAAAAACACTTGTGATGGATTTGTGATGTTGTAAGGATCAGCATATGATTGTTAGTTGTTGAAAAAGTCAAAAAGTGCAATTGAAAACATCAATCCTAATATATTCCCCATTAAAATCAGATTCAGTTAGAGTGGACCTATAGCACATTTCTCATGAGAATTCTTAAAAGATAGAAAAAAATAAAAGAATGTTTTTAAATAGATAGGCTTAATTTAAAAAAAATATAATTGAATATATAAAATTGAAGTAAGGTCTACGTGGATATGACTATAAAATCAAATCCAACAAGGCTTTGAGCATTCCATCATTTCATCAACAGTGGATGTTCAATGAAATGGATGGTTGAATAATTGGAAGAGTGAGAAGATTGAAGCCTGTCCATTAAGGTTTGAGGAATTGGTATCTTAATATAAACTGAACACTGATTATATATATATATGGGAGATTATGATTGGTCCAACTGATGAGTTCTGGTTCTACACAAATATGTATATTGGTAGGAATCACGTATCTTTTCCGCATGTGTGTGGTCATATGTATTGGTTGTTTGAGATAGAGTAAAGGATGAATAGACTGAAAAATTCTGAATTCAAATCCCTCTATTTACATTTCTAGTTGTAATAACTTTCTACAGTTTATCAAATATGTACAGTTGAAATTATAAAACTATTCACAAGACAAGCAAATTCAAATATATTATTAAGATAATTCACAAACTAGATTCTCAAAGAATCGTTTAAATGACCTTTAATACCTGATTTTTTTTTATGTGGATGTGTGTTTCTTAAAATAAGTAGAAAGAATGCTTAACACTAATTTATTTTCAGTTTTCTCTATTTCTGGATATACTTTGTACGTTTTGTTAAGATTAATCTATAAATATTCAGATTTTTTAGGAATAATAATCCGTAAAAAAAAAAAAAAAGGTATTTTATTGAAAGAAGTAAATCGTATCAAAACCTAATAACTTTGGATGATTACCATTAGAAAACATGTTTAATAATACATTAATATAATAAATAGGATTAAATTTTATCATTAAAATATTCACACGCACACACACACAAAATTGTTTTAGGCTCAAATGACCAGATGTTTTTCTTTTTTCCCTATCCCGACAAAAAAAAAAACGTTAATGGCTTTATAGCTCGGACTTCATAAGAAGTACGAGTACCGGAATCGATCCTGGAACCTCCAGATCCCAAGTCAGTCATTTTACCAAATGCGCTGACCACACAGAAGTCATCTTGACATATAAAAGTTACACAAAAATATAGATATATGCAATGTATATATATATGTGTATCTCATAGATATTAAATATTTTAAGTAATTTTAAAAATGCATGAGTGCATACATATTCATGTATAAATATGCAATGTTATAATTGACTATTTATAAATACAGTAATTAGATATATGTAAAATATAACTTAAATTTTTTTATTCACTTAGGATCACTTTCGACTATCCCCTGGTCTTTGTCAACTAACACTTTGAAAGGCTAACCTTCTGACAATTCTGTGATCTTAACGTTTGCTGCCTGTATGTTAATTAAGCCTTGTTTGATTTTGTATATTAGTATAGCTTCCTTTATTTTCCTTTTGTTGTTATTTTTTCAATAACAAGAAAAGAAAAATAAAGGAAGCTATGCTAATACACAAATACAAACAAGACTTAATTAACAGATAGGCAGCAAATGTTAAGATCACAGAATTGTGGGAAGGTTAGCCTTTCAAAGTGTTAGTTGACAAAGACTACAAGGATAGTCAAAAGTGCTCCTAAGTGGATAATTTTTTTAAAGTTATACTTTACATATATCTAATTATTGTATCTATAAATATTCAATTATAAAATTACTTATATTGATATGAAGAAATACAGATATCATCAGGATTATAATATATATATAAAACAAAAAAAAAAAAGAAAGACTTATAAATCCAATAAATAATCTTTTACCAAATCTGTAATTTTTGATTATCGCCATTTTACTGTGTATTTTTTTTCTTTCTGATGAAAACCAGTCCTCTGGTTGAAATATAATATTATTTATTGGATTTATAAGTCTTTCTTTTTTTTTTTTTTTTTTATATGTATTTCCTTTGGTTAGTTTGTTATATATTAGTATTTTGATATATATATATAGTAACTAAATGTTGTATAAATAATAGCAAAGATATAAATGTATGTATGTAAAATAAGGTTGTTATATGTTTGTTTAAGTAAGTAAAAAATAATATAATTCAATTGTATTTTATAGTGCTAAGGTAGACTTCTAAGGAGTTGAAACTATCAAACAAGTGACTGAAGAAGATATTTTAAAAAGTACAAAAAGGAGTGAAAATTTTTAAAGACTTATTTAACATAAACAATACAAGAAGAATGAAATAGTAGTGAACAGCTCGAAAAAAATTTAAAATTTAAATTATTTTAATAATTTTGAATCTGCAGAATGTTTGCAAATTCTTTTTACAACTGTTATCATGTTAGAAAAATATGTTACAACCCTGTATTCTGAAATAATTTTTTAAAAGAAATATATATTCGATCCTTTTTCTTATCTTGTTTGTAATTAGTTGCCAAATTTTTTTCTAAGATTGGCTAATGAAAAGGTTTATTCAGACTCTTTATTTGTTAACAGTAGCTAACATTCCAGCATATTAGCCATGTTAACAGTACTATGAATCTGGCTTCTCTGGCTGAAAGCATACTCAGTTACTGTTAATAAATGAAGACACAAAATAAACGTTTTCCTTAGTCAATGTTAAAAACATTTTCAGCAACTAATTTAAAAAAATACTATAAAAATAAGACAATCAAACAATCTAAAATAAGTTGTAAAAGATCATGAAAAGATAAGGTGTGCACAGATAAGACAAAAAACACATGAAGACATGTCTGTATTGGAATGATTGTGCACTTTTATGCAATGATTGTGCACTCTTATGCAAAGAATTAAATGTGTATTGAAACAAACCCTGCCCTATGAAAATTTTTAGAAGAATATCAAGCTGTCAAATGAATGTGAGATTCAGGTGTTAAATACCTCTAAATCAGTGGTCTTCAACCTTTTCACACCTGCGGACTGGCAAAAATAAGGATAAGATTTCATGGACCGGCAGAAGTCTATAGATAAATTTTCTTAAAGATGTAAACTGCTTAGTCTTAGATGAGCATAATTCTTATAACTGACCTAAACAACACACTAGTTACTGTGTATAGTAATGGTGTTGCTTACCTTCACATGTTGAACACTCTTTCTTGAGTTGTGCAGTCATACTGTTACAGAAAACAGTACAATAACAATCATTCTCATTAATGTGCCTGCATTTCTGCATTTATTATTTCATTGTTAAGACAAGCAGGAATAAAATGTTATTCACCTGAATGTTGGAAATATCACAGCTACTGTAATTACATGACAATGATTATGATAAATGTAATATCTATATTTAATGTTAAATATACAAGATGAAGTTATATATATATATATATATATATATATATAACTTCATATATACATATATATATATATATATATATATATATATATATATATATATATATATGGAGTTTGTATAATAAAAAACTTTTTTAAAATTTCGATTTTTTTTAGAAAAATAATAAAAATTTTTATTCTACCCCCTCACTCCATAAGCATCTGTGACAATTAGAAATACAAATTAATTTATGTATGATTGATTAGATTTTGTTTTTTCTGTTTTTTTTTTTTAAATTGGGTAAAAATGAGATGAAAAAATAAATAATTGTTTATATTAATTAAAAGTTTAAACTCTTATTATTTTGTTATTACAAACTTTCCTGCCAGTCTACTGTGGACCAGCAGAAAACTTCTGTGGCTTGGCACTGGTCTGTGGACTAAGAGTTGAAGACCACTGCTCTAGATCACCTGATAAGTGAAGGTTGTTAGCAAAAGGCATCCAAACTAAGAGAAGATAGTCGGGTGTTTGTGATTTATAGAGTTGAGATGAAGAGTGTATTGATAAAAATCAAAAAATCTTGAAAATATTTTTATTATATCCTAAACAATATATTGCTTATTCAGAATATGATCTATAGTTTATATTGTGATAGAAAACAAATCTTTCTAAGAGTTAACAAAATTATAAATAAGCCCTGAAATTTTGCAAGTAGCCAAGTCATAACTTTTCAATAGTGGTTGGGAATCATATAATTAGTTATCCTGAAGGTTTGTAATGACTGTATTTTAGATGTGATAATATGTTGGATTATTTCCATTATTTACCATTAAATGTAGAATGTCTAGAAAAATTTAAATTTTATTTATACTTTCCAAATACAAACAACTGTTAGTAATAGTAATAACACCCCAAGACAATACATGTTAGTAGATTACACATGTTGACTGGTATTATTCCCCATTCTTCTTTAACTATTGCTAGCCTGATTGGCAACAATGCTATAAACACCTGAAGAAGAGCGTAGAATAATACTAGTTAAAATGTTTTGTGATCTACTATCCTATGGTCGTCTTTGTGTGCTATTGCTAACAGTTGTTTGTAATTGTAAAAGTTTGAATAAAGTTTAAAATTTTCTAGACATACAACATTCAATGATAGATGCTGGATATTACATATACCTAGTTAATTTTTTTTAACTCAGTGCTTTTGTGATAAACTATAAAAACAATGGAAGTCAGCTAGCCTGGTACATAGCTTTTATACTTCTAGTATTTATGAAAAGATTTTGGTGAGATCTTTATTCTATAGAGTGAAATTTAAGACAATTACTTTATATAGCAGTAATTGTCACACATTTTATGAATACCTTTATTATTTTATGATTTAATTGCAAATTTTGGATGGTAAAATAAATTATGTTAATAGAGAGAGTCGTAACAAATTACCATCAATGATGATTAAATATCTTGACTTTGACATCACTTGAGCAGAGCAGTATCAGTTGAAGATGAAAGGAGAATAATATCACTTAATATGTTATATTATAATCTGCTTATGTTATTTACTTTCAGCTGAATTTATTGGAAAAAGATTAGATTAAATTTGAATTTATCTAAAAATATTTATAATTCAACTAGATAATGAACACAGTCCAACATATAATGACAAATTAATAACATCTTGTTTCAGGAAACGATTATAAAGATATTTCCAAATGTCCCTTCAGAGTTATTTCTTGATACTGAATCTTAATGGAGAGATGTTACAAAGAAAAGAAAGCTCTTTGGTTATAAAATGATTTTTTTCACCACATTGGGATAGTAGAAAATTAATTATTTATATAGGAATGTATCAGGAAGTAATTATTTTAAATTCAAGATAATATTTTTAAGATAATAAAAAAAAAAATCGTATGATATAGCCACATAAAAATCTTTAAAACGTGGCTATTATTATTATTAATGACTAATATAGTTTTGCTTTAGGGTAGGGTGGTTTCTCAAATATAATTCAGCACCGAGTCAAATTTAGAATTAAAAACCATAAATAAATCAGAAAGACATTCAAGGATTATGTCATTAGAATGTATTTAAAGGATGATACTACTATACAAATTATTTTGCAAATTCAAAATTAAAAGGGATAAATGTGAAAAGAAAAACAAACTTATTATCCAATAGTTTATAACAGTATTGGTAAACTGAAAGATCCTGTAAAGATAGAATTACTAAAAGTTAGGAGCAATTTTCTTTATCTAAAATAAATGAGCATGCAAAAAAAACAAACAATTAAATTGTTGTTAAATGAGCAGTATTTAGAACAATAAAACTCTTTTTTATGCTGACCGTATAGTAGCAACATTTTCTAAATAACAAAGACCCTGGTTTTATAATTATTGTGAAGCCATGATATATGCTGTATCAATATACAAGAGAAGACTCCAAAATAATGGGAATTTTTCTCTTATATGGGCACCTGTTGTCATACATACCTCTTATAGGGACCCTTTTGCATTAATCTGCCAAATTACATTACCACGTGAAATCTTGGTACCACATAACACATTTTTTGTAAATTGCATTTGACATATTTGTCAATTTTTGGTAATGGCTGAAAAGTTGTAATAATGTAAAAATTCCATTTTCAGTTAGAGAAAATGTCAGGGAAAACTGTTGTAATGCTTGAATCAAAAGCAAGCTGTTCTGGGGAGAACACAACTTTACGAATGACTTAATGAAAATTATCAAATTCACAAAGTCCCAAAAAAATGTCATGAGTAAAGTCCAATGCAATGCTGACATTTTTATTGATGCCCAATGGCATTTTTCTCTCAAAATGAGTTTTTAACAGTTAGATGTTTTACCTACAAGTTCTGAAATGTTAGCATGATGTGGTAAAATGTAAATGTCTCATTTTGTGGCAATGTGAGGAATGCATTTCCTCTGCAAGCGATTTTGGGTGTGACACAATTTTTAATTAAATTCAATATGACCCAGCTTAACTATTAATCATATTCACTCAATCTCTAACCATATGACATTTTTTTTATCCTCTCAAATTAAAAATGCCATAACCATTTTTTTTTGCTGACTTAGAAGTAGTGGAAAAATCAATGATGTAAGCATTAAAAGGCATCACTTTGTAAATGTTTCTGGACTTGTTCAAAAAGTGAAAATCATGTTTCAATTGACATACTGTATTAAATGAATAGTACTTCGAAGAAGATTAAATTTATAACACTTAAAGACAAATAAACAATTTTTTATTATAAATTCAGGTTATTTTTGGGTTCCTCCTCATAAGTATTTCAATTGTATATTACCTCTCCCCCCAAATGCAAATAAACCAAATGTAAAAAGATTAAAATTCATACATTTTACACTACAGCAGTAAACATTTTTCAATCTGGGAACATGCTATGCAGTATATATTTATTAATAATGTTTTTATACATGTTTTATATTTATTAATAATATTTCTTCATCTTTCATTGAAAACATCAAAGCAACAAGAGATACCATAGACTGGTGATAACGAGACTCCATTGGATAAAAAAACGATAACATTTATTTTTAATTAAACAGATATCAAACAAATACCTTTCATTGCACGTATTTAAAAATAAATAAATTATACTAACTAAAAAAAAAAACTAAATTCTGTCCATTGACGATCTTTTCAGTTAGCTTGTTTTTAGTTTTTTTTAAAAATATTACCAAATGCCAATATACTCATGAAGCATACCTATTTTAATACAGTTCAAAAAGTAGTCCAGTAAATAATATGTATCAAATCACTAAACATCACATGATCACCATTCTTTATGCTTACACAAGCTAATTACACAGAGCAAAACTCTCCATACAGTAGTGCCACTTAGTGCAAGCCAGAGTAATAAATGGATGCAGAAAGGTTTGGGCATAAAATCCCTATCTAGTGACTAATCATTCAATATCCCCAGATTAGTTTCTAGCTTGTAGCTTCCATCAGTAAGAAGCCTTGGATCTGAGAGCACTACACCTATATCTTATGATCTAATGCAATCCTCCAACAGCCATCTTTTATCTTTTTAGCTAACTATAAAAACTTTGAATCCAAAATGCTGATGCTGAGTGGCACTACTGTTGGAGAGTTTTGCCTCTGTGTAAATAATATGAATTCTATTGTAATCAAAGCTTAACATGATTTACAATGTACATAAGGCAATCTTGGAACAAACTATAATAGATATTGTATCTCCATTGTATGTAAGAAAAAAAAACATTGTTTCTAATCTGAGCAGTATTTACAACAACAACAACAGCAACAGCAACAACAACATAATAATAATAATGAGAAGAAGAAAAAGAGGAAGAAGAAAAAGGAAAAAGAAAAAGAGAAGAAGAGAAAAAGGAGAAGATGAAAAAGAAGATGATGATGATGATCAAAATAATAAAGTTTGAGGTTTTGCAATTAGGTTATAATTGAAGACATCATAATATATATTAGTGGACCTAACCAATAAATATAACAGTACTTTCTGTTATAAAAACTAGACATAAAAAATCTGCAAATACTATCTTATAAAATATACTGATTCATTATTCATGTAATTGCTTGTAGTAAAGAGTGAGTTGACATTTTCCATTGTCATTTACACATATAAAATATCCTATAATAATAGCTTCCTAATGAATATTATTGAAATGAAGTTGATAGCAATTTTATTTAGCTTGTATGAATCTCAGTCTAATTCTGTAGAGTGTTAACACTCAGCACACACACACACATAATATCATCAATAATGGCTTATTCTATGGACAGAGCTAAAGAGCAGTCATGCAACCAACTCAACCACATCTTTCTGTTCTGATTATTGCCCAGACCTTCAACCTCACATTATCTCTTCCCATCTCTTACATTATGCAGCAAAATCAATCTTCTACATCCATTCTTTTTTCTATCAATCATTCTCTCCAATATATCTTTCAGTAAACTATTCTTTCTTCTCTTATATGCCCAATTCAGTTTCTCTTTTCATTAAATTTCCTCAATCAATCTTCTTTTTTCATTTACTCTTTCCAAAAGGTCTTCATTTATCATTTTATTCATTCAACTAATTTTTCCCCCTTCTTCTTCACATCTATATCTCAAAGGCACCCAGTCTATTCATAATTATTTTACTCATTGAACACGTTTCACAACCGTCTAATATACCCCAACATAGCACTTAATTTTTTTCTTAATTCTTTTTTCAAAGGTCCACAACATATTTTCTTTATCTTAATAAATGCCTCCTTAGCCAATGCTATCCTTCTTTATTTCTATTCCAACTCAACCAACTGAACTATCGAAGTATCTGAATCCTTTCACCTGTTGAACTACTTTATGATGAATATTAACTTGTAATATTTTTGTATCCTTTGTTATCCATAAACACTAATCTTCATTTCGTATTCTATACATCCATCCATCCATCCATACACACACATATATATATGAAAATTATAATAACGTATCATATATATTTATTTAATATCGCTTAATTATTAAACATTTGCCATTTATTTCTAGAATGAAGAAAACCTACTTAAAAAGTTATTACTTGCAAGAGATTACAAATATATTATCTCTATATATCCTTTTAAAATTCATTCTGCAATTCTGTAAAAATGACGCTATGTTAATGCACTTCAATAACCTTTTCTTAAAATAAATGTAAAAAATTGTACATAACCTAGCGATGACAAGAGATCTGTGCTTATCTTTAAATACTTCGCTAATCTTCTAAAAGTAAGAATTAAAATAACAAAATGCACAGCATACGTAGTGCTGCCCTCTATTAATAGCATTTAAAAAAATTCTGATAAGAATAAATTAAAAACATTTTTGAAAAATATAAAATTACAAAAATTTAGAAATCGTTAAATATTTCAGTAAACAATTTAAAATGCACTCATTATCAAAAAAACGTACAGAGAATATACATTTCAACTAATATTTTAATGCAGCTCGTTTTAGTAAACTATTTCTAAACACATTTCCGAAAACAAGTTTTAATACGTGTATATAGATGTATGCGTATGTATAGAACAAATTATTATCGCATAAATGAATTATCAGAAAACTATTTATTCATACAGATAAAACAGCATGGGCAAAAATGACCAGGATTAGTTAAATTGCTGGATAGTGAGGGCTTTTATGGTTCTCTTTTCTAGTTTTACTTTCTAGTTAAGAAAAATATATACTTTTTACTTCTTAATATTGTGATTCTAATTGTTAATTGAATTGGCTATGGTAGATTACTTAAAAAAATATATAACATTTCTAAATACGACCTAGGTTTAAATTCAGGTCATAGACACTGAAAGAATGACTTTAGTAATTCTTACAGTCACATTAAAAAATGACTTTAATAATTCTTATAGTCACATTAAAAATAAGCAAATTAAAAAAATATGTGAATTAAGTTCACATAAGTATTGGAACTAGGAATAGAATACCATGCTCAAAAGGGTATGGCCGATCAATTTTGGCGTCGGAGGCAAGTTGTAAAATTGCACATTTTAAAATTATTGAAAAGGATTATTTAAAATGGTCTACTGAACAAAGTATGAGATTTAATAGGTACAAAACGAATTAAATGAAAATAAATATTTTCTAATATAAAGACTCATTTTAGTACCTCACCTAAAGATTAGTCCTGATGGCTTGAACATCATCAATGATAAATCATCACTACATATCTTTAATTAAACAAATATTCTTTGTGTGAAAACTCCATCAAAACTAGCATAACCAGTCACAAGTAACACTGTATCTCAATCTTATTTCCAACAGTAACAAATAAGTGTCTCTGATATCCAATACTGATCAGTAAATGGATATGCAATTTTTTTAATCTGGATAAAGAATTTTCAGATATTGTGAGTCAGATGAAAACTGATATGATAAGTAAAAAATGTATGATTATAATGTTAATCCATTGCCCCACATAAGACTATGAGCCATTATTTTATCTTTTTATTTTTAATCTTGATATGACATACAAGGTAGCAGTTTTGGAATTCCTGCTATTCTATTAAATTGATGTACTTATAAAGTTCATTTCTGACTTCCATGACCTATCAACTGACACCTGTTTTTGAATAAGTCCAATGTAGTAATACAATTACTGATGGTTAAGTCAGAAAGTAGGTTCTCTTTTTAAAATCAATAATACAGATAAAAATACAATACAGTCAACCTTAAAATAAAATAAAATTTTAAAATATAATTTGTATTTATTTATATTAATAATAATAATAATAAACAAAACATTTTTGTTCATATATAAAAACTAAAAAATTATTTTTTTTCAGCTGCCACAAATAAAAGAATCATTTAATTCATTTCATAAGCTTAGTATGACTCTGCTGAAATTTTTTATGCTTTAGATATTGCGATGATGCTGTAAGAGTATGTTTACCTGGAGCTAGAATTAGGGATATAGCAGATAAAGTTAAAAAGCAAGGTAGTAGAGATGTGTATGTTATGGTGGGGACTAATAATTTGTCAGAACCATCAGAAAGAGTAATGGATGAGTATGTAGAATTGATTAGGAATTTGACCAAGATTAAAGGAAGAGTAGGAGTAGTTGCATTATTACGAAGATTTGACAAGAGGCATTTGTTAGATAGGGCATGTTATATAAATGAGAGATTGAAAAAATTTAGTGAGAGAAGTAATGTTATGTTTGTGAATGTGTGGGATTGTTTTATTGGAAAGAGGGAGTTATATAGTAAAAATGGGTTGCAATTAGGAAAACAAGGAAGTGAAGTGTTAAAGAGTCTGATTTATAAAGAATATATTTCGGGAAACTTATAAAGGGGGATGGGATTTTAAATTGCAATATAAAAAAGAAAAAGAATGGATGGAATGTAAGAAATAAGCAAAAGGAATTTGATTTAGATATAAGTATAGATATGGAGAAGGAATGGGTCTGTAAAATTAATAGTAAGAAAGTTATTTATAAATGTAATGGAGAAGAAAGAATTAAAAGAATTTATAAAGGAGTAGTTAGAAAAGAAGAAATTGTTAAAATTGGGTTTTTGAATATGCAAGGTGGTAGGAGACCAGAAAAGTGGATGGAATTAAATAAAACAATTGAAAATGAAGAGATTGAGGTATTAGCAGTAGTGCAAACATATCTAAGAGAAGAAGAACCTATTTTGAAACAGTTGGTATGGCAGGGCATAAATAGGAAAGAAAAAGAAAAAAGGGGTGGTGATATAAGTGTTATATAAAAAAAAAAAAATTAAATATTGTTAAATGTTAAGAACATGTGTGGTTTGAAATAAGGTTGGGTAGACAAGAATGGATGGTGGCTATAGTTTATATAGTCACTGGAGATAGTCAAATTATAATGGAGTAGAACAGTAACATATATGAATGTCTAGTTAATGATATACAAAGTTTTAAAGAAAAAGGGAAGAGAATAATGGTTATAGGGGATATGAATGGACATATTGAAGAAATTGATGGTGTAGATAATAAAAATGGACAGCTTTTAAAGAAATTTTATCAGAAAGTGAATTTGAGTATTGGAAATTTATGAAATATTTATGAGGGACAATACACATGGTCTAGAAATAATATATTTCACACACTAGATTATATATTGGTAGAGAAAGAGGGAATGAATAAAATATGAAAAGTTAAGGTGTTTGATAATGAAGAAAAAGTATGCACTAATGATCATAACTTCATTGTAATTGAAATGGTTAGTAATGTGATGGAGAATAGAAATAAAAGTAGAAATAATAGTGAAAGATGGTGAATTATAAAAATAAGTTGAAAGAGTATAAAATACAAATTGAAGAAATCATGGAAGAGTTGGTTGGGAGTGAGTATAAGGACTGGTGCAAAGAAATAGAAAAAGTGGCAAATAGAGTTTTAGGTGAGAATATTCGGAAGAATAAAAGTAATAAAAAAAATGAGAATTAGTAAAAGTGTAAAAGAGAGGAAAGAAGCATACAGAAATATAAGTGTGCTATTAAAAACAAGGAAAGTGAAAAAGATATTAATACTAAATGGGAAAAGTACTCAGAAAAAAAGAAGTTGGCTAAAATAGATAATTATAGAGAGAGAATGAAATTGAATAGTAAATTGTTAGAGGATATTAATAAAAGTGAAAGAGATGGGAGTAAAAAATTTTGGAATTACATTAAAAGAAGAAATGTAGGGGAGAAAGAGATAGTATTACTTGATGATGAGAGAATAGAGTGTAGCTTTAGAGAAAATTTAGAGAGAATCTTAAATACATATGTAATGGATATAGAAAAAATGTTAGATGTGAAGAATAGAGTGATAAAAAACACAAAGAAGAAATTGAAAAGTAGAAAGGCAAGAGGTTTAGATGGATGGACAGCAGAGATGGTAATAAATTTAGGATATAGAGCAAAAGTAAAGTTATTATCTTGTTTTAATAAGATGGCACAGAATAGAGTTTTTCTGAGTAGTTGGAGTAATACAAGAGTAAGATTAATATTTAAAGGAAATGGTAATGATCATAGAAAGTTAAATAATTATAGACTGATAGGGGTAAAATCAGTTTTATATAAAGTTTTCTCATATATGGTGGCTAGAAGAGTTGTCAAATGGATGGAAGGGAATAATGTAGTGGGAGAAATGGAAGGAGGTTTTAGATTAGATAAGCATAGTTTATTTGTAGTTACACAACTTATGGGTATGAATAGGAATTCAAGTAGACAGTTATATATGAATTTTATAGATATAGAGAGGGCATATGATAGGGTAAATAGAAATAGATTATGGATACGTTTAGCAAATTTGGGAATGGATGAAGCTTTAGTGGATATTATTAAGAAATTACATGAAAATATTTATTATATATATCAATTAGGGAATATAGAATCAGGTAAAGTTAAAAATGGGGTGGGACTAATGCAAGGATGCCCTATGTCACCTATTTTGTTTGTGTTGTATTTGAGTGAAATCGAAAGAGCAATAGAAAGATTAGAAAAAGGGATAGAGATACCATTAATAGGTGGTAAGGGAGTATATATTTTGTCAGGTCTTTTTGGAGATGATATATTTTTGTGTGCAGAAAGAAGGAAAGATATGGAAGTTATGTTGAGGACATGTGCAAGGGTGGGTAAAGAGATGGGGATTAAATCAAATATAATGATGTTAATACTGGGGAAAGAGAAGATGTAGAATTTTTATTGAGATATATTAAGTTAAGTGTGGTGAATAGATATAGTTATTTGGGAATTATTTTAAGTAATCAGCAAAATTGTTTGGATGAATGGGAGAAAAAATTGATAAATGAATCAAAGAAAAGGATTGATAAAGAAATTAAAAGTGTTTTCATATAATAAATATGATGTAGCTAGAATTATATGGAAGGAAGTTGTAGTAGCAGGGTTAACATATGGTAATGATGCATTATGTGTTAGTAAAGGGGTATTAGATTACTTAGAAAAAATTCAAAGGGAAGTAGAAAGACATGTATTGGATGCAGGTATATGGATAGCAAGAGAGGCAATTCAAAGAGAAATGGGATGGTCAAGTTTTTATATGAGAGATGCAAAAAGTAAAATGAAAATGTTTGGTAGATTGAAGCTTATAGATAATAAAAGAATAGCCAAAATAGTATGTAATTTGGTTATGAGTAAAGGGAAGGCAACAAGATGGGTGGAAATGGTAATGTGATATGCAAAAGATTTGGATAAAGAATTTATATCAGTATATTTGTACAAAAGATGGGATGATTGTGTTAGGCAGATTGTTGAGTATTATAGTTGTAAGAAATGGGATAAAAGAATAGATTTATTAATAAAGAATAGGGAGTTAGAGAGATGGAGAACTAGTATGGAGAATAAAAAGTTTAAATATATATAGAAATAAACAGAATATTAGGTGTGAGTTAATATATGATAATAGTAAGGAAAGTAGTTTTTGGTTTAAGGCTCGAACAGGATCTTTAGCAACAAGAGAATATACATGTAAATGGAAAAATATGGATGATTTAGTCTGTAAATTGTGTAAGGAAGGAAGAGAAAATATTAGGCATCTGTTAATTGAATGTAAGTGCTTGAAAACAGAAAGGGTACATATAATGAAGTTATGGAAGAATAAATATGAAAAAAAGTGATTATATAGAAAGTGGATTATTGGTTTTTATGTTGGATTTGGGAAAAGATAAGGGGGATTTAGATATAAAGGCCATAGAGTTGACAAAGATTATGTTGTGGAAATGGGATGGAGCAGAATATGGGAAAACTTAGAGTGGGGAATGGAAAATAAAGTGGCTAACAGGTTTCTCTGGGCATCATTGCTGAGAAATTCTTGACTTCATTTAAGGAGAAGCCATAATACATCACACCACATTGTTTTAAGCCTATCTACAACATTAAATTACAATTTGTGATGATTTGCAGCTTCTTGTTTCACCTGCTGCTACAATTTAATGTAGTTTTTAAAAAATCTAAAGATGTCAGCATTATATGAACATTTTAGCATAATTAACAGCATCCTATTGGTTATGATAAGGGTTTCTTATTGGCTGAGTGATTTAACCTCAGGCTGAATAGCTGGATATTGTAAATTTGTAAAACAAAATGCAATTGGTTTATAAACTAATGATTATGATGCAATTTTTTTTTATAAAAGACTTATTCTAAAACCAAAACCTACACTCTTAATAGGTTCTTGTTCTTGAAAACACTTTATTTTTAAAAAGACAACTCTTAGAAAATTTATTACAGCAACCAGTTTTTACAGAATAAAAAAAAACATTTTTGTCCAAATGGTAAATAAAATAATCTTTTAATAACAATAAATAATTTATTAACTTTTAGAAAATTTTCTTTCTTTTATGAAAACTAATCCTAAATATGTCATTTTTTAATAATATAAAATTTAAATACCCAGTATTTCATTCTTCTAATTTTTTGAATAGGTAAATTACATTCAATGATGGTGTGCTTCATAGTTATAAGCAAGAACTTTGTTTAGGTATTTATTTGTTTTAAAAAATGAATTTATAAAATTGCGATCACTTGAAAGACTTACATTTATAAATTATTAGACAAAAATTAATTATACAATATATAGAAAAATGGTTTAATTGTAAAAATAAACAGGTATTTAACAAAAGATTTGCTAGGATCTATTCAAGAATCAACAGGCAGAGTTTTCTACTCAAGACATTAAATAAACTTATAAATAATTCCCACTTACTTGTATCAATGCTAAAGAAATGGCACTATTTATAAATTTGTTTAAATGATTCCTTGCCCCACACATTTATTTATGAAAACTGAAGAAATTTCATTTGTTAGTTTTTAGTTTATGTAAACAAAAGTATTTCTTTAAATTTCTTTTTAATTTTGCTTTTTAGTTTTATGTAATACTAATTTATCAGGAACAGTTTTAAATGACAAGGCATGCCATTACATATCACTAACATCAACATTACATTTTTGCTAATTTTTGGCTAAAATTGTTTGCAAACTCTGAAAAATATATCACCATTGAGAATGCAAATATATGCAAAGTTTTAACTAGATTGGAAATGGAAAAATGGTTGAAAATTGAATTACAAGATTTGATTCCACCAGACAAAAGAACAGTGGAAGTTAAATAAAAGCTTATGAATATATTAATAAACAATATTTATTTTGACATTTAGAATTGAAAGTCAACTGAAATTCATTATGTATTATAAATTAATAATTTTTTTGACAAATAATATTATTGAAATATTTTAATATGTTGAAATATCTATTATATTATAACATTAAAATTTTTTTACTGTTAGATGTTATTCAATAAAAGTAATAAACTATAAACATTTAAGTCTCTATATAAAACCAAGAGATTGCATTTAGAAGAAGTACCATTTTGAATTCAAAAAGCAATTACATTTATTATTTTCAATGAGCACTGTCTATTAACATCTGATGTTGATTTTTCTAATATGAAAATATAACAAATATTAACACATATTAAAATATTTTAACAATAACATCTGTTTAAAAAAATATTAATTTATACTATCTAACTGATTGGTAGCACAATATATTATTAAAAAGGAGTATGTGAAAGGTTATTAGTTTTTTTAAAACATAAATATATTCTGTGGTGCTTTAGTTCTGTATAAGACAAAGAGATTGCATTTAGAAGAGGTATCATTCTGAATGCAAAAAGCATTTACAGTTTTTATTTTCATTGATTACTATCTATTAACATCTCACAATGATTTTTCTAATATGAAAATATAACAGATATTTCTACATATTAAAATATTTCAATATATACATACAGAAATGTCAGTTATTTCAACATATATACCGAAACATCGGGGTATTTATAATCCAAATCGTGTATAAATAAATTGCAAAATATACCATTTACACATATATAAACATGCAATAAAAATATAGCAAATAAAAAAATAATAAAATGATTACTATTTAGAAGATCAAGTGATATTTGAGCAAAGTGACAACTTGAACTTTAATTTAGAAACCTTTGGCTCTTGTGTCTAGCATACTACCACTATACTAGACCACAAAGAGCAATATAATCAATGTAATATGTAAATGAAATGTATTATTTATTTGTCAATTTACAAATAACAACATATTTAAATTATTTTTATAAAATACAAAGCATATTAGTAATTTGATTTTTTAAAATATGAGATATTTGAAATGCAAAATAATCTTAAACAGAGAGATGTAGTAGCTATAATTTTGTTTTCTATTTTCAGAACATGATTTTAAAAGTATTTTATAAGTAAATTTATAAAATGTGCATTAAGATGTGATATAAGCTTGATAAGAGAGTTTGTATTTGAAGTGATTACAAGTAAAACAAAGATCCCACCTTTTGGCTTCTAGAATTACAATATGGTGATGATTATGATATTCTTGACAATTGTAAAGATGATCTACAGAAAAATAATTATTCTATAAATCCAATCTATAACAAACTTAAATAATTAATGTTCAACAAACTCGAGTATTTTATCAGTGAATAATAGAGAAAAAATTTCTGCAAATTTAATTTCAATAGCGATTGAAATGTTGCTGATTTCCAATTCAGATTTAAGAAAATATCAGTGTAGATATAATTCTACTATTCAAAAAAATGACATTTTTCTTATTACCTTAAATTTTTATGTAAAACAATCAAAACTATTGGTAAAAAAAATCTAGTAAGGATAACTCTATTCAGTTGTTTTTTTAAAAAGGAATAAAAAACCCAGCTAATTATATACTGATGTCATTTGAAGGGAAATAATTGTCATGTTTAAATTCAGATTCAAAAATAATATGCTTCTATTTATTAAAATGTCATTTTCCAAATTAAGCTAATTTTTTTAAATCAGTTGTGTGTGGAATAACATTGTTACTTTCAAGATAAATTCAGAAGAGAGAATATGGTAGTGATCTCTATCACCACTTTTATCTTCAAATTCAGAGGAGAATGTTGACCTCTACCACCACTTTTATCTTCAAAAAGGTTCTAATAGATTTAAATTGGCAATAGTGACAAATAAAGGCAACATTAGTAATATCATTTTAAAGTAATTTTACAATGTTAACTATCTTTTTGTTTTTCAAAGTGTTGGAGAACAATTTACTTTTAGTGCAACTTGAATGTTCTATTATTATATATTTTTTTTAAAAATAAGTATTATTTATTTAGTATAGAGATTTTTTTTAGATACTTAACTTTTAACAAAATATCATAAAGAAATCTGTAGAGATGTCAGTCATTCAATCATGTTACTTTAGACATAAATTGAAATTATGTAGTTCATGGTTTGCGTTTAACCACATTTACATAATCAAAGGTTAATAAGCATTTATTTTTATATGATGCTATGCATACAATTGTATACATTCAAAGATCAACCTTTCAAGCTAATTGTGCATGTGTCTTCTGCGAGTGTTAAATAATAAATGAATATTTCACTCTATAATACAAGATATAGTATTTATGCAGGAATAAAAGGAATCCTCTTATTCCTACGACTCAAATTCTCTCACGCTTTACTCAACAGTACTTCAGATTTGCTCATATAAAAGAATTTGAGTTGTAGGAATAAGAAGATTCCTTTTATTCCTGCATAAATACTATATCTTGTATTATAGAGTGAAGTATTCATTTATTATTTAACACTCGCAGAAGACGCATGCACAATTAGCTTGAAAGGCTGATCTTTGAATGTATATAATCAAAGGTTAGTAAATTTCTTTATAAACTAGATGTGCACAACGACTATTGGTTGTCCTGAATCTGTTAATAAGATTCCAGTTGCTTCTAGAAAAATCAAATCTAGCTGGTTGTTGAATCTTGAAAAATAAACTTATTTGGAATTTTGTAAGAATTCGATTTTTTAAACCATAATATTTTGATTGTAGATTTTTTGTTGAATTGAAAAGAAAATATTGATTTGAGTCTTAGAAATAAAATTGTATCTGGAGTTATTGGCAAATTGAATCTACTTATGAGCATTTTATACGAAAATAATAATGGAGGGATCTGATACTTTTAACGATGATAACTTTGCAAATAGAATTTCAAAATAAAGGCTTGGATTTTAATAGTGCCACTTTTGACACCTTGTTAGATAATTTCAAAAATATTTTTTGCTGTATTATTCCTTGGATGTTGGTTATTTCCAAGTGGATATCACTGCGCATGAAATTATATACTTCAAAAACCACAATCAATCAAAATACTGTCAAAAAAAAAGTAGTGTCAGTAGTTTAGGAATGTGTCCAATTAATTCCAACAATAATCCTCTGGTTAAGAATGCCTTAATACCTATTTCTCGACCAATAGTTGGATTGTTACTAGGATGACTATGAATTTTGTTAACTGTAAAAAAAAAAATCTAGAACTATTGCAAATCCTAATTATTTAGGAATGTCTCTAAGATATTGATAAATTATAATATGAATCCCTATTTATATTCTTTATCAGTAACACAACAAGTTCCAGTTTGAAATTACATCCACTCATTTCTTGTTTAATCTCTTATTTTTCCTACTATATTTTCTATCCATTTTTTATTTTTTGCACTAACTAGTTTTAATACATTGTACAGGCTTACACCTGCATTTATATATGTAATATATGAGGGATTCGAACTCAGACTTCCACACGACCCACAACTCTCAGTGCCATCTTATATTGTTATTTATTCTATATGTATATAATCAGAAGTGACTGATTTATGTAATGGGAATAAAAGCAAATAGCGCAGTTCACTAAAAATTCCAGATGGAAAATGCCGAAAGGGTTGGGATTGAGTGGACCTAGACCACATATTGGGTGCTAAAGCTGTGCCCCCCTCAGGTAAATATACAAAAAAAAAGTTATAATTTTTTACTAGATACAGTTCAATCCAGTATTATATTAATTCTGCTCATAAAAAATATTATTAATAAGCGAATGGTTAGTTGTTTGGGAAGTCATGTGAAATTTGAGCATCAAAGGGACAGATTTCATGTTGATCTTTAGTTCTCAAATCCATCAATCTATTCCCTTATTAATTAAACGTTTTTAATAAAGAGTAATATCTGTTAAAACATATATGACATTATGACATCAGGCACTGTTAAATTTTTTAAACACGTGTCATTAAATGAGAACTTAAACTACTCTTTGTTCATATAAAATATATATTTGGGTGAATGTATAGAACAAACGCAGTATAAATCATTTTCAGAAACTATATATATATTAATGTCAAAATTATAATTATTTTTTAAGATTACCAAGTCTTTCAATTACCCATTAAAAAACCATAATGTAAAACAAGAGACACGGCTAAGCCTTAATTCCCCTTCCCCCATTTTCACAATGAACCTAAACAAAAAGTCACCCTCTTGTTTGATCTAATAAATGATACATGTGATTTCTTTCTTATCTAAGAAAAAATATGTTCCTATATATACAATATATAGAGATTAATACTCCAACACTGATCTATTAAGTAAATTAAATACTCACAATTTTTTTTTTACAGAAAATATCGATCCGTTATTATAGAAGTTAAGATATGAATATATATTTTTATTTTTTCATGTGTTTTTTTATTGCTATATCACTATTATTTTATCAGTTTTAGCACCTCTTATTCTCACCCACAGAACCCAGACATTGGCAGATGACATTTGGCTCCACCAAAAAAAGCCATAATAATATCAAACAACAACATATACAGAAGAATCTGAAAAGAGTATTCGTATGTACATAAAAGGTTAACGTTAAATTGTAAGGGACATACTTTGGCCATGCTATAGTTGTTGAGAGGTTGGGCCTTCGAAGTTATTGATCTTCTATGCCTATTTTCGTTTTTGACTTTTCAGTGATTGACTACAATAGCAGTTTACAATTTAAATAAAATTATAATGTTGATAAAAGCATATTTATATACAGTATATGCATGTCTAATGAGAATCGTGAGCAGTCTAATAAAAATCGTGAATATAAATAATAATTTTGTTTAATGCATTGACCTATTAGATTCAACCTCACCCAGTTTCTTATGGAAAGACTTAATTCTTTGAGAAAGTTCCCTACTGACTCAGCTTAATGCTGTTTAAGGACAGTTAGTTACCTTTCCAAAATCCCTACAGGCAGACCGAATTCAAGATAAAAGAATAAACAACATTATCCTTCGTTTTTCAAAGACAAAAAATTTAAAAAGATTTAAATAAATAAATAAAGAACAAAAGAAGAAACAGAAAGATAAAAGCAAAAGCAATGTCGCAAAAAAAAAAAAAAAAGAAATAAAAAAAAGATTACGCTTATAAACAAAAATTTTAAAATATTTTAATGATATAATTCAAGGTAAATGACATATATTAAAATTGTAAGACAGGAAAAAAATAACTAAAAAAAATAAAAATAAACAAAAGTCGTCATTCATATATATATGTGTGAAAATATTCCAATGCATATATCGCTGGCTGGAAATTAAATAGAAAATATTCAAAAGGATATCCTTTTGAGTCGACTCTGTTTGAAGTTTGCTGAACTATTATAATGTTTGGGCAGGTGATTTGAATATAATGATAAATGGGAATATAATAATGTAAAATATTAATGTATTAAAAAAATAATTTAAAGTCAGGGGAAAATGTGATTTGGTGTATTAAACAGAATGGTACAATTTTTTTTTTCCTCATATGTCATAGCATCGGCCGGAACGCGAACCCACAACCGTCTGCAACTAACTACTTGCTTGCAAGGCGGCTGCGATGAAGATTCCTAATGCAATTAATTCAATTTAATCCTTAACAAGTTCTCACTGTGATGGGGATATAGAACATTTTTATATTCTAGACCTAAGCCTAACCCTAATCGTAATCCTAAGCCTAACCCTACACAATGCGTTTGATGAAACAAAACATTTTGAAATTACCACGAAAGACTTTTACACTAGAATTAAGAAACGAATGATGAAGATACTGTGGTAAATTTGGTTACAGTAATATAAGTGAGAAGATACAGACTTAATTCTTTTTTTGCAAATTCATAAACGGATATGGGTCAATTGAAGATATAGCAGAATGAGATATTTTGATGAATAGAAGATAATGTTCTTAATAGATTCAACACAGGAAGTGATAATATAGTCAGATATACAATACATGTTAATGCAAAACTAAAAGAGACAAAAGTACTAATAAAAACAGAATTTAAATCATTTCCACTTCTCCTTATTTGCATTGATTAATTATATATATACTCTTTAATTAATACTCCTTAATTAACACTTTACAATGCAATTTTAACATACGATTTATTTCTTGAAATAATGGGGATATAAAAATAATGTTAAATTTTTTGAGTAAATTTTTTATATAAAGGAAATTAATTGATTATAAATATAGAATAAAGAATATTAGTATTTTTTAAAATATCAAAATTCCATAGTTTAAAATACGGTTTAAAATGTCATTTATGGTTTTATATATGTGTATGTATATATATATATTTGTATATGTATGTATCGATGTGCGTATATGTATGTGTATAAGGTTAGGTATTAATTGTATATGTTTAAATATTATAGCTCTGATGATGACTGCAGGGCCGTTGAAATTGTAAGCAGGAAGAAATAAATCGTATGTTAAAATTGCTTTGTAAAGTGTTAATTAAGGAAAATATTGTATATTATATATAAAACCAGAATTTACAATAGATATTCCTAATTTTTAAAAAACACTTCAATGAATTTAAAATTAGAAGTTACAAATCATTTAAAAAATATTAACAGATTTTGAAGATGTTTCAGATTTGAATAAAATCAGTAAGAATATAAATGATACATGCTTTAAAATTGCAACAAAAATATCTGATATAAAAAATTCACAATTTATCAGTAAATTTTCTATTCAGACAAGACAATGTATAAAGAAATGAAAGAATATGAAAATATCTAAAAATGATCAATTTATAAAGTTGTACGAAAAAAAGATAATAATAAAAATATATATAATTGTAAATTAGCAAGCAAATCTACAGAATAGAATAAACATTTAAAAAATGAAAAATGGCATCTTGATATTGGTAGAAAACATATTTTTGCAAGAAAAAGAAAATATGGAACTAGACCTAAAAAAAAGAGATAACATCATGAAATACATGACAATAAAAAAACAAGAAAACAAAGTGCCCCCTACAATTACTATATCTTTTAAATTGTCCAGCATTTTAAATAAAGTAATGACACATCTAATTAAATGTATGATAAAAAAAAAAAAAAAGCTCCAAGAAATGGTGGAATTATAATCAATACCTTAAAAGCAAGAAATGAAACAGAAAAATTGTTAGAATATACCAAATATTGAAATGATAAAGATATTACCATTATGATGAGAAGAATGAAAAAGTAATAATATTATTTAAGAAAGATGATCCAGAAGATATAAGAAAAAATACAGAAATATTGGACTTTTATTATTTGTCTGAAGGTTTGTGATGATGGTATATTATTAGATGTGATATATTGGACTATTTCCATTATCTATGAGTGAATGTTGAATGTATAGAAAATTTTAAACTTTATTTGAACTTTCCAAATACAAACAACTTGTTAGTAATAACAGACAAATAGACAACACAGGTTAGTAATTACACAATGTTTCAAGTAGTATTATTCTCCACTCTTCTTCAGGTATTAGAACCTATATGCCCAGTGACAATAAGTTCAACTTCTAAGTGAATATTGTCACTGTGCATATAGGCCAGCAACACCTGAAGAAGAGTGGAGAATACTACTTGAAACATTGTGTAATTACTAACCTGTGTTGTCTATTTGTGTGTTATTACTAACAAGTTGTTTGTATTTGGAAAGTTTAAATAAAGTTTAAAATTTTCTATACATTCAACATTCACTCATAGATGATGGAAATAGTCCAACATATCACATCTAATATTAGACTTTTGTTTTATACAATATCTGTGAAAAGATAATTACAATTAATCTACAACAAATTTAACCAACCAAAAGAAACTCCTGGATTTTAAAGTAGCTTTTAGCAGTGGATCACATCTAAGTACTGAGAGAAGTTTTTAGAAAGAACTGATGGATGTGAGTTGCAATTATGCTTTGAATTTATACATTTATGAACACATATTTGCTTCTATAAGTATTTCTATGCTGATTAATGCTTTTGGGATCATCAAAATATAGACTTGGGATATCATTGTATTCTAAACAATGTTTATCAAAATGCGATAGTAGTTATTAGAATATATAATGATATTAAGAAGATAAACATTAAGAAATGTATATGGTAGTGTGTTTCCATATCTCCAGAAGTTTTTATTGCAGTTTTGTAAAAAGTATTTTATGGATTAAAATCAGAAGCTAAGGAGATAAAAAAATACATGGATATTATTTAAATCCTCTAGATTTTGAAGGTGATATGGTTGTTTTTGTACATAATGATTCACAGCTTCAGAGAATGTTGGAAGAATTATTAAATAAAAATAATAAAATAGATCTAAAAATAAATGCTAAAAAGATTGAAATAATATTCAATGGATTTTTTTCAACAGATAATCAAGAGTGATAATCATAATTAATTATTACAAGTAGCTTGTTCAGATTAGTAGTATAAATAGAGATATAAAAGGAAATTAATCATGGAATTAAACTTGGATGGATTTTTGGAGGAAATAACTTAGTATTAAAAGGAAATATGCTTAGATGTTCAAAAAAGATTTTTAATAGATGTGATTTATCATTTCTTACTTATCGACCTGAGACTTGAATAATTAATAGAAGAGCAATACAGACATTCCAGACCACTCAGTGAACTATGGGGAAATGTGGGTTAGGAATAACAACAAGAAGAGATCGAATATGAAATACATGAATGAGAGAACAAACAGATGTTACTAAGATCATTCAAAGAATTAAAAGCCTGAAATGGAAATGGACAGCTGAAATCTTAAACTGGATCCAAATTGTAAAAGTCTTAGAAAAAGACAACATGTGTCATGGATGGATGAAATAAGGAAGTTTTCTGGTGTGAGGATATATTAATTTTGAATTTTGAAAAAGTTATCATGTACGTAATTTTATTTTTTTTCTTCTTTAACTAAAAAATAACTTTTAGTACTTTCTTAGAAAATTCTATGATATAGAAGAAATGCTGATGATTAAATTGACCAGTCATAATGTTATATAGTATTTGAATGGTCTGTATGCCAATAGTTGTATTGCAATGTATAAATATATTTAAATGTGTGTGAGGGATTAATACCCCAATATTGGTTTATTAAGTAAATAAAATACTCTCAATGCAAAGCACAAGGCAAAACTTTTTAAGAAAAAAGATTGGTCTTCTCACTTTTATATCACTTCATGCTTTTTCTATAAAGTGCTTCAAATAAGCCTCTATAAATAATCAAAAAATATTTCTTTATTATGCATTTGGATGGGGTGATTAATTTATTGTGAATACTGTTTTAAACAAAATAAAATGGTGAATTTGCACAAAGCTCCAAAATATTTTGTTCAGAAGCATGAGATGTCATGATATTAAATATTTTTACATTTCTCATAACAATTGCTATTGACTATTAAGCCTGCAAAATTTAATGCAATGATAGAGGGTCAAACAGAGGAGGGTGGAATTCTCAGATCAATTAGAGTATTGGCATTCAAACTTCTTATGATTTCTTAAACAATGATGCTGTTTGATTACTATTTCTTTATTTTATTGTCTTTTACAATCAACTACAAATCTGACTGTTCATTTGCTTATTTTCATATATTTTTCTTGTAGTGTTGTTTCTAAAACAATCGAATGGTTCATCACTTGGAACAATATAACAAAAAAAAAAGTAATGAAAAACCTTAAACCTTAATCAAATGAAAATTGATGACTCTGCTGATCAGTATTATCTTTCATATTGAACCTCAATAATGAATTTATAAATGAATTTACAGTTTGGCTTGATGAAGATTTATGAATTAACCCATGTTATAGATTAATATTCTAAGAAAGCTCAAGTGGTAATGACTTATTTATCGTCACTATCATATTTATAAGTCACACTATCTTTCTTATGCTTACACATCCATTAAAACAGTAGAAACTCTGTCCATACACTATTGCTACCTAATGCATGCTATAGTAGCCAATGGATCCTAGAAGAATTATGTATCAAAATCTCAATCTAGTGCAAGCTCATCAAATATTACCAGAAACATTTCTAGCTTACGACTTTCGTCAGTGAAAAGTCTGCACACAAATCTTTGGATACAATGCAACACTTCACAACAGCCACTTTTTACCTTCTTGCATACACTGATTACTAAGGCTTGCTCTAGATGGCAGTATTGTATGGAAGGACAATAATATTTTAAAGCCACTTGATGTGTCTGCTGCTACCTTGAAATTTGCATTTTTTATTTTCAGCAATAATTTGATTTTCTTTGTACTTCTCTTTATATGTCATCCTCTTCTAATATGTGTTAACATTGTTGACACTTTTGCACCAATGTAAAACTTACATTTATCTTCTTTCAATCTAGTTTCACTCTCTATAAAGTCACTATACAAACAGAATAATTAGGATAACAATATGCAGCATTGTCTAGTTTTAGGCATTTAGGAAGCCAATGTTTACATAGCCTGCTTTAGTCATAGTAGTTAGTCCTGCATGGAAATGCTTTATATGAATAATATGATGCTTCAGTCTGCTCATTATTACTGAGAATCAAAGGCTTTGTTGAAATGAATAAAACATAGGCTGATCTTCTTTTGAATATTTCATGATTTTTTTTTAATTTTCCAGCATACATTAGCAATGATGCATCCACTCTCCAATTTTTCCTAAATGAGATTGTATGCCTGATGATCATATTTTAATATAAGACTCTAATTCATATTAATTCATTTTTAAATTTTTAAATGACCTCACTAGGGTTAGACAAGATTATATGATAGTGCTACAAAGATTCATCTTTAAAAGACATTTTGTGGCTATCTTTAGAGTGGTATTTTGTTGATCTTGCATTTATTTTATGATAAAAATTGGAACTAAAATAATATGCATTATTAATTCCAAAAAAGTCAATATTGTACAAAAAATATATTACAGATAAAATAGCCCATAATGTTGCTGACTAGTAGTTTCTTGTTCTCTCTGCAAGAGAGTGCTTGCAAGAGCTTTTGAATATATTCATTCTATTATTGATTTTGAAAATGAAACATAGTTTCTGTAGTTTTATATATTTATGATTATTTTTCATAAAATATGTAATATTTTTTAGAAAGTAATGTGATTAGATTCAGATTTTATTTGTAAATATTTACTTTTAGAAGAAAGGTCAAGATAAGTTAATAATGCATGGCTGCAATTTATAATTGATTGAAAGACAACATGTTCATAATTACTAGCAGATCTATTTTTGTCATTTTTTTAAAAACTAAAAATATAATGTTAAATTCAATTTATTTGGGTTTCAGAAGCTGAATTAAAACAAATCTAATTGGTTTGATTTAAAATTTTTGTCAGTGATGTGATAATCTTCTGATAAGAAAAAAAAGTCATTATTCTTGTTATGTATTTCAGTTCAATATCTTTTTGTCTATATTTGCAATGTTGAAATAATATTTTTAAAGCAATTTATTTCTAACAAATAATTCAAAATTTTTGAAAATATAATAAAGAAAGAAGATAGATTTGATGAAATAAAAAATTGAAAATTTAATTCAGTTACCATTAATGAATCTCAAAATGCATGGACATGTCCATATGATAGAAGAATAACTGAACAATAGTTTTCACAATCTGCCATTATTCCTATTTTGGTATGAAAATATAAAATGCTTTCAGTCTATAGACACTGAGTAGCTTTCAGATCAATTAGCTTAATTTGCTTAGGATTTATGAAAACAGTACTTAATAATGCTACTAAAATAAATTTGACAGTTTAAAAGTTTGAGAATAAATAGGTACACTAGTAGACAATATAATATAGGTAATAACAAAATTATGAGTTTTAAGTTTCAAAAAATATTAAATAATAAATAGCTGGCAGACGCACTTAATTATTGCAATGTAAAAATTATTAATTGCTTTCATTTCAAAATTAATGCATTCAATTCCCACAATGCATCATTTCATATTACTCTTATGTTTCATGAATTGTCATATTAGCTGCTTGTTTGTTAATATTTTTCCCAATAATCCCAGAAATTTTATGTGCATGCATCTGGATACAGCATCTGTTATTTATGGCTAGAATTATTCTTCCATTTCTAGCAGGAGAAACTTTAATTGAAACATAAATTTTTGTGAGATATTAGTTCTGAATTTAATAACTATGTGTCAGGAGGGAATAAAAAAATTCAACCAATAAAAATGAATAATGCATAGCCTAGTCACATTGAGCAGAGATGAAAGCTTGCTAGTACATATACACTGCATTCTCTTCTGATTATAATAAGAAAACAAAATAACAAGATGATATAAAATCTATTTATTTATTTATTATAACTTGATCAACTTTCATTTCTACATATATAGACATTTATATTCAGATCTTATTAAATGTTTATAACTTTTGAGAACAAATTAGTTCGAATGCCAGACCTGTGAGTAACAAAATCTATCATGAGACCTCTCAATCCCAAGTCAGGTGCTCTAACAATTGTCCCAAACTGTGCAGGACAAAAAAATGCATATGGCTTTATTGCTCAAGAGTTTATTAGAAGTTAGAGTACCAGACCTGTGAGTGCCAGAAATTGATCCTGAAACTTCTTGATCCCATCTCCAATCACACCAAACAATGCTAAGCATGTGACTAAATACAAAGAATAGAAGGATCAAAAGATGGTTCACCTATTCCTTGAAATTTTAATGATTTCGAGTATTGTTTATACATAGCTTCCAGATACATTGTTACTTCCATTTAAATTTTATATACAATTAGCTACAATGTATTTAATATTTACATTCACTAAAATGAGTTCCATTAATATTATGAGATCATTAAAAATGAGACACTGCCTTTATTCTCTAAATATTCACTTGTGAGCTCAGAGTAATATATGACATATTTAAATCAGACTAATTTTCAACTTTCACTTTGTATTTTCTGACAAAATCAATAAATGAATGCATAAAACCATCAAAAGTACAAGAAATAGAAGGTCCATCTTTGGTTCATCTATTCTTTGCATTTATTGTCATATGATTATTGTTTATACATTGTCTCTGAACTTGTTCTTACACCAAATTAAAGAATTTACTACTATTTTGTAGCATATAACCAAATTAGCTTCTTTGAAAATACTATAAAATAAATTTTAAGATTGATAAGTTCCCTAATTCAGTTTAATTTAAAGTTGAAAAGTTTCTTTCAGATCTTTATCTCATTAAAATGTCCCTCCTCATTTAAAGAACCACAACAACAAAACAACCTTAATATAATCTGATTCTTGAACAATTACAACCCAAAATTAAAATTCTCAATAATGCAGATCACAAAGTTAGATCTTTTAATGCAATTGCAATGGTATGTACAAACATTCTAAAATCTTGTGGGTTCATCCTATATCATATATCCTTATTCAAATAAATACTTCTTTTAAACAATATATGAAGAAAGAGTGTGGATCATTTTTTTGTATAATGGCACAAATATTGTCTCTTCACATTCATCATTTATATTTTCTTATTTCCAACTTATATATCTTTTATGAGGTTTGAAATACCAGGCACTCTTATACCTGGAGCCTAATTCTAAATAAAGGGGATTTAAACTCAGACTTTCAAGTCCCTTCACTATCCACACTATCTCATCCTACTGATACACATGACCATACACATGCAGAAAAGATAAATGATTCCCAATATTGGTATTTTGTGCTAAACCAGGACTCATCAGTTGGTTCAGACTATCATCTCCCATATATATATATATATATATATATATATATATATATATATATATATATATATATATATATATATATATATATATATATATATATATATAAACTGACCACTGATTATATATGTATGGGAGATGGTAGTCTGGACATGAGTACTGGTTTAGCATGAAATATATAAATTGGTGATTATTTATCCCTTCTGCATGTGTGTGGTCATGTGTATCAGTAGTATGAGATAGTGAAGGAACTTGAAAGTCTGAGTTCAAATTCCCTATATGTAGCTTTTATAACAAAAAGAAGGTATTTGACAAAACTAATAATCAAGATTATAATTCTTAATTACTGATTAATATTAGATTTACTAAATCAATGGTATATTTTATGTAGGAATTATTTATGTTAATATAAAAAATAGTTTAACTTTATGCTTTTCAGAAAATTCATTGTGCAAAGATATCAAAAACTTTATATATCGTCCAGATTCTTTATGGTTCTCTGTGCCAATTTTGAAATCTCTAAAAAAAAAAAAAATCAACATATCATGGACTCACAAAGCACCTTCACAAAATATTCCCTCAACCAGAGGCTCAAAACCAAATTGAAATTTATGTGCAATTTGAGACAATAAAATGAAAAAGAAAACAACCTTATCTTCCCTTTTTGCAAATTAGACTTTAAATGTTATTGTGCTCAGTGTTTAAAAAACTAAATATTGTCAGAGTTTTGATAAATAGTAGACAATTTAACTTATGTCAGTATCTTACTTCTACTATTCTTATTAAACCATTGAACATCACATGACCACCATCTCCTTTCCCTGCATCTAGTAATTACTATGGCTAGAACTAGATGACACTATTGAATGGAGGGAGCTGCTTCTACTATTGTATTATTCTTACAAGAAAAATCTAAAATTTAAACAAAAGATCCTACCTACCAATAAATAATGCTTATAAAAGTGAAATTGTGTATGAATTAGATTTTGAAATATTCTAAATATTCCCAATATGTACATTTAATAAGTGATGTGTTACAATATTTAGCATTCTCCTGACACACCTCTTATTAGGGATTCTCATCAATTGCACCGCTTGGTTTGATATGGTGGTAGAATAGCAGACTTTGAAGCTCAAGGTCTAAGTATGGCAATCCAGTTCTGTAGTGTCTAATGATCAAACTTCATAATCATAAGTAGTATCCACTCACTTCTGGAGATTGTGCCAATTTTATATTTTCCTTTATAGTAAAGAGGCAGTTAATGTTCTTGTAATATGATCTGAATTTGTATGCTTTCTTTACCAAGAAGCTAATGCAGACATGGAACACCAATAAATTGAACTTCTTGTGCTGTTAACAAAATTAATATTGAACTTACTAACAAATTTGGCTATATGATGTTGCTTAGGATAATTACCACTTCAATCAAATTTCAAACTATATATTCTGTTTCCAAGTGCAATCCTCAAAGGACCAATAATCATTCCTGTTCAATATGTTAAAATCTTATTACCTTCTAGTCACCAATCTTATTGTCCATAAACCATCTTTTTGACCTCTCCAATTCACCCAGTAAGTGAAAATTATGAGGCAGAAGTCTCCTTGGTGCACATCTTGAGCAATAAACTATCTGATCATTTTCAAGTCTGAGACTGTCTCTTTTTTTTAGCTAATCACTCAGTTGGTGGGTTTATTACAGTAAATGCGAGTTGAGAAGTCTTAGTTAGAGAGTAAAATGAAAACGAACTGTAATCTCTGTCCTGAAATAGTATAATGTTTAAGCGTCAACTTTGGAGTATTAAGTTCTCAGTTCCCGTTCTGACACTACCGATTATGGAACACACCTGAACAATAAAGTCTTCCGATTATTTATTTACTGTAAATTGTCAGATTCTTACATTGATTAATTTGGCCATTATTATTTTTCCATCGCTGCCTCTCCGTAGGATACTTTACCCTGAATAAAGTATTTAAATGCTGTTTTTATGCATTTACCTTAAACAAAACCTAGATACCGTTTAAAATTAACATTTTTTTTTTAAAAAAGATAATCTTTAATCTCTCTTCTATTATCATTTAATATTACATTTCTTCCTAAAAACAAACATTTTGTATAAAACTATTCCTACTATTTAATTATTAACTGAATTCCGTATCACTTCTCTTTATATATACACAAATTTTCTTTACAAAAACTTTTCATAAAAAGACATTTAAAATCTTTTATAAAAGGCACCCCACTATGCAGCAAATTTTGATTCCTGTACTGTGAGTGTTGAAAGTCGTTTAATCTTGAAAGTCGTGTTTTAATCTGATATTTCCCTAACCTCGCTGAGATTAAATTATAAATTCTATATAGTCGCTGTAACTCAATATATGTCGACGGCTTCAGGGAGAACTTCTTTTAAACCGTCTTTCCCACAGTGGGTAGAACCCTTTCAAAAAGTTTAATAAAAGTTTACTTTAGTAAATTTCTTTTTATTGCTTTCCATTACCGTATCATTCAAAATATTAAAAACACACACACAAAACTATTCAAGGCTTATACAATTGTAAATGCTACTCTATTAAAAAAATAACTGTTTATATATATTTCCATGAATGAAGAAGCGTAATCAATTCATATTGAAAGGGTTATTGTTAGATATTTATGATGTGCTTTTATATTAATATTTAAATAAGTAATCGATTGACTTATTTCTCTGAGAGTTCATAAAAATTTCGAGGATTGTAAGTGACGCAACAGAGTCACGATCCATTGATTTTGAACTCCAAAGGCTGCCACTTTAAATGACTGTACTAGACCACGCAGGGAAACTATCTAAATATTCGAATGTTTTGTAAGTGAAATCGGTATTTTTATTTAATATGGCGCATATAAGTGTGTACGTAAAATTTTTAGTATTCTTCCTGAATATATAAATTTTTTCTATACTACAGGTTTTTTCATACCTGCACTACAATATGTAATATATAGGGGGTTTGAACTCAGACTTTAAACCCCCTAATATTACATATTGGAGTGCAAATATGAAAAAGCCTGTACTGCAGAAAAAATTTATATATTAAAATATAGTTCTGTAAGGTCTGCCCATCCCTCGTATATGTATGTAAATGGATTATGTCCTGTACATTAGGGGTAAGAGTGACTTATGGTCAACATGGGTAGATTGGCACCAATGTGGGTTTTGACTATTCCATCATCATATTTTCAATGAAATGAACAGCTGAAGAGTTGTGGGGTGGAGTGGATTGAAGCCTGTCCATTAAAGTATGAAGATTGGCTATCTTAATATAAGCTGAGCATTAATTGTATAAATGTGTAGAAATGATAATCTGGACCAACTGACGAGTGCTGGTTTAGCACAAAATACCTTTATTGGTGATTATTTATCTTTTTGATATGTGTATGATCAAGTATGTCAGCAGTATGAGATAGATTAGATAGTTGAGGGTTGTGTGAAAGTCTGAGTTCAAATCCCTGTATATTCTTCTTAAAATAATTTACTAGATCATGTACAAAAATGGAATATGAAAATGCAAGTGATTAAAATTTAGGAACATTAGGCTTCAAGAAATGCCCATAAATACAAGAAAGAAGATGAAACTAAATAAATAACTCTCGCAATTTATGATTTTGGAATCTTAAAAAAATTCATAAATAGAGAAAATATAATACAAAACCATTGATCCTATCGTGAAAAAAATGTTCCATTACAGAAGGGACCTATTTATCATAGACATCAGCTATATATCAACAAAATCTCACTAGTTCATGAATTTTATTTACTTATTATATTATCCTATCCATTTTATACACTGCTTTCTGTGTAATAGTAAATGTGTACAATCTTTTGGAAAAAGAAATACCCACCCATCTAATTTCTGAAATTATCATAACACATTAATACATCTGGACAAATACAGAGACATGATAAAATCTTTGGGAAACAATGTTTACTTAAAAAACCAACAACAATATTACAAAACGTTCATGCTAAAAAAAGACACAATATCGTTTGCTGAAAGTTTGAATGATGATATTTTAGTAGTAATTATATGATGGACTTTTCCCTCATCTAATATCAAATGTTACAATTTTAATTTTTCTTTATTGCATCACCCAGTTTAACCAATATTAACATCAATCACTTTTCTTTATTCAATTTTTTACAATGCATAGTAAAATAGAGAGGGTACCAATAGCTCAAACAAGCTCTTAATTCATAAGTGTGGTAAGAGAAAATATTTAAAATCTCTATCCGGGACATTCCTATCCCCAAACTAATTAGTTTTGAGCTTATGGCTCACCTCATTGAAGAGCTAGAACATCCAGACACTAGATCTAAAATATCAACTTCTGGATAGAGATTTAAAATATTTTCTCTTACCGCACTTATGAATTAAGAGCTTGTTTGAACCATTGGTACACACTCTATATTACTTATTTGTAAATACAAGCTTATAAAAGCAATGTCATGCTATATATGACTTGCTTTATTGATTACTATAATGCATAGTAAAATAAGTGTATAAAGCATTGTAAAAAAAGTGAAAGAAAAGTCATTGATATTAATATTGGCTAATATTAGTATTAAATATCTTTAGAAAAAATCAAATTTTTGTTTAAACTTTTCCAATACATTCATCTGTTAGTAGTGTGTATTTTTATTCTTCTACCTTTTTCAAGACCTTCTGGCCTGACTAGTGATAGTGTAGAACCTGGACCTTTAGATTCATGAATATAAGGTAATTGAACCTGGAGTTTTAGATTTGTGAATATTGAATTTAACATAACCTTCAATTTAATATTCAAAATCTAAAAGTCCAGGTTCGATTCCCATGCTTCTATTATCATAAGCCAGACTAACAAAAC
This sequence comes from Epiperipatus broadwayi, assembly GCA_028023455.1. Lineage (NCBI taxonomy): Eukaryota > Metazoa > Onychophora > Udeonychophora > Euonychophora > Peripatidae > Epiperipatus > Epiperipatus broadwayi. The sequence continues at coordinate 1,514,981 of JAQFVV010006284.1, read as the reverse complement.
CTGGAAAAAAAGAGAATAATAATACATTCAAACTGCCATGTGATATAATAACCTGTTGTGCTAAAACAGGCAAAACTTTCCATACAGTAGTGCCACTCAGTGCAACCCAGAGTAATCAATGAATGCAAGGTTTGTGCATAAAATCCCTATCTAGTGCCTATTTATCCAATATCCCAGATTAATTTCTATTTTGTGGTTTTCATCAGTAAGGAACCTTGGATCTAAGTATGTATGGATAGTTTTTCCTGCTTTAACAGCTTGAGCAAGCATAAGAAATGGTGATCATGTGATATTTAATGGTTTAATAACCTGTTGTGCTATTAGTAAATTTGAATGTATTTGAAAAATTTAAATTTTTTTAAAAACATTAACAAATAATTTAGATATAGAAATTGTCCAACAGCTAATTATGGACCATATTGTATTGTAAACCCTTGTCTTGACTAATCCCAACAAAACCAAGACAGAGATTAGTGGTGATCTATACAGTTGGTGATAGAGTAGGCAAAATAGATCTCAGCTTAATATCAGTAACATAAGCTGCTACCTCTGTACTTTAATTCTCAATAGATGTTTTTTCCCTCTCAATTGGTTGAAAATACTACATCAGCACAGCTTATCTGAATTTCTGCATGATGAAATCTTCAATCTCTCAGTATGATGAAATCTCCAGTCTCTGAGCATAGAAAAATTATTTGAGTTACCTTTTATACTTAAGAGTTTTTCAATATTATGATTACATTCTTCCAATATTTCAAATAGATGTTTCATCATTGAAGTTTGATTTTAGCTACTGAGAAAAGCATAATTTTTTAAAATTAAGCCCTTCTGACTGATTCAATTATCATTACTGTCTTAGCGATTATGCACAATCCTATTTACTGGTGACATTCTGCCAAAATGTCTATAGTATTCTCATTCTGAATATTATCAGACTAGGCAACAAAGACATGACTGTTAGAGTATTAATATGTTCTCACGACCATCAAAAAATCTTTTAAAAGTTGGGACCATATCTTGGGTTTTAAATCTTGAGCTCCATTCATCAAACTGTACTGATATATTCAATAATGTGATAACTTATAAAATGATTTCTATAAGTCCACACTTGTGTTCTTTGCATTTTTCTCCAAAGCACTGGCATACTGTGGAACAATCATTACATAATTTTTAAAAGTCTTTATGGTTACCTGAACTAATGGATGATTCAGAAAAATGATATGGGCATGGAAATAATTTCAATATTTGTCTGAATGTTTTCAAGTTATTGATGAACATTAATTAATACATAGTATCTAATACCAATAGAATTTTGAATGCAATTACATAAAAAAATAAAGCAGCTGTTAAAATGATGCCAAAATATTTTTATGTCACCTCATTATTCTTGCTGAAAAGCAGTGTGAGATAACACTAGAACTAAAGTCAGATTCTTTGGTGATAGTTTGAGAAATTTAGTAATGCTTTTCTGTTTACTCATAGAACAATCTCATCTCATTGATTCTAAATACCTGTCAAAAAAAATCTGATGGAGTTGAAGCTACTATTTTATAAATGCTTCACATGATCAGCAGAAATTTTAATGGTTGTTTACTATGTATAACTGCTTTTTATGTAAGCAGGCCAGTCAGTTCTATATAAGAAAACTTGTACATTTGTTACCCCTTTTATGATAAATCCATATACCTGCTTAATTTTCAGATATTTTCTACTAGAATCTGAAATACTTTTTTTTGTCTCTTATTTGCTCACTGCGACATTAACCCAAACATTGTTTTCATTGTGTTCTCATAATCTACCAATGCAATGTTCACATTTGCTGGATAATTCCTACACAACTGTACATATATTTTTTTCATGGTAGATCAACTAAGTTTTGTAGTTATTTACTTAATTTATAACCTATGGATACTGCAACTATTTGTAGATGATACATATCTATCGCAGCCAATGAGAATTGGATTTTCCCAGAAGTAATCATAAACAGTGCAAAACGATAAAAAATGTAGATTAAACAATGCTGCATGATAGGCATCTCTAAATTTCTGTCTACTATGCATAGCTATGCATTGACTCTGAGGTATTTATCAATGGCAAAATGTGTGTTACAGTGTTTCAGGGAAAAGAGCAAAGATGGAACATAGTGATACATGATTGACTGCACATACTCTATGCATAAGAATTAGTAATAAAAAAAAAAACTAAATTTACATGTATTTTTCCAATTCTAGTTGCATTAATCCCAAATATTTCTTTATGGGATTTAAGATTTAAAAGATGATTTTTGCATGACCAAAGCTTTTCTTAATACACAACATTTTCTAAGATGGACAAAGTAATAAGTAATTGGGTATGGTGATCCTATTTGCAAAAATAATTTTCATTTTCCAATATATGGAATTATATAATATTTGAACTATATTTAGATAAATAATCCACTACTAATGAAAAAGAGTCTTGATTATCTGTGAGTTCTGGCTGAAGGATTTTGATTTCTCAGTCATTGTTAAAGAAAAGACACAAACATTCAATAATATTTACATCAGATAACTGAAAATATCATGAAGAGGTTTAACTATAGTAGCACACTCTTTGAATGTCTTTTGACTGTATTTGTGAAGTCTATAAATTTTCAATAGGTGTTAGTGTCATCTAAAACAATATTATATGGCTTGAACTTGATTCTCATATTAATCAATATTCTAAAAAAGTTATGCATTCATGCTAAGTAATGATTAGTCCATAAAAATACATGACATGATTTTCTAGATAATGATATTTTGATTACTGCATTTCATAGATAAAATAAAACAGTCTTTATGCTAGATAATTTTTGGCAATTATTGGAAGAAATGGTGAGGAAAGAATAAACAGTGATTTCGTTGTTCATATATTTCATTCACAGTCACTATTTTTATATCAAAGTATAATCATCAGAAATAAACATATGGAAGATATCAGCATGTATTGTGAAGATGGTATCCATATATCATTGTCATTATCAGGTTTGTTACTAATCTATTTTACTGTGTATTTCGATATGTGTGAAAGGCCCTGAGGCTCTAGATCTATAGATTGAGGTTCTTCTCTGTCAGTTCTGATGAGCAAACTCCTTATGATTTCCCAATCAACAAACCATTAGTGTATTTATTTCGTCCTATGTAGTTTAGTGTAATAGTAGAGGGGGAGTAACTCTGAAGCTGAATGTTCCTAGAATGTGGCTCCAGCCACCATTTGTGATTTGTTGTGACTCGAAATATTCATAATGGCTAACTGTCAATTTAATCTACTAGGTTTATTAATCCTATTTTGATACTAATTCTGATAGGTTAAGCAGTTTAATTATTTTGAATATTTTACTCAAACTAAAGAGTTACAAACAAATTGACTCTATTCAAACTCAGTCAGTTTGATATTTTTTGTCACATAGATGTAAAACTATTGCCACTTCCTGTTAAATATTTAAAAATAACATTTTAGAATTTTTTATTGCTAAAACTAATAGATTGCAATCATCTTTTATTTCTGTACTGCAACATATTCCTATTATTTTGGTAAATCCTGTATAAATATAACTGCTAGTATTGATTCAAAATTCCTTTTCTATTTAGAGGGGAGTGAAACTTACAGATCTATTCTGAAAATGATTAAGCATAAATGTTTTCCTACTCTTTATAATTACCTACAACTAATTACAAAAAGAAACTTGATTTGAATACAGCAGATAAATAAATAAGTGAATGGTTTATTACTCATAAGTTCATAAAAAGTTTAAGCACCAGAAATGGCAAACTGGATCATGACCCAAGAAGTTTAAGATCCAGAATCTGCCATTCTACCACTTTTCCAAATTATGCGGGGTTATAAAGGAATCCTGTAATTTATGAAATCAATTATTACAAATTTTAGAATAATAAACAAAGAGCATTGCTAGTTCCTCAACAAGCTTTGTGATAAATGTTTAGCAAGAGAAAGCATTTAAAATATCTCTATCAGAAACCACAACCAAATCACAGACCAATGGTTTCATGCTTTGGCACTCTTCAGTGAAACACTAGTGTAGTTTCAGACACTAGATCTAAAAATACCAACCCAAAGTCACCATTTATTTAAAAGTTAACCATTGAGCTAATACCAACCCAAAGCCAGCATTCTTAGATAAATGCTGGCTTTGGGCATTACCTAGTGTTTCTCTGAGAAATGCCAAAGCATGAAACCATTGACCTGGAATTTGGGTATGGTTTTTGATAGAGATATTTTAAATGCTTTCTCTTTCTAAGCATTTACCACAAAGCTTGTTGAGCAACTAGCAAAGTTCTTTGTTTATGTTTTACAACCTTAAAAAAAGGGGGTCATGTGATATATGACTATTTTTTATTTTTTTTCCAAACTAATCCAAAGTTAATCAATTGGCCATTATTAAACTACAAAACAAAATTTCAATACATAAACTTTTATTGAAAAAAAAAACAACTTTACATACAACAAATAGAGTAATATTTACAAAAAAACAACTCATCTCAACTATAATTCAAGTTTAATGTTGTAAGTTTTATTAATGTCTGAATCTTTTTGTCAGTAAAAAAGGGCATTAGCACCTCAGGAGTTCACAGTGCCAGAATTAATCCTAGGACCGCCCAATCAATAAAAATTAATGTTACTCCAAAAAATGTTTTTCTAAATTTGTTCTGCATAAAACACAATTTTAAGGTTATTTATTTTAATTAGTATGCAACTTAGGATAAACTTTTCTAAAGCATTGTGAAGCTTATCGAAACTATAAACTGTATATTGAAGACATATTTTATTATAGCTTCCAAGAAAAATGGATTGTTTTGATGGGCACCATTGAAGTTACTGCAAAAGTTTAAATGTGAAATTAACTTTCAGATTTTTTGGTTTTTATTAATGCAAACTTCATCACTCATATTGTAACCATCCACTAACACTTTCTCACTATATATGCATTTCATGAACAATCATCACTTGTCAGACAAGATAAAGGTACCAAATATCAGAATCTCTAGATCTGGGTTGAGAGCTCATTACTTTTTTGCTTTAATCTCTTTCACAAGATAGAGACTGGTTTCAATCTACTTTTAATACCTTGTCAAATAGTAAACTATCAAAGTCCTACAGAGATGTTGTCTTGGTTTTTATTCATGTATTCCCTATCTCAACTCCACCACAAAGCAACTATCAACTAACAGAAGCTCAAACCACTCTTTATCATTATGCATACATTTTGAAAACAGTCCTACATTTATCACAATGAAGGGAAGGCATGTGTAAAAAAATAGGCATTTGAGCACAAACATTTTTAAAAATTTTAATTAATTATATTGCTGAGGATCATCCTGTCTGATACATTCTGACCATGAAGACAAACTATAGGAAGATAAAACGTGGAGATGATTATAGTAAGAAGCAAAAGAAATCCCTTTGGAGTTCTTTTTTCTAGTCAGATAAATAGATCTGATGCCTCCATTATGAGTCTGCCAAAACCACAATATTGCCAAGATTATTTGTTAGAGTAATGAAAATACTTTAGTATTAAAGCTGCAACACGGAGCATGTATTAGATCTACTGCACCTGTTCACATTCATATCAATCTGCTGATAACTTTGTAATCTTGGGGGTCTGACAAAAATAACATGTACATAGATTTTATACATGACCTTTTTTGGCAAAAAAAGTGTACACGGATCTTGTACATTGTATTTTGGCAAAATTTACAAAGTTATTGGGAGATTGATACAAATGTGAACAGGTGCAGTAGATCTAATACATGCTCTGTGTTGCAGTACTAAAAATAAATAAAAGTAAAAGCATAATATACTTATCATTTTCAATAAGAAATGTATAATTTTAAACAAGACATTCAAATGTGTACAACATGGACACTAACAACTTTTAAGAATATTTGAAATAAAAAAAAATGTGATTTGAGATTTTAATGAAGAACAACATTTGAAAACAAAAAAAAAAAGAGATTTGCGATCTTAATGAAAAGACAGCATTACACAAAAAATTGTTAGTTTAAATACACACTAAACAAACAGTAAATGATTTTAGTTTTTAAATAATATTTATAAAAAGACATTAACTATATGTACAACTTTCACACTAACAACTTTTAAGAACGATATTCCCAATCAAAAAAAAAAAAAAGATTTGCGATTTTAATGAAATGATGCCATTACACAGAAAAATTGTTACTAAACAGACATGATTTTGATTTTTAAATAATATTTATAAAAACACATTAAGTATACTCATACAATATTTACCATGTAATATATAACAGGAATTGTCACCTTGAAAAAAAAAATTAATATTACCACAGAAAATGGAAATCTACTAAAAATTTTCTGTCCAAAAATGTAGCACATGATTGCAGAGGATGCTGGGATTTTCAACAGAAATGCTAATAAACATTTTTTTTATATAAACAAATTAAACAAAAAAAAAACGAAGCAAAAATCACAAAAAATACATATTAAAATGGAACAAAATCCACAAAAAAAATACACATTAATTATGAGACTGAAAATGTTGAAATATTACAAAAAAATTGGATTTCGTTGATAAAGAAAAACACATTTCCACAAAGAATGGGATTTTCAACAGAAATGCTAATAAATGTATTTTTTTTGTTACAAACAAATTAAACCAAAAAAAAAAAAAGGAACAAAAACCACACACAAAAAAAATACATATTAATTATGAGAATGAAAATGTCGAAGTATTACGAAAAAAAAAGATCATGTTGATAAAGAAAAGCATGTTTCTCCACATATATTCGCAGGGTTTATTTTTTTTCAATTTGATGTCAACATGGCATTATAGTGGGTATAAAAAGGCTTCCTATTTCCCCTACATTGAAGCTTTAATATTAAAGTACTTAATGAATTTATGGATAATCCAAAATCAAAGAGCAGAGCAAGTTACAAATAATGATTATATCTAAACAGGGTTTGGATTTTTCAGATGATATTATGAAAATAAAAAGAGTAAATGACTCTTCTCCAGACTATGACTTAAAAGCATTCTAAATGCCAAACAAAGAATCAATAATATAATGAATCCACCTATTCTTGGTAGCTCTGATATTTATAATCAAGGTGTTAAAAGTGGTATACTGTCTCCAGCTTTTTATAATTAATTATGAGTTTAATAATTCTTAAGTGTCATATTCCATCTGGTTAATAAATTATTTTCATTCTGAATTACCAACAGTGTTGACAAAGGTATGCTTATAAGCATCAGAGCTACCAAGAATAGGTGGATTCATTTTATTCTTGATCCTTTGTTCAACATTTAGAGTGCTTTTAAGTCATAGCCTGGGAGGAAATAATTTACTCTCTTTGTTTATACATATATTGAGCTATATTTAATTTAAAAATGATGTTATGAAGTAATTTAAATATTCTTAAATAAAAGCCATCTGCTATTGGCTGAGTAAATTTTGCTTTCTTAGCAAAATATAAGCTCACTCATGATTTCTGCTATCTAGAATTTATTTATTTGAATACATAAAATGTAACATTAAATTGCATTTTTAAGAGTAAAAATAAATTTAACTTTTTTTTTAACATTAATAAAGTTTTTTTTTTGTAAATTATTTAATTAGTAGCAAATTCTTCTTTCACTGCAGTTTTTCCATCTAGTGTAAGATTTAGTAATTAATAGATGCCAGATGGTAGTGCTTAATAAATCCCTATTTAGTACTGTCTATCCAATATCCCCAGAGTAGTTTCTAGATTATTTGGGGGAAATACATCTGAATCTTTTGGATCTAATGTATCTATCCTTTAGCAACCATTTTTTACTTATTTATTTTATCACAAAGCTACTATCCAAAATGAAAAACATGAAAATGCTTCCAATCTATGCCAATTTGCTTGTATAAATACTACAAAACTTAAGACAATTTATCTTTAAATTATGATGACTGTAGTTTTTTAATAATTGTAGACATCTCTATTTTAGAGACAGGATTGGTATAAAACCAGTAATATGTCACATGAACAGCATTGTGTAAACTAGAGTCATGTGATGTCTTATTGCTTTTATACCATCTGCTATTGTCTGAGCAAATTTCTACATCTTAACGAAATATATGTTCAATCATAAGTTTTGCTAACAAGAATTTATTTATTTTAATACCTAAAATATAACATATTTCCTGCTTTAAGAATTTAAATAAGTTTAAAAAAATATTTTTTTAATATTATTAATTAAAGGGGAACCCAGACATTAAATCTCCCTTCCGTCATTCACTCTATCTAATATAATCGATACACATAACCACATACATGTGAAAATGATAAATGATCTCCAATATATGTATTTCATGCTGAAACAGCACTCATCAGTTGGTCTGGATCATCATCTCCCATACACATATATATTTAAGGTGCTTGGTTTATATTAAGTTAGAAAATCTTCAAACTTTAATGGACAAGCTTCAACACTCTCCACTCTCCAACTCTTCAGCCATCTATACCATTGAAAATCTGATGATGGAATGCTGAAAGCCATTGTTTATTTTGATGTTTTTAAAAGCCATTGTTGATATCATTATTATTGTCATATCCATGTTGATCTTAAATCATTCTGACCTTTTATATATAGGACCTTAATATGCCGATTTAAATACATAGAAGAGGGATGGACAATCTGCAGGCTTGATATGTAATATTTAAATACCAGTATAGAATATATACTTAATCTATATGTAATTAATGGGGATTTGAACCCAGACTTTAAAGCTCCCTTCAATCATTCACTTTATCTAATATAACTGATACACATGACCAAATACATATGAAAAAGATAAATGATCTCCAATATACATATTTCATGCTAAACCAGTACTCATCATTTTTATCCGGATCATATCCCAAACATATTTAATTATTTATCTAAAGATAATCTCTGCCAACATTATGTGTGATTCCTTATTGTCAGCAATGTGACTAATATTCAATTTGAATTAAAATGAAAGTTATCAAACACCTGAATATCCACACGAACATTGATAGCTGGATATTCTTCCAGTGTACAATTCTCAAGAAAGAAATGAATTGGTTTCTACCTGCTTTTAACATCTTGTGGAAGAGCAAATAGTCTGTGTAGTGCAGAAATTTTTTTCCCCAGCTTTTATCAGTGAATTACTCATCATCTTCACCATATTTTCTTTCAATATGGAAAACCACATATGAAAAAAAGATATCTACAATAACATTATTTATTCTATTAGCATGAGAGATTTAATACACAGATTTCCAATAAATATTTATGAGTAAATAAGCAAATATTTTATCTAGCACCATGCTTGCAATTATATTTCGTTCCGGATTCTTTTTATTCCTGCATAAATACTATATCTTGGATTGAAGAAGAGAGTATTCATTTATTTAACACTCAAAAGGCGAATGCTCAATTAGCTTGAAAGGCTGATATTGGAATGAAATAGATATTTATAAAACTCATTATTTAACTTTTAAGATTTGAAAATATATATATATATAAATTGCAGATTTTCTCCTTAATAGTTAACTCTTAGATAAATGCTGACTTTGGGATAGTATTTTTAGATCTAGTGTCTGAAGCTACCCTAGTGCTTCACTGAGGAGTGTCAAAGCACAAAACCATTGGTCTGGATTTGGGTGTGGTTTCTGATAGAAATATTTTAAATGCTTTCACTTGCTAGCATTTTATCAACAAAGCTTGTTAGAGCAATTAGAAAAGCTCTTTGTTTTTATTTACAAGCTTAAAAAATTGAGTCATGTGATATATGGCTCTTTTTTATTTTTATTGACTATTTATGCTAAGACTATTAATATATGGTTTGGCTGAAGATCTCTCAACCCCATATAACTAATTGATTTAGATAGCTGGGTTTGAAGACAGATAGGTGTTAAAAATTTCAGATTTTCTTCTCAATAGTTAACTCTTAGCTAAATGCTGGATTTGGGATAGTATTTTTAGATCTAGTGTCTGAAGCTACCCTAGCATCTCACTGAGGAGTGCCAAAGCACAAAACCATTGGTCTGGGGTTTGGGTGCAGTTTCTGATAAAGATATTTTAAATGCTTTCTCTTGCTAGCATTTTATCAACAAAGCTTGTTAGAGCAATTAGCAAAGTTTTTTGATTATATATAATAATGTTTTATTTACCATTAGCAGCCACTTCTAATTCAGTATAACCATTGTAACTTTACTGAGGAGTGCCAAAGCATGAAACCATTGGTCTGGAATTTGGGTGTGGTTTCTGATAGAGATATTTTATATACTTTCTCTTGCTAGCATTTTATCAACAAAGTTTGATAGAGCAATTAGCAAAGCTCTTTGATTATATATAATAATGTTTTATTTACCATTAGCAGCCATTTCTAATTTAGTATAACCATTCTAACTTTAAAATAGTAAAAGCAGTGGATATAGAAAGCAGTATAATCAATGCATCCATATACATTACATATTAAATCTTTAGTCTATTTATTTGGCATTTTACAATACTGTTTTTAACTTATTAATTATATATTAATTTTCTATAATTTGTATGGGATTTGTTTCATGGTGATTAGCTCATTTACCTGTAATGATGATGTCTTTGGGGTCTTGAACCTATGTCAAGTGAATTTTGAAACATTTTTTACATCACAAGAAGTCATGGGATTTTTATGTCAAGTATTTGGGCCATACTCAACCTAGAAAGCCATTCAATTGGTTATAAATGGATATTTATTTAAATTAGCTATAAGATAAAAATTACAGATTAAATCTTTATTGCTTGAATAAAGATAGAGGCACTAGCTGTGAACATAAATAATGATTATCACTCTCATATGGCCCCAAAACTATATTTTTAATTGTTACAATAACAACCCTGATTTATTTATTGGAATTTTAAAAATGAAATTCAAAAATATAAAGCTTTTATTAGTTAGTATAATTAAAAAACATATATCAATAAAAAAGAATTTTAGCCCAATATTTGACCGAAAAAATAGGGATGGAGCATAATAAAGCTTTGACATGGATCAGGTCATACCATAACTCACAAAGACAACAATAGTGTTGCTAAAGATAAAATCATTTTACAAGCTATGATAAAACTGCAAGCCAGTCATCTATTTGATATATTAAACATTTAAGAAACATAATTATTCATCTATTTTATATTTTTTACTTTTACTATAGTTTGATTTACAAGTGTCAAATTGCTTGCATTCACAACTTTGATAGCATCCACTTCATGTAAATATATTAATAATTATTCATAATCATTTATTAAAACTGAGATTATAGTATTATTTTTAGCCCAATGTAAATTTTAAACTCAGTTGAAAATTAATATACATGTTTACTATTTTATAAAAATGTGAGAACATTATAAGCACAGTTATTTACATCTATTGGTCTGAATGTATATGTATAAATGCACACATGGTTATAATATGTTAAACTAGATATTTTCATAACATAAACATTACTTTAATAAATACATAATTTAAACCAACATCGTAATCTTTCTAAATATTATACATGTAGTAAAGTGAATTACATTTATGACCTTACTATTAAATTGGACTGTAAAAATATAAAGTACTAAACCAATATAATATTATAGACAAAGCAAACTTGTCAATATTAGTGACATATTTTTGTTTAAATTTCTTACCGTGGCCACTATTTCATTATTTAATTTTCTAAGAAAAAATAATAATTTGATTTACATATTTTAGAAAACATTTTTTTCTGTCCCGTCTATTCTTTTAAGTTTGTTGTTAAATCTATTTTAATATTTAATTAAGCACACTAAAGGATTAATAGTATACATACCTGAGTATATTTCAGGTGCAAGATGCTCTTCTCGATGATGATCGAAAGATACAATTGGAATAATAGGCTTTGGTGATGGTGGAGGCTGAAACCTGAGAGTGGGAATATCAGGTAAGTCACCTCTTGAAGGACCAATGTCATCATCCAAAGCTATTAAAAACATTAATAATACATTTTATATAAATATGAATCAAACATAAGATCTTTATTTCATATTATAAAATTAAATAACTACAAACAATGAGCATCACAAGCAAAATACTAACATATATATATATAATAGCAATAGCCAGCTTACAGAATATTTTCCATCTTGAGTTGCATTATATATACATATAAATTATAGGCAGAGTTTAAATGTTGACTGATTATAATGATTATATATATATATATATATTGAAATGAATAATACCATTCATTTCAGTGTCAGCCATGTGGTCTTACAAATGGTTGAGAGATTATTTATTTTATGAGAATACTAATGAATATAGCATTCAAAAATATTTTTTTAATGGTTATTATATAATGTGCTACTAATAAAATAGAACTAATTATTTAAAATAAAATGTTAAATGTAATGGTCATATTAAATAATGCAGAAGTTATAATAATTGTAAAAAAGTAAAAAAAATATATATACATTTAAAAGAAGCTGGTAAAATATATTAAAACTTTCACTTATCAAGAATGAATTGCAAAACAACGCAATTAAAAATTAGATTTTAAATAATTAAATTTAAAAAAAAATTAAGCCAGTTTAGATAAAAGATTCAAAAATAAGAAGAAAAAAAATTCAAGCAAAATTCAGATAAAATATGTTGGAAAACTGGATTGGAGTGTTCAAAAGCACGAAGAAGTAAAAAGTATATAAAGTCAAGTTTTTTTTTTTTTTTTTGTGGTTTTGCTCAAGCTGCAAGGAAAGTTATAATCAACAAATACAAAAAGTGGAAAATCTGCCAACTGTTAATCTATCTTAGTAATCTGAACTTGACATGCTATTTTTGAACAAATCTCTGATTAAAAACAATACTTACTTCAAATTTCAAAACTGGAGATCAAAGGAGATTTGAACTCCGACTTTCAAACTCCCTCCAATTATTCACTGTATCCAATATAAGCAATGCACATGACCACATACAAGTGAAAAAGACAAATGATCTCTCATATACATATTTCATGCTGAACCAGTTCTCATCAGTTGGTCTAGATCATCATCTCCCACACACGTATACAAACAGACTCGGTTTATATTAAGATAGCAAGATGAGATTGTTAAAGGATATTATGGCCACGTCCAAATTGATTAAAATACTTGCCATGGTGAAGAAAACAAACCACCGTTATATGACTGGCTTTGTAAGGTGGGGAAAAAATCTATTTAAATTTTACCATAACCATTTTACGTTTTAGTTTACTTTATATATAATACTGACAAGCTATATTTTATATTGTGAATTGTTTAAAAACAGGAAGTGGAAATTTTAAAAAAAGTTAAGTTAGTTGCATTTCCAATGATCAAATAATATTTCTCCATCATCTGTTTTTCTGACTTATCAGTGGCACACTTTGAAGTAGACTTTTTGGGAACAATCTAGTAAGTTGCATACACTTATATATGAAACTAATAATCTTCCTCTTAACTTTAATGAATCCCTTTTTTATTGCTAATCCTCTTCTACTCCCATCTCAATTATTCTTATTACATTGTGTGATCTACTGATTTATTATGCTTCAGATGAAAGATTAGACATAATCTGTTTAATTATCCATGTATTTATGGTTCTGCTATGATAATCACAATTTTTTTCACTACTACCAAACTTAAAAAAAGATTTAGTAGCAAATTCTTATTTATTAGCGAATCTTATGCCATTTAATGTAAGCTTGAGTAATCAATAGATGCCAGATAGTAGTTTTTAACACTTCTTCACTGAATGACTCTCACATATGTAGATAAATATAAAAATGCATGAATTGAAGAAGCCTGATTTTTATTTGTAAGTTTATCTTGACAAATTTTTTACTTGTGACTTTTAAAATCAGATGCTGCTCTTACAAGATGATTTTTATCTTCATCTAATGATTTTTTATTTTATTTCACACAGCATATAAATTAAGTTATCCATTACATTAATATGTGCAATAATAATCAACCACTGTGACATCCTTTCCTGCACTGGTCATATTTTGTTAAACTTATATAATAATGATAATTGTAATAGTACATACAAGCGCTTTAAAATGCTGAGTGAAGAAGCTGTTAATGGCAAACAATCAAAATAAATCAATGTAGGCTAAGCACTTTCAGGGTGTTATCCCTCATAATCATAGCCAAAATAGATTTTAAATCATTGTTGTAATATTATTAAATGATAATGTATGCAAATGCATATGTAAATTAATCAACTTGTCCATTTTCTGGAGATAGTGAAGCATGTATCACGTCTATTAATAGCGTAGTTGTCATTGATGATAAAATATGCTTCTTTTATCTTCATTTTGTCATTGATGATAAATAATGCTTCTTTTATCTTCATTTTACAGTTGTTAGTTTCAGTGCACACAATTTTGGGGTTGGTGGGTTTGAATCTATGACTGACCTGCTTCTCATGTTCAAAAAATATTGAAAAATATCGTCATTGTTCTTTTGCACTCTTCTGTATGTATACATGTGCTCAGCAGCTCTATTATTGACAGTGGCCTTGGTTTCCCCATAATATGTGGTGTTGCATCTGGCCTGTGGGCATGAAATGCTATATACAACTTGGGATGTTTGTGTTGGGTTAATTTTGTCCTTTGAATTATTGATAAGCCTGTTTGTATTGGGAGTGTGCAAAAGCCAACTTTAATTCATTAGATAAAGGTTTTACAAGCTGTTTAAATACTTTGGGGATGTAAGGGAGGATGATTTGAGGTTTATCTTTAGTAGTGTTGTTAGCTGTTGGTTTTTTATAAAATTGATCAATCTTCTTGGTAATCAATCTGTAGCTAAAACTGACTCTTAATAGATCCCTGATGTAGCTTGAGATATTAGTTTTCCTATCAGCCTTGAACTTACATAAATTTTGATTTCTAAATAAAAACACATTCAGACCTGTGACTTTATGTGAATTAGAGTTCAGGTGGGTAAATCCTCTGACTTCAAGAGGTTTGATAATCATGCAATAATGCAGCATTCTGCCTTCTCTATGGACTAGCAAATCCAAATATTTTAGTTTCTGCAATTCATTTTCCCAGAAGGTATTAACAATTAATTTAATTTGCAGCTGTATTTCATTTTGAATGTTCATGATTATATTTTTTGGAGCTGCAATGATAATTATAAAGAGAAAATGCTTTAACCTTTTTCACAGGCACTTTAAAGAGTTTATAAGAGCCAAATGATGTAGTTTTTTGCTATAGAAGAACTCTCAAGCCTCAACACAAGATTGGGACTTTATGAAGATAAGAATAGCCATTTTATCTTTAACCTAAATTGACATTTATATAGGCTAATCTGAAGAATCTTGATTTGAAAGCACATCTTCAAGCTCTCAAATCAAGGTGCTAATATAAACATTTAAAGTACCTGTGAAAAAGATTAAAGCCTTGTCTCTTTATAATTACACGCTATCTATGCACTCATTAAATAATTAGAACATTATATAATAATGATAATCAACAGTATGACATCATTTTCTGTACTGGTTACATTTTGTTAAACTTATGTAATTCAGGTAGAATACTATTAATTTGAAATCTATTATAAACTTCGATTAGCTAAATGGAAGTTTTCAGGTGATTTTTAATCTTTTATGATAATATTTGAAATACAGACATTCTTCTCATAACTGGAGCTTAATTGTAAATATAGGGGATTTGAACACAGACTTTCAAGCACCCTTCATCTGTCCACACTATCTACTACTACTGATACACATGTCCACACACATGTAGAAAAGCACCCTTTATTTATCCACACTATCCCATACCATTGATACAAATGACCACAACATATAGAAAAGATTTTCTACATGTGTGTGGTCATGAGTATCAGTGGTATGAGATAGTGTGGGCAGATGAAGGGTGCTTGAAAGTCTGTGTTCAAATCTTTTACAATAAATAAATTAATTTGTATACACATTCATAAACAAAATTTAAGAAAATCAATCAAGAAAAAAAAATTAATAAGCCTAAATGCAGATAAACTGTCAATTTTTATCTTAGGCTATCCACCTATCTATTGCTAAAATTCAAAAACTGAAAAGCTATTCCCCTGAAAAAAATATGGGAACCAGAAATACAAATAAATGATATTCTAACTGTACTTAATTGCCAAAATTTACAAGAGAATAATGAGAAGTTTGCTAAATTAGCTGATGAGCAAATCTTGCTGGATTAATTCCCTAGTTAATTTTGATTTGATTATCTGAGATGATACAATCATTAACCAGTAGCTGAACTACTATTGAGTTCTCTGAAGCATAATTATCTGCTGACATGAAAAAAAATCTTAAATCACGATAATGGAAAGCAATCATATTAATAAATTATGGTGATCCATGAAGAATATTTGAAATCTTATCTACTGAAACAAATATTCATCCCATCTTTTAATCATCTCATATTCATGTAAGCATGAATAATAATGAAATACATTTTGATTTACAAGTGTCAAACTTATTCCATCCACAACTTTAGCACGACCTATTATAGATAAGCATATTAATGATTACTACAAATTATTTATTAAACTAGATATTATCTCTAGCCCAGATACAAAATTTAAATCTCAGTTAAAGATTAATATATCTCCTTTGTAATAATGGAATATTGATGGTAGCACAATAACATATTTGTAGATAATTTGTGAATAGACATCTTCAGTAGAGAGCATTATCTGCAAATAACCATCCAGAAACCATATTTTAGTCCTTTTATATATGATGAAGATTTTTTTAGTCTACTTGTGTGACATATTGCAATATTTCATATTAGGTGAATTTCCTTTTTGAAAAACTTTATCATGGTGTTTATTACAGCTCTTAGCATTTTATTCCATTTTCAGACATATTATATAAAAGCAAGATACATTCCACCATTATTATGTTCACCATAAAATAATTTGTAGGTATTACTTCAAAAAATCTTATTTCTAAGTACTGTATTACTTCGAATATAAGATTGCCCCCAAATTTAAGAGGCAATAAGATTTTAAGCTTAGAAAATTGGAAAAAAAGTCTATAAGTTATATCTTTTTTACTGAGCCAGTTGCAAAAGTATGTTGAAATATACTTTGATCTTATTAAATGCAGCAGCAGTACATTAAAGTCTGGGCTTAACAACTATGTTAATTGTGGAGAAAAATTTTTTCTACATAAATAAATTTAGAAGCACATTTGAAGAAATAAAAAAAGCAAATTCTGGATTTCAGAGCCAAAAAAGTGGATAAATTTTTTTTAAATGTTTTTTAGTGTTTTAAGCAGCGGTTAGCAACCAGTGGTGTCCATAAACCACTGGTGCACAGCAGTTAGCAACCAGTGGTGTCCATGGACCACTGGTGGTCCATGATGTAATTTTAATGGTCCACAAAAAATTCAGATATTATTTAAATTTGCTAAGCTCATTTTTAAATAAAAAACAACTTTTGGGTAAGCTGTATTTTTTTTCTCATGTATCATAGTATCAGCCGGGAAGCAAACCTGCTAACCCGGGACAACTGCTTGTAAAGCAACTGTCACTGACCTCTCGACCACCAATGCTTGACAAAGCTGTATTAATATATGTAAAATAGAACAAGAACATTATATTGCTAATTGATTTGTTACAAAATACTACTGCGACTTGCAAAACATATATTTCAAAGATATTTAATTAACCCCTACTCAGGCAGCGGCATAGAAAAAATAACAAAAATAAAAATACCGAATTCTGTACAATTGACTAGGCATCAAATATGACTATGCCACATCCTTGGTAATTGGGTGAAGTAAAACTCAAAAATTTTATTAAGAATTTTGAAGAAAAACACATCTATAAAAATTATTAAAGAATAGAATACTATTCGTTATTAATCTTAAATAATTTTTGTAGATATTAATTAAAAAATTACACATATAAAACATAACAAATAGGTATTTATACATTCATTTATTTTTATGAAATAAAATGAACATTATATTAACAAAACACAAAATAAAACATAATTCTTTAACAAATTATAAAACAAATATATATATATTGTGCCCTTTTGTATGGGTCTCCATAAATTGTTGTATCAATCTATTTAAAAAATTTTAAATTTAAGATATATTTAGCTATATGATGTTAATTTATTTATGATAATCTTTTAAAAAGTGTAATTAAAGTAATTCATGAGTATTTGATATGTAAAAATTGTGCTGGTGTTTGAGAGAGACGTTTCAATGGGAATGATAATGGTATATGGTTGGGAAAACTGGCCATAATCAATACTGCATTAATAAATTTAATAAATGAATGTTTAAAGTTAAAGTTTTAAAAAGACAAGTTAAAATTAAATGCATATATTTATTGTTGATAAAGATTAATATTTAATAAATGAATATAAATATTTTAGTTATTAGTAGTACATGATAGAAGATTAATATTTGATTTTAATAATATCGAATTATTATTTTAAAAATTGTTATAAGATATTATTTATTTTAAAAAAATATTTATTTTTAAAAAATGAATTGTTAGTTTATTTTTAGATTATTACAAGCATTTGTAGCTTTGTTGTAAGAAAAACAGATGTTAATTAGACACATACACACATGCTTGAGAGTTTTTTTTAGTAAAGTGGCAAAACTATTTTAGAATTCTGTTATAAAATTTATAAATATTATTTTGGCTATCATGAGATAAAAATAAAAAATAATTAATGTGAAACATTAAATCTGATTTTTAAAATACTGCTTAAAAACATAACGAATAAAATAGACTTAATTTATTTATAAAAATAATCTTATAAAAATTAAAAGTGAAATAAAATAAGAAAGTATATTTTAAAAAAATGTTTAATAGATTTTAATAAATGATAAAGATTGATTTAAGAATTTAATAATGTGATAAATAATAAATGTTAAATAAGTCATTATTTATTTTTAATTCTGTCTTGTTGGTAAAATATGTAAATAAGCTAGCAAGTTGATTGTTTAATTCACCAATCAAATGGGAAGTTTCTTCTGGTATAAAACCAAGGTTCAATTGTTCGGAGGGGGATAGTGATTGAAATTCTTAAAAGTAAAGGGTACTATTAGAAATAGCTAAGTAATTATAGACGCTCTAAAATCGTTTTTAAAATTATAAGAGAGTAGTTTTTTAAAATAATTTATAAAAGTTACCGATAAATATGCAGTGCTAATTTTAACTATAATTTCCTATTGATCGTTTCTATTGAAGCTCAGTTTACTATCAAATAGTCATGAAAACATCGTATAAGGATAGAATGCATTGGAGACTTTATACTAAAAATTTAACAGACGCTGGATTAACTAGGAGAGTTATTAGATGCATAAAAGTAATACGTTGGACTTTGTATAAATTTAAAAGCTAATGGTAATTAATTTTTATAAAATAGATATTTAAAAGAATGAGAAATACTTCTTTATGAAGAAAGTATCTGTAAAGTATAAATTTAAGTATGCATATCTTGATAAAGATATGATAATTAACAGTAATTATATAAATACTTGCCTTGTTAAGTCTTTATGTTTTAAAAGACTAAATTCTGACAGTTTTAAAAGGCAAATAAATTGGAAATTTAATGGGTAAAGAAATACCTATAAATAAAGTTATTATATTATTAAAATCTGAACGCTGGTCGTACAGAAGACTCTAAAAGTAATCTTACCTAAATATCTGTTAAGGAATGCGCAAATCAAATATACGTGGATATCCAAATCAATTAAAAATAAGTAAATAAGAACTTTGTAAATTATAGACTAATTCTAAAATAATAACTTTTAAATAATATTTTTTTTTTATCTTTAAAAGAAATGAATCCGGATCTCATAAACTATTTTAATTATTATTTTATTTTTATGGTGGAACTAACTTTGACTTTTATTTTATTTTTAAAAAAAAAACGTTTTCCTTTATTCTATAAAACTTTTAAAAAACACGTGATGTACCGGAAAAGGAAGTAATGTTTGGTGAAAACTTGTGCCTAGGAACAAGAACAATTATAGTGAAAAGAAGACACCGTTGGATTTTATGTAATATGTTTTTATTTATTAACTAACATAAATATTTAATTAATTATTGATTTATTAAAGATAGGAAAGGTACATTTACATTTTTTTCTTTAAAAAGCTAAATATTAATATAACATTTCATTGCATAAAGTTTATTTTATAATTATACAACACGTAATATTTTAAAGAATAATTGTTGAGTGTAAATGTGAAATTATTTTGTAAAACTGTAATCCTGGAGGACATCGTGTGACGGACTGTACATTAAAATATCATTTATGGTAAAAAATTATGTAATAATAATAATTTGATGTATTTATTATGTTTTCTTTAGATCAACCAAATGTTAATTGATTGTTGAATGAATGTATAAATATTTAAATAATATACACGCACAATATTAGTAATAGCAGTTTTATTTTAATATGCATACTTTAAATTGATGATGTAAATTTAGTACAATATAATATGAGAACCTAGAAATAATTATATGATTCTTTCGTGAACAAATTTTAATGTTTCTGTTACAATATTAGGAATTAGATTTATTATTAGTGTAAGTTATTTATTTTTCTTTTCAAGTTAGTAAGAGGTATATAAAATCTATATTTTATTTTTTTATTTTATTAGATAAGTTAAGTTAATTTTATGTAGAAATTTATATTTTGATTGAAGGCTTAACGTATATAGATGATGAGGTATATGAGATTTTGGATAAATATTATTTTTTTTTAAAATTGGTCATCTATTTATCTGAAGTTAAATAAGGTTAAAATGACTTTTGTAGATAGAAGTTTTTTTAGGAAGGAATAAGAATAATAAGTAAAGAAAGTAATGATTTAAATAGAAAAGAATCATAGAATTTTATTTAATATAATACGTTATAAAATTTGAAATTGTTGAATAATTTTAAATATTATTTTAAAAGAACATATACGTATTGCATATTTTGATAAGACATGTAGTATGACATTATATCGGAAGGACATAAATAATTATAATCAATAATTGTTATTATATTACAAAGCTATATCAGTTTATACATTAATTGATCTTTGAGTAATATTAATAGTAAATGTAATACGTACTAGTACATTATAATATAAATAGCAGTAAGACTTAAGTGAAATAGCATTTTAATTATTAAAGTCTGTTTATTTACATATATGCTACAGGAATGATATTTCACATAAAACCTTTTCTTGTATTAATTGATGACAAATGATGTTTATTAAATTTAAAGTCATAAACTTAATTAAATGTTATTGATAGAACATTTAGGAAATGTATAAATTATCTATTTATGATTATGGAAATAGTAACAGTGTAAAAATCTTGTATTATCATTTTTCTTATTTTGTTTTATTTTCTTTAGTTCCATTTGTAAATGTAAATAGTGTAAATAAGTTATATGTTAAAGTTGATGTAAATAAATTTGTTAAGTTGTTTAAAAGATGTGTCGAATTCATTATTTTACACCACAGCATTTGACAACAGATAATTTGAATATACATAATATTTGCACAATATGAATTTATTATTATTATTATTTTTAGTAAGAAATACAATATTTTCTTAATATAATTTATAGAAATTGATTGACATTAACATATAATATTACAATGGTCACAAAGTAATTATAATGCACAATATAAGAGTATAATATTATTTATTGCCACAGATTGTTAAATTATAATATTTTGGCATATTTTAAAATTAAGATACTATATGGAAATGAAGACATGTATATGATTTACTTATTTTCTTAATGATTAATGGTATAATCAAATAGATAAGATTAAGCTATACACTAAAGATTTTATTGTTGGTTATTGTTATTAGAATAAGTTAGGTGTATTTAGGTTTGATATTAAATCCCTTATCATTCCTATCTACATGAATTATTATTATTTTAAGATAATTAGAAGAACCTGAGATCGTTTAATTATATTTCCTTAACAAAAGATTGAGATTTATTTATCTATTATTATTAAAGATAGTTCATTTATAAAAGTCATAAGAGTGCTGTAGAGTTAGTAATGAGATAATTAGAAGTAATAGTATTCTTATGCCATTGAGACAGTGTCTTGGAGAGACATTGGCTCAATGTAAATTCAATTACCAATTGTAACTTCACTTCACAGTCTCATGATTTTAATTAAATACTTATTTAATTAGTACATTATATTGAACTATATTAACCTGATAAGTTATAATATTATAAAAATATATTAAAGATAGTTGTACATATTTTAGCTGAGCATAATGATTTAATTGAGCTAGTCTTATTTTAAATTATATCATATATCGAGAAGTGAGGGTACAATATATATATATATAATATAACAGTAATAAACTATTATAAAGTCTTTAAATCCTGTTATATTTTGTAAAAATTGAATGCAAGTTTGTGCACTCCATAAATACTAATATTTCTTTGAGAGGTTGTTTTCAGATCGCGCACTGATAACAGGAATTTAATTAACATAATGGCGGATGATAATTCCAAGAAATATATGCTGATTGCAAATATTTCTAGATAAGAGACCTTACCTGATTGGACAACGTAATTGATTGTTACAATTATCAGAAAGCAATAAGAAAGACTGTATAACAACTAGGCAGAGCAGAGTAAGCGGTGCGGAGTAGCAAACAGTATTTGAGTGCAGCTACAGTAGAATTACTGTTCAATTCCAGAGGAAACATCTAGTATCAGTGCTTGCGGTTAATATCCAGTGCCAGTGGAAATGTAGTTCACGGGTATAGCTGAAGGAGACCACAGCCTGAGGAAACCATCTGGATAGCAGCTGAATAAAGAGTTGAGTTTCCAGCGGTTTTCAAGTGAAGTAGACTGTTGCAGAGATGGAAGCTGTAAGGAGCTTAAGGTCAGTCGCAGTGCTTACTACGAAGAGTTCGTGTACAGCTAAACTGGACTGGGGCGAAGCTATGCCCATTGTGAACCGTTTATGTAGCAGTCAGCCTGAAAGAACATCGAGGGAATTGAACTTTAGCGAATGGTAGAAACAGAATGTTGCAGAGCATTCGTTGCAAGAGAACATCGTGGGAATTGAACATAGAGTGTTGCAGACTATTCACTATTCTGATTACTTAAAAACATTGTGTCTTAGTGTATATAATCATACATAATGATACATCAATGGCACAGTCGACAGGATGTTCTTTCAGGCTGGCTGCTACAAAAACGGTTCACAATGGGCATAGCTTCGCCCCAGTCCAGTTTAGCTGTACATGAACTCTTCATAGTAAGCACTGCAACTGACCTTAAGCTCCTTACAGCTTCTGTCTCTGCAACAGTCTACTTCACTTGAAAACTGCTGGAAACTCAACTCTTTATTCAGCTGCTATCCAGACGGTTTCCTCAGGCTGTGGTCTCCTTCAGCTATATCCATGAACTACATTTCCACTGGTGCTGGACATTAACCGCAAGCACTGATGCTAGATATTTCCTCTGGAATTGAACAGTAACTCTACTGTAGCTGCACTCAAATACTGTCTGCTACTCCACAACGCTTAATCTGCTCTGCCTAGTTGTTATACAGTCTTTCTTATCGCTTTCTGATAACTGTAACAATCAATTACATTGTCCAATCAGGTAAGGTCTCTTATCTAGAAATATTTGCAATCAGCAAATATTTCTTGGAATTATCGTCCGCCATTACGTTAATTAAATTCCTGTTATCAGTGCGCGATCTGAAAACAACCTCTCGAAGAAATATTAGTTTTTCTGGAGTGCACAAACTTGCATTCAATTTTTACAAAATACAATAAATCCCACAGAAGTACTTTTTGTTATTACCGTTATATTTATTATTTTTATTACAATAATAATTTTGTTCTAATTAATGGCCATTTTATTTATATTAAATAAATATATACGTATATCATACTCAATGCTCGTATTAATTCGTATCTTTAAAAATTATGTTAGTGATCCGCAATATTTAAAAGATTGCCGACTGCTGTTTTAAAGATAAAAAAATTACTTAAAATTTACTTGTTTTATACTTTGATACCCCCTCTTCAGCCACACAAAAAAATATTTAAACCATATTTAAACTTACATTCGCAAGATGTTCTATCTGACGCCAATTTATAACCAAGATTGCATCCACAGTCATGTGACCCTGGGGTGTTGATACACTTTTGATCACAGCCTCCATTATTAACCTGGCATTCATCAATATCTAAAAAAAATGATGTAAATTAATTAGCAATACATTCATTAATGTTATTAATGTTATCAAATTTTTTACATAACAAAAGTAAGTTTACAGGAAAAGACATTTACATCTGGATTCAAATTCACAGGCTAACTAAACTTGTTATCATAACATTTTACTTACAATTTAGTGATTCATAGCTACGACAGATAAGCATTCAATACTGTTGGTTAATGGTTATACAGCTACTCTCAGTTAAAGGGATAAATAAACTCTTTCAATAATTGAAAAATCTGGTCAATATTATCATCTCCTTCACTATTTCTTTATAGAAACTGTTATAAAGGTCTTTGTCCTATGATGGATTACTTAAAGTCAGGCCGTTTATCCTACTTTTTAGGAACAATAAGATCATTTATCTTTAACAACAATCATAATGAGATTCTAAAGATAGATTCCTCCTTAACCACCTTAAAATGTTTTTTTTATCCAGTGAAATTCCCCAAAGCTGTAATAAATATTACAAAATCATAATGAATGTAAAAGATAGGTAATTTATTATAAATATTCCTGCAACTTTATTTGGGTATAATGTAAATCGTCAGGTCAATAAACCCATATATGAAATCTGATTAATGTGTTCAGAGTCAGCTTTATTGTCAGATTTACAGATTTCAAGTACACTCCTCATTAGATCCAAACTTATAAAATCATAAACAAATGTTAACAAAAAAATTCAAATCTATCTTTGTCAGGTTATTAAAAAGTCAAACACTTGATTTACAGATTAAAATGCTGGCCCAGCTTTTACATTTATATGTTTTTTCAAGTACAAAACCAATTTACAATCAATTGTATATATACAAACATTTAATGTGTGGAGTTTACCATTTATATTTACCTAAGAAAACACTTTAGTTAAAATAGTAACCAATGAAAGCCAAGTGCTCAAGGCTAAGAGTGAAAGTAAAACTATCAGGCTAATATAAATCTGATTTTGTCCCAAGCTAAATAATTTTATAAATGTAATTACATGATAACAGTCCAAAGTTATCTAAATCATAAATTCATCTTTTACTTATGGAGGATGCATTAACAAAAAATTGAAAATTCATAAGTTTATATAAACTTAGGCAATTATCACGTGGTCATATATATATATGGTGATTAAACTATTAATGTGACCTAAACATATGCAGAACAGAAATAATTTATATCTTAATTTGCAACTTTACAGTAAATAAGTATGCTCACACCTTAAAGAATATACATAGAATAATATGATAGTGTGCCCAAAATATATGCAACCAATCATATTGACAGTTATATATCATGCACACTTCACTAGAACTATTATCTGACATAAAATTTTTGACTATATATATAATACAAATGCAAAAAAGCTAAAATATACCTGCATAGTTATGTTTAATAAAAAATTATAACTTTTTCAATGTCTTTTCTATCTTAATCCCAAATTCTTTACTATAATGTGGCTATTACATAAACAGCAAAACTACACATCCATAACAAAAAATCCAAATTCCCAAAAAGAGGTCAATTTTATTAAGATCTACAATCATCTCTCTTTTTCTAATTTTGATCTTCATAATAAATGCTATTTCATGTTGGAAAATAGATATGGGTAACCTTGAATATCAATACATACAAAATTCCAATTATCTCCACTCTACTCAAGTCTGAGTAACCAATGACCATCAGATAGCATAATGTTAGAAAATAATCACATCTGCATTGACTAGTTGCTAGTTTTTGCCTTATACTAAGATTCAATGAGTAAGCATTAAAAATATCATGTGATATTACTGGTATTTACAAAACTGTTTTTATCAGCTGATTATAGCAATGCCAAAATTCTAAATCAAATCATATGACTCTCAATTTCTCACTTGGAAATTATATGACCTTAAGCACCAGAAGTGATAGGCTAAGCTTCCATCTAGAAATCTTTTAACTCTTCTGCCCATTCTTATTACTGAAGCAAACCTTATTGGACACATTTAAATATAAATACTTAGAAAACATTTTAAAATTAAGTTGCTATTTTTTATAGTCCTTGGCCTTTAATGATAAGTACGATAAGAAATATAAACAAATCAGAATCTACACACACACACGCACACAAACAGCTTAAGAAAAATCAACTCTATAAAATAGTTGCTTCAGATTGATATTACCTATATTTACATCAATTCTTCAATACATTTAAAAAGAGCAAAATATGTAAATTATTTATTAGAAAATATCTTTACCATCACATTTGCAGCCATCTTTATGGAGAGTATAACCAATTCCACATCCACAGGTGTAAGCACCTGGATTGTTAGTACAGTGTTGAATACAACAGGCGGTACCTAGGCGGCATTCATCAATATCTGAAATCACATATACAAAAAAATTATATTTCTGTAAAATAACAAGGACAGTTTTAATTTTTTAAAGAATAAGATCAAATGTTAAATTAAAACATATTGGTAATGAATGAAGGGGGTGATGTTATAAAATAGCTTCTCCTTGGACAGTGAGGAGTTAAAACAGGTGCAACCCAATGTAAACCATACTAAACAATGGTTTCATTGATTACTATGGCTTGCTCTAGATGGCACTACTGTATGGAGAATTTGGAACATTGGGTGTGAGTTAATTTATGATAATAGTAAGCAAAATAGTTTATTGTTTAAGGCTCAAACAAGATTTTTAGCAACAAGATAATGTGCATGTAAATGGAAAAATATGGGTGATTTAGTCTGCAAATTGTGTAAGGAAGGCATAGAAAATATTAGGCATTTGTTAATTGAATGTAAATGCTTGAAACCAGAAAGGGTACAAATAATGAAGTTATGGAAGAATAAATATGAACAAAATGATTATACAGAAAGTGGGTTATTGGTTTTTATGATGGGTTTGGGAAAAGATAAGGAGGATTTAGATATGAGTTGATAAAGATTATGTTGTGGAAATGAGATGGAGCAGATTATGGAAAAACTTAGGGTGGGGAATGGAAAGCAAAGGTAAAGTGGCTAACAGGTTTCTCTGGGCATAGTTGTCGAAATATTCCTGACTCCATTTAAGGAGAAGTCACAGTGTGTTACATCACATCACATCACAACTGTTTTAACAGCTTGTGTAAGCATAGGAAATGGTGATCATGTGATGACAATGAGAAATATCTATGTGTACAGTATATGCTCAGAAATCCTGTTAAAACATTCCTCATTTCTGAAACTATTTATATAAAATGTAAACTTTTCTATTTACTTCTCCCTATTACCCTTTCCTATTTTTCTCTCAACATTGACACATTTATTTCTCTTCACTCATTTTTTTTTATAAAAAAAATCTTTCTACTTCTTTTATTCCCTTATCCTTACATTTCTCTCACTTTTCATACAAGTTTTTTCCTATTTTTTTTTCAACACCTTTTACAATACAAATTCTTATTCCATTTTGTCTCTTTTCTTTGTGCATCCAAAAATTTCTGCTCTCATACTTTAATATTATCATACATATATATATTGTCATATAATTTTAAATTATTTTAAACTCATATTCATTTTTCATATCCACAATTCATTTTCCATAACTCAATTTTTTTTCTCTTCACAATTGTATTCTCCACCATTCTTATCTCTTGTATATATATTATTGTTTATTTATTTACTACATATTGATTTGAATAAATAGTTGCTACAAGTGTCAATACTTTTAAAAATCTAGAACAAATTAAATGGCCACTATGTACCAGTACTATCAGACTTCTATTAACAGTTTCTAGTTAAAAAGATTTTATCATAGAATAAAATTGGATTGGATTGTTTTCATTTCAATGGTCACATTTTACTATTATCTTCTTATTTAACTGTAATAGTTGGAACATTTCAATGTTTTAAGATTTTAAATCCAAACTAATCAGTTTGTCTAGCTACATAGAATGTGTGGTAAGAGGTCAGCAAATGAGTATCAAAGGGCACACCTTTAGAGCTTAGAATATATAATTGCTAACAATGTAACTTACTTTTTCAACTTTCAAATCATATCTCAAAAGATTCTAGTCTATTCCTTTTCACTCTTTTCTTAATCTTTTACATCTCACTCCATACAATAATACATTTCAATTAACATTTAATAAGCCTTCTTTTTAAGCATAACTTTAATAATCCTTAAAATAATATATCTTTCTTAATGACTCACTTTGTTTTTTTTATCACTATTTCCAATATTAAGTAACTAACTAGTTAAATATTTGTCTGATAGTTTGTGAGGATGATATTTTTGTAGTAATTATACATTGGAGTATTTCATCATTTAATATTAATTGTCAAATATTTGAGAAAAATTCAAACTTTATTTAAACTTTTCAAATATATTCAACTATTAGTAGTAGTACTTGGGTTAGTATATAACACAAGGTTTTGATTGCTATTATTTTCTTGTCTTCTTGGGGGTGTTTCTAGTATGACCTGTGACAATATTAGCATAGAAATCAAATCTGATATTTAGTTTCATAAATACTGAATTTAAGGTATGCTGCAACCAACTAGGTGACTTTGTTAAATAACTATTTGGTTAGAGTTCAAAGTAAGAATCGCAAAGTGAACCATAAAATAATTAAGAAATGGGTAAGACTTTGTTATTCCATTTTGAGCACTGCATCTAGATCTTAGGATCTAATGCAACCCTCTAGCAGCCACCTTTTACCTTATTAGCTAACTATAAAGTGTTGAGTCCAAAATGAAAATAACAATAATGTTTTCAATTCAAGCTTAGTAGTTTGTATAGTCATATAGGTCTCAACTCAGTTCAACATCTGTGATTTTTAATAACCACAATTACCATAAATCATATTGGGCAGGATTAGTGTTAAACCACTAAACATCACATGATCATCATTTTTTGTGCTTACACAAGCTGTCTACACAGAGGCAAAACTCTCCATACAGTAGCACCACTCATTGCAATCCAGAATAATCAATAGATGCAGAAAGATTTGTATATAAAATCCCCATTTAGTGCCTACTCATCTAATATCTCCAGACTAGTTTCGAGCTTGTGGCTTTTATCACTGAGAGTGTTGGATCTGAGAGCACTGCACCTAGATCTTAGGATCTAAGGCAATGCTCCAGCAGCCACCTTTTACCTTATTAGGCTCCGTATGTAAATGAAACGATTAATATTCTTTTTTTTTTTTTTTTGATAATGGGACACAGGCATCTTTTTTATTGATGGAATGTGGATCCCTTGCAATAGCCCAAGCCTTTTTATATTTTCTTTTTCTATCATCCTTTTGGCCCATATTGTTCTTACATTGGAGGCGAAAAGATGTGACAAGCAGTAAGCTCATGATCGAAAAAGATAGGCTTGTATTCGCGGTTAAAGATTTTAAAACAAATTATATTAAGGAGATAAATAACCAGCTTAGAAACAAGATATTATGAATTGGCTATTCGTAATCTCATTCTAACTTTTAAGTTTTAAGATTTAAAACAAATGGTTGTATATATATAAATTTCAATAATTTATCCGTGCGTGCAATGGTCGGATATTCTTTTTAAAAATCTTTATTTAAAAGAAACTAAATTAAAACAAGTTTTCACAGTCTTCGTTTATATTTTTTTTTAAGTAGCTTTTTTCCTAAGTAAATAGTTACGTTTATGTAATAAAAATTGAAAATCTTATAAAGTAGCTAAAATAGTTGAATTATTTTGTCAACATTTCATGCGACTTTTACTCTTTCACTTGAAGGAGATTAATGACTTTGATGAAAGAATAGCAACATGATTCCAATTTTTTTTATCTTTTTTGGACTATTTTTATTTTATTTCAGTTTTACTTTGGAATTAGGTTTCAGAAAGTGAATTTTCGTGTTGATGGTTGGCATATATATCTACATTTAGTGTCAACAGATTCAGGAAAGGAAATTTGGCAAAGTTAGATTTGAAAAGGTTAGAAGTAAATCAAACTTAAAAAGAGAAACAGGAATCACAAATCAATGCTAAAAAATATTTATCTGTGAAAGCTGTTGGAAATAATACAGAATTTCAAAATCAATTTTCATCCGAACGCATTATTATTTTGTTCACTTCAACTTCAAAGTTAATTCACTAAACATATCTAAAATAGACAGAATCTTTTAATATCCTAAGTGGAGTGTGTGTGTGCATGGTAATATGTATGTTCATGTGGATGGTAATATGTATGTTTACAATATATACATATTATCAGTTTCTGTTAAGTGGCTTATGACTTTTGGAATCATATAAATCAGTGGTAGTCAACCTGGTCCCTACCGCCCACTAGTGGGCGTTCCAGCCTTCATGGTGGGCAGTAGGGGTTTTGTCCAACACTGAAGCATTTTCTTTTTTTTTTTAAATTTAATTGACTTTTTAAAAAAAATTTCATAGAGATTTATATGCTTTAGCTTGCTGTAACTCTGCTTTATAAATTTTATAAAGTAAAGCTACTTCCCTACTTTATAAATCACCATTACTGTGGAAACGTGGGCGGTTAGAAAATTTTACTACTAACAGAGATACAAAAGTGGGCGGTAGGTATAAAAAGCTTGACTACTCCTGATGTAAATGATACTATTTCAGAATCATGAATCCTCTTGACAGAATTTATTCCAATCCATCTTTTTTCTTCTCTACTTTCAGTAAACTTTTTATTTTATCTAAGTCTTCTAACAATTTATTTTATGGGGTGTTTCAACACAGTCTCTCACACTTCCATATTTAGACTCGGCAGTCCAAAAATTTATTATCACTACTGTCTTCTTCTGAACAATCCAACTTTTAGTGCACTACATTTTAAAAAAATTTTAATATTATATAATTTAATTATTTATAGGCTGTAAAAGATAGTTTACTATTCACTTCCAGGGCTTAAAATAATTGAGCAATCTATAGATTCCCATCATTCCAGTAGTTATTGGCACAGAATTATTCACTAGATAAGTGAACATAGATGGCCAGCTTTTAGCATGCAACAGTCAAACATGATGAGTTTGTAGGATTTTACCTCTGAATTTAAGATCAAAAAGTCCAATATACTCTTTTTCAAAGCCTGATAATTCTTAGCTGAAACATTGATTGATTTACTTGATGGCAAGATAAATGGATGCATATTTGTTAATACTGATTCTCCTGCATGTGCATGCAAATGTTAATTTTCTTTTAGATTTACATTCATGATAAACAAAGTTCCATTACAGCCCCAATTTCTAAATGGTTATAAAATTGTTATCTAAAGTAGGGCGCTTAATTGAAAGCAGAAAAAAAAAAATAGAATGCCCAGATTTTTTTTCCTGACCTGCAACTGGATGACAATTTTTTATTTAACTATCTAAAACCCTAGATTCTTTCATAATTAAGGAAAATTACATGGATTGGAAGAAAAAACTGCATAATATAAAATAGGACAATTAATTTAAAAAGTGATCTTATTCATTATTATAAAGACATAAGTGGAGTGATATTTACAATAAACAAAAGTTGAAAGAATGACTTTAATGGTGTATCTGAAACAATGGGGAGGTGAATTCAATATAATAGAAAATATCAAATGCAAAGTTTTATCATTAACATCATCATGAAAAAATACAAGATTTTATATAAATATACAGAAAGCCTTTGATCAGCTCAAACAACATTTTATAATTGTAATGAAAAACATTAATGTTAAAATAAAATTAATATGAAAGCATCCAAATCAAGATGTGACTCAACTAGACTATATTTTACACATTGCAATGCCCCTATTAGATTTAGCACAATAAGTGGTCATTAATAAATTAGCTATAAGTAAGTGTTAAGGAAATTCTAAAAAGATAAGAGCCATTAAAACGAAAGATGATATAATAATTTTTAAGTCAGGCTAAATTTATCAATTTTCTAATGTAATAATTTGCTGATCATGAGAACACAGACTTTTTGACAGAACACAAGATTTGATGCAGATTTCTCTCAGGGGTATTCTCTAGATGGCATTGACAGCTTATGAGCTTTCAAAGACCTTAGTAGATAATGAAAATTAGCAGAAAGTAATGAATTCTACATTTATAATATTATATACTATTCTGATCTGCATGAGCACATTCCACTCATATATATAAAACAAATGCATTTAGAATCTAACTGCATATACCTATGATGCAAGAATTTAAAAATTATAAAACACTAACAAATTGAGATTATCAACAAAAATAATAAAAAAATAAAATAATGCAGCTAAATGAATAAATAATCAAATAGCTGTATTGCTAAGAATTCATATGACGTTTGAACGGCAGATTGGAAGAAGTGAAATCAATAAGAGAATCTTACTATAGTAATGTGATGTGATGTACTGTAGCTTCTTTTTAAATGATGTCAAGAATCTCTCAGCAATTATACCAAGAAAAACTCTCCATACAGTAGTTCCACCTAGTGCAAGCCATAGTAATCAATAGAGACTAGAAGGTTTATACATGAAATATAATGCCTACTCATCCAATATCTCAGATTAATTTCAAGGTTGTGGATTTTATCAATGATGAACTTCGGCTCTGACAGCACTACACCCAGATCTTAGGATCTAATACAAGCTTGTGGCTTTTTTCAATGAGAAGCCTTGGATCTGAGAGCACTGCATCTAGATCTTAGGAAATATTGCAATCCTCTAAGCAGCCACATTTTATCTATTTAGACAATAAAGATAGTTGAGTAATAAATTTAAAGCATACATTTGAGTATTTATGGAAGTGTATTCACTTGATAATGCTTCTTCAAAACACAACTTACAATATTTTTTATTTGTTCTTATAAAGATGAATAACGATAAAGTACTAAATTGCTGATTTTCTGATGCTATGATGTATCAGAAGTTATTTACTTCAATAATTTTTTAAAACTTTTCAAAATTATAGTGGCTGCGCATGTTATTAGTAATTTCACCCAGTAAATCTGATGTTTTTTAAGTCTGCATCATTTTTTGAATCTATACATCCAATCCTGATATCAGGAAATGTCTTAAAATCACTTTTTTCAGTCTTTCTTTGATTTAATCTCCTCATACAGTTGAAAAACCTTCTGTCACAATATGAGACTACACATTATTTTGGTTTATACCTTTCACCAACTAATTCAATGCCATTTTATATATTGTGGATAAAATTTTAACCATTCCAGGAGCAAAAGAAGAAATGGGATAGTTGTTTATTTCTTTTCATTATTTCATGAATGGATCATTCATTCTTTTTTTCCTTAAGGATGACTTTTGAAATATGATTTTTTTTTAATAATTAATTATTTTTATCACTTAAAAAGCATTTTCCAAATTCTCCTAGACTTGGCAGAATTATTATAATCACTAGCTTATTCTCCCTTCTTCTTCAGGTGTTGCTGGCCTGACCAGTGAAGTACTAGCAAGAAATTCGAACCTGGATGCTTAGATTCTTGAGTATTGAATTTTAAGGTAATGCTCTAACCAAATGGGTCATCCTGCTTATTCTCCCTTCTTCTTCAGGTGTTACTGGCATAGCTCACTAAGTTAGAGCGTTACCTTAAAATTCAATACTCAAGAATCTAAGGGTCCAGGTTCGAATTCCATGATAGTACTGTCATTGGTCAGGCCAGCAACACATGAAGAAGTGGGGAGAATAATACCTCTCAAAACATTGAGCATATATTAACCTGTTTAATGTACTATTACTAACGATTGAATGTATTTGGAATATTTAAATAAAGTTAAATTTTTCTAAAGACATTCAATACTAGTATTAGATTATGGAAATAGTCCAATATAAAAATACAACTGACTAATCCTTGTTATTTTTATTTTTTTTCTATTGAGACTGAATTCTGAGAAGCTAATTCAAAATCTGAAATCAACAGTTCCTACAGAAAAAAGAGTGTTATTTAATTCGATTTCAAAAAGACACAACATCTTCAGTATATCACTTTTTTATTTTACTGTATGTTAATTGACATTATTTTTACCAATTTTTATTAAATAAATAAGCAATTGAATAGCTTTGTTTTGGGGTTCTTAAGAAGATTCATTGCCAGACTTACCGAGCCTGGTTGTGATCCATTTACCTACACGCATCAAAATCTGCCAATCCATCATTATGCCAAATCATGCAAAACAAAATTTTTATGGATGTTTCATTAATAACATCTCTTTGAAATGTGCCATAACCAGATATTTCAGTTTTTCTGGATTACCCTGATTTGGAGTATCCAAATTCCCATATCTGATAAGAGGCTTCAGGGTTTTTGAACATCCCAGTTTCTCAAAACTAGTTGTAAAAAAAAAGACTGGAAAATATTTTTTCATTTATTTTGCAATTAATAATTATTAAACAAATATTAACTACTACAATTAATATAATATTAATAAAACTTTAGTTCATTCCATGCCATAGCTAGATATCTATTGTTTTTTATAAATTGCTGTTTGTTGCTTCATATGCAAAGATGCCAGATTGTCCCTATACATATTCATGTCAATTACTAAAAATATTCTTTTAATTTCTAATATTGTATAGATTTTTATTTTATAATTTCTGTTAGTTCAAAATTAAAATTTATAACAAATATGCATTGACAATACCATCTTTTAATTGGATGTATCTTTTGAATCTTTGATTCCAAAACTGTTGTTTTACAAAATGGGTCACATAAATTTAGAAACAGGAAGAGGACAACAGGTGTGATAGGCTCTACAGAAATTTTACCCTGCCTAAAAATATATTTACAATTGTTTTTTTTTTTTAACTTTTTTTAAAAAAATGTGGATTATATATTTACAAACCATAAGCTCTCACCTTAATTCTCATGGTAATAAATTTGACAAGTCTATATATTTTCATTTTATTGCAATTATTTTTACTTCTTTTGCTAAAAAGCTTCGTGAAAATCAACAATTTTTCTCTGTATTATTATATGAATATTTAATTTCATCAATCTCTGAAGAATTTTTATAAACGATGGATAAAACTATGCATCCACCATTATTTTAATACTTCTGATTTATAAAACGGGTAATACTCAGAGGAATAAGAGTTATTATATGTCTGTAGAAGATTATGTTTGATTTTTTTTGATAGATTTAATGCATTAATAAATGCTGACTATATAATTATTTTTATT
Organism: Epiperipatus broadwayi; assembly: GCA_028023455.1. Taxonomy (NCBI): domain Eukaryota; kingdom Metazoa; phylum Onychophora; class Udeonychophora; order Euonychophora; family Peripatidae; genus Epiperipatus; species Epiperipatus broadwayi. The sequence goes on along the minus strand of JAQFVV010006284.1, from coordinate 1,479,599 downwards.
TTCAAAATATGCTAAAACAGTTTCAAACATATTATGCTTTCATAAATATGATAAAGATTAAATAAATATTTTAGATCAAAACACATAAAGCAGTTACTAATATTTTTCTATTCTGACAAATTTTGTTTCTTATCTAAAAAAATAATTTCTGTCAAATATATGTGCTTCAAATAGAATATAAATAAAGAATGACGGTACTGTAGTATTAGAGCTGCGACATGAAGAATTATAATCGTTTAATCATTAAATTAATTAGGTTATTAAATCAGAAACATATTTTAAAATCTACATTAAAAAAAAAACAATTTAACAAAAAAAATAATACGGAAAGCATTAATGTGAAGAATAGTTAAAATGCGTGTTTAAATCAAATTGAGTGTGTGTTTGCACGTGCATATTCTGCATAATCTATTTTAATACATTGTACAAGCTTACACTTGCATTTATATATGTAATATATGCGGGATTCGAACTCAGACTTTCACATGACCTACAACTCTCAGTGCCATCTTATATTGCTGACTCACCTGATCACACACATGTTGAAAAGATAAATAATCATCAATATATGTATTTCCTGCTAAACCAGCACTCATCAGTTGGTTCAGATTACCATCTCCACACATATATACAATTAGTACTCAGCTTTATATTAATATAACCAATCTTCATACTTTAATGAGTGTTGGTTTAGCACAAAATACATATATTGATGATTATTTATCTTTTCAACATGTGTGTGATCAGATGAGTCAGCAATATAAGATGGCACTGAGAGTTGTAGGTCATGTGAAAATCTGAGTTCGAATCCCGCATATATTATATATATAAATGCAGGCGTAAGCTTGTACAATGCATTAAAATAGATTATGCAGAATATGCACGTGCAAACGCACACACACACAATTTGATTTATTTACACGCATTTTAACTATTCTTCACATTATTGCTTTTCCTTTTTTTTTTTTTTTGTTAAATTGTTTTTTTTTTTAAATATAGATTTTAAAATATGTTTTTGATTTAATAACCTAATTAATTTAATGATTAAACAATTATAATTCTTCATGTCGCTGCTCTAATACCACAGTACCAGAATGACTTATGTATATAAACACTACAGGTATTGTGACTACTTTGTTTCTTTCTCCCAGTATACATTTATTATATTTGTAAGTATAATAGTTTCTGATAAAAACATAATCACAAGTAGATACACAGATTACTAATTCATATATTTTAACTGATCTACATTAACTCCCCTTTTAAATAGATAAATAAATGTTATGGCTAAAAACTTTTTTTCATGGAATAAATTTTAAAAGTTATAAACAATATTTTAGTGAAAATTTTATTTTAAAAATTTATTGAAATATTTTAAGGCAAATCATTGGTAGCTTTTATTTGAACTCTTTTTATAATGCAGCAATTTATTCTTGATTTGACAAAACTTTCTTACAGTTTCAAATGCCAGCAGACTTCTTCAGGACTTTATAATAGATTCATTCCATCTACTGACAACCTTTTTTTTTTAAATTTCAAATTTTGAACTTCAATCCACTTTCATTCTTTGTAAGACCATATACAAGTTTAGAAAATGCACTCCATTTATTAAAATAAATATAAAGAGTGAAGTCAAAAGAAGATAAAAACTTGCCTGGACCGGATTCAAGAAGATTAAGTGGATCTTGAAAAGAGATCTCTGAAGCTGAATAAAAAGAAAAGTTTTTAGTCAATGTATCATCTCTATTGTATATTATGGAGGAGAAGCATGGAAGCAAACTTAGCCATTGGAAAAGAAAGTAAAACAAAAATAATGCAAAGAAAAATGAAAAAAGGTGTTAACATGACATTAAAAAACAAAAAGAAAAAAAAAGGATTATATAATAAAGTGTAACCAATGTATCAATTCTATTGCCGATTATGGAGGAAAAACCTGGTCACCTAATTTAGCCAATGAAAAACAAAGTAAAAATTAACATAAAGAAAAGTGGATTAAAGGACATTGAACATGACATTAAAAAACAAAAAGAAAAAAAGGGATTATGTAATAAAGTGAGTAAACAAAATTGGAAAAAATTAGGGTCAGCTTATTGTAAGAAGGAATGGTAAAAATGAGTAGCAATTTTTGTAAAATAGAAGCTGATAAATGAATGAAGCCTGGAATAGACATTTCAAAGGAAGGAAGATGAAATTGTTAGATGGAAAGGACAAAGATGGAGAACAATCCAAGTTGGAGAATAATCGCTAAAAACATTTCAGATGGTGAGAGAAAATAACTATTTAATATTTTGACACATGAAAAAATTGTAATAATAAAAATAAATAAAAAAGTAAATATATTAATGATTATTTTATTTTTTTGAAATACTTGTTAATTCATCTTGGAACAAAAGACTGTCGTGAAAAAAAAGAGGGTTGAACAGCTATCTCAAAAATGGGTAATGCAGTTTTAAATTTTGAAGATCAACTGGAGAACAATATTTTCAGATGATAATAAACTAAATAGATGTATTACATTTTTGTCATGGATTGAAGCAGTAACTGTCAGGAAATTCAAGAGACTTGGTAGAATCTCTCTTGTAGTAAATATTGATTTTATAAACATTTTTATTATGATAATTGAATAAAATCACAACATTTCATCATATTGCAGAGTTACAATTTTAAACATATTAGCCATTCATATTATTAAGATAATTGAATTTTAAATTGAGGAATATGCCAGTGCCTAAATTTAAAACCTCTGGCTTTTATCAGTTTTGAGTAATAATTTGGTTAAATAAATAAGCATAATTTGGATTTTGGAGTTTGGTGGCTAACTGTTTGCAAACAAAACACAACATATGTTATGAATCAGACAGACATCCATCATGGTTTGAGTGGAGGACAAACATGAAACAAATTATATCTTTATAAATTTTATTCATTATATTAAATCTTTTTATATGTAGAAACCATCTAAAGTTTACATTCTTAATTTTTGCATAACATCAAATATCCATACATCATTTTCTAAAATGTCAAGTGATGTCTTTTTGCCCAGATCTTATTTTTCTTAGTCTTTTTGTAGTCATGGATCTAGAGGAAAAAAACGTTTAATATTTTTCATAATTAAAGATAAATGTATCTTTGACTCCTATCAGAAAACAATATCAATAATTTAAGAACTTTCAGAACATTATGTTCATTTTAAGGTTTATTTTGAAAGACCTGCTATGGAAAATCTTTGTGAGTTATTGAAACTAAAAAAATGTCTGTCTACATAGTCTATATATCTGTATATATATTATAATAATGTTATTGGATGTTTTATATAGAAATATTTAATGTGTTGAGTTATTCATTTATCAGATGAAAGTAGGAAAGTAGAACTAAAGATAAATGTTAAAAAGACTAAAGTAATGTTTAATAGATTTTCTCAAAATATGAAAATAAAGATTGATTATGATGAGTTAGAAGAAGTTAACAGTTACAAATACCTTGGTCAGATTATTAATACAGATGGAAATATAATGGATAAAATTAATCATATAATTAAACTTGTTTGGAGTGCTTTTGGTAGAAATAACTTGATACTAAAAGGAAATATGCCTATGTGTTGAAAAGGAAGGTTTTTAATAAATGTGTTTTGCCAGTTCTTACTTATGGTTCTGAGACTTGGACACTTAATAGAAGAGCAATACAGAGACTTCAGACTATTCAAAGAAGTATGGAGAGATGCATGTTGGGAGTAACAAGAAGGGATTGATAATGCAATGTATGGGTAAGAGAACAAACAGGTGTTACTGACTTCATTGAAAAAATTAAAAGAGTGAAGTGGAATTGGGCTGGACATATTGTTAGAAGAAATGATAATAGTTGGTCAATTGAAATTTTAAACTGGATTCCAAGAGATTGTAAAAGACCCAGAAAGAGACCATATGTGAGATGGATGGATAAAATAAGAAAGTGTGCAGGGGTGATGTGGAGAAGAGAAGCTAAAGATAGGACAAGATGGATTGAACTTGGAGAGACTTTCATCCTGCAGTGGATTGATAATGGTTGATGATGATGATGATGAATTAGAAAGCACTTTACTTTGAATAATATCTAATGAAAGCCAATTACCCCAGGCCAAGAGTTAAAGTAAAACTATCAGCTTTATTTATTTAAAGGGGAAGTGTGACTGAACTAATATAGTTATTGGGTACATTCAAATATTTTATTAGATTTCAACTAATGATATGCATTGTTTTTATTTTTTATGTTTGAAATTGGGTAATAAAAATGACTATTGTGTATCTTTCTAAGTGTATTTAAAATTAAACGTCTTGAATTATTGCATTCAATAGTGAAGATAATTTTCTTTCCAACTGAGTGCCAAAATTCAAGATTTCTTTATTTAAAGGAGGTAAGTGGCTCTAATAATACAGCTATGAGTGTTTCAAATATTTTATATAGATTTCAGTTAACAGTATGCATATATATAAAGAAAGTAAGAGAGAGAACATTATTTTCTAACATTATATGTAGCTTCTAGTTTTGACTAATGAACCAAATGCTGTTAATGAATATTTCAGCACCCCTTTACTTATTAGACTATTCAACTGATGCAAAATGTTCATTGGGATTAGCTGTCCCAGATGTACATAAGGATTAACAGATATAATAAATATTTCAACAAGGATGAACCAGATTGCAATTCAGATATAACCACAGCCTTATTTGTAGTCAATCTTGTTAATTGAGTCTGGAAATCACATATAATATTAGAAAATAACACAGCATTTATTACATTACAAAGATCTGACTTAAAACTCTTACAGTAAAATTGAAAATGAATAATAGACACTTCATGAAAGTTAAAATTCTCCCATGTGTATCCTGGATAGTTAACACAAATGGCCATTTGCATATGCAAATGGCCATTTCCATTGGCTGACCAATCTAGTAGCAAAAGATATGAAATGTTTTTAACAGCATTTAATTCATTTGTCAACACTGGTATATTCATCATCAGTACTCCTTAATAGAAGAAATATAAAGAAGAACAATATTAATAAATAGCTAGAAAATAAAGACTCTATATAAGAGTATCAAACTAGTCTGGGGATGTTAGATGAGTAAGCAGAACCTTCCTGCATCCACTGATTACAAAGGCTTGGACTTGATGGCATTACTGTATAGAAAGTTTTGTACTCTTATTAACAGCATGTATAAGTATATAAAATGATGATCATGTGATATGTTTTGATGGTTTTAAAATTAAGACTATAGTTTCTCTTGCCTTTTCCCCCACTCTTTATCTAGGAGTACTGAAATACTCCCATATACTAAATGATAAATTATAATAAAATATGAGCAGATATATGTTAAGAGTAACAAAAAGCATTGAAATTGAGACATTTCAGAACAAACAGGTATTATTAATACAATTAAGAGACTGAAATGAAGCTGCATTTGAAAGATGTATTGTTAGAAAAGATAATAATGGACAATTGAAGTCTTAAACTGGATCCTAAGAGATAGTAAAAAATCTAAGAAGAGACTGCATTTGAAAGGGATGGATTAAATAAAATAATTTATTGGTATATATAGAAAAGAGAGTCAGTGAATCAAAGAGATGAAATTAAACTCGAAGAGACAGTGAATTCATCATGATCACAAATGATGATGAATGATAAAACAATAACATGAGACTTGAAACTAAATGAAACTGGGAAAGTATTTTAAATTGATCGTGATAGGTAAGGAAACATAGGTTTTTTTTAAAAGTAAAAGGCCCCCATTTAAGTCATATATACTTAATACTATCAGTTAGCACATGGTAGTATATAGATATCTTACATAAAGAGTAAACAAAAGTAGGGAAAGTGATAAAGACTTATCTTTTTCAAATTGCCTCTGTTGAGGTATAATGGCACTGGATAGACCTTCCTCCTTAGTAAGGTATTTAAAGCTGATTTATTTATCTGGATAGCTGCCTGTCTGTACATTCATTCATCCATTTAACTATTCATTTACCTACATCCAACCATTTATCTAGTCACAAATTTACATGCCTCTTTCTATCTTTCTCTCTATATATATATTTATATTATATTTATTGTTTAATATATAGAAAAGCATATGTTAAAAGTAAAAAAAAAATCATTTTCCACTTAAAGTTTATAATTTTACCTTTACAAGATTTTCCATCTTCTTCTATTTCATAACCCGAGTAACATAAACAAACTGGTCCACCAACACCATGTTGGCACTTATGAGCACATCCTCCATTATCCATAGCACAACTATTAACCACTTCCATTTCAATTCCTGTCAAGATATAAGCATTTACTTTTTTAATAAAATATATAATCATAAATATTTGTGTGTTATTAGTAAATATTTAGTTTTCTTCTTGTCATGGTAAAAATCTTTCGTTCTATTACCATATATAAAAAGAAGATTTTATAAGTGAATCAAATATTTATTAGATTGATATTAAAAATACATATATAAATACTACGTATTCAAATATTCATATTTAAGTTATCTCTAGAAATGAGTGTAAGTTGATTAAAATACAAGTTGATCATCATAAAAGAGATAACATTTCTGTGCAGCCCAAGATATCATCTTCCACATGTGTAGTGTTAAACATGTCTAAATATTGTAATTAATCAATAAAATGCATAAAAAACTATCATGCACTATATATATTTCATTAAACACATTAAAGAACAAGATAAAAAATAAGTCAAAAGATGCCCCAGAATATAATTTGGTGCATGGCACTACCTACTTTATATGCTATTAGACTAGAAAAATATTAAGTAATAGAGTACGATTTTTTGTAATAAATGTAGAAAGTTCATGTTAACATAATTATGTAATAGTAATAATAAAGAGTGCATATAAATATTATAGCTTTCAATTAAACATATGCATTGTATTACAAGATATATATATATTGAACCGGATGCTATCAGATACAATGGTTTCATTGTCAAAAATTAAAACCTTTTATTTTCATTAAATGTCTAAAGTTAAAAAATAAATAAATTCAAAGTTATTTAAAAGTTATTTATAAGAATATGTGTGTTAACATACATACTTGTTGATGTTTAAAATATATCATTTTATTTTATTTTTATAAAATTGGTTTCTGAAATACTTTTCTTTTGCTGCTTGTTTTTATTTTTTTTCAAATTAATTAAAAACAAGCAAACTTTTTAATTGCATTCCTGTTTCTTTTATTTTAATCATTTTAGTTTGATTTTAAAAACGGACGTTTAATTTTGTGTTGTTGTTTTTATATAAAATAATCCCTGGTTAGAATTCTTAATTAGGTTGAGCTGGAGATTAAGATTTGCCCTGAGCTAAGGCTTATAAATTGGAAAATAGGATAGTTAACACAGGAAATAGAGTGTGGGTATAAATAACCCTACAAATTTGGAGTATAGATTATTTTTGGCTAGTACAAGCTGCTTCAAATGTGATAGATTCAGTATTCATTTTCACACTTTGATTATAGCCTGCTGAGATTCATACCATATTGTTAGGAGTTTGGACATTTAATTTCTTTTAAAAATTTGCAGTTGTTTAAAGATTTTGCTTCTTCATGATGTCAAAACTCACTGCCATACATATCCCAACCTTCAACATGCCATGCTAACTTAACCAAAGGATGGATCCCTGACTTCCAGCTGTTCTTCCATCATGCTATGAAAGTCTAAAATAAACCGGATCCCCAATATGCCTCTATCCTAGCCACTATTATGAAGAGAAGACACCTGAAAGGTGAACTTTAAATAAAAGTGTGCACTCACTGAAAAACTATGGGAACTCTGCTTTACCATAAGGTAAAATTTTCTTATTCTTTCCAGAATAAATAAATCTCCTTTAATTAAATCTCCACTCAATCTAAAATGATTGTGATGTATAAAGTTTTATCAATTATTTAATCTAATAATTTTATCTGTATTTGCTTTTCTTTATATTTCTAGTGTGTCTTGGAGTCTTAGTTTTAGGTCTCCAAATTTATTTTCCATTTCGTTTATCAGAGAGTGTATTGTGAGATCATCTTTTATATTCTTAGTATGACTCCCATTATTTTATTAACAAGTGCTAAATGCTTTAGTAGTCTTGTGTAAATATAATTTGCTCATCTGTACCTATTTTATAGGCCCATAATTAATTTTAAATATGTTTAGTTTGCATTTTTTGCAAACTGTAAATCTTTTGGCTAGCAGTTTATCATGTTTGTTATTCTGGTTTTCTTGAACTTAGAGATTTTCTTTCTTATTTTCTAGATTATGTAAGATTGTAATCATATTTTTCTTTCATCTTGTATGTGAAGTCAACCATGTTTACTTCAAATGTAGTATGACATGCAGCAGTCCTGCGGCAATATGATGTCATTAGTCAATAAGCTGGTGATCACTCATCCGTGCTGGTTTCGTTGATTTCCTACAAGACCATATTCATGTTTATATCTCTGAAATAAAAAACTAGAATTGTTGTTCTTTGTAATTTTATAAATTGCCAGCAAGAAGATATTCCATTTTTTTTTAATTTGTAGGTGAGAGAATTTTGCTGCCAAGGTGTTTAATATTTTAATATTTGCTCTACTCATGTGCACTCTCTGATAAATAAGCTTATTCAAATCTAAGTCAAACTTTTATATTTTATTGACTAGATTTACTTAGTTCTATTTTTTTAATTTTAATAAAATTTTCAAATTATTTAAAAATTAATTTGGCTGATGTTTGTCTTAGTGCTTTTATTTTCTCAATTATTTGAACAATATTTAAGATTTCTTGTTTTTTTCCTTGAGTCTAGTTGGTGCAGATCATCATCCTCATTCACTTTTCATCATGGTAATCAAATTTTCCAGATATGCAGTGATCTGGTGGTGCCATCTGTGATCAGAGATGGATTGAGTGACCATTACAATATATATATAGTGCATCATATGGCTGACAGTACAATTGGTTTATTTTAGTTAAATGCTCATACCTTCAAAGACTATCCTGGGGTAAACTTTCTTAAACCTTTACAAGAACTCAAATGTTTGTTAGTTAAGATAATATTAGCTCATGGATGACATGATATAGAATATAAAATAAAGAAATAAATTGTTTAACTCTGTGAAACTGATATTATTAACATGAAAGACCACATGCAGAATCCAGATTTATCAATATATCTAATCTCATTGAGCTATATTAAATCCAAATAATTATCACACATAGTCCAATAGCAGATGACAATCTTTTTATATTGGATAAAGTCATTATTTATTTTGTCATTAAAATTGTTACAAATCATCTATCCACTATATATTGTATTTTAACAGCTGATGTGAAAAATTCATAATTAGGAGGACAGAAGTATTTAGATGTAAGTTTAAGTTTTTACAAAATATGATAAACCTTAATGTATACTTTTTTAATAATATAACCCAAAAATAAAAAAGACTGAAATTGCCACACATAGTAAAATGCATACGTTTATAAAATCACTACAATTAATCAATATAAACTGATATTAAACTGTAAAATAATACAAGGTTCACAGGAACCATACTTTAAGAATAATATAGCTTTTGTAAACTATTTGTACTGATTAATAATATTTGATTATCAAATGATTCATTTTTAATTACAGTTAGAAATTTTACTGCATCTTTTTATAAATGTAGAGTACTGAAGCTCCATCAAGCAGCTCATTGTAAAATTACAAAATGGAATAACCAATATCCAAATTAGGAACCAAAATGACCCAAAGTTTGCAAATACAATCTCATTATAATCCCTTTCACCAGCCAAGCCATGATTTCAAACATTACCAAACAAAATTCAAAATGTGGATTTTATATACATTACATAAATTTTATATTTTAATATCTACTTCCTAAATGCTTGTTGATTTCGAGTTCAGACAAAAAGATATAATAAACATAAATTAATTAAATGCATTGAGCCAGCTTTCAGAAAAAGACTGTTGAAGCTAGCTGAGTGCATTTAATTAGTTTGTGTTTATTATATCTTTTCATGAGTGCTTAAGAATAATGTAGTTTTATGAAAAGAGTAAATATTTTGAGAATTACACATTTCAATACTTGAAAGATGAAAAATACATAATGTGATGCTTTTTACTAGTTATTTTATTGTAATTATTTCTTTATGTAAATATGCACAAAGCATTAATTTAATTGATATGTAAATACATAATGTGACACTTTTTGTTAGTCATGTATTATAATTATTTTAGTATTAATTTAATTTATTATGTGCATAGACTTATGTAATCAGATATATATATATATAATGTCTGTTAATTAAAACAAAATTGTAATTATAATTGAAATAATAAATTTAACGGTTTAAAAACTATTATAAACAATCCTTAAATTTGCAGAAGTACTTTCAGTTAATTTCTTAAACCTGCCTTAACTGCCATTAAATTAAAAAAAATGGGGGGGGGGGAGAGCAAACGTCATCAATTCAAATCCCACGAATCTCTCGAATCTCTTGTATTTTAATGTTAGTATCTTGTCTATTTATTAAATGCATTTTATTCCTATTTATAAAAATTGCCTCCTTAATTTTTCTTTTATTATAGTTGCTCTCTTCATGAAGAATTTTCACATTTTCAAAATCAAATTTAAATTTATATTTACATGTTTTTTCATGATCAAAGAAAACTGAAGGAGACATTAAATCACCATTATTTTTACTTTTTACATGCATATATAACAACTGATGCTCTCTCAATCTCTTCTCAATACTGCACCTTGATTCACCTATATATAATAGCATACAATCACAAAAAATTTGATAAATGACATTACTTTTCTGCTTGACAGGTATGACATCCTTAGAATTATTGACTAATTTATTAATATTGTTTGGAACATAGAATGAAACATTAAACACATTCTTATATATATATTCTTAAAAAATTTCGCTTGTGGATTTGAAATAAATGGAATAGATATCCATTGTTTACTATTAATCTTCATTTCCTTTAAATCATTATACCTTTTTTTAAATTGACATAAAGTATTGTTTATTTGTTCCATTTTACAACCAACATCAAGCAATTCCTTAGCAAATATCTCAATATTTTTCAGTTTATCACTTTGATAATGACATAATTTTTCATTCCGAAACAAAAAAGATCTAAAACTTGCCATCTTATGCATCATTGGTACTTTTGATTTACAATTTATATATCCTCTTTTTTGCAGTAGCTTAATTATTAATTTATAATTTAATATACTGTTATCTCTTGTAATAATTAAATCTAAATATTTAATATTTTTGTCCTGTTCCTTTTCAATAGTCCATTTCAAGCCATTGAATTTATTTAATTCCTCTACAAGCAAATTTATAGTATTAGTATTTCCACAAACAAAAACATTATTCACATATCTTTTGTAAATTTTAATATCTCCAAAAGTACACATATTTAAAATATTACTCTTATATGTAGATAAAACAAAATTGCAAACTTGTGCAACTATAGGCAGACCCATAGGCCAAACTTTAGACATTTTATAATATTAATCTTCAAAAGATGAGACAATGTTATCATTAAAATTTTTTAAAGAATCAACAATAAACTTTATCATATATTTACAAATACTTTTACTTTTTAATGTATGTTCAATTATTTTTATGGAATTCATTCTATCAATAGATCCATACATTTCTGTAACATCCAATGAAGCAATAACATCATTTTCATCAATCATCAAGTTTTTAATACTATTTACAAAGTCAAATGATGAAGCAATAGTATTTTCTCCAAATCCTAAAAAATCTTGTAAAAGCTTACCAATATATTTAGAAGTCTGATACATGAATGAACCACCAAAATCTATCATAACTAACAAAGGATTACCATTTTTATGTAATTTTATATTAAATTTATTAACAACATTTTAAAATGTGCTAAAAATAAAGCTTTAAGTAATAATGCATACTATAGAATGTATCCTTCTTGTGCTGTATGTCCTCGTATTTTTGCAAATATAAAATTACATAAAAAAGGTAATCCTTTGTGAGTTATAATAGATTTTGGTGGTTCATTCATGTATCAGACTTCTAAATATATTGGTAAGCTTTTACAAGATTTTTTAAGGATTTGGGGGAAATACTATTGCTTCATTGTTTGACTTTGTAAATAGTATTAAATATTTGGTGATTGATGAGAATGATGATATTGCTTCATTGGATGTAACAGAAATATATGGTTTTATTGATAGAATGAATTCCATAAAAATAATTGAACATACATTAAAAAGTAAAAGTATTTGTAAATATATGATAAAGTTTATTGTTGATTCTTTAAAAATTTTTGCATCTTTTGAAGGTCAATATTATAAAATGCCTAAAGGTTGGCCTATGGGTCTGCATGTAGTTGCACAAGTTTGCAATTGTGTTTTATCTACATATGAGTGTAGTATTTTAAATGTGTGTACTTTTGGAGATATTAAAATTTACAAAAGATATATGGATGATGTTTTTGTTTATGGAAATACTAATACTATAAATATGCTCGTAGAGGAATTAAATAAGTTGAATGGATTGAAATGGACTATTGAAAAGGAACAGGACAAAAATATTAAATATTTAGATTTAATTATTACAAGAGATAACAGTATATTAAATTATAAATTAATAATTAAGCCACTGCAAAAAAGAGGATATATAAATTGTAAATCAAAAGTACCAATGATGCATAAGATAGCAAGTTTTGGATCTTTTTTGTTTCAGAATGAAAAATTATGTCATTACCAAAGTGATAAACTGAAAAATATTGAGATATTTGCCAAGAAATTGCTTGATGTTGGTTATAAAATGGAACAAATAAACAATACTTTATGTCAATTTAAAAAAAGGTATAATGATTTAAAGAAAAAGAAGATTAATAGTAAACAATAGATATCTATTCCATTTATTTCAAATCCACAAGTGAAATTTTTTCAAGGATATATATAAGAATGTGTTTAATGTTTCATTCTACATTTTAAACAATATTAATAAATTAGTCAATAATTCTAAGGATATCATATCTATCAAGCAGAAAAGTAATGTCATATATCAATTTTTTATGATTGTATGCGATATCATATATAGGTAAATCTAGGTGCAGTATTGTGAAGAGATTGAGGGAGCATGAATTGTTATATAAGTGGGTAAAAAGTAAAAATAATGGTGATTTAATGTCTCTTTCAGTTTTCTTTGATCATGAAAAAACATGTAAATATAAATTTAAATTTGATTTTGAAAATGTGAAAATTCTTCATGAAGAGAGAAACCATAATAAAAGAAAAATTAAAGAGGCAATTTTTATAAATAGGAATAAAATGCATTTAATAAATAGACAAGCTGCTAACATTAAAATTGCAAGATTCATGGGATTTGAATTGATGACATTTGCTTCCGCTTTGTTTTTTATTAATTTAATGGCAGTTGAGGCAGGTTTAAGAAATCAACTGAAAGTACTTCTGAGGTTTTAAGGATTGTTTATAATAGTTTGTAAACCATTAAATTTATTATTTCAATTATAATATATATATATATATATATATTTAATATCTGGAGTTATCCATTTATAATCCCTTAATTAGAAAGCACTTCTACTTAGAACAGTATCTAATAAAAGCCAATTGTTCCAGTCCAAGAATTAAAATAAGACTGCCAGGATGATTGCCTGGGGTAGTTGTCTTTCATTAGAGCTTTCTAATTAATAAATTATATATGGATAACTCCACACATTAAATATTTCCACCAAAACATTCATGAAAACACTATATTACACACACACACATATATATATATAATTATATATATATATATAAAATTAAGAGCATGCTAATAAACTCTAAACAAGCTTTAAAAAAAGCTTGTTTAGAGCTTATTAGCATGCTCTTAATTTTACATACTTGTAAATACAAGATATATATATATATATATATATATATATATATATATATATATATATATAAGTCATGTTACATCTGACTTTATGCTATTACACCTCATAAACATATGTGTATATGTTATATATGTTTGTAAATAATCACTATATAACACAATTGAAAATAATATTAGAAATGCAGATAAAATCTAATGCAAACATATTGTTTCTACCACTAAATTTATTTATAGAAACATTATGTTTGCATTGAAGAAAATGTAAAAGAAAGGAATAATTAGTTTTATATATATATATATATATATATTAATAATCAATGTATAGAAGATTAAAGAATAAAAATAATACTTCACAAAGAAACTTTAGTACATTGTTCTAATAGAAGACTTTATCAGATAAACTAATAATTATTTTCAAATGTATATCTGTTTACTTAAATTATACATTAAATCAAAATTCTAAACATTATTTTAACAAACTTACTGTAACAAGTTTTGCCATCATTTCCAAGCTGAAAACCAGGATTGCAAATACAAGAATAAGAGCCTGGTGTGTTAATACATCCATGAACACATACCATAGATCCTGCTTTACATTCATCGACATCTAAAAAAAGAATAATAATTATAACATATTATATATATATATATATATATATATAATAATTATAACATATTATATATATATATATATGAAGTGGTTGTTCCTTTACTCCCATATTCATTTTTCTATCTGATCCCTGACATAAAACAACTTCATAAAGTGTAAATAAATTCTGCTATATTCTCTTTTTGCAAACAGAAAATCATTAGATCACAAGTTATAAGATTTCTAACTCATATCCTGTTAACTCAGATGCTGCCATTTGTTATATTTATAAAACATTATGATTAGCACTCCCACAAAAAATAATGTTCACCATTTCATTTTATTTTTAAAAAAATTAAATGCATAATTTGACTAGTAATCTGTTTGCAGACAAATTGCAAACCACATCACCATTTGATGAATAACTATCGAGAATTTATGAACATTAAATAAAAAAAATCTTATTGATTAGTCAATCAGAAAGTCATGTGACAATTATACAATAAAAATCATAGATTAATCTCTGATCCAAAATCTTTTGACTCGATCTTTTCAACACTACAAGCATTTGTATTTAATTCAAATAAATATTATATATATAAATACTAGTCTATTTAATATTTACTAATGTGATTTGTCATTACAGGTCTTTAAAAATTAGGTACTACGTCTCGCATTGGTGGTTGAGAGGTCAGCGCGACTGCCTTGCACTTGCAGGCAGTTGCCCGGGTTGCGGGTTCGCGTCCCGGCCGATGCTATGACACTTAAAAAAAAAATTTAGGTATTATCTCTGCACTGGTATCTATAATTCAAAATAAGTAATAAACTGATTTAAAAATTTGGCTGTATAATAAAATTTCACCCATTACCAGCATTGCCAATGAATGTTGGTTTATTTAAGAGTAGACTCTAAGTACTGGATGCACATCCATTCTTTTAAAACATTTATCAACATGGAGTTTTGACTATCTATTGCACATATAAGAGGTAATTTTCTTCCATCTAAATTATATATATATAAACTTATTCATTAACTAACTAAGTCCAAACATTATTTCTATAATAAATTTTCACTACACCACTGTCATGCAAAATGGAGATTGGTTTCTATCTGTTTTTAATATCTTGTGGAGGAGTGTAATCATAAATATATGACCAAAGACATTACACCTCTCCACAAAGTATTAAAAGTGTATAGAAACCAGTCCCTCCTTGCATGAGAGTGGTCTTATAAAGATTACACTACAGAAATATTCATTAAGTGGGTAATCTCTAGTTTAATGAATGATAAGAAAAATTATTAAGTACAAATGTGTTATTACAATAATTCCTAAGCCAGATTTCTGAAAGAATCATTTTTTAAAAATCTTGAAAACAATGCCCAATTTCTTATAATATTGCCAATTTATTGGCCAGACAAAAGATGGGCATTTCCAACAGATTCCACATTTGTATATAGTAAATAAATCAAACATTGATCCTTCAAGTAACAAATAATTGACTTACTTATCTTTTATCAATGTGAGGTTTAGTAAAAGAGGTCATCATTTGATTGACCAATAGATTAGGATTGAGATGAAAAATTAGATATGGTTTGAAAGAATCTTAGAAATTATTCTTTAGGATTGGGACTTATTAATTATTGTAGTTACATATTTATATTCAGTTGCTCTAAGTTTATTTTTTCAGTATTACATATTTAATAACGTGAATTGTTTCACAGATTTACTAAATTTATTAGATTATTAAATGTGTCATTTGTATTAACCTATTCAATGTAAGTCATTATAAATGTGTGTGTATATATATATATATATATATATATATATATATATACTATATGATTATATATATATATATATATATATATATATAATCAACTAGTGTGTAGAGAGTGTAATTGAGAAAGTGTTCTTACATTAGATGTGTTTGCTATCAAAGATAACTGTATACAAATATGAATATGATGAATGTAAATTTATTTATCTATTTGATAAATATAGGGGATTTGAACTAAGACTTTCAAGCCCCTTCACTATCCACACTATTTCATACTACTGATACATATAACCACACACATGCAGAAAAGATAAATCATCACCAATACACTATTTCATGCTAAACCAGCACTGATCAGTTGGTCCAGATTACCATCTCCCATACATATATATAATCAGTGCTCAGTTTATATTAAGATAGCCCTGAACCACTGTTAATTAGTCCAAATGAAACTCATTGAAACATGTATGTAAAGCCTTCATAATGGAATGCCATGTATTTTTGATCCTCAGCGTGGAGAGCCATCTGCCAGTAACTTGATGTCAAATCGAATGACAAAAAATATTTGTTTTCCTTAAATTCCAACAGCAAATCTGTAATTCGGGGTGGCACATCCCAATCAGGTATAGTAATAGTATTTAACTGCCGAGCATCTAAGCATACTCTCATAGAGTCGCCCTTTTTTTTTTACAATTACTAAAGGGTTTATATATGGTGACTGTTGTTTTTTTATAATATCCCATTGTTCCATTTGTTGTATTTGTTTATCAACTTCCTCTTTATATTTGACAGGAACTGGGTAAGACCTACCCTGAAAATGAGTTTCTTCTTTCACCTTTATCCGATGAACATATCCCTTTATAATTCCAGGTTTAATAGTGAATACTTGTTCATTTTTCAAAAGTGCCTCTTTAAGTTGACTTTTCCAGCCCCTATTATTATTATCTAACTCAGTTATTTTACATTCTATTTCTTGGTATGTCATTATTTACCATGTAAGCTACCTTGTTATCACTCTGTCTGCTATATCCACTAAATGGCACCTTTTCATTTCCTATCATTATATTCTTTTCGCTATAATTAATTTTCATCCCGGTTCGGTGCACAAAATCCGACCCCAATATAAGATCTTCTACCAAACCTGACATTGATAATAATGTATGCTGTATTTTTTTTCTTCCCACTTGTACTTCCCCGTATATTTGTATAGGATCTAACTTAACTCTTTTGCCATTAGCCATAGTTATTTCAGACTTTCTTATTGGTAACAACTGTATTTCCCTCTTCTGATCTCTGATTTGATCTAATATTTTATTTGAGATTATCGGCTCCCCGTGTCTAGTAGGGCCTGCATCTCTATTCCCTGTATTTTTACCGTTATCATAGGGCAAGTTTGTTCCGCCATCGTTTGTATTTTCTCTTCTTCCTCAATTACTACATTTAACAGCTTAGGGAGTTGTTCTTGTTTCTCTTCTTCCTGGACATTTTCTTCCTCTCTAAGAACTTCCAATATGTCTTCCATACCTTCACACCTACAGACAGCTAATCTTTCTCGTATATTTTGTGGCAAATTTTTTTTTATAATACTTATAATTTGCCATTCAGCAATAGGATATTCTATCATCCTTCTCAATTTTATCATTTGCTTTAAAAAAACTGTATATCCTACTCCTTCTTTTTTATACCTTTCTAATTCTACCGCTCTTCGCAACTTTTCTTGTCTCTTTACGTTCCAAAATGTATGTATTAATTTATTTTTGTACTGTTTGAAATCATCTGGTCTTTTCTGTAATATCCTCCACCAATCTCTTGCTGTGCCCACCAAATAATTACTTGCTATAATTATTTTTTCTTCTTCCCTTGCCTCGTACATACGAAAACACTCTTCTAAACTTTCCAAGAGTTCGAATAGAGTCTCCTCTTTGTCTCCTTCGAACATTTTTATCTTAATTCTATCCTGCATTTTATCTACAATATTTTAAATTTACTTCCGAAACTCAAAACCCTCCCTTACTGGGACACTAACTCCTCACTCTAACCACCTGAACCTGCCTTATCTCACTTTTACCCTAATCTCAAACCGTTTATTTAGTTAACGAGGCCTACATGTTGAGACAACATTTTCTTAAATTTTACCCACTGCTACCCTCTCTAACAAAACATTTTGTTACCCTCTTAAATTTTACAAGATTTAAGCATACGGTGGCCATTCGAGGGCGCCACTAAGCATTTCTGCCTAGACCGTATTATAAAATTTCTATAATAACAGTTAATTTATTTACGAACAGCAATCACCAAATGCAAATCTTAAAATAATTTTCTTTTAATGGACCAAAAGATTATAAAATGAATTATAAGAATTTATTATAATAAACAAAAAAAAAAACAAATCGACACTTCACTATTGTTGAAATATTTATTACATCTTTATTCTATTTGTTGTTTATTCCCTTCCCTCGTACTAGTCTAATCAAACCCTACCGATCTTTTTTTCTTTATAATCAAGAATTAACATGTATCATTCTCGAAGGAACTTGCGCCGCCACTTTACCAATTATACAATATTTTCATCAAATATCATGGTATATAACTATGAGTGCACTCAAGGGCGACTTACTATAAGAGTGTGTTTGTTAAAAACAAACGCATTCAAACCTCCTCTTTCAAATGTTAAATCTTTTTATCTTAAATTTTTACTTGTCCTTAGATCATGTATACAATTTTTCTTATTTCTATCTGTACATTATAAGAACAACAATCATAAAAACTTAAGGTAAGTTTAATTAATAGAACGTAACCCAAAAAAATAAATAATAAAAAAACAATATAATGTGCATTAATTTGAATTAGTAAATACATCTACTTAAAGACTACATATCCCTCCCTTTCTATTGCTGAAACTTTGAGATATTTGAAGTGGAGGCTTTTCTTTCTTTTTTTAAATTCTATTACGCAAATGTCTCTTGAGATTATAATAAAAAAAGTCTATTTACCCTGATCGATCAGTGTAGATCCTGCATGGGTGGAATATTTCACTTTATATTCATTGTGGTTTGTCCATGGTTTTCTTCCAGTCTGTTCTCCTTGGCTAGCTCTCTATGTCCGGTATTTACAAGGCAGTTCCAGGTGGTAATAGGAAGAGGTTCCCAAGAGGGAAAGTTCTGTTAGATCTAGACACTCAACATTTTCTCCTTGCGATTACTTCTTAATTTTTTAATGTAATTTTACGATTTTTTTACTATTGACGAGTCCGAGCTGAATTTTTAAACTTATAGATTAGGTATTGACCTTAGCAGAAATCCAATTAATTTTAAACAAAAGGAAAGTCCATAATTTATAGTTTTTTTTTTAAAGTCTCAGTTCACATCTTTAATGTTCTCTTCTTTTATTTCATATTTTATTTTAAAATCCCAAAGAAACATTCCAGTTGATCAGCATAATAGATAGCATAAAAATACCTTCACTGTCAAAGCACCAACAATAGAATTAATTGCTTTCTTTTCCCTTCTATCTTTAAGAATTTTTTTAAAGACTAAACAAAAGACAAACCTTTATCAAAAATGTAAGATCTTGATCTAATTTATTTTAACTTCTTAAAACTACATTTTAAAATTAACTAAAAGACTGTTTCTTACGAAGCTCCTCGTAGACATCTGACGTCACTCTAACTCTGCCAGTTCTTATGCTAAAAAATTCATTTGATAGGTTTTGAATAGGTTTTTAAAAGTTCTGTAAGATGGTGACCTCTTCTGATTTATTTTACAAGTAAAAAATATAAAAAAATGCATTTAAACCTAAACAAAGAAAGAACATGAGTTGTGATTGGTTCTTAGCATGCTCTCAGCTGAAAAAGACATTCTGATTGGCTGGAAAGAACAAAGAAACCGCCTGATCAAAGAAAATAAAGAAAAACGCTGAGATTTTCATTTCGAATGCAATTTTCATTATTAAAAAAATATAATTTCAGAAATTAAACTAGTTTTTTAAAAAGAAACTAAAAAAACAAAATTATTTTCGAAAAATATTGAAGATTTTAGTAAAAATATTAAAGAAAT
Organism: Epiperipatus broadwayi; assembly: GCA_028023455.1. Taxonomy (NCBI): domain Eukaryota; kingdom Metazoa; phylum Onychophora; class Udeonychophora; order Euonychophora; family Peripatidae; genus Epiperipatus; species Epiperipatus broadwayi. The sequence continues at coordinate 1,459,263 of JAQFVV010006284.1, read as the reverse complement.
ATTTAAAAGAAATATTTAATTTTCTATAACGTAAAAGTCGACCTTTTTGTTTATATCATAGCTTTTATGTTGCCGAAATTGAATATTTTAGAATAAATAAATAGCAATTTATTTTTGAAAGAACTTTCGTTCTCTTCATAACCTGAAAAATTAGTAATATACTTTTTATAAACGTATCTCAGTTGAATTTAATATTATAGGCGAATATGTTTTAACAATAAGCTTTGTATTCAGTTTGTGAGTTGGCCAATTAAAAGATTTGATTTTTACCTCATACAACCAATAATATAATTAGCGGTTAAAAGGTTAAGTGTTAATTTATATTTCTTTTTTCAAAAATTATGTATTATAAAACAATATTTATATTTTAACAAAACATATGTGTGTGTATATATATGAGCTGATAGAAAAGTACGTGTTTATTTATTTCTAATAAAACAAGTTTTATAAAACAATGTATATATTTTATTTTTACAAAATATGTGTGTATATATGTGTATGAGTATGAGCTGGCAGAAAATACCAGCTCAAGATAAATTGTTCATCCAGTAATAGTATTAATTTTCTACAGTTAATGTGACTTCATATAATCTCACAATCATATGTCTTAGTGGTATCATTGGCTATGTTTTCTAAATTACACTATCTTTTAAAGTTTTGAGTGTACAGTTAGAAGTCTAACTCATGAGACTTAATTACCAATGCCAAAAGAATGCTTTGCTGCATAATGTATCATTTGCAAGATCATATACCCTCTTTCTTGTGCACAGAGAAAAAGTAAAATTTCCATGATTATTTAGTGACTTACTCAGGATACCTTTAATTATCATATAACAGGAGGATAAAATCAAAGACTAATAAATAGCATTTGACAAATGAAAAAAACAAAAAAAAAAAAGGAAAGTTATCATTCAGTAATTTTTTTTTTTTAATATTTGGAAAGTTCAAATATGATTTTTTGGAATATTTTTCATTTTTAAATTTAGATTTCTAACAAACCAAGTTAAATTTATTGAATTCTATTATAAAACAAATATTTAAAAATAAAAATAATATTTGAATTTTTGCTTCCAACTGTCACTAGGTTTTAATAAGAAATAATGACAATGTAGTAGTCGAGAGTAATTATTATTAGAAAAATTATCCTAAAGTAATATTTCCATTTCCCCCCTAAACTTAGGCAAATATTTAATTATAAAACTTTTAAATAAAAATGTTATTATTTACAATGAATGAATGATACTATTGTTCATTTAGTTACCTTCACAAGTTTTTCCATCAGATAAAAGACTATATCCTGCATAACACTGGCAGTATGCCCTTCCACCTTCATTCACACAATGATGTGTGCAGCCTCCGTTTCTTGTGGTACATGGATTTAGCTCTAAAACAAAGCAATTCATATAGATCATTATTTTGGGTTAATTTATAACATTTAAAAATTTAATAATGCTTAATTTGATTTTATGTACATTTTACCAACACACACACATAAAAATTTTAAGATTGAAACAAATTTGTAAGTGGCCATCTTTTATTAAACACAATTAATTACATTGCATTCCATTGTCTTCCATTTACAATAGCAGACAAAAAAAACTTCTTTTGATTAACTTTTTACTTACAAAAACAGCAAATATGGTCAATAATATACAAGTTTCAATATATATTCACTTCTAAAATGTTTACATATTAAATTATTCATTATTCATATATATATATTGTAAAAGAAAAGAATGATAAAAGGAAAAAATTATTGAAAAAGGTAGGAACAGATCCTTCAACATTCAAACTGCACATATATATTACCTTCTTCATATAATATTACATTTATATATAAAGATGATGTCAAGATTTGAATTATTTAAAATCATTAAATAAATGAATAATCAAATAGTTTATTACCCAAGAGTTTATAAAAAATTTGAGTCTTAGAAATAACAGTCTAGTTGTAATTAAATATTGGACTAAATGTATCATACATGACTTTTAGAAAAAAAAATCAAATTTTATTTAAACTTCTTAAATACATTCAGCTGTTAGAAACAGTTCACAGTTTAGTGTACAACAGTTTAATAAAGTTTAAATTTTTCTAAAAGTCATTTAGCCATTAACATAGATGTTGGAAATAGTCAAAATGACACCACAAATTTTCAGACAGATAATATTGCAATTGATGAACTTTGACATTTAAAAATCCACAACTCTCTCTCATTGCACTAAACCATAAAAAGTATTAAAATGTCTACCTCAAATTCTGAAAGTTGATAAATCATGTTTAATAATGGTAACAATGCCATAAATCAGCCATCAGTGGTTTCTAGCATCAGAATTATGACAACATCAGTTATCAAAACTATTAGTTGTTATTTTGAGTGGAAATATTATAAACTTATTTTTCACACACATATCCCAAAACTATTTCATATTGACTTAAAGAATAAATTTGGTTAAAATGCTAATAATTATTATTAAATAACAATTAAAGTTAAAAAAATAGATTAAACTATTTTATAATAAACATTTTTATTTATTGTGCATTAAAAAGCTAAAAATAATTGTTTTCTTCAACTTTTTCTTTAACTACAATTGCATTTTTATATTTAACTTGAAATAAAAGTGTGGAATATTCAGAAAACATATAATTCAACACACACACACACATATATATATATAAACACACACTGAATAATGATAAAGATATGTGTAAGAGATTGTGATCTGGACTAATTGAAATGTGCATCTTGGGGGTAATATATCCATTTCATATCTTTGGTCATATGATTATGCTTACACCTCTTTACAAGGTGTTAAAAGTGGATAGAAAATATTCCTTACCTTGCATGAGATGTCGTAGTGAAAATTACATTACAAAAACATTAGTCATTATTGGATCTCTAGTGGAATGAATGACTAATAATTATTGGTAAACCTATACAGAATATTTTCAAAGGCTAGTGGTATTTTCATTTTCTAAGTATTAAGACAAATTCTACTGCAGTCATATATATATATATTATTGTGAGTGAAAAAAGATGGGGATATTTGAGTTATAACATTTCTGATGTCAGCTTAAAGAAAAAACACGTGCATGGTGGTGGTGCTTCTTGAAATTTTGTTCTTTTTTAAATTACATAACAATTAAAAGCATGACATCAACAGAAATTGCAGCATTCGATACTCCTGTTTATTACCTTTCAAGTGATACATGTTGCATTGATGTCATATAAAAATTGAATTTTTTACAATTATTTTAAAAATTAGATGAATTTTTATTTTTATTTTCTGATCAATTTATTACTTTACACAAGGCAATAAAGTCAAAAAATCTTTATCGGCCTTATAATCCTAATATAATGGGTTAAAAATATGCCAATATTTCAGTTATGAAGGCCTTCAATGCAACATAAATGTAATCGCAGAATATCATAAGTTATTAATTTTAATATTTTAAATTTTTTTTAAATTATTTGATTTGTTTGTGTTTGTATTGTGTGTATACTATATAATAATATATAATATATATTTATGCTCTTTATTATACAAATATTTGAAATACAGTCACTCTTCACATAGCTGGAGTCTAATTGTAAATATATAGTAATACAAGTTGTTTTGCAGAATATTGTTAAGTTATTAATTTTTAATATTTTACATTTTTTAAAATTATTTCTTTGCGTTTGTATTGGTGTGTGTATACTATATAGTATTACATCATTTATGCTCTTTATTATACAAATATTTAAAATACAATCACTCTTCATATACCTGGAGTCTAATTGTAAAACATATATAGTATACAAATTCAAATATAACAAAAGTTGTTTTGCAAAATATCGTTAAGTTATTAATTTTAATTTTTAATATTTAAATTTTTTAAAAATTATTTGATAAATGCTACATTAAATTGTTTGCATTTGTAGTGTTTGTTATAACAAGTAATGATTTACATATATAGCGCAGTGCAATTTACATTTTAAAAACTAATATAATAATCAAATGTACAGAAAGGTTGCAGTTGATAAAGCATTCACAAAATTTACTGGGCATAGTACCGTGTAAAAATATAAACACTTAAAACCAATAAATAGATATTTCAAATGATATTTGTGTAGTAGTAGCCACAATGGTTATGTATATACCACATAGAATAGTACATGTAGGCAAAGAATCAAATTCTGATTCTTGTCTATGCCTTGATACTCATGCTGTGGAGTCAGTAGTTTTGCCATATCATGCATCACATTATTTTCAAGTCTATAGCTAGCAAATGATGTATATGCAAATAAATTATTTCTATGTGGGACAATAAATATAACAAGATAGCATCATGGTGTGCATAAAGAATATAAACATCACTGATGTACACAAAAAATATAAAATGAAGAGTTGAAACTCATTTTATCAGTGATACAGACAGTAACCTACAATATCTAGTTTTAGATAGAAAAGAAGGCAATTGCTATGATGACAAATGCATATCCATCTTCTGGAAATGATTTGTTTTGTATCTTTTATTAGGATGAATTTTTTTCTTGTAGACTACCTTTGAGATTTGTCACCTTTGTGGTACAAGATAAAAATGAAGAATTCTTATGCAAATACTTTTGGAGATTTTGAGGCTATGAATTATCTCAGGTAAGAAGTATTATATATGGTTTGAATGATAATTTTGTGAGGAATGCAAAGAAATTATCAATGAGGATGTAATTTAAAGTTAGTTAATGATAAATTAGTAATTATGAACAAACAATAAAGTAATAATTATGTCAGATGTTGAAATTTTTTACTTCCTTATTTTTTAAATTGTAATCACTATTTGTCTTAACCTTATTGTTTTCCTTGGTTTTTCTAGTTTCTATCAATGTAAAGTGTTTTGCTCTAACATTATTAAAAGTGTAGTTATTGTGAAAATTATGTCTCAGTTCAGATTTTTAAAAATTCAATATGGTGGTCTTGCCGGTCAACAAGTTAAAGGGAAAAAAATTATCCTAGAATACATTTATATTATATTTATTAAAAAAAAAATGAAACCATCATGTTTAATAACAGAGTTCATATTTTGGAGCAGATAAAGAATTTATTAACAGAGATCACTCGCAAATGAGTTGTAGCCATTTTAACTGTAACAATAAAAAACGATAAAAAATATAACCAAAATAAAACAAAAAACAATATACAAGAGAAGAGTTTTGCCATGATTACACAAACCAATATGTGAACCACAAATACATCCATGCATAGAACATGCTAAGTTTATTATTCTGAGACAAAGAACTATGTCAAAAAGATTTTGATAATGGTATATGAAAAGTGAATTTATGAAAACTGCTGTGGGACTATATGCATACCAGTTGGGTCACAATAAACAAACAACATAAAAATTAACTTGACTTTATTATATTCATATAAAATTACATATTAAGATAAGGAAACTAAAAATTAATCCTTGAGGAGACAATCTCTAAGAGTAAACATTTGAAGTTCATATTTTATTTCTCTATACATATTACTTGAAAATAAAAAAAATCTACATCAGATTTTCTAAGCTTTTGCATACACGCTTACATTGTAGTGTGATTTGCACTTATATAGTTAATTTACGTAACTAATTTAAGTTCAATCTATGCTAATTTCTTGCACATTTTGCTAGAGTTAATAGTTATATAAATGTTTTTTGCTAGAGTGAATAGTTATATAAATGTTGTGCGGTAATTATTTTCTGTAAACAACTTTATTCATTTACAATATCAAATATACATATATATCCGTACATTTATTTATTTTTTTAACACTATACACATTTCAAAAACTATTGTTTATTTTAATTTATTCGATCTCGTTTTTTATTTAATATTTAGAAATTGTTTTATATTTAAACATTTTTTTCAAAAAAAAAAACCAATTATATCCAAGCATATATATTTATAAAGAATTATAACCAACCCCTCATATCTATACCACAATCCAGTTGAACTTTAAACCACTTGTTTATAATTGCTTAGCAACGACGAGAAAAAAATGGAAGATTGTATATGTGTAATACTCGCTTCTAAAAAGAAACAACTAAATATAAATTGACAGATTTAAAAAGAAAAAAAGAGGGTTAGTTTATGAAAGAGAGAAAATAGTAATTAAATATCAAGAGTTATAAACAACATAGTAATTATATTGAAATGAGAAGTGCTGAACCATGACAGTAAACTAGAAGTTATTACTAAACTTTTATTTAATATATAGGGTATATGAGCACAGACTTTCACACGACCCACCACTCTCCACTCTATCTCATATCACAGATACACTTGAACACATATATGTTGAAAAGATAAATAATCACCAATAGACGTATTTCATGCTAAACCAGCAATAATCAGTTGGTCCAGATTATCATCTCTACACATTTTTGCAATAAATGCTCAGATATATATATATATTAATATAGCCAATCTTTATACTTTAATGGACAGGTTTCAATGCACTCCACACTCCAACTCTTCAACCATCCATCCAATTGAAAATCTGATGATGGAACGCTCAAAGATCACCCTGAGGCCGAGATTCTTGTCACACCCATTTTGATCTAAAGTCAATCTGACCCCTCATGTACATGACATAATCCATTTAATACATATACAAGGGATGGGCAGACATCCCTACTATGTAATAACTGATATACAGACTTATTATATACCTGTATCAATATATGTAATATATATATGGTATATGTCCATAGATTTTCGCAGGACCCACCACTTTATCTCATAACACTGATACACTTGAATACATATATATCGAAAAGATAAATAATCATCAATGTATGTATTTCATGCTAAACCAGCAATCATAATCTCTAGAGTAGGAGTGGATTGAAGCCTGTCCATCAAAGTATGAAGATTGGCTATCTTAATATATATCTGAGCACTTATTGCATATATGTGTAGAGATGATAATCTGGACCAACTAATGTTTGCTGGTTTAGCATAAAATACATATATTGGTGATTATTTATCTTTTCGACATATATGAGTTCAAATGTATCAGTGTTATGAGATAGAGTGATAGTGGTGAGTCGTGTGAAAGTCTGTGATCATATACCCTATATATTACATATATTGATACAGGTATATAATAAGCGTGAATATCAGTTATTAAACTTTTATTTAAAAACAATGATATATATATATATATAGCATATAAATGAGTTTATATGTTTCTTTAGGTAGTTAAACTAGTTATTCATTCAATAAGTATCTAGCTATTTTTAATTAGGACTTCAAAGCAGTACGATGAATGTGTGAACTTAAAGGTAATGTTCCTGGCTTAAAATTCAACCTGTCACTCAAGCGTTACATGAACTTTTTAAGAAACTAGTCATTTTATTATCATATTTCTTGCTTTGTAAGATATTAGGTAGCACATCTGACTGCCATGCTCACGTCCTGGTTTTCAATCCCCGTCAGATGGAAATAGGAAATATTTCCCTGTATGAGGATTAATGCAATAATAAAGAGATAGATTAAGAATTCAAATTCCTAAATCAAAATTGAACATCACATGACCGTCCAAAAAAAAAGTAATCAACTTAGCATACACTTAAGTTTTTTAAAACAAATCAATTGACTAGCATTGCAAATAATCATTTTTCTTTAACTGTTGACGGAGGGAAATATTTTAACTTACATGGACATCTGTAAGATTGAACCAAGGTTCTTTCCAATTGTTATAAAATGGCTTGCCAAAATATTTGTAAGAACAGAGTAACAGTAAAATAAAATGTCCCAAGTTTGTCACCTCTTTTATAATTGAGCTCTCTTCCTGCTTCATAGGAAATCTTTAAAGCTACATTAGTTATATGCAGTACTGTTCCAAAATATTAACAAATAATAACAGTGGAGCACGACATAAATGAATAAGCATAAATAGAATGCCATTAATGTTGGATAATAAATGAATGGTAGATTGCTCAAAAAGTCACAATACATTTGAGGACCAAAAGTACACAACTGAATTTTGATCCACCAACCTTAAGCTTTTGAGTCGTTCCCTCTATTACTGTGATAAGTTATATAGTAGTAATAATAATAATAACGACAACAACAACCACATGGTTATTATTCAGAGGCATTCTGAATGGCTTAGTGCAATAGTAGAGTGGGAGACTCACGTGGTGCATGAAAAACTAATGAGTTTTTGAGTAATAACCATTTATTTTTTTTATTGTTCAGAAGATCATGTATGTCTACTATAGCATCTAAAGCTTCGATCCAGCCTGCCAATCCATATAGAAGGAATCACTATAAAACATAATATTGGCGAATATTTTATTATATATATGTAAATTTTTTAAAAATACTTAGCTAAACTGGAAGTTTGTCAAGCAAAAAAACACTATATATAAATTTATTTAGATCTAAAAAAGAAACAAAAAAAAAAATCTAAGATAAAAAAAAAACAAGATAAACTGTCTCAACTGTTATCATCCTCTCAAGAAAATCCACGCATCTGTTACAATTGATAATTCTTCAGATTTTTTATTGTTATTAACAATAAAAAAAGGAGTGGAAAAAAATAAATCTATAATTCAGCGTAAAAGGTAATATCAACTTTAATATTTCAAGCTTGAAATTAGTCTAAGTTTCGAATTATGAAAACAGGAGAATAAAAAGTTTAAAACTTAATACAATGCGTCTGTGTGTATGAATATATAAATATAAAAATGAACTTATATTTATATGTGAGGGTGAGCAAAAATACATGTTTATAATTAACTAAATAAATAACTCTTCTTTTTTTCTTTCAAAATTGGCCCATTAATTCCAATAAATACATTATATTCCACACTTATTTTCTTTATAAATCTTGTTTTTTGGATGTTTTTTTTTTCTGAATCGATATATATATATATATCATCATAATCTTTGTCAACCATTATCAATTACTGCAGGATGAAGGTCTCTTAAGTTCAATCCAGTTTCTCCATTCTTTACCCTTTCTTCTTCACATCATGTCTGCATACTTTCTTATTCCATCCCAACTCCATTTCAGTCTTAATTCTTCCAACACTGTCAATAACACCTATATATAAAAATCTGCCTATATTTCAACCATATTCTACGGTCATTTTCTTTATAGTTACTTTTAATTCAACAAATAAATAAGTGAATGGATTTGATGCTCAGAAGTTCATAAGAAGTTAAAATGCTGAAAGTGACAGACCTATGCCAAAACTCATGGACACTGACTTTCAGAGTCTACTGATCTCCCACCATGCCCATCCACACTGGATTTTCAAATCAATTTAGCCTAACTTTAAATATGAATTGAGTGTAAGTGTATAAAAAAATTGACCTTGAAAATGATAATAGAATGTGGTCAAAATATAAATAGAACCATATGCTGATATATAAATGAATGTAACAGCAACAAAAAAATTGGTTCATATAATAAATAAGATATATTAAAAAAATATGTAAAATATAATTTACATACAAATAATATATAATAATAGCATTAATAAATTTGAATGTTTTAGAATGGCATTAACACAAAGTTCCTAGTTTTATTTCTACATAAGAAAAAAAACCAAGTTATTAAATTAGTAAGATATAACCCCATGCCAGCACTGAACTTGATGTGGTTTAGAATTTTAGAAACTATCTGTATCATGGAAATATGATCAAGGGTATTACAAATGAAAGAATAAATGTACTACTAGTGAAAGAAATAAAATAAAAGAATATGACTTTATTACTTGAAGTTCATAAGAAGTTTGAGCACCAGACCTCAAATGCCAGAATTGATCCTGGAACTTTTTGATCCAAGTTGGACACTGTGCCACATTGTATAGGGCATGAATGGAATGAATTATACTATTAGAAATTCTTGGACTAAATTCTCATAACAAATGATTAAATGATTAAATTGTTAACAACCTGCAATCATGTAATCAATCTTAAATATAAGATGTGGCAATTAAACCACCTTCATAAACAATAAGCAATAGAAGCTACCAAAGGTATAATAATTAGAAATTGTTACATTTGAGGTACTGAAATGAAGTTAGATAAACATACTTCAACAAGAGAAGATGAGAGATGAAGAGTTGAAGACTTATACTGGATCGCAATAGATTTTCCCAGAAAGAGACCACATGTTGGATGATGGCAAGAGAGGCTAAGGATTGGTAAAATTAAATTAAACTTAGAACATTAATTTGCAGTGAATCAATAATGGTTGGAAATGATGATGATGATGACTTGGTTAAAATATTCTATTACTATAATTTACAAACTTTCTCTTATTTAACAAAAATGTATACAAGAATAGAACAAAAAGATATATTGTAGTCTTGCGTTGTTGGCCGAGAGGTATCGCAGCCGCCATGCAAGCAAGTAGTTGATTGCAGACGGTTGTGGGTTCGCGTCCCGGCCGATGCTATGACATATGGAGGAAAAAAAGATATATTGTGAAAATAATTCTTTCTTACCACGCCTTGATGTTTCATATATAATGAATATCACAGAAAATTTTTAATTAATGAGTTTCTATTTTATTGCTCTACAGTAACTTCAATAACTTTCATCAGGGAATTTATAACATGCAAATTATATAAATGGCCATCTTTGTTTTTTCCAATGAAATAGACAGTTGAATAGTTGGACCAGTGAGAAGATTGAAGCCTGTCCATTTAAGTTTGAGGAATTGCTATCTTAATATAAATTGAGTACTGAATTGTATAAATGTGTGGGAGATTATGATCTGCCCCAACTGATGGGTGTTGGTTCTGCGAATCATCTATCTTTTTTGCATGTGGGTGGTCATGGGTATCGGTTGCTTGAGATAGAATGGATGATGAGTAGACAGGAAAATCCTAAGTTTAAATTCCTCTAATTACATAAATGGCAATAGTATCTCAAGAAATAATTTTAATTATTTTTATAATTTAAATCTTAACACCAAACTAAATTATTAATATCATTAAAATCTGATCATGAATTAAATATTTTATATTGCCTAAACACAATTATTTTGTACCATTTACTACATACTATTGTTGTAACATTGTCTATTTTATAAGGCAAACTTTCATTTAATATCTTTAAGACGTTTTCTTATATCCACCAAAGGTCATTTCTCCCCCATAAATAACACTTTTAATGATGTTCAACATTGTAGTAGTAATGTAGGCTTCAATATTAACTATATGTTGGACTATTTCCATCATCTGATATCAAATATTGAATGCCTTCAGAAAAAGTTTAAACTTTATTTAAACTTTGAAAAGTTTAGATAAAGTTTAAATCTTTTTTCTAAAAACATTCAATATTTAATATTAGATTATGGAAATAATCCAACATGTAATTAATACTAAAATGCCATTACCACACAAACCTTCAGGTAAACACTAGGCTTCAATATGTCTTATCATATATATATATTATAAAAAGAAAGAGACAATTAATTAAAAGGGAATAAGTCAGCTTTTAGATATTTATTCAAAGCCCTCTTTTGTTTCAAAGTATGACATTATTTTTACCTTTTTCATTTGCAATCCTCTGTTTCTGGTATTTTTTTCTTTTATTAAATATGCTGAAATGTTAAAATTATTTTAAAAGTTAAATCCTGAAGACTGTATAAAAAAGTATTATAAAATCGGTGCATAATTATGTTTATGTATTTTAATTCCACTCATTTACTCTTAAACTAATTATCTCATTAACTTGGTTGGGTACTGCATTATTTTACATTATGACTTTTAAAATTTATATAATACAGTGAGGATTCATTTTGAAGAAATATAACTCACACATTCTGAAGTCTGATTTCAACAACAACAAAAAGATTTTTTATGACTGAGTCAATTTTTCTGAGACTTTACTCACTTATATTTTCTTATGTTTTATGATAATACAATAAAATATTGACACCATACCATTTAAGATATAAAAGTAATCTAGTATTCCTACCTCTTTCCATAATCTCCAAAGCAAAAAATTGTGATTATATATTTGTAGTTTACTGAAGATTTTCCAAAAAATGACTTACTTATGTTACCAATTTTGTTTTTCATATAAGATCGCTTTAAAATATCCAGTTACATACAAAAACAAAAGTCACAGGTAAAAGTTCATGGTTAATTATACAGTATCAAACATTATGATATGAATCCCAGAGGTGAATGATACTCTCCAAACTATTTGCAATACCAATTCTGAATTTATACCATGTTATATAGTGATAGTGAATTTCAAGAGATTGTGAAAAAACTAGAAAAAGACCACAAGTGAGATGGATGGATGAAATGAAGAAATGTGCTGGTGTGATGTGGAGAAGCGAGGCTAGATATTGGTGAAGATCAATCGAACTTTGAGAGAGCTTCATTTTGCAGTGGATTAATAATGATTGAAAATGATGATATAGTGATATAGCTAAACTACTCATTCCAAAAATTTTATTGCATTAGTGTATCTGGGTTAGAAGCTATAACATAAAATGGGGTGTATTTTGTAACTTCATATTCTGTTTTCAAACATCTCCCTGCCAATATAGAATCTTGAAAATGACGTCAAAACATTTTGTAATTCATGAATCCATTGCCAATCATTTAAAAATCTTTCAGTAGCACTGTTGCCCAATTAAAAAATAATAATGATAGTGTGCCATTATGTAGTGGATTAAGGTATAAAACACATGCACATTTTCATAAATTGGGACAACTACTACATTACAATTTTTGTAGCAAATAGCTAGATTCCATCACTACATAATACATTCATTGATTCAGAGATGGCGTTGCACACAGCATGGTGAATTAAAAATAGTTTATAAATAGTATATATATATATTTGATATTATCCAACTAGATATTATTACTTAGAGAATAAAATATGGAAAATTGTAAAATCTCATCTCTCAGAATTAGTCTGGTAAAATGTTGTCTTTCATCGCAATTTCTCTTTATAAGTATGCTTTGAAGCCTTTGACTTGCATTATAGTATTTAAAGACTGTTTTATTTTATGTTTTGCCTATTTATTAATTAAGCCATCATCAGGCAAAAACATGCTAATGGCTTTATGGCTTGGGAGTTTGAGCACCAAAACTGTAAATGCCAGAGTTGATCCTAGGACTTTCCATTTCCCAAGTAGGATGCTAGGCCATGTGTGTGTGCGTGTGTAGTGCTCAGAAGCTCTACTATTTATCATTTCACTGACATTAATTTCATGCTTCAAATTACCTTTTAAATTTAAGACTTTTTTTGCTCTCTATGTGTTTTATACCCTTCCCTTTATAAAGTTCAATATTTTCTGATGTTGAAGCCTTAAAATAAAAATTATTGCATCAAAAGTGTGAATATAAAATAAATAAATATATATGAGCATCATATTTTATATATTGATTTCTGTCTTTATTTTTCATTTATAAATATCCAATAAATATAAGTCATTATACTATAAATAAAATGTTTGTTTGAAAGTTTGCGATGATGGCGTTTTAGTTGTAATAATATGTTGGACTATTTCCATCATCTAGTTTCTTAATTGTTAAATGTCTTTAGAAAAATTCAAATTTTAATTAATTAAACAAAGATACATTCTGCTATTAATAATAACACACAGATTAATGTATAAATGATATTTCCAGTAGTATTATATTTTCTCTCGCTGGCTTGACCAGTGATAATAGTGTAGGAATTGAACCAATGACCTTTAGATTAGTGGACACAGAACTTAATAAGACACTCCAACCAATTAGGTTACTCTTTTAAAGGCAAAAATCAGTAGAAAATTTATGAACTTATCCATGAGAGACTTCCTAATTTCTCCATTTTTCTTAAAGGCAAAACGAATGAGATGCTTCTAAATATTATAAATCATGATATGACATTGACTTAAGGATTTATTTACCACTATCAATAAATTGCTCACGTAACAAAGGTAAATAACCCTATGCATCTACCTAGAGTGAAAATCCATGTTTGAAAATCACTTACGAATTTTATCTTTGAAAATTTCCATTATCCACTATGTTTGATAGATGTTTTATAAAGAGCTTGCAAATAAGCTCTTAGCAGTTGACAAAACCAGTAGCAGAAACCGGTCTGGGATTGAGACTATTCTGCAAAGTATGTTAAGAGCTTATTTGCGAGCTCTTTGTAAAACATTTGTAATGCAAACTTGTTTAAATTAGGTTATGTGACAATCTGACTTGATTTATTTGTAATTTTATGTTTGATAAAATAACAGTTAGTTAGAGTATTACTTTAAAGTCAGTATTCATGACACTAAAGATCATAGGTTCAATTTCCATACTAATATTCTCATTGGTCAAGTCAAGAAAAATACTTAAAATGTTGTGTTATTGAAAAGTTTAAATAAAGTTCGAATTTTTCTGCAAATAAATAAAAAAAACTAGATGATGGAAATAATCCAGTTATGTAATTATAAATCGATAATTATTTTTAAAAAGCTGAAAATTGCTTAGACCAGTAAATAAAGCTTCTGCTTTGATCACATGATCCTGGAATCATGTGATTGAAATCCAATTATTTATTCTATTTATTGTTATGGTTTATTTCATTCATTCCAAAAGCAAATGAAAAGAACAGAAAATATTGATTTGTCAATTACAGATTGTATATTTGTGATATTTTTAACCATCACACAGTTTTGATATATTATAAAGACATAGAAAAAAAAATCTTTCGCCCGCATTATTTTCAAAATACTCCATTTTTTGAACAACCAGGTTGATCAAGAAGTGGTCACAGTAGATCCACTCAACTGATCAAAATTTATTTTGACCCACATAAGCTGGAATTAATATGCAAATCTATAATAGCTTTTAAGTATTAAACTTCAGTCAATTTTTTAAATTAGCAAGATTATTTAATTAATTACAAACAAAAAACTAATTTTAGTGTTATTTACTTCTATATCAGGATTAAAGACTTCTCTGGATAATTAGAAGGTAAAACAATTTAATATAATTCACCAGACCACAATCAGTAATGTTCAAAAATGAATAAGATATTCTTTAGACTTAAATTTCCTCTTTTTTTTCTCATGTGTTATAGCATCACCCGGGAAGCGAACTCGCCAACCCGGGACAACCGCTTGTAAAGCTGCTGTCGCTGACCTCTCGACCACCAATGCTTGACTAAATTTCCTCTTCGATTTTATTTAAGAGTGTAAAAGCATTTTCTTTTCTTTTTAAATCAATTATTTTTAGCAAAGTGAAATAACGAAGTATATAATTGCATGGTGTTCGGTTCACAGAAGAATGTGTTATTATTGTTTGTTTATATTATATTTAAACTTATTTCTCATTAAAAACCAATCTCAATTGCATTAAAAAATGTAATTTTATACGTTAAAGATCTATAACTTATAATATTAATGGAATATGAATACCTAAACCCTCCATCTAACTTATTATGCAAAGAAGATATGTTTATACATATAGTAGGTAAATTTTGAACTATAAAGCATGACAATATAAGTCTCACATGACCAGTTTAAAACAAATACCAAGCTTTCAAACATCGTTAACTACAAATAAGAATAGTTTATAATTTAGGATTTGGAAAATGTATATGAATCATTAAGCATTTTATTTTCACAGTGAGCTAATAGAGGGCGCTCAACTGTCTCTTTATAAAAGTAATGTTAATGCATATATATATATATTGCTATTGTAATAAAGATTGCTGCTAACCTTCACAAGATTTTCCATCAGAGTGTAATCGGTAACCTGGATTGCAACGACACTGGGGCTCTGAACCAGCAGTTTCACTGCATAAATGCTGGCATCCACCATTACTGACAGAACAGCTGTTTTCAGCTAAAACAAGCAAACAAATAATAAATTAAGAAGGTTATAATTAAAGCATTTAATTTAATATTTTTTTATTGTGCATAATTTTTTAATTAAAGCAATTATTATTTTTTAACTGAAATTAATAACTATAGACAGAAATTATTCCGTCTTGATCTATTTTCGTCATCAATTTTTTTCCATTCTTTTGCACAATTCGCAACAGATGGGTCACATTTTCAATATTTACATCAAACTCGGTTTTATCTTCATCACGGAGAAAGAAAACCTGATGTAATCTATTTTCTATTATATTAAATACATTTTTGTAGACCACCCAATATAAAAAAAAACATTAACAAAAGATATAAATATACAAAGAAAAGACGCGTTAAGAATAATTATATATATATGTTTCTGAAAATACATACAAATTATATATGAAAATGTAGATATTCATGTGGTTATTAATCATCATCAATTATTTGTTAAAAGGCATTCTTGCCACAACACTTTCTCAATCTGATCTACCTGTTCCTCTGTTTTCCAACCAATCATAACCCTTTCCATAAATCATCCATCTTTTTTTTTTTTACTTGATTTACTTTTGACCACTCTCTTTAACATAACTCTAATGCCTTTTTACTTTTTCTTTTTGTCACGATTTTTGTAGCCCTAATCCTAATCTCTTCACAGTTATACATTTTAAAAACCTCTAATCATGTAGCCTTTTTTATTTTTTTTAATTACTTAAGCTTTTACGTTACACAAAGCCCCGCTTTAACATTTTTGTAATTACAATTTCGACTGTCAGAAAGCAAAAAAAAAAAAACATATATAATTTTTCGTATATTTTAATAATTTAAAAAAAAAAAATCTTTTTAAAGTTTACAATGAAAATCTATATAATAAGATGTTAGGTGTGGATATATATATAAGCATTCCATGTCCAACCTGCAAGTGACATGCTTCTGAATGACTTATGATTAGTAAGAAAAATAACAAAATATATGTGAAATAATTGTGCTAGAACTACAGAGACAAAGACATTAGGCCATTAAAATAGCAGCATCACCTGAAACACAATGTATAAGATATATCTTTCACAGAAAATGATTGTTCTTCCAATTAAATACTGAAGCTTATAAAATTTCAAAAAAGGACTCATTATTTTTCTCATCACTTAAAATCGACTTTTTAGTTGTTTCTCAATTGAATGTATAATAAACACAATATAACTGTTTTTGCTCAAACAATAGATAAATAATAATAATTGAAAGGCTTTATTGCTCCAAACTTCATAAAAAATTTGAGAATCAGAAAGTAGAACTTGATGCTATCTGAGAACCTTAAACTAAAAAATCTCTCACTTAACCATTGTAACAAACTGCATAGAGTATTTGAAAGATAATTTTTATGTTTGCAATGGTCAAAAACACTCAAATACAATATGGCTATTATTGCCTTCCAACTCTTCCTACATCTTATATATATATTTCTTAGATAATAAAGCGAATAATACTGCAAGTTAGATAAGTATTAATGTAAATACATGAAAGCAGTCAATATTTAAACAATATCAATAACAATGAACAATCTCAATCTATTGTCATGACAACCTCTTTTAAACAATAAAGTGGAAACCTCATTAAAGTGATAAACAAAACCTGTTCTCAAAGCAAACTAAAAAAGCAGTCAACACTTAAACAATATCAATAACGATCAAGAATTTCAATCTGTCATCAAGGCAAACACTTTTAAACAATAAAGGAGGAAATCTACTTTTATATATGGTCTAATACAGTGGTCTTCAACACCCAGTCTGCAGAAGTTTTCTGCCGGTTCATGCTAGACTGGCAGGAAAGTTTGTAATAACAAAATATTAAGATTTTAAACTTTTAATTAATATAAACAATTTTTATTTATTTTTTCATTGCACTTTTATCCGATTAAAAAAAAGGAAACAGAACGAAAACAAAATCTAATCAATTATACAGGGGGGGGGGGAGTAGAATTAAAGTTTTTATTTTTCTAAAAAAATTCAAAATTAAAAAAAAAAAAGTTTTTTTTTATTATACAAACTCCATATATATATATATATATATAACTTCATCTTGATTATTTAACATTAAATAGAGATATTACATTTATCATAATCATTGTCATGTAATTACACTAGCTGTGATATTTCCCAATATTCAGGTGAATAACATTTTATTCTTGCATGTTTTAACAATGAAATAATAAACATAGAAATGCAGGCACATTAATGAAAACAATAGTTATTGTACTGTTTTTTATAGCAGTAGGACTGCACAACTCGAGAAAGAGTGTACAGCATGTGAAGGTAAGCAACACCATTACAATACACAGTAACTAGTGTGTTGTTTTGGTCAGTTATAAAAATTAAGCTCATATAGGGCTAAGCAGTACATCTTTAAAAAAATTTATCTGTAAACTTCTGGTCCGTGAAATCTTATCCTTATTTTTGCTGGTCCACAGGTGTGAAAAGATTGAAGATCACTGGTCTAATATATTTATATAGACCCTAAAGATTGCAATTTGACTACAAAGAATGAAATTATTAATTCCAAGAAGTTTAAATAAACCTCATTAAATAGGTAAACATAACCTGTTCTGAAAACAGACTAACAAATACTTATCTAGCCTTAACATTATTAGCTTTATTATCTAATATATAGTTTAAGTGTGGTTTGAAAGTTATAAATACATTTGAAAATTATAATGTCTGCTTTCAGAAAATGAATGAAGTTTATTTAAACTTCTTTAAATTAATTTCAATATTTGTGGTCAAGTTGCAATCTTTAGTGTCTATATAAATATATTATTAGTGTCTATATAAATAGTAATATGTAAGTAGTACATTGGGTACAATTTGAAAATTGTAATTGCAATTTGTACTGTTATAATTGACTATTTATTAGTCTGCATTCAGAATATGTTATATTTACTTGTCTAAGGAGGTTTATTTAGATTTCTTTGTATCAATAATTTTAATCTGTGTAGTTAAGTTGCAATTTTTAATGTCTATATAAATATATGGGACCATAAATAAAGGTGGGATTCTGCCTTTATTGTTAAAAGAAGGTTGCCTTAACACAGTTTGACATTATTGATTGTTATCTATATTGGGATTGTCTAGATGTTGACTAGTTTCTAATGGTTAATTATAAACCCATTTCGCCTTGAACATTGTTACACTTATTATTTAAGACAGGGGTCCCCAATCCTATCCTCGCGGGCACCATGGTGCCCGTAGACAATTTTATGTGTGCCCGCCGCTATCTGAACACAATAAAAAATTATTTATCTGATACAAATAATTTTAATTTTTAAAACTTCTTGTAAATTATTGTAATAACAATTTTTATTTCACCCTTACTTTGTAATTACTGATACGCTAAAATTAATTGCGTTATGGTGAAACTTTTAAGTTTATTAATTAGTAGGCTTTTTATTTATCTTTTTTATCTATCAGATTTTAAAATTTTATTTTTGAAATAAATATTTTTTTTGTACATTATGTGTATTATTAACAATCATCATCATCAACCATTATCAATCCACTGCAGGATGAAGGTCTCTCCAAGTTCAATCCATCTTTTCCTATCTTTAGCTTCTCTTCTCCACATCATCCCTGCACACTTTCTTATTTCATCCATTAATTTCACATGTGGTCTCTTTCTGGGTCTTTTATAATCTCTTGGAATCCAGTTTAAAATTTCAATTGTCCATCCGTTATCATCTCTTCTAACAATATGTCCAGCCCAACTCCACTTCAGTCTTTTAATTTTTTCAATGAGGTCAGTAACACCTGTTTGTTCTCTTACCCATACATTGCGTTTTTGATCCCTTCTTGTTACTCCCAACATGCATCTCTCCATACTTCTTTGAGTGGTCTGAAGTCTCTGTATTGCTCTTTTATTAAGGGTCCAAGTCTCAGATCCATATTCCCTTTCAAACACATAGGCATATTTTCTTTTAGTATCAAGTTATAATTATTAACAATATCCAACTATAAATTTACATTGAAAAAATAAATGCTGCCCGCCACCTGGTTGAAAAAATAAATGGTGCCCGCACTGGCTGGTATTATAGAATGTGCTCTTAAGTGCAAAAAGGTTGAGGACCCCTGATTTAAGGAGTACTTTGGGTGCAATTTGAAAATTATAATTGCAATTTGTAATGTTATAATTGACTATTTTTTTTTTTCTGAATTCAGAATTCATTATATTTACTTGTTTAAGGAGATTTATTTAAACTTTTTTGTATCAATTTTAATCTGTGCAGTCAAGTTGCAATATTTAGTGACTATATAAATATATGGGAGAAGGAGGTTGCCTTGACAACAGTTTGACATTATTGATTGTTATCTATATTGGGATTGTCTAGATGTTGACTGGTTTCTAATGGTTAAAATATATTAGACTATATATAAAAGTGGATTTCCACTTTTATTGTTTAAAGGAGGTCACATGACAACTGATTGAGATTGATGATTGTTATTGATATTGGAATTGGATAAGTGATATATTAAATACTTTTAATAAACATTTCAACACCCCTTGCCCAACCGTTGCAATCTCATAAAGCAAAAGGGTGCCCAATAAGTCCAGAAATTAGATATGTTAGAAAATGATGCTTTATTTATTGTACAGGGGATTTTAAGTTTCATATTAGTTGTTGGGACTATGCAACTCAGAATAAACCAGATCCTTCACTTTTACAATGGATAGCTTTGAACAACTTGCTCAAGATTATGATGCCATGAAAGGTTATTCTGACAAATATTGCAAAAATCCAATCTGTTTCAGTAAAAATATGTATAATTATCTATTAAACTGCTGGTATTGGGATCTTTTTCCACAATAACCTAGAGACACATCATTCTGCGACTTAAAATTTTCATAGTTTTGAGATAAAATTCAAGAAAGCCAAGATCCACTATATTAGAATTTTTAAAAAAATATATTATTATAATGCTATCCATTCTTTCTCAGTGTGCACATTTAAAAAACACTTAATAACAATTTCTAATGGATATACAACTGAGAATAATGAAAGTAATTTTCTCCAGGATGAAACATAACAAATGAAGCTATTTGTTTACCAAATATTCAGAAATTGCAATTAAAATCAATGTTTTTAAAATTTTTAGAAAAGAAACATGGGAACATACAAAAAAAAATCCAACCATTATGAGATCCAGTCTAAAGTGTGGTTCCATCTATGCATAGATAGATGTTCTAGAAAAACCTAATGTTAATGAAAATAATGCCAATTATACACCAATCTTCTAGACTTAAAAATGAGTATCAAAAAAGCATTAGTAGAGAAAACTACCAGCTTCTCTTCCACAAAACCCTCACACATAAATCTCATAAAATCTGTTGATATTTGTAAAATTAAACTTTTCAAATGTCTTAAACCAAGAAAAGCATCAAAAGAGATATATTTTCAGAGTTTCTAAAACACCTATGATTCAAAAACAAAATATAATTGGTGGAATTTTTAATGGATCTTTTCTGCACATACTTTTTAAAAATTCAGCAGGAATTTACGGCTGCAGGAGTACTTAAAACCCAGTTAACTTAATGGACAAAAATATTATTTAAATAATGTCATTATTAACAATCCCTATAAAGCCTGAAAATTATCTATATTTTCAATTATATGGATGAGATCTTGCACATGTTTTATAACAATGATGGGCAAAGAGTAAATCATAAATTGCATGCAACACCTACTATTTGGTCAGCCCTTTTGAGACATAATAGATGATCAGTGTCACTTTTATTAAACTTTTAAATTATTAAACTATAATAGTATTGAATATACCAATATTAAAACAGGCAAAAACTCTCCATACAGTAGTGCCACTCAGTACAAGACAGAGTAATCAATGGATGCCAGAAGGCTTGTGCATAAAATCCCTATCTAGTGTCTACTCATCCAATATCCCCAGACTAGTTTCTGGCTTGGGGCCTTCATCAGTTAGGAGCCTTGGATCTGAGAGCACTGCATCTAGATCTTAGGATCTAATGCAACTCTCCAGCAGCCACCTTTTAACTCTACTTAACTACAAAGCCATGAGAATAAAATTGGAAAATGCAATAATATTTTCAAACTAAGCTCATTAGCTTATATAGTTATATAGGTCTGAACTCAATTCAGTACCCATATATTTTGGTGTCTTTGGTTCTTTAATAACCATAGCTACCACTATCCTATTAGGCAGAATTGATATCGAACCACTAAACATCATATGATCAAATGGTGATCATGTGATGTTTAGTAGTTTTATATACCAATATTACAATATTTTATTTTATAAATGATTTAAAAATAAACTCCAGATATTGGAAGCACTTTTATTTGGCATCTATTGATTACTCAATCTTGCTCTAGAGAATAGAGCAAAAAGGAGTGATATAGATTTAATTAAGAACACACAGAGGCTAAACTCTCCTTACAGTAGTGCCACTCAGTGCATGCTATAGTAATCAATGGATGTGAAAAGGTTTGTGCATAAATCCAAGGGATATTAGATGAGTAGGCACTAGATAGGAATTTAATGCACAAAACCTTCTTGCATCCATTGTTTTCTCTGGCTTGCATTGAGTGGCACTACTATATGGAGGGTTTAGCCTATGTGTAAACAGTTTGTGTAAGCATAAAGAATGGTGATCATGTGATGTTTAATGGTTTAATTAAGAATAACCTGCTACATTAAATCACCCAAACATTTTAAATATGTACACATAAACATCCATGGGAATTCAAATTTATGCTGAGTGAAACAGTAATGTCCTTGGTCTTTATATAAAGTTTTTTTTGAAAAAAAATTAAATAAAATAAAATCATTTCTAACAGATCCTAAACACAAGTAAAAAGACATAAAAATAATAATTTTTTTTATTATAAAAAACTGATTTAGTTATTTAAATTGCTGATATTTTACAGATTGTTTTCTTCTCTTCCTTGTACATATTGTATTCTTGCTACAAGTTAATTTTATATAAAAAAGATATGTGTTGCTATGTGTGCAATGTATATTTAAATTGTAAAATAGTTCCAACACACTGAAAAGGGCAAAAATCAATATATGCCAGAAAGAGCTTTTTTGTATTGTTATTACATATATACAATTTTTGCTGTTACATAAAAATATTTTATTTTGTATTATAGCATATAATTTATTTATTAGTAAAGTACAATTATTATTTCAGCTTTTGTTGTCCAGAAAAATATTTAAATAGAATGTCTTTTTTTTATTGTCTATTTGTGGTATTATTAACATCAAAGATTATTTTTAAAACCTGCTGAAGCTTAATTTATAATTATATTGAAACCATTGTTCAATAAATAATACTCTTTTCTATGTTATTTGCACTCACAGTTAAAGGTTTTTATTTAATTTAGAATTTCTGTTTGTTTATTAGGATAAAATCTTAAAACCAATTTTAACCTGACTCTATCAAATGGATTATTTTCAAGTTTTGTTCACATGTTGGATATTGATGATAATGCAATATTTCAGGATTGTTCATCCATCTGTTTACTCTAACAGAATTGGAAAGGCTGAATTTTAAATTGCATTTATATAGATTCAGTACATTTCAGTAACATGCAATAGATGATGGTATATTTTTTAAAAATATTTTTTTATTAAATTTTGTGACTAATTTACTAAAAAACATTGATAGTTAATTAAAATAGAAAGAAAAAAAATGAAACTAAATCTTAATTTCTTATGATTTCTCCACTATTACTTGCTTTTTTTCTAAACACTGTCCTCATAAACAAAAAAAAAAAATATTGCAAACAATTTTTAATCCATGCCTATTTCATTCCAAATACTATAAATATGGTGGCATTGTTTAAAAAAATATCCAAATATTAAAAAATAATATATATATAATAATTTTTTTAATCTTTTTATTCAAATTGATGAATTAATAATAATATACTAAAAACCAAAAAAAATAATTTTTTTCTCCCACCACAATTTTAGTTTACTTAATTTGAAATAAAAGCACCTGACATTCACAAATTATTCTAATCCTACTTTTAGAATTGGTAATTGAATTAATTAATTTATGGATGTTACATTCTTTTAATTCAAGTTACTTATAACAACTAAAATTGTAGTTGAAGAAAAAATATGTTTTAATTTTTAAAGCATTATTATTGATCAATTGTGTTTTTTTTATAAAATATTTTTAATATATATTATTTATAATAAAATTATATACAATAATAATAACAAATAACAAAAATACTGCTTATAAGAAATTTGAACATAGTCTGTTATGCTCACTTTGGTTATTCACTCTATCTCACACAACTGATGTGAAAAAGATAAATGATGTTTAATTAATGTATTTCATGCTGAACCAACACTCATCAGTTGATCCAAATCATCATCTCCCACACACATATATAATCAGTGCTCAGTTTATATTAAGATAACAAATCTTCAAATTTTAAAGAACAGGTTTCAATTTATTCCATCCTCCAACTCTTCAGCTATCCATACCATTAAAAATCTGATGATGGAATGACCAAATACCTTGTTGATGCCAATATTATTGTCAAGCCCATGTTGACCATAAGTTACTCTGACCCCTCATGTATAAAACTTTACCCATTTATACAGAAGATACAGGTTGAATCTGTAATATTTGAATACAATTATTATATATATATACTTGGAGTTTAGATGTAATTATAAGGGATTTGAACACAGAATTTTAAGCTCCCTCTTTTTCACAAGTGTGTGGCCATGTATATTGGTTGTATGAGATAGAGTGAATAGCTAAAGGAAGCTTAAAAGTCAGTGTTGAAATCCCTTATAATTACATCTATACTCCAAGTATATATAATGTACCAATATCTTAGCTGTACATATAATAATTTTTGTCTAAAAATTATTGAAATAAACAATTTTATAAACAACGTAAAGTTTAAAATTGATAATGAATAATAAAATCAATAAGTTGTCCATAAATAATTGAATTATAAACTAAGAAAAACATTTCATTTGAAGTAAATAAATGTATAAAAAACTAAAGAGTTATTATCACTAAGAGTACAATTAATTAGAAGGGGGGAGGAGGGTTTGCTTTAAAAATGTTAAAACTAAAAGTTTAAAGATTGAAAGGGGAAGGAAAATTAACTTAACAATTTTAGAAAGTAAATATAAGTTAAAATTATGACAGTTCAGGAATAAATCTTTTTCTCAAGTAATTAAAGGTACTCTCTCTCTTCGTTTAAAATATTAAAAAGAAAGAAAGAAAAGTTGAAACTAAAAGCTTAGAATATACATTTTTTATATAAATTAAAAATATCTCATTTATAATGAGTTGATTTTAGAAATATACATGTGCATAAATAACGAGTGATAAATGTGTGCATGTTAAAAATATTAAAAAGAAAAACAAATGAAAGTGTGTAATTGGAATGTCTCTCCAAGATTTAAATATTGTATGCAGTCATAAGTGATATAAAACAGATTTTGCAATGGCTACTAATTAAAAAATACACAAAACAACAAATTAGCAATGGCTACCAATTGACAACAGGATTAACATCTTATCAAAGGAATGCAATCAAAAACAGTAAAGGAATTTTAACAACAGTTATAGCTGGTGGACATAAAAACCAATTAACAAAGTGACAACAGGTCATCACATAAATAGTCTGGTTTTTCATCAGTCAATCAATTGAGTTCGCAATCAGTTGAGTTCAATCTATCAGTTGAGTTCATTCAATCAGTTCTCAATCAGTTCTCAGTCAGTCTTCTCATGCATTTGTTAATAAAGGCCATGCAATGTTGAGCAGCTTTTAGGAGCATATAATGAGCTCCAAGCCTGTCCTAAATATCAATAGCCTGCCCAAGATGAAAGTAATGCACACCTAATAATCTGAAGCCACCCAATGTCTAACTGTCTTAAAGAATAGTGTCATGAGATAATAAGCATAGAAACCTCCACAAAAACCTCGAATCCAACCAGTTGGAAAGATTTTCACATGAAACAGCAACCAGCAAGAAGACAAAATCCTATTGGAAATAAATTTCACAACAAACAGAAAGAAGTATCCATGTTCTGAAATCCTAGATAATAAATAAAATTTTATTATTTCCATTTCTAATTAATATTGCCATTGCAATCCTTAAAGCCTCCAGAGTCAATTAAAAAAAAACTCTATAGCATGCATAAAGAACTATTATTGATGTGCATGATTTTTAAATGCCATGTATTATTCAATGCTTTTGTTATTTTCTACTTTAGTGTATGAATTTAGAGTATGTGCATGGTCATTATATAAAAATACCATTGTTTATGTTAGTTAAGGTTTATAAAAGTAATTAAAATTAAAATAAATATTTAGTTAAAATAAATTATCTTTAAACATAATGTTTGTTGGTCACTTCTTTTATCACTAATTCTTGCAACAATTTGTTATTGTATTACTTTTGATTGAGCTAGTTGGGATTTTTTAGGTTCTGAATTAGTTTGCCGTTGTTCAAAGCATGTTAATTGCTTTTGTAATTGACTGGTGCCTGGAGTTTATTCCAAAACAAAAAAGTGCTTTGAATGATAGGTGTTGAATTCGGCAGCTGAGAAAATTTGTGTCCTTCAAACATGGTCACATTTATATATTTTTTATATATATCTCTGTCTTGGTCACAGGTGCCTTCTAGGCATTATTTTTCTCTGCCTAAGGGACCATGGTGCAGCAATATTTAAATTGCCTTGGTGTAAATCAAATATATAAATTATAATTGTATCATATTTTTATAAAAGTTCCACAAGTTTATATTTCACACATTTACATTATATGTAAAGAGTTCAAAAGTGCATGTTAGATGTTGTTTACTCCCTCAGTGATTAATAATAAAACCCCACTCAGTTCAATATATATATATATAACACTTGTATTCAAATATTAAAACTACTGGTTGAACTCAGTTCAATATATATATATATAACACTTGTATTCAAATATTAAAACTACTGGTTGAAAACAATATGGTAATGCAAGATAAGTTTTCCACCATTACATTGTTTAAGTTGGATATGATGAAGATGCCTACAGTTATCAAAAAAAATCGAGGTACCAAAATACATAGTTAATGAACTGATTTCAAATATAGATAATTGTTCAAACAGATTGACTTGGGTTCAAAATTTTACACTGACTTGAATCTCTGGTTTTAGCTTGATCGTTATAGAATTTGAAATGGTTGCCAGATGTATATCTGCTCTTCTTCCAACTTTGAATCTTAGGATTCATAGATAAAAGCAAAAGCCAAAAACCAGTCTGAGAATGGAAATTTAAATAATAAGGGCAGGGATTATAAATGCATCTGCTAATCGCTAATTGGTCAAGCTGACACTAGATGTCATTGAAGAATTGCTCATGCTAAACTTCAAGAGAAATACAGTATTCTTTTTTTTTTTAATGCTGTTTTTGTAAGCAAGTAAGTGTTAATGTTCAGTTCATAAAACATGAATTGTAATTTAAAGCGATATTGAATGTTTTTTTTTTTTACTATTGGAAGAAGCTCTAATAAAAGAGTGATAGATGGTAGAATCTGCCACTATTTATGAAAGTTAGGTATAAAAGAGTATTGCATTTGCATAATGTAAAATGGACAAAAAACTGTTATTGTTTATTTATATTAGTACGTTGAAGTGAAAATGCGTTATTTATCATATCTACACATTTGAGCCTTGCAGTTATATTTTAGTATTTTCTATCCAATTATTTTATATGCTTGTTTTATATATAAATATTTTATAAGATGCAATCAAAACTGACATTTTCAAACCTTACTGGCAGATTGTAATTTTAAAATTTAAATAAATAAAGTGATGTAATCATAAGCAAGATAAAATCTTACGAAAAATGTTTTAATGCAATTCCAGTAGCTAGAAAAGAAAAAAAAATATTGAAAAGTTAAAAAAAAAAAATTCGAGTTTTAAAGATATCTTAATAGTTAGTATTCTTACGATTAAAATGCAATTAGGATTGATGTAATAAAAAAGAATATCTAGAAATCTCTTATTTTTTTTTGATTTATAACTGGCAATGGGCTTCCAATTAAAAAATGTCAAAACTGATTTATGACCCTTTCTAAAAAGACACATAGTTTAAATTCCCCTTCCAGGTATATTTATAACAGCTTAAAGTTATGTTGAACGACATATATGTTAAGAAATATACATAATTATGGATGTACATATAAACTGAAGAAAACGGAAAGAGTTTAATATTATTAATGACTGTGTGTATATATATACGAAGTCCATTTGAGTATATTTATATTAGGTCATAAATTCCAACAGTTGCTTATTATATGTAAATTACATTACTGCAGCCTTCATACTTAAAAAAATCAAATAATATCAGCAATGTTTTGCATATAAGCAGTATGCAATAGCCATTTACTGTATAATTGTAGTGTTGCCTTGACAAAGGATTACTGATATTCTATTGACTTGTTTAACCATAATGGTTATGGTGATGAAATTTAGATAGGAACTTACGTATTAGTCCAGCGATACAATTTTAGTCTTCAGTAAAATCATTATGATTGCTAAATATTTGATAGGGTAATTACTTTGTTGTTGAAGAGTATTTTTATATCTACTATACATTCTTTATTAACTTCTAGCAACTACTGACTTAGTTATGCTTTAAAGATGGCCACCTTTTGACACATAAATAAATTGATATTAATACAGAAAAAAGTCAAAACTCTCCATACAGTATTGTCACTCAGTGCAAACCAGAGTTTTTGCCTGTTTTAATAACAGTTGTAAGCAAGCATGGGAAATGGTAGTCATGTGATGTTTATTAACAGAAAGAAGTGTTATTTACAACTTTGTTAAAAACGATTCTTTAAATCTTTGAAAGTTAAATTTACTTACTTAATTAAATAAAACGGTATTATCAAATATTTAGCAATCATAAACAATCATAATTTAGTAAAGACTAAAATTTCACCATATGTATAAATGCATGGTTTTAAAGTAATATAAGTTAAACAAATTCCAATTACAGCATGAATGTAAAATAAGTGCAGGGACTCTACATATCAAAAAAGAACCAGTGGAATAAGCACTACAACAAACAGCTATCACAAAATAGAAGTAATAGTAGTTTTATATTAATTTTGTAGCAGCATATGCTATGTTTTATTTCAATATATAAAAGATTCAATACTTATTTATTCACACACACATACAAAGCACACCAAAGCCATTATCTTCTTGTTTTAAAAAATTTCATTTTAATTATTTTGAAATAGCAAATTTATAATTATGTAATTTTAAATATTAAAATTTGGGCAACTTTTTCTAAATAAAATCAAATGTCCCTGCCCTGCTTAGTATATTATATTATTAATTAATCTTACTCATATGTAGCAATGAAACTCTGCATTTGGGTAGAGGTGCTGCAGTTACTATTGGCTTAAATTCACTCTCTTGCGGCTATCCTTAACATTAGTTTCCCAGTTTTGTGTTTGTTGGATGGCAGAAAGTGGAACTACCTATGTATTGCCTTAAGTTTAAAAAAATCTGAAAATGTTTAAGTACCACATTAAGAACCTAACATCAATGAGCTAACATTGCTGATCGGAAGATTCTTTGTTCTCAAACTAAAAGACCCTTCACAAGTATTCTTTTTTTATTTGACTTGGAAAAAAATTATATTTCACATAGTTTATTTATATATTTATAATTATTTTTGAAAAATATTTGTTTTAGAAGACAAAAAAAAAATGGAAAAGTACAAAGTTTTGCTGAACTAAAAAATGAGTACCTTCACGTTCACTATAGCAGTTAATTTTTTAATCATTCTTTAATAATTATAAGTGGAATTTAAAATTCTACAATAAAATTTCATTGCTTTCTTTTATGATTTAATCATATCTTTCTACCTAATAAGACCCTCTCATATGAGAAATCAAAAAATTCAATTTATATGTATTAAAATTCACATATATTTTATTCTAATAGTTTAATTTCAAAATAATTCTAAAGATATTAGCATATTCAAAAGTGCATGAAATCTAAAACTTTGCGATATTATTTCAAGAAAATATTTCGAGTAAGAACTTGATTTTTTGGAATGTTTATGATTATTTTTGCACAATAATTGTTTAATAATTATTACAAATTAAGAATATATGTTATTACATATTTATTTCACGGTTGTTTTACAATAGCGTGTTGAAACCACCAGAGGTCGTTATTTCTGTGATAGTGCACAGAAATATGCTGTTTAGGTGGCCTACCACTGCTAGCGAGCATTCTACTTCTAATGCGTAAGCCTAAAAATAGTCCGTTCGGTATGGGGTGGCTGCTTGTATCTATTTCTACGCTAATTCACAGAAACATGACATTGAATCTGCCGCAGAAGCTATCGTGTCAGCTTACAGCTCAGATTTGTGCTAAGCATTTTCAATGTGCGATCACATTTCACTTTTGGCTACAGTATCGGGTGAGGGTGTCTGGAATTTCGATTGTCAAAACTATTTTAATATTCATTAAGACCACCTCCCCATCTAACTGCCATCTTTTAGGAATGTCTACTAACAATTATCAGCAGAGTCTCATGTTTCCCTAGCCCCCATTTCCTGCTGAAAAACTTTGGCAAGTGTAGGTTCCAGCGTGATTCGGATGAAATCATGTTCTAAGTCCTGCTTCTGTGAGAACAATGGCGAGCTTCATCGAATGGCTGAAATCGAAAAACTTGCTGTGAATGTCAAAGATTCTCTGACTGCTGCTGCTGG
Organism: Epiperipatus broadwayi; assembly: GCA_028023455.1. NCBI lineage: Eukaryota > Metazoa > Onychophora > Udeonychophora > Euonychophora > Peripatidae > Epiperipatus > Epiperipatus broadwayi. The sequence continues at coordinate 1,428,616 of JAQFVV010006284.1, read as the reverse complement.
AAATGGGTTATCAAACAAAAGAGCTTTGAAGCTGCATGTGTGCTGTTCCTGAACAGCCCTAAAAGTTGCTTTTAATTGCTGTAAATATATTTATGTGGTTTTTGGTAATTACGGTAAAAAGTTGGTCAACCTTTGAGTTGGAGTATTACGTTCGCTTAGGAATTGTAACCACTCACCCCTACCACCTTTCCCAAAGTTGGATCTTTTGGTTATAAATGTTTGGTACTGTTAAATGGAAATCGATTTGGTATTTGTAATTTATTATAAAACAACAAAAATATAAAAAAGAAAAGAAGCTGATTTTGTCATAGAATACCCAACCGCCACCGTTAAAAAAAATGTAAGTAATGAGAAAGAATAAAAAGTAACTACTTTTTAAAATTCATTTCGATTGATATACCCTTTTTTTTTTGTTTTCATTCCAAAAATTGTTATTTGATAGATAGTAGTTTTGGTTAAATGTGATCAACAAAATCAAAAACACACATATAAAAAAAATAACAAAAAACAAAAAATTAAGTACTTTTTTAAATTCAATTTTTTGATTTCTGCATATTTTTTTTTTGTTGTTATTGTTGCATATTCCAAAATTTATTTGATATTACTTTACTTTGAAATGTGATAATAAACAAACCCGGTGGCGGCCTTGTAAACATTATATTTATCTTTGTTTACAAACAGAGCCCACCCTCCAACGGTTTCAACGTGCTATTGTAAAACAACCTTATTTTCTCTATAAATGCTTTATTTTAAATCTAAAAGATTTTTTTCTGAGTAATGTTACCATGGAAATTACAGGGATATCAGTTACAATCTGTTTAGTAATATGTCATCACTCATAGACTGTTAGAATAATAGCTATATCATGCAAGTTGCTAATAAAATTTAAACTTTTAAAGCATAAGTTGATAGATTTATAGATATTGATAATTATTTCTTCACATTTTAAATAGAAAGACCAAATAAAAAGATTTCATTCATTTCCTGAAATCAATCTACTCCTTCTGACAGCTGAATGATGAAATGGTGCTTTGGTTTGATTAAAATCTATTTTTTTTTAAATAATTGTAAAATTCAAATGATATTTTTTAGAATTCATTTTAATTTTTAAACAAAAATATCTATCAAATAATGTCAAATTTATTATATTCTAATATATAATAATAGTTTAATACTAAAATTAAAATTGAAAATTTACAGCAAGTGAAAACAAAGAAAATTCTCAGAGTTTAGTGCAGTGCAGAGGAGTTAGCAATAATTTATTCAAATTTCAGAAATGAAGTTTAACCATTTTGCACTTCGCACAACAGAAAAATGTATTTTGGCCAATTCATCCCCTGGTGAATTTTTTCATTAAAATGCATGCAAAATGATATATTTTAGTATAATAATATTTTTTCCTGAAAATTTTTTGATAAAAGGCACAAAATTCAAAATTCCCACTCTTACAATAGACATAAGTCCTACCCTGACATGTTCAGCCATTGTGTGTTGCCAAAACTGTAAAACATTTGGCATTTTATGACATTGAGGTTTTTAATGATGCAAAAACATGTTTATTTGTGAATTCATTATGGTTCTATATTTTTTTTAAAATGATAATTTGCACTATATTTATTAAATATCAAGAAATATAAATTATTAATAACTTATTTTGCTTGAAATACCTTATTTTCAAAAATATAATGTTATATTAGCAATTAACATAAATATGGCCCCAAGCAAATTAAATTCTAGCTTTGATGTAAACAATCTACATTATATTTACAGTAAAAAAATATCACAATTTTGCAATAAATATTCAAAAAATGTAAACTTTTAAAGCATAATTCATTAGATATAAGAAAAATAAATAAATATTTGTTCATGTTTTTAAAAATAACCAGAAACAAGAAATATTTTGTTGATTTTATAAACGGAAAATAATCTTTCTAGAATCAATGATGTGTAAAGTCTTTGTTTTGATTACTTCTTAATTTTTTTCATATTTACAGAAGCAAAATGTGAACATTTAAAATTTATTTCAGTAGTAAACAAAAATATCTATCAAATGAAGTCAAATTTATTTTTTTCTAATAAGTAATAATCATTTTATTATATATTTTACATTGATGTGTGAGACAAAGAAAAATGTCAGAAAAATCAAAATGTGATAGGGTTAAAAAAATTAAATTGAGTTCATAATAAATTTTTATCAGAATTGCAAAAAAAAAGTTTTGATTATCTATTTCAGCTTATTACTTTATTTATTTGCAAAATTAAAATATTATTTTTAATAATGTTTTTCATTTATAAACTTATATTTCTAGTAAATAAAAATTATGAAAGTACAATATAAATAAAGGTTTAATGTTAACCCTCTTGTGATATACTAGCTTTCTGACAGATTTCTTTGTTCTCATTTACTTTAAGCTTTCAACTTTAACATTAAACTATTAATATTTATCAGAATATAATAAATTTCACCTCATTTGATAAATATTTTTGTTTAAAAATTAAATAAAATTAAAGAAAATCACATTTGACTTTTGGAATTATTTTAAAAATTAGATTTTAATTAAAACAAATAATTCTTTCATCATCAAATTTCAGGTAGAGCAGATTCAATTTGCAAAATGAATGAAATCTTCTTTGTTTGAGGTTTGTTTTAAAAATCTGAACAAATTATTTTTAATATCCAGTAAATCTATCAATCAATTTATGCTTTAAAAGTTTAATTTTTTTTGTAACTTTTATGATATTGCTAAATGTTATAACAGACTGTTGAATAACATCATTTCTAGACATTTGTATTTCCTGTGACAGTAATCTCTATGATAACAATATTCAGAAGAATATATTCTTTTATATGTAATAATATATATTTTTGATTTCCTATAGTTATTAGCCAATAAGTATACTTATAATATGCTTGAAACATATATTGGTGGAGTTAATAAAAATTTTCACAAATAAAGTTTAGCTTAGCACTTTCAGAGTATGTTTACTCCATATTCATGGCCATTATGTATTAAACATAATGAATTCAAATTTATGCAAATCATCTGGTCCATTTTCCAGTTATTGTAAGGCAGGCATCATTTTAATTGATGGCATTTGGATCATTTGCAATGAAATACTCTTCTTTTATTTTTTAGACTATCGTAATATTTTCTCAAAGTAATCTTGCAAAGTTTGAGATTGCCAAAGACATAATAGGCACCCATCATCATATATTTTGAAGATCTGCTTATTTGATTATCCTGACATATTTTGAATTTTTTTTAAAATTAAAATATTAGAAAAAAAAATGTGAATTTTAAAGCTGTAAAAAAAAAAAAACCTTCACAAAATTTCTCAGCAAAGAGTGAAAAACACAAATACAATTTCTTGACTTCTACTTTGAGAAAGTTTGTAATTAAAATAACAACAGTTAAAATAGAAAACTAAAAATATAGTCCAAACAACAGTTGTCAAAAACATGCAATGCAAATGAGTTAAACATGATATGCTTTGTGATGCATATTAATTTTATGCATTGAAATAAAGTTTATTGCTGCAATTTTAATCTATAAATTGGAAATACTGCTCTAATATAAAATGCAATTGAATGAGACCCATTATGATGATTTTTTTTTTTCAAATTAACTGAAACAAGAGATAAAAGTTATTGCTCAACACTGAACTAAATTAGAATTGTGTCCATGTTGTTTGTCTTTAGAAGGAGTTTTGAATGGTTTAGAATAAGATGTACTGATGATTTGAAATTAAAATTATGAACACTGCAGCCCAACTCTGTCATTTATGATATTCTGATGTCACACAACTTTTTGACCAATAAACCATTTAATTGTTTATTTAAGGAAATATGACTTGTAAGTCATTGCTGTTCTTTTAGCAAATAATAGCTGACCTGAGAAGGTAGAATAAATTTGGGCTAAAATGAGTAATAAATAATGTCATCTCACCTCACACAGTTCTTATTGTCTAATTGTTCAACTTGTATAAAGCTACTTAACACAAACAACTTACATGCTTATGATTACAATATATGTGTGGATAATTATACCTCAAAGACAAATCCGATGAGACTAAAATTTAAACAAAATAATAGTGAATCCTTTATAAAAGTTGTAAGAATTATATTTATAAAGCACATACTTGTTACATAAAGTAATATTTATTAAGGCTACAACCTTAAGACTATAACACCTGAAAAAACAACAGTAGGGACCTCTGCAAATCCTTAACACAAGATTTATTTTAAAAAACAAGAGTAGCCACTCTTATCTTCAACCTACTTTTTAAATAAATAGGAGAATCTAAAGCATTTTGATTTGAAAGTGTAAGGCTATTAAATAGCTCACTGATTAAATCCACAAATTCTGTAACACATTAACATTCACAAAATCTTTCGATTTATGAGTCAGTGTTGAGATCTTATGCTTAGAAATCTTTTAAGATAATATAAAGTTGTAATAATTATATTTATAAAGCACATACTCATTACATAAAGTAATATTTATTAAGGATACAACCTTAAGACTATGTGCCTAAAAAAACGATAGTTGGGACCTCTGCAAATCTTTAACACACGATTTATTTTAAAAGACAAGAGCAGCCACTCTTATCTTCAACCTACTTTATATTATCTTAAAAGATTTCTAAGCATAAGATTTCAACACTGACTCATAAATTGAAAAATTTTGTGAATGTTAATGTGTTATAGAATTTGTGGACTTAATCAGTGAGGTATTTAATAGCCTTATACTTTCAAATCAAAATGCATTAGATTCTCCTATTTATTTAAAAAGTAGGTTGAAGATAAGAGTGAACCATTCTTGTCTTTTAAAATAAATCTTGTGTTAAAGATTTGCAGAAGTCCCTACTGTTGTTTTTTCAGGTGCATGGTCTTAAGGTTGTAGCCTTAATAAATATTACTTTACGTAATGAATATGCACTTTATAAATATAATTATTGCAACTTTATATTATCTTAAAAGATTTCTAAGCATAAGATCTCAACACTGACTTGTAAATCAAAAGATTTCACGAATGTTAATGTGTTATAGAATTTGTGGACTTAATCAGTGAGGTATGCTCCCAAATTAAAATGCTTTAGATTCTCATATTTATTTAAAAAGTAGGTTGAAGATAAGAGTGGCCGCTCTTGTTTTTTAAAATAAATCTTGTGTTAAAGATTTGCAGAGGTCCCTACTGTCATTTTTTCAGGAGCATAGACTTAAGGTTGTAGCCTTAATAAGTATTACTTTATTACCTCCTTTTTTTAATAACTTAAGAATAATTTTTAAAAATTGATATAAATGGTTACATTACTACAATTTTTATTTCATTAGAAAGTCTGCGTTGGGCTACATATTTTCCTATTTATGTTAAGTTGGTTACTAATGATACAACCATTTTACTTTATGATTAAGATAAGATTTAAATCTCTCCTATTCAGATAGTGTTTTTAAAAAATTGAATTAAAATATATATTTTAGATACATCTGCATAAACATTTGATCATAAATATATGAAGACCGTATAGAGAAAAGGTTTCATAAAATCCGGTTTTTTTTTTTTTTTAACAGTTTGTGTTTAGCCAACTTTCGACTATTACAAATCATAGATATAGCATAAATTGGAAAATGAGAGTGGGTGTATATACATACTGTTATTTCTAATTTACATAAATTTTAAGTATGAGAATTAATATGGGGGAATAGGGCATCCTTTTGAGAGGGACATGGATGATTCTTTTCTATTGATAGAGCTTTTGTCGCCTGAAATATGGCATGATAAGCACATACTGTTTTTAAAAAAAGGATTTTATGAAAGCTTTTCTTTATATGATCTTCTTATATTTATAATTACATTAGTCTAAATTAAAGCTTATACTTTTATAAACATTTGGTACAATATTGCTGTCAACAAAACAATACAATTATGAACTATAACACTCATTTTAAGCTAGAAAATAATAAAATATATTAATTTTTGAAGTGCCATTTCAAAGTAGATAAGTCCACCGTTATCACAGAGTGGCTATGTATGGAGAATTTGAAGTGCAACATTTTGAAACATAGTAGCGGTTCAAATAAAACAAATACTATCATAAATGTTTTTTTATTAATATAAATAATGAAAACACTTCTTATATGAATTTTATACAACACTTTATATACCACAACTGAAAATTAGCCACCAGTTCAAACTGTTCAATTTCTGCAACAATATTTTCTTCCAACACAATATGACATCTTAGAATCTAATTGAACACTAGATTCCAGAACATATCAATGACTACCATTTTATCACATAATATAATAGATGGTATATTAGTTTAATTAGAATTTTAAAAGAAACTATTTACTCATTACTTTCTTCCACCATAATATAGTCTCATAAAATCACTTCCAACGCTAAATTTCAGAGCATATCTACAGTTATTACTTTGTCACATAATAGTGTTTTTCTTTAATGTGTTAAAAACAGCTAAGTACTCATTTACTGACCAATAATTGAAAGAGTGCTACATTAAAAAATTCTAAAGACAAGCTCAAATAGGTACAGCATATATGTACAGTTTCCATTCTTAACAACTGGTGCTTCACTTCACTAATAGCTGGAATATATTTTATTCTGTAATTAATTCAATTTAATTTTGTTTTGTATAGCTTACTTTAAATAAACAAATAAATCCATTCATATTCAATTCTATTGCATTTTCCACTCTGTCTTTATTATTATCTTGACAGTTTTGATTGCTTGACAGTCTTCATCAGAATGTCTTTTAAAAAAACTTTTTATGAACCATGCTTGAGAGATATTTAAAATGTAAGAAAGTTGGTAAAAGATTTTTTAAAAGTGATTCTGAGGAAAACTGCTAATTGATCAAAACTGTCAATATAATAATAATAAAAGCATTGTGAATAATTTAATCAGTGAATATTTGTGATTTATTTAAAGTTGTTTAATTTTTAAAATACTATGGTTTTAATACATTAAGTTCAGATTACACTTTTTAAATTAATAAATAAAATTTATTTATTTAATGAATAATATTTCTGTAGTGTAATTTTCACTAGGTCACTCTCATGCAAGGTTGGAACTGGTTCCTATCCACTTTTAATACCTTGTGGGAGCTATAATTATAAACATGTGACCAAAACACATGTGAAAAAATATATGATCTACAAGATGCACATTTTGTGCTGAACTAGCCCTCATCGGTTGACTCAAATCACAAATTTTTTACACATTACTTTATTATTGTTCAGTGATGACTTTTGGTTCAGCATGAAATGTGCATCTTTGGGATTATATATCTTTTTCTCATGTCTTTGGCCATATGTTTATGATTACATTCCTCCACAAGGTGTAAAAAAGTAAATAGAAACCATTTTTTACTTTGCATGAGAGTGATTTAGTGAAAATTACATTACTGAAATGTAAGATTTGAAATGCAAGCGCTCTTATACCTGGAACTTAATTGTAAATATAAGGAATTTGAACTCAGACTTTCAAGCAATCTTCAACTACCCACACTATCTCATACTACTGATACACACAGCCACACACATGTAGAAAATATAAATAATCACCAACATACATATTTTATGCTGAAATAGATGACTGGAGAGTTGGAGTAGATTGAAGCCTGTCCATTAAAGTATAAAAATTTTCTATCTTAATATAAACGGAGCACTGATTATATATGTGTGTGTGAGATGATAATCTGGACCAACTGATGAGTGCTGGTTCAGCACGAAATACGTATGTTGGTGATTATTTATCTTTTCTACATGTGTGTGGTCATGTGTATCAGTAGTATGAGATCGTGTGGACAGTTGAAGGTTGCTTGAAAGTCTGAGTTCAAATCCTTTATATTACAGAAATGTATGACTAATAAAAATTATTAGTGTTTATTTGCCCTTTTAAAAATTAAATAACATTTTTATTATTTATTTAAAAATATGCACATCATGATAGAAAACTATCAAGAAACATATATAAAGTGCAACTGCAATAACTATTAAAATTTAATAAAAATATAAAGTCTCTTATATCTATTTTATACTAAAGGTATTTCTGTTAACTGAAGACTTTTTTTAATGCACAGACAGGGTTTCCACCCAATACATCCAATATGTATTGGATGTATTGGGTTTCATTATAAAATTAAACAAATGAACTTCATCAGTAGAGAGTTAAAATATTTTTGTTTTTTAAACACATTATCTATGTTAATTAATAGCACGATTAAATTCGTAATTAAGAAATTATTCATGCTACTACTATTAAAATTTATGTCTCTAAGTAGTTATTTTATTTTGAAAATAATTGAAAACTGAAGTAGTTTTTATTTTTTAATTAAATTATATTTTTTAAAATTTTATAAGACAATAATTTTTAATAGCTTTTTGATATTTTTCTTTACAACTACCTTAATTTTTAATGATTCGTTCAGACAATAATAAACAACGAGGATATAAACAAAAATATGCAGAAGAAAAACTGAAAGGAATCGAAAATACAGTTATTTTAGTATACACAACTCACTAAACGATAAGCACATGTTAAGTTTTTTTTTAAAAAAAAAACTGCTTCAAATAAAAAGAACAAATATGTTGGCTGAGCTATATTTATTTTATTTACGTCTCTAGGCAGAAAATATGTTCTTTCTCTGTAGCAAAACTACATATGTATATCAATAATATATGAATACAAGAATACTTTATATACTTGAAGTTTTAGTTGTAATTATAGGGATTTGAACTCAGACTTTCATGCTCCCTTCAGCTATTCATTCCATCTCATACAGCAAATACACATGACCACACACATGTGAAAAGATAAATGATCTCCAATTTAGGTACTTCGTACTGAACCAGCACTCATCAGTTAGTCCAGATCATCATCTCCCACACATATATAATCAGAACTCTGTTTATATTAAGATAGTAAATTTCAAACTTTAATGGACAAGCTTCAATCCATTCCACCCTCCAATACTTCATCTATCCTTACCATTGAAAATCTGATGATGGAATACCCAATCCCTTGTTGATACTAATATTAGTGTCATGCCCATGTTGACTTTAAGTGACTCTGACCCCTCACATACAAGACCTTAATTAGTCCATTTAAATATACAGAAAAAGAATGGGCAGAATACAAGCTGAATATGTAATATTTCAATATAAGTATAAGAATCACTAATAATAAAAATAAAGTTTGTCATAAGAGAAATTAAAGGAAATCATCACAATAAGTCACATATTTTTAAAAATAGGATATATGTTTCTACATCACAGCTTTTGTAATTAACCTAGATGCAAACAACACTTTTTAAAGTAGCCATCACAGTATGAAAATCTCTCCTTACTTCTCTTTCATAAAGAAACCATAAAAAGGGTATCATTTTTAGGTGCCATCAATTTCTAGATCATGAAGATTTGATTTTTTTTTTTAAATTTTTGTTTTATTTAATAATTAAAATTATTCAAACAGAAGTCATCCTCTGATAATTCATTATTTTTTAAATGGTATAAAATCTCCATGCACTCGCCTGCCAGTAAGATTTTAAAAAAGTTAACTGAATCATTTAAGTTTAGAGTGCATTTGTATATATACCAACTATCACCAACCATGCTTAAATCAGGGCTTGGGGTTGATTTCTGTTTGGATAATTTCAAAATTTTCAATGCTTTATAATTATAGATTTGCATTTATAAGTCATACGAGTCTAATCATAGGTGGCTAAAAATGAGACACAGTTTTTCTCCTGCGATATGTTAACTAAATTTTTATAATTCAATATTTGATTATAACATCAGGCACACAATAGACTCAAGCCCTGATTTAAGAATTGGGATATATACAAATGCACTCTAAATTTAAGTGATTCACTTAAGTTTTTTAAACTCCTACTGGCAGAAGAGTACATGGAGATTTATAATATTTATGAAATAGCGCATTATCAGAGGTTGACTTCTATTTGAATAATTTCAAAATTTTCAGTGCTTTATAATTATAGATTTACTAATAATTAAAAATAACTAAATGCTTATTAATCATAAATATTTTGTGGCATAATGGATTAACTATGGCTCTTGTACTTGCTATCTAGAATGGAAATCTTAAGTCTAAAAATAATAAATTGTATGTGGCCCAAATAATTAACCGTAAGTTCGTTAACAGCACAGGTGAATGCATTACCAGTGGACTACTATATAATCTTAAAAGACAAAAATTATTACTTCATGCATTACAAGAAATCTAAGATATTGACATAAATAGTCATATATATAAGCTAAAAACTACAAATTAAAAACATAATTGTATTTTCACACTAGTGATAATTGCATGAACTATTTTTAAAATAATTTCTGAATAAAAACTTCTCTTGGAAGACTTATTTTTAGTAACCATGATATACAATTGATTATTTGATCATGTGACAATATTTGATAATTATTAATGATAATAGTTTTACATGTTTTTTTTTATATGTCAAAGCGTTGACCGGGAGGCAAAACTGGGCCAGCTGCTTGGAAGGCAGCTATGCTAACCACTAGGCCATTAATGCTTGACATTGTTTAAGACCTTTTAGCTATTGCTAACATAAATTTAGCCTTGTCCCTACAAATGGTTAAAGATGGGACTTGTTCACAGAAATAGTCTTTTAACGATAGTGCTTCTCATCTATTGGTATAATTCTTATTAACATCTTTCATTACAACAGAATCTCATGGATAAGTATATGAAATTTTTATTGACTGTGGTCTTTGGTGGGCTGGCTCAGTTGATTAGAGCATTACCCTGAAAATTCAATACTCAAGAATCTAAAAATCTAGGTTCAAATCCCATGCTAGTACTGTCACTGGTCAGGCCAACAATGTGAAGAAAAGGGGAGAATAAGCAGGATGGCTCAGTTAGAGTATTACCTTAAAATTCAATACTCAAAAGTCTAAGGATCCAGGTTTGATTCCCATGCTAGGATTGTCACTGGTCAGGCCAGCAACACCTAAAAAACAAGGGAAAATAATACCTCTTGAAACATTATGCATACTAACATATTTGGTGTGCTATTACTAACAGTTGAATGTATTTGGAATATTTAAGTACAGTTAAATTTTTATAAAGACACTCAATATTCATATTAGATTATGGAAATAGTCCAATATATAAATAAACTAAAACATTATCATCACAAACCTTCAGGAAAACACATAATGATGTTTTACTATGCTTGTTAGATCTTAAGTTTGCTACAGTTAGCTTTCATGTCAAATTTTTGAAATACTCTGCATGAATAATGTTGGAGAAGAATCACTGATCATGATAAATAGCAATTCTGCAAATATTTTATCTGCCTCTGAGTTTTCCTTGCTTTAAGAATGGCTTATTTGCTTATGCTTAATTAAAGAGTTGGTGTGAAACAGAAACTTGTAACTCAATTTCAGTGTGAAGACTTATCCAGCTTTTGCTAATTTTGAGTTTAAGATATTTGATATAAAAGATTGGAAAACCCAATGGCAGTGCCAATAATAATATAATATATAATCATCATTGTGTTATCTGTTAAAAGGACATTCTGCTTATCAATGTGACCACTGTTTCTAGCCTTCATGATTAAAGTTGAGAGAGTAAAAACACAGAAGAGAGTACTTGCTATTAAAACTATATTATTTTAGTTATATTTAAAACTTCCACTCTATTGCAGATTTTTAAAACATGTGAATAAAAATATCCGAGAGAGATGAATGCCTTCTAAGATTCACTGTATTCTGAAGAAATGCTTTTCAATTAGCCCCTAGTCTCATATATGTCATTATTTGTTCAATAAAGTGAAGCAGTGAACTATACTGTATTCAGTTATAGACTATTCAATAAAAATATAATTAAAAAAACAATTAAAACTGTAAATAAATGAAAAAGCATTAAAAGTAATAAATTTAATACACTTTACAATACATAAGTAATAATATTTCCATCACCAAGTGCTATAAGTGATCACATTTAAAAGTAAATAAATTAAAATTTGTAAATATATTTTACAATGTATCTTGAACTGCTATACATGATTATATTTATTAACAGAATAATAGCAAGAAACATAACTTTATATTAACAGCTTTAACTCATTCTGTAATCATCACTTATAATGTTTTTCCAATTTTCCATTTATTTTATAGGAAAATGGTAGTAAATAATGCTACCATATTAAGATTTTTTTAGAACTAATAAATCAATTATATTTAAACTTAATGCTATTATACCCTCAGAAGATACTGATTAAGTATTTTTTGTTTTCTCAAAGAGAACACTTGTCATCTATTTGACAATTCTATTCCTTCATTTTAATTTTGCAAATGAAACCATATTATTTTCTATACTTTTTTTTACACACTTGTCATTTTTTTCACAAAATATTTGTGTAATATTAATTATTTTAGAAGAATGACTCAGATTTTATTAGAAAATATTTACTTTTACAAGAAGACCATTTAAAAAAAATCAATTATCATGGCTGTAATTTGTAATTGGATGGCAAAAATACATTTTAACTGCTATAGAATTATTCTTGTCAATTATAAATAGAAATTTATTTTTTTAAAAACTTTCATTTACTTTAATAATTTGATGAAATATTAATTTGTGTTTTAGAAACTAAACTAAAACAAATATAATTTTAAAAGACAAATATATTTTTACTGTTGTTTTTGTAACTGACCAATCAAAAGTTGGACATTTAATTCAATTTGCCTATAAAGATTCTTAAAATTAAATGACACAGTAAAGGTTAATAATATTTTTTAGGATTATATTGAAAGCATATACATTTTGTTATTTTTTATTATCCTTTCAGAATTTAATGTGAAATATTTCCCATAATAAAATATGTTCTAAGTGTAATGCTAAAAGGTTTACAAAATTTTAGAATATACAGAAAGTTGATACTAATGAAAAAACATCAAAACAATTAGAGAGATCATAATTTTGTGATAACAAAACAATTATTGCATTTCTATGTAAAAAAAGTTATTGAAAAAAAAAATTTCCCAGAGCATATTTAATAGTGATGAAGGTCAGACACTTCACTATTACTTTATTGAAAAAATAAAGATCTGGTATAATTAGTTTCTTCTTTTTCTTCTTATTATTTATTACTATTATTATTATTTTGGTGAGTGAATGAATAAACACAACCTCAGTAAAATATATGAAAATGTGTCCCCTCAATTTATTATTAATAATTATGTTATTAATATGCTAAAATTTTGTTTATACTATAATTTATATATGCATATTATACCTATAAAAAGAGTTTGTGGTATAAATGTATATATAAGTGTGTGTGTTAAAAAGTACTGTACACTTGCAATTCAATACACAGTAAGTATTCTATTCTAATTAAAAGTTTATCAACAAAACAAGAGCTAGTTTACACTGGATATTAGAGTAGATTGAAGCCTTCCATTAAGCATAAAGATTTGCTATCTTATTATAAGCCAAACACTGATTATATATATATATATATTATAACGATCCGGACGAAGTGGTAGATCGCATCGCACCGCACCGCACTACCAAAGGGCGCCATCTAGGCATTTGAGCCTAGAAAAATTTATAAAGTAGGCAGATACGCGCTGTTAGGATTCCACTTTATTTACATATTTAGATCGTTAGCCCATTGTCACTAGCTCAGTGGAATAGCAGAGATTTAATAATATCATTTACTAGTATATAAAAGAATAAAGTAAGCCACTGCCAGTAATTATCATACAAACAGATTTATTTATGCACATATATATATAAGGTTTAAAATTATTTTAGTGATTTACATTTAAACATTTAACATTATTTTTAACTTTGATTTTACTTTAATTTACATTGAGTTACTATTTTATTATAAATTTACATTTTTAATCAAGTTCGCACAGATGGGATTATATTAACCTGTTTAATATGTTGCTATAGATCGGTTACATAGATTTCAACGGTCAAAAACATTTCAAAGTAAACATAAACGATCAAAATACAAAGTTATTGATTACTGACAATTGCAGAGGGAAATATAAGAAACCCTCTAGTATTCATCGTAAGATACCTGCATCGTCACCAATAACTTAAAAGACATCCGAATAAATACCTTTTTAGATACTCACCGTAAGGTATCAGTATTTGTCGAATGTCTATATATTTTGATCAAATATGAAAACGCAAACATATTTAACCGATAGCCAATCTATGCAAGCGTCTATAAACAACTTAAATTTAATAGTTTTATAGGATCGAGCCTGAATATACTATATAGATTTGCATTCGAAAATAAAATATTCTATCCCTATTTAACCCTAGGCAACACATTTCGCAATCAACCGGCGCCAATCCATCTGATACATTCATGTATTCAATGTAGCATGATACGACAACACAATTATATTGTCAGGAATGTACATCTGAACAATATGAAGAAAGAAAAACGACATTGACTCTCCACCCACAGGAATGTGACATCTGTGGGCAAGTAGATCAATAAACTAAAAACTCCATAGGAATGGGCTGCGGTCTTCTGCCGACTTACAAACCCATCCATAGGCAAACAGAGGGTGTGTGGCGTATTTTATAATCCTGCCCGTAGCGGATCTCATGCTTACACCTACTAATTACATAAATATATCCAATCCATTGAACCAATTCAACCACGAAATGAACAACCCAAGATTACCCTCCCTTAATTATCTTTACAAATCGATACAGCCATTCACGCCCGACTCAAGTTTAACATTTTTTTATAATTTATTTAACGGAAAACAGAAATCATAACAACTTAAAGAACAAAATTAAATAAATAAATAAATAAATGGAAATGATTTTACAAATTAAATACATTAAATAAAATTATAACCAATTAATAAATATTGTTGGTCAGATAGAATAATATTAAAATCATTTTAAATATGAAAAGTTTTTAATTTACTGTTCATAAATTTTAAAGTTCTTACGGTTATTGAAATAGTTCATCCTATTATATTCCTGGCCGTTTAAACGTGAATTCCCACGTCGTCCGAAGATTAGTATCCGGTTGATTTATTTATTTATCCTTTGGAGATTTTGTTTTTCGTGTAGTTGGTCCTCATTGTATAAACGATGGCCCATTTTTTTCTCTTTCTTAGCAGAACTGAAGGGATTGAAGCTGTGCGTCTTTTTCAATCCCCCCAGCGCTAACACCTAGCTGTTACATCGTCAATAATCAATCAATTTCCAGTCACTAGTCACTACCCTAATAATTTCCAAACTTGTCCTTTTTATATTAATGTGAAGGATTGAATTTACATTACGTCACCGATGCGATGGTCCTTTCGCTGCGGTCCGATTCCATAGGGATTTCTTCTTATTTGCTAACAGTTTTTATTGTTTTCTTATCTGACCAGTGTTTTTACATTTAAATGCTCAAGGCTGGTTTTAATTTAACTAATTAACAATCATTTCCATTTCTAATTAATTACCCTGTTTTCCAAATCAAAAATATATTTCAAGACAAATTTAAAGATATAATTTTATCTCCAAATCTTTTTAAAATTTAGTTTTAAAAATACCTTTTTCTTTAATAAAAATTTTATTTTAATAATTTTTCATTATCTGTGCGACTTAATATATAAGAGTTTAAGACGATATTTTAATTTCAATTTTTAAAGAAAGTTTTTAAATGCGAACTTTTTATTTTAACTTGTTTAATAATATATATAAAAAAAAAAAACAATGTAACGAACGTCTGTGCTCGTTACATATCAGTAAAGTTACTTAAAAAAAAAATGATCAAAAAAAAAAAATATTTTACTTAGGGTTAGTAATTACGGTATTAACAAAATTTACAAACATTCAGTTAATAATTTTACAAAAAACTATATACAAAAAGAAAAAGAAAATGTTGACCATCGCCTACCTAAGGACCATTTACGTTAACACCCCTCCCCCCGAGAATTCTATTTTATTTTATCCATTTGATTTCTACTTACGGCATGACAAACAAATTATTTAACTTATTTAGGAAGGTTGCATTGAGATAAATATGTTCCAAGATAATGGATTTATACGTGTATATTTGCAGCACAATTATAACTACCACCAACTTATTTATGACTGATTGAAATGCATAAATAGGATTACACTGACGTAAATTCCCAACGGTACTCATCGTAAGGTACCACATTTCGATCATAAACTTCCGTGGCTGTGCGCCTATACACGTTAACGCATAAATATATATTAACAAAAAAAAGACATATCCAATGCAACCTTTTGATTTTCTTTTTAATTTACAAAAATTAGTTTTAAAATTATTTATACTTTCTTTTATTTAATATATATGCGCAATTTCTTCCTGGCAGTGCTTTTATAAAATTTAAAAATATCCGACTTATGTAAGCAGATAAAACATTTATTTCATTTTGACAAAATTTGCTCAGGGTATTTGTGGTTTATTAAAGATCGGCCCAGTTGGTTGCACCATTGTAACGATCCGGAGAAAACGACTTAACGTAAACTGCACTACGGGGCGCCATCTAGGCATTTGAACCTAGAAAAATTTATAAAGTAGGCAGATACGTGAGTCAAAAAAAAAATATATATTTTTTTTTTTCTTAAATTTTGATTCCGGTCGTTAGCCCATGTCACTAGCTCAGTGGAATAGCAGAGATTTAATAATATCATTTACTAGGATATAAAAGAATAAAGTAAGCCACTGCCAGTAATTCACATACAAACATTTATTTATGCACATATATATAAGGTTTAAAATTACTTTAGTGATTTACATTTAATTTAACATTTAACATTTTTTTTTTTTACTTTGATTTTACTTTAATTTACATTGCATTACTATTATATTATAAATTTACATTTTTAATCAAGTTCGCACAGATGGGATTATATTAACCTGTTTAATATGTTGCTATAGATCGGTTACATAGATTTCAACGGTCAAAAACATTTCAAAGTAAACATAAACGATCAAAATACAAAGTTATTGATTACTGACAATTGCAGAGGGAAATATAAGAAACCCTCTAGTATTCATCGTAAGATACCTGCATCGTCACCAATAACTTAAAAGACATCCGAATAAATACCTTTTAGATACTCACCGTAAGGTATCAGTATTTGTCGAATGTCTATATATTTTGATCAAATATGAAAACGCAAACATATTTAACCGATAGCCAATCTATGCAAGCGTCTATAAACAACTTAAATTTAATAGTTTTATAGGATCGAGCCTGAATATACTATATAGATTTGCATTCAAAAATAAAATATTCTATCCCTATTTAACCCTAGGCAACACATTTCGCAATCAACCGGCGCCAATCCATCTGATACATTCATGTATTCAATGTAGCATGATACGACAACACAATTATATTGTCAGGAATGTACATCTGAACAATATGAAGAAAGAAAAACGACATTGACTCTCCACCCACAGGAATGTGACATCTGTGGGCAAGTAGATCAATAAACTAAAAACTCCATAGGAATGGGCTGCGGTCTTCTGCCGACTTACAAACCCATCCATAGGCAAACAGAGGGTGTGTGGCGTATATCTATAATCCTGCCCGTAGCGGATCTCATATTACACCTACTAATTACATAAATATATCCAATCCATTGAACCAATTCAACTACGAAATGAACAACCCAAGATTACCCTCCCTTAATATATCTTTACAAATCGATACAGCCATTCACGCCCGACTCAAGTTTAACATTTTTTTTATAATTTATTTAACGGAAAACAGAAATCATAACAACTTAAAGAACAAAATTAAATAAATAAATAAATAAATGGAAATGATTTTACAAATTAAATACATTAAATAAAATTATAACCAATTAATAAATATTGTTGGTCAGATAGAATAATATTAAAATCATTTTAAATATGAAAAGTTTTTAATTTACTGTTCATAAATTTTAAAGTTCTTACGGTTATTGAAATAGTTCATCCTATTATATTCCTGGCCGTTTAAACGTGAATTCCCACGTCGTCCGAAGATTATTATCCGGTTGATTTATTTATTTATCCTTTGGAGATTTTTTTTTTCGTGTAGTTGGTCCTCATTGTAGAAACGATGGCCCATTTTTTTCTCTTTCTTAGCAGAACTGAAGGGATTGAAGCTGTGCGTCTTTTTCAATCCCCCCAGCGCTAACACCTAGCTGTTACATCGTCAATAATCAATCAATTTCCAGTCACTCACACTGATTAATAATTTCCAAAATTTTCCTTTTATATTAATGTGAAGGATTGAATTTACATTACGTCACCGATGCGATGGTCCTTTCCGTTGAGGTCCGATTCCATAGGGATTTCTTCTTATTTGCTAACAGTTTTTATTGTTTTCTTATCTGACAGGTGTTTTTACATTTAAATGCCGAAGGCTGGTTTACATTTAACTAATTAACAATCATTTCCATTTCTAATTAATTACCCTGTTTTCCAAATCAAAAATATATTTAAAGACAGATTTAGAGATATAATTTTATCTCCAAATCTTTTTAAAATTTAGTTTTAAAAATACCTTTTTCTTTAATAAAAATTTTATTTTAATAATTTTTATTATCTGTGCGACTTAATATATAAGAGTTTAAGACGATATTTTAATTTCAATTTTTAATTTTTAAAGAAAGTTTTTAAATGCGAACTTTTTATTTTAACTTGTTTAATAATTATATATAAAAAAACAATGTAACGAACGTCTGTGCTCGTTACATATCAGTAAAGTTACTTAAAAAAAAAATGATCAAAAAAAAAAAATATTTTACTTAGGGTTAGTAATTACGGTATTAACAAAATTTACAAACATTCGGTTAATAATTTTACAAAAAAACTCTATACAAAAAGAAAAAGAAAATGTTGACCATCGCCCACCTAAGGACCATTTACGTTACCTTTTATAAGTATTCGAAGGATTGACTTAACATTACGTCACCGATGCGATGGTCCTTTCGCTGCGGTCCGATTCCATAGGGATTTCTTGGCCGTTTAAACGTGAATTACGATCCGGACGAAGTGGTAGATCGCATCGCACCGCACCGCACTACCAAAGGGCGCCATCTAGGCATTTGAGCCTAGAAAAATTTATAAAGTAGGCAGATACGCGCTGTTAGGATTCCACTTTATTTACATATTTAGATCGTTAGCCCATTGTCACTAGCTCAGTGGAATAGCAGAGATTTAATAATATCATTTACTAGTATATAAAAGAATAAAGTAAGCCACTGCCAGTAATTATCATACAAACAGATTTATTTATGCACATATATATATAAGGTTTAAAATTATTTTAGTGATTTACATTTAATTAACATTTAACATTATTTTTTTTTACTTTGATTTTACTTTAATTTACATTGCGTTACTATTATATTATAAATTTACATTTTTAATCAAGTTCGCACAGATGGGATTATATTAACCTGTTTAATATGTTGCTATAGATCGGTTACATAGATTTCAACGGTCAAAAACATTTCAAAGTAAACATAAACGATCAAAATACAAAGTTATTGATTACTGACAATTGCAGAGGGAAATATAAGAAACCCTCTAGTATTCATCGTAAGATACCTGCATCGTCACCAATAACTTAAAAGACATCCGAATAAATACCTTTTAGATACTCACCGTAAGGTATCAGTATTTGTCGAATGTCTATATATTTTGATCAAATATGAAAACGCAAACATATTTAACCGATAGCCAATCTATGCAAGCGTCTATAAACAACTTAAATTTAATAGTTTTATAGGATCGAGCCTGAATATACTATATAGATTTGCATTCGAAAATAAAATATTCTATCCCTATTTAACCCTAGGCAACACATTTCGCAATCAACCGGCGCCAATCCATCTGATACATTCATGTATTCAATGTAGCATGATACGACAACACAATTATATTGTCAGGAATGTACATCTGAACAATATGAAGAAAGAAAAACGACATTGACTCTCCACCCACAGGAATGTGACATCTGTGGGCAAGTAGATCAATAAACTAAAAACTCCATAGGAATGGGCTGCGGTCTTCTGCCGACTTACAAACCCATCCATAGGCAAACAGAGGGTGTGTGGCGTATTTTATAATCCTGCCCGTAGCGGATCTCATGCTTACACCTACTAATTACATAAATATATCCAATCCATTGAACCAATTCAACCACGAAATGAACAACCCAAGATTACCCTCCCTTAATTATCTTTACAAATCGATACAGCCATTCACGCCCGACTCAAGTTTAACATTTTTTTATAATTTATTTAACGGAAAACAGAAATCATAACAACTTAAAGAACAAAATTAAATAAATAAATAAATAAATGGAAATGATTTTACAAATTAAATACATTAAATAAAATTATAACCAATTAATAAATATTGTTGGTCAGATAGAATAATATTAAAATCATTTTAAATATGAAAAGTTTTTAATTTACTGTTCATAAATTTTAAAGTTCTTACGGTTATTGAAATAGTTCATCCTATTATATTCCTGGCCGTTTAAACGTGAATTCCCACGTCGTCCGAAGATTAGTATCCGGTTGATTTATTTATTTATCCTTTGGAGATTTTGTTTTTTGTGTAGTTGGTCCTCATTGTATAAACGATGGCCCATTTTTTTCTCTTTCTTAGCAGAACTGAAGGGATTGAAGCTGTGCGTCTTTTTCAATCCCCCCAGCGCTAACACCTAGCTGTTACATCGTCAATAATCAATCAATTTCCAGTCACTAGTCACTACTATAATAATTTCCAAACTTGTCCTTTTTATATTAATGTGAAGGATTGAATTTACATTACGTCACCGATGCGATGGTCCTTTCGCTGCGGTCCGATTCCATAGGGATTTCTTCTTATTTGCTAACAGTTTTTATTGTTTTCTTATCTGACAGGTGTTATTACATTTAAATGCTCAAGGCTGGTTTACATTTAACTAATTAACAATCATTTCCATTTCTAATTAATTACCCTGTTTTCCAAATCAAAAATATATTTCAAGACAAATTTAAAGATATAATTTTATCTCCAAATCTTTTTTAAAATTTAGTTTTAAAAATACCTTTTTCTTTAATAAAAATTTTATTTTAATAATTTTTCATTATCTGTGCGACTTAATATATAAGAGTTTAAGACGATATTTTAATTTCAATTTTTAAAGAAAGTTTTTAAATGCGAACTTTTTATTTTAACTTGTTTAATAATATATATATAAAAAAACAATGTAACGAACGTCTGTGCTCGTTACAATATATATATATATATATATATGGGAGATGATGATCTGAACCAACTGATGAGTACTGGTTCAGCACGAAATAGGTATATTGAAAATCATTTTTTTTGACATGTGTGTGATCAGGTGTATGGATTGTATGAGATAGAGTGTATGCCCAAAGTCTGTGTCAAATCTCCTATATTACATTTAGACTCCAGGTATACAAAACCTACTTGTATTTAAAATATTACTATACATGTTTGTACATGAGGAGGTGCTTGAAATAAAATATAGCATAGTTCACACCTACACTGTATTTATCAATAACAAACTATTGTATTTTTATTTTAAAATGTCAAAGTTTCTGTACTCACAACTTTGAAATCAATCATTCCAGATAAGTAATACATTGATACTTTTTTACTCTAAAGATTATTTATTATTATTCCAGATACAAAATTTAAATCTCAATTAAGGATTAGTGCACATTTACTGAGGTTTAAAATTTATATCTGTGGTTCAAATAATCTACAGTTTAATAAATGAATATTAATAGTTGCGAAAACAAAAATTCTAATACTTATAAATGAAAGTGTACTAAATCTTTATATGTATGTGTGCATGCATATTTACATTGCAAATTCAACAATAACTGCTTTCCCCTTAAAATCAAACTGTATTTAATTTTTGAAAATGGTTAATTGAATAATTGAAAGTATTTCTTCAGTTAATATAAATATTTATACATATAATAAGCATCTCCATACTTCCCCATTCTTTTTAAATACATATAAATAAAGATATAATAAAAAATGAATGACCCCCAAGATGCATTTCGTGCTGAACCAGCACTCATCAGTTGGCCCAGGTCACAATCTCTCATATGCATCTTTATTATATGCAAAGTATTTATCTAGAGTAAATTGTTACATTTTCATTTACCATTGTCAACCTTCCTCCACTCACAACTTTGACGCCATCCATTTCAGATAAATACACTAATGGCTATTACTAATCATTTTCGAAACTAAAGATTATCCCTAGCACAGATATAAACTTTAAACCTCAGTTAAAATAATTTTCACTGAATATTTTTGCAACTGATTAGGATTTACAATTATATTATTTGAATATTGTATATAATATTCAAATGGCTTTCGATTTTTTAAAATGAGGACGAAAAAAATGTGAGAAAGAAGAATTAATCAATTAAATAATTGAGGCATTGAGATTTAAAGTAATTTGATGGGAAATAAATAGTTCATAAGCATCTTTTTTCCCCCCCAAATATATAGCGGAGTTTGTTTTTTTTTTTGTTTGTTTTTAACTAAAAATATAAATTATAGCAAAGATATAAATATCTTTAAATTGAAATTTTCAGAAATTAGATTTTTATTCATCTAATAAAAATATGTGAAACAAAAGCCCCTATCAAAATGCGAATATCTTCACTAAATAGTATAAAAGACTAAACAACACGTAATAAGGCATAATTGATAGTTTGGGAAAATTTTGTACAATACATTAAAAAATAAAAGTATCTTCAGAAAAGATTTGGTTTAAAATAAAATAAAAATGTTTTCTTTAATCATTGTGGAAAAGTATTATAGATGCCTTTGCTCACAACAGTCAAGTGTGTTTTGCTGAAGAATTAATTCATCACACATGATAAGAAGCAATTCACTAAGATAATTATAAACAAATTTAAGAGGTGTCACTTTAAATCAGAGATTTTCAATGGGGAGTGTGGAATTCCCCCCTCTGGGGACGAAAATTAAATTTTGGAAGGTGAATAAATGTCCAGATAGCAATCAGAGTTTTTCAAAACTGGGCAGAGGCGGTCAGCCCAATGTTTTATAAATGCCATGCAGATAATTTTTTGTGTTTATCTTAATGGTGCATGGTTGGCACAAGTATCCCGTTGAATAAAAAGTAAATATAAATTATTTTCTTGTTTAAAATTGCATGAGTGATTATAAAAAAAAATTGTCTTTTAAGGGTGGTGTCATTTAAAAAAAGGTTGAGAATTCCTGCTTTAAGTTAATGTAATATTATGTTTAAGCTTTATTAACTAATATGGAAACAAGATAAAGGATAATTTGAAATTCAGAACAGTTCCTTCACCTTAATAGAAATAATAGATTAATTTTCAACAGATGAAAATCAAATCAGTCAGAGAGCACGATCAAATGAATAAACTTTTCTAATTGAAATGCTAGCTTTGATCCCAAACAGACTTTCAAAAGACTGACTTATAATAAATAATTAAATGATTTGTCTAAAAAAAAGCTAACTTTATAATAAAATTTTAGTGAGAAATGATAAGTTTCTATATATATCAATATTATATTTCTATATTGAAACAATGAGTTTTTCCACAATATGCAAATTATTTAACAATTCTTAAACCATATATACATATATAAGATTATGCTGAAAATAATTCATTGCAAATTGAAGTCTTATAATGAAAAGGAACATCCAGATACATGAACTGGTTTCAGAAAAAGTTAAGCAGCAAGTGATACCACATGTAAGATAGATAATATAGGGGGTTTGCTGGTTTTATGTGGACAAAAAAGAGAGTTATGGATCAACAAAACTGGCCTTACATTTGGAGGGACCATCTTACATTGGATTGATGGTGGTTGAAAATGATGATGGTGATAAGGGTTTATTATAAGGTAACTATTTTAAAAGGAAATTATATGCATTTAAAAGACTTTATTATAAAATTGTACCTCATAAAAACAATAAAATAACATTATATAAATTGTAATTTCATGTGAAAGCTAGTAAAACTATCAGTGATCTATATGCAAATTAATTGTCAATAAATGAAAATACTAAATGGATCACTGCCTGTATCTTAGCTTGAATCTAATATAAGCATTCAATTTATTTATCATACCATTTCCAACTTTCTTATATATTTCAACAATACTATTTTTTATATCAAAACTTTATTCGTACAGTTTCAACTGTCCTGCAGTCATCATCAGAGCTACAATATCCAAATATATAATCATATAATTAATATATTTTATAAACATATTTATATACATAATCAAACATACAATTTAACCTGACCATTATAAATAATCATTTCCATTTTATTACTTTATTCTTCATTAATTTTATTTTATATTTAATTTATTTTAAATCTATTTATTATAATTTTATAATTTTAATTTTTAAAAACTTTAATGTATTTAATTAAGAGTAAAATAATAAAATGGAAATGATTATTTATAATAATCAAGTTAACATGTATGTTTGATTATGTATATAAATATAAATATGTGTATAAAATGTATTATTTGTATGATTATATATTTGGATATTGTAGCTCTGATGATGACTTCAGGACAGTCGAAACTGTAAGAATAAAATTTTGATATAAAAAATAGTACTGCTGGAAATGATATATGTAAATATAGAAATAAATACATAAGAAAAGTAAGAAGAAAAAATTATATTACTTTCATTCAATTTATTGTTATATTAGCAAGCCAAACGTGATTTACATATATTAACATAAATCTAGGTCAAAAATATGAACTGTTCTGAAATCACTATAAGTTATTCTGAAATTGTATTAATGTATATAAGTCATGCTCAACATGTCAATAAATTGCATGCATATATACAATGCAATTAAACCATAGTTGGTCGTCCATTCTATATTTTTGTTTATTGATAGTTTATAAACAGCTTGCTGGGTTTTTTGTAGCTCCATATTAATTACATCTACATATGAGCTATCAAAAATTTACATTTACATCTACTAACTGAAGATTAATTTGATATTTAGAGATTGTTAGATTTGAAACTCAAAGTTGATTCATAATAACTTATAGTTGTCCCGAAATTATATTATTATATATAAGTCATTATCTGCATATTAATACATCAATACATAAATGCTTATATATGATCTAAGCTACAATAGAGGTGTCCTATTCTGTACTTTCATTTATTGATTCTTAGTTTACATATAGCTCGCTTGGATTTTATTAAACATGTATATTTGAGCTACCAAAAATTTATATTTAAATTGTAATTCCATAAAACGATTTAAAAATGTGTATAGTAATAAATGGTTTATTGCTCTGGAGTTCATAAGAAGTTTGAATATCAGTAATGATGGCTGATGCCCAATTCAGGAATCTTGAACTTCAGAAAAGTGTGCCAATATTTTTAAAAAATTTACATTCATATCACAACATACTGAATATATTTTTAAATGCTTGTATAATACGTAAATAAAAGCAAAGAGGGGGTGGGATTTAATTATATAAAATATTAAATAATTCGGTGCATAAATGCTATACTGAAATAAACATCCAAATATCAAATCACCACCAACATTATGTATTTCAGCACCACCCTCTGTGAAATAAACGTTTAAAATATTCCATCTTTATTGTTAAAAGGTTGCCTTGACAACAGTTTGAAATTGTTGATTGTTATCTATATTGGGATTGTCTAAGTGTTGACTGTTTTCTAATGATTAAAATATTAAATATATACATACAATTAGAAAAAAAAAGACTTTATTAAAAAAATAATAAATTAAATATTTGTCCATAGTAAATAAAATAGCTTTATTCTTTAGATTTGGTAATAACTAAAAAGCGAAAATTTGTTTGACTTTAACCATTTTTTACCCTGCCTGTATATATATATGTGCAGATTCGAACTCAAGCTCCGTCTCTTCCAGCGCTCAACTCTTCACGAATTTCAACAGTAAAATCAATTGATTATTTTTTCTTATTGTTCTAACCACTAGATAAAAATAATTAGATTTCCATTTCTGACCAATGGATGGTTGTAACCTAAAATATGTTTAAGTTTTATCCAGCAGGATTCTTCAGATCATAGGTCTGGGAGGCAAACGCAATACTATTACATTACGCATTTGTGATAATTTTAATTAAATATTTCTGTGTTTTTAATTTTAAAAAAATATTCACAATATTTTTAATTTAAATTCTTATGGAATACGAAGTAATAAAAATGTGCCGGCATAGTATTAAAATGTTATCAAACAAATACGTTGTTAAACAAACAGGCCATTTTATTGGCAAAATTTGTGGAATACATATGTATTGATTTAATTAAATGGGAAAAACATTGTTTTAAAAATAATACTTAAAAAATAAGCATCCCTATATTTTATATTTCATATGAAAAAAAGAGAAAACCTGTTTTTTGTATATATTAAAAAATCATGGATTATTTTTTGTTTAATAAACTTTATATATTATTTATTTACTTTAAACAGCTTTAAAAATATGTTTTTATATATATACATTATAGCATTTTCAAACAATCGCAGTACATTCTGATAATATTATACTAAAGTAAACAATCACATGATCTTCTCACGTGCTTTCAACATCTGCATTAAGTAAGAATAATAATAAAATCTTTTTATTCTATTCCAGACCTACTTATTTTAAACTTGACTGAAATATATAATTGGTGATTTAGTGGAAACTTATATAACTATTTCATAATAACTGCAAATTAATTGTCGAATTCATATAATACAATAAAAAAGAACAGCTCCCCACTCTAGCGCCATCTACTGTAGGCTTGGAATGACTACCAGAGACTTTATTGCATTTCGATTCCCTTCTTAGACTGGTACTGGATTTTGCTTTTAACAATGAGGCTTAGATATTCAAACGTAAAAAACAATGGAATCAAGAATTATGAAGCAATGTTTAATGCAGCTTCCTATTCAAGCTAAATATCTAAAGTTTTGAAACCAAATCAATCTGCTAAAAGTAAAAGTAAACACATAATATTTAAATTAGTTTGAGTAATAAAATGTAGTTAAAATTGCCTGCTGAATGCATGACTTCATTGTCCCCAATAATGAATACCAAAGCCTCCTTGAATAAAGATGAAAAGCAAAAATTGGTCCAAGAATAGAGACTAAAATTCAATAAAAACTCTGGTAATCATTAATTACTCAAATTGACAGTAGGTGTCACTAGGATAAATATTTGCTTTTGTTTTATCATATTGTTTTGTAGGAGAAAATTAAATGATTTGTTGTTATTGTTAACATTCCTAGCCAGGAAGATCAAAATGCCTACGGTTTATATAGAAGCTACAGTTACTAAAATATACAGATATTGAACTGAAGGTATAGTTATTCAAGATAAGTTGCCTTATATTAAAAAGCCTAAGCTGATTTAAATTTCAAGTTTTTAGTTTGAATAGCTAAATGAAGTTAAAAGTATTGGGTGAATGCTTCCTTGCAAAGCTTCCAACTTTGAAATCTAAAACCTCATTGATAAGAGCAAAAACTGTCAACTGATATGAAAGTGTGAACTTAGATGCAATAAAGTCTCTTAATTATTGATTCCTCAAGCTTATAATAGATGGTACTAGTGACAGATTTTATTTTAAATCATCATCATTTTCAACCATAATCAATCCATTGCAGATAAAGATCTCTCCAAGGTCAGTCAATCTCCTCTGATCTCTAGCCTTTCTTCTCCACATCATTTCAGCACACTTCCTTATTTTATACATCCATCTCACATGTTGTCACTTTCTGGGTCTCATATAATTTCTTTGAATCTAGTTTAAGATTTCAAGTGACCATCTATTATCTTTTTTACCAATATTCCCAACCCAGTTCCACTTCAGTATATTAATTCTTTCAATGATGTCAGTAATACCTATTTGTTTTAGATAATTGTATATAAAACCAGTTAGCTTGAGTTGAAAACCTTAGTGTTTGAATCTCTAGTTACTAATTTTTATATTATAACGAAGGTTAGTGTGGCTATTAAATAAATGGACATAATCCAATGCTATTTTATTGGTAAAGACTAAAAACTAGGAAATAATCTGAGATTTTGGAAGGCATTACTATCTAGCATCTACTAATTGCTCAAGCAAACAATAAATGACTTTAAAATATAAGAAATAAAAGGTAAATCATGTGCTCAGCACCTATAAAAATACCACGTCATTCCTATTATACTGATGTTTGCTTCATGTTAGAGTTGCAATCTTCTTACACTCAGAATGTCAACTGTCATTTGACAAAACTCAGATTAACTTAGAATTATCTTTTAACTAATAATAGATTGATAAAATCATTTACTAATATTAAATTGTTAACTAAGGCAGCTGTAGGCTTAATATTAATTATGATCTGAAAAATTTTCTAAGATTCACCTGACCAAACTCAAATCTCAAACCACAGAATTACATGAAGGTGCACTGATAACTATACTATAAAACTCATTAAAATAGATGACTCTAAAATACAACACCAGATGACTCTGAAACAGAGCAATAGAGTTAATTACTATTTCTAGTACATATAAAGACCTCATCTATGAATTCTTTATCAACCTTCCATATCATTAAAATACCTATAAGTTTATGAAACTTTATGCAAATATTAAATAGCAACTAAGCAATTAAGTAGTTTGTTGCTTGGGAAGTCAGGTGATGTTTGAGTACTGAATATAACAGAATTCAGCTTTGATCCAGATGTCTTTAGTTTTTTTAATTTTAATATCTGCTGGATATACATTTACAATATATTCTACTTCCTACGTTATATAAAAGTAATAATAATATACATTTATTATTTCTTTCTCTTCATTTCATCTTTTAAAATATATTTCACCTTCTTTAAAAATTGGGGGTTTTCTCTTTCTTTTTATTAAAAATAATGCAATGGCTTTTTTTGTCTTAGATCTCATTTGAAATTCAAGAATCTTATACTTCAAAGTATAACATTCAACTACTGGACCAAACTATGCAGAGCATAAATAAATAATCTCAAGAATGTATTTCATATTGAACTAACGTCCTTTTGCTCATCCAGGTGACATTCTCTTATACCCCTCAATTTTTGATAATGCCTGTAAGATTTAAAATTAAAGTTTATAATTTTTTAAAATAATAAGCTTAACTGTATTTTTTTTTTAAATATTAGTGATTAAATTTTCAGTTTTAATTTTCCATAAAAAAAAACACAATAAAATTGTGAATAAAATTAAGCAATTGGATAAATTGAGAAAGAGAAAATAAATGGTTGGCACTTACGTCAATTACAGATATTAACTGAGTTGCATGTTTTTATTCTATTTTTAAATGGATGTACATTAATTAATTTACTGTAGTCTATTTATTATATAATCAAAACCACATAATTACAAATAATGATAATTGCATGCATGCACTACCCATGGGTGAGTAACTGTTCTCATATCAAAGTAGATAAAGTTAAACCAATTGGCAAGTTTCAAAAATAAAAAATTATAAAAATAATATAATGTTTAAAACCAAATCTAAAATTAATATTTTTCAAAATCAGCAAGATTAAATTAGTGTGGATGTCAATTATTTATTTAGTAAATGAACAGCCATAGAAAAATAAAGCAAACGGCTTAAATGAAGGCAAAGAAGAAAAAAATGAAAATAATACAATATGTTTGAAAACATGACAATAATATAATTTATTTCCCACCTAAAAATAAAACATTTAGTAAACAAATAATGACTGAAAACAAGTGCAAAGAATTCAAAAATTGTTCATATTAATGGCACTTATTAAAAATATTATTGAGTAATTGTACATTAAGTATACTATTTTCAGGTTTTCAAATCCATTCTTTTTTTTTTTTTTTTGACTTCAAACTAACATTTACTATGATTGGTAATAACATTTCTCACCAAATGTTTGCATTGGTCACATTTATTGAAAATATTTGTTTTTTGACTATTATTCATTTTCTAAATAAATTGTATTATTTTCATGATTTCAGACATACTAAATTATATTCATATTTTTGTTATATTTTTGACTTTTTTTTTTAAAAAAAGGAATGTATTGTATAATATTTTTTTTTTTGCCTACTTTGATAAGTAGATTGTGGATTCTCCAATGAAAAATCATATATGCAATAAGCACTAAACTATTACTTAAGTTAATTATATCTCTTGCTAAAGTGATGTTTGGTGATCATGAAATGTTGAAGGTCTCTTCATAATTTTACTAGATTAACCTTTTTAAGCTGTATATATTATTGACAACCCCTAGTGGCCATTTGGATTAAATATCCAAATTTTTTATTTCAATGTATTAATCTATTTTTTATTACATTTCCATGATTTATTTTTTATTTTTTAAAAATGTAAGTTTACAAATAAAAATCATTCTTAAAAATAATATTTCAACTTTGCAAATATAGAAAAAAAGTAACAAACTAAAGTATGTAATCAGACCAATAGCTTGTATTATTTAGCAAATGTCAATATAAATCAAATACATAGCAAACAAAATAAAAATTTGTTTTAACTCTATAGTGATAAAGTAGTACACAACATTTTTGAGTAGTATTATTCTCTACTCTTCTTCAGGTGTTGCTGGCCTATATGCACAATGACAATATTCACTTAGAAGTTGAGCTCGCATCTTTAGATTCTTGAATATCGAATTTAAGGCAAACACTCTACCAACAACTATTCTGTCAAAGGCCTCTCTTTCTAAAACCTGAATGATTTATTGTTAATAGTACATAAAATAATAAAATTATGTTTTAAAATGTTACTTTTATATTATTTTCAAATGCCAGAAATAACAGCTCAAATGATTAAAAGAAGTTTCTTTTTCAGCCAATCTCTACTTGTTGTTTTGTATTATTATGTTTGTCTTGACTTGTATTCATCTGTAAAATGTTTTCAAATAAAATCTGAGAATAACTACAATATTCTTGTCCAAAATAAATGTTTTATAAATATGTTGCAAAAATAATCACAAATATAAACAAAGTATGAAAATATAAAAATCAAACAAAAGATGAGTGCTTGCAAAAGCTCTCACAAATAATCTCAAGGCCTGTAAGTGAAGAAACTTTTGATCAAGTTTTCTATATTATGCTGACATCTTCAGTTTTTTAATTAATAAATTATTTTATATTTTAGTTCTATTGTCTATCAGCAAATAAATACTACAGAAAACTGAAGAAATTGAATTTAAATTGAAGTGATCCAACTTCTATTAGTGAAACTGTAGAATGTATGGAACTATATCAGTTGAAAGATTAAAACAGTTTCCCAAATTTTAATTGCCAAATTGATAATATTGATACATCCTGTAATGCAATTTGCTCAGACAATGTTCGAATATCATTTAGAACACTACCTTCTCTTAACAGGCTTCTGAACAATACTAAAGACAGAATTCCTTTCAAACACACTCCTCAAATAGGTTATAAAATTTCATGCCTATTTACAGTGTGTAGAGTGGCATACTATGAGGAGTCTCAAGCTAATCAATCTACAAGAATTGCCTAGCACTTCTATCTTTATAAAGAGGCAAAACAAGACCGGCAATATGCCAATTTTTCTGTAGCACAAGCTTGCTGCAGGACACATTTCCACCTTCTGTTATTAAGATCATCTGCATAGAGATGGATAACCATAAGATAAAGTTCAAGAAGGCATGGGTTATTCAATCAATGGGAAGAAGTCTTGCATCCCTTGGTCAAAAACAATGAAACATCTGAGTTGTATAATTTATATTTCTTGATGCAATAATTTACATACTTTATAAACTATATATTCAGCCCACTCCTGGAATTGTTAGTTAATTAATTTTGCACTATGATTTTGGCAAGAAGTCGCCAAAGTTAACTCAGTGCTATAAAGTTAATATATATATGGTTTACAAATATAATAGTGGCTGAGTCACCATTACTATAATATTATAATGATGACGAAAAATAACTAGTAATTATTGGTTTTGACTAAACAAGAACGTTAACTGTAAGTTACCTACACTTTATATTACTTTAAATCAAAAATATACTTTTCAACTTTTTTGCATTATTTACAATAAAAATATGCTCATAAAATAAATAAATAAAAAATCTATTCTTAAGTTTAACTAATGGGAAAATTTTACCAGAAGGAATAAAAAATAAATATGTATTAATTAAAGTTGATCAAAAAACATTAGTAAATGCTATGCTTAAATTAGATCATGTGACATATGATTTGATCTCTTTGTAATAGTATGCTTATATAAGATCAAAACTAAAAAATATAGATGGGCTCATTCTATTCTTTGTCCTCTGATGGTTAGTTTACGTATAGCTCATTGGGATTTTTAGTACTTCCTGTTACTTTCATCTAATATTTGAGCTATTAAAAAAAAATATAAAAATTGAAATACAAACTGTGATGACATCAAGCATTGGTGGCCTTTTTGTTAGCATAGTTGCCTTCCAAGGAGCTGGATTTACTTCCTGGTCAACGCTTTGACATATGAGGAAAAACAAGTATTTAAGAAGAGCATAAGAATGGAACAAAAAAGTCTTAGTTTATTATATTGAAACAGAATGAATTTATTAAATAATTAACAAATTCATTCTATGTAGAGTATTATTTCCAATCTTTCCAGAGTTGAGAAAAGAGAAATTGTGTAATAGTGAAATTCTTTATGAAAATTACAATTTTGTTCTGTATATATATAATTGAAACTTTTTATTATTTAATGTATTGCTGGTAAATACTAAGCAAAACTATTAGTTCATTTTTATTAAACAAAAAAAAATTATGAAGTGTAAAAGCAATTGACTTGATTAATAATCTGTAATAATGTGAATTTCATAAACAAATACATCTATATATGTATTAAAAGTTTCTAAACAAAGAGTGCGATTATCATTAAATGCCATAAATAAGCTGCACCGCAATGCTAATCATAAATTCAAATTAATTATAAAAAAGATTATAAATAGTGGTTAAAATAATAGAAAGAAAAATAGCTTCTGAAAAAATAATATCGACTGAAAGAGTTAGATAATTGTTTTTGGCTGCAGAAAGGAGCTGTTAACTTAAATGAGACACTTTAATTCCTCTTTGAGGCCTTAAAGAACCGAGCAGGGTATATTTTGAATGTTCATTCCATATATGTTTTCCATTGCAGCTATTATTAGTATATGATTATTCATATAGTATACACATATGGATGGGCTGCCCAGGGTGGTGGATTATTAGCTCCTTTACCTCAGAATTTAAAAAATTAAGAGATTGAAGTAAAGCTGGTTTGGACATATTGCTAGAAAAGTGATAATAGATTGCTAATTAAAATCGGAAACTGAATCCCAAGTGACTATAAGTGATCTAGAAAAAGATAACATATGAGATGGGTGGTGAAATAAGAACGTTTAATAATAAGATGTAAGTACAGGCTAGAGTTGGAAGAAACTAGATTGCACATTCATTCTGCAATAAATCAATAACAGGTGAAAATAATGATGATGATGATGAATTGTTTATTATAATGATACATTTTATATCTCAACTATATACGTTTATTTTATTATCTCAGTTTGTATTTATAACAGGATATTTTAAAAAAACGTATTGTTTAATTACACATTAAAAACAATTAAATCTATTCAATCTACTAAGAATACAGATGGCGAAAAAAAAAATCAAAGGGATTTTCAAATAACTTAGACTAAAGATAAAAACAAATTCTGCCGATTAAAGAATATGACATATGTTGTAACAATAAACTGCTCAAAAGAAATATTAAAAAAAAATGATTAGGAGAGATCCCATTTCTTGTCAAAAGAGGAGTCCTTTTATATTTATTTTGTAAATGGGTGGCCTGTCACAGGTCAAATGATTACAACAACCTATAACAAACCAACTACATTAGAAGCTTGAGCTGTCTTAATACAAACTTATATAAACGTACACACACACACACACACACACACCAGCAATTAAGTAACTATAGGGTAAAAAGAGTGCTGGGGGTTGAGTTTGCTGTGTGTATTTCCATGCTTCAACTTAATTAATTATTAAGAATAATCATCGAATAGTATTGCTTGAGAGTCATAAGAGGTTCAATATGGTCAATATGGCGGAGCGAGACACAAACCACAGACATTTTGCTCCTGAGGCTACCACTTTATTACTACACCCAACCATAAAGGACAAATCGTTAATGATCTATGGGAAGGTCTCATTAAAACAAACATGATGTGTAGTAATACAATGCATGATATAATAGTAAAACTAAAGCTCAAGAATATCAAAAAAGTAGTGCAGTTTGTTACTCTTTCTTTAGTGTGTCATATATAAAAAAAGCTCAATATAGTTTATGATGGAACATAATATACTGACTTGCTAAACTAAACTGTGTAAACAAAATGGCAGGTAGGGCTAAATGATAAAGGCAAAAAGTATTCCATAGTTAATTGATGACATCATATGACATCTGTCACTCAAGGGATAGGTTGAAAGCAGAGGTGGCATGAGAAATTGAAAAGGTAAGGCAGCAATCAAAAATGTAAACAAAAATGACCTATACATTCAAAGTAAATAGTCATACATAAGAAGATTATGAACACTTGTTTTACTATAAAAGCATTGTTGTATCATTGGATTGCAGTAATTTTGGCCCACCTGACAAAGAGTGCAAACAAAAAGAATGTCTATCTAAGCAAAACAAAAAATTACTAGATTGTGGATATTTTTTTGCCTCTTTACCTAGACATCATATTCTATTTGTACATTTGTATAAGACACATATAAGAATTTAATTAATATACAAATTTAAGAATAATAATCAAAACATTCATTTTACACTGGGGATGTGGTGCAGCAGCCCTGCAGCCTTATGGACAGGCTGCTTGACCAAACAGATTTTTTAGGTCACTAAATTGTAAATTGGCTAAGAACTCTTAGCTCCTAAGATTGTTACTCTATTCATTGTTAAACTGTATAATGTGGAATCATCAAGCTTTATTACTTGGCTGTGGACTAATCTTGAGTGTACTCTATCTTTCTACATCAGATTCAGCAAACACATAACTGATCAGTAAAGAGGCAATAATGTAAACAAGCAGTCAACAGTGTAAACAAAGCCAATCATATAATCAGGTTGGTAAATCTGATTGTTGACAATGAGATGTGGAAAAGATGTGGGAACTGGCTATATAACAGCACCCACTTGATAAAAGGTCAGACAACAAGGCAAGATAACTGGATCATGTTTAGAACAGAAATTCATAAACTGTTATTACTCTGTCAGTTATAAACATTTTGTCTATTTGCAAGAGTTCATTCAGGCATGTTGAAGCTCATTTGAATATGATATTTCTATTTTCTAAATGAATCAACTTGTTTCTGAGCAAAAGCATGCATGCACGATACATGAGATATATAAATATGTGAAGTATGAAGAGATGTATGTTAGGAATAATAATAAGAAATCGAAAACAAAATGCATGGGTGAGAGAATAGGTATTACTGATAGTATTATCACTGACAGTATTGAAAAGATAAAAATGCTGAAAATAAAACATATTGCTAGAAGTGGCGATAATAGAAAGATATTTGAAATCTTAAGCCAGATACCAAGAGATTGACAAGATCTAAAGGAAGACCCCCTGTGATATAGATGAATAAGTTAAGACAGTTTGCTGAAGTGATTTGTAAGAAAAAAGCTAAAAATAAAAAAAAAATGATTAAATTTAGAAAGATCTTCATCTTGCTGTGGATATATAATGATTGATGATGATGATGATGCAATTTATAACTGAAAGAATGAGTTTTAAAATATGTAATTTTGTCTTATATAAAACTCAAGATTTATTTTACAATTGGATTAAGTGAAGCAATAAACAATAAGTAAGTTCAAAAGTGTTACAAATTATAATTTCATAATTTTATAGCATATTTAAATTAAAAGCTTTATTCGTAAAATTTTTACAAAATTTAATTGTTTATAATTATGATAAAGCTAGAGCCATTCTTTAGTCTCATACTGTTATTTATTGTTTTGTTTTTATTTACAAATGTATACATTTATAATGTTTTTGCTCACAACACATTTCTGATATGATAAAGTTTATTGTCAATATTATTTGCATATTCTGTACAGGAAGGAATCTTGGTAATTATTAAAAGACTTTCTCTATTTTTCTCTCATATTTTTCATTAAGTAACATATATTAAGGCTATAACCTTAAGACTATGCACCTAAAATGTGACAGTAGGAACCTCTACAAATCTAAACACAAGATTAACGACTTAAAAAGACAAGAGCCATTCTTGTCTTTTTAAGTTGTTAATCTTGTGTTTAGATTTGTAGAGGTCCCTACTGTTGCATTTTAGATGCATAATCTTAAGGTTATAGACTTAATATATATATTACTTATGTAATGAGTATGCACTTTACAAATTATTAATTACAACTTTAAATATTTTTCCTTATAAAAAGCAAACTTGCATTGAAGGAAGTAGATAGTTTTTAATGTGACAAACAGTCTCACTGTGTATATGGATCATTTCTAGGTTTTCATATTTGTTTTTTTTTTAAATTTATTAATAGTAACACTAGTAAACCAACATGCAGCCTCTGCCTATCAGCACTTTTAAATAGCAGATCTATTTCTCCTGTTGAATTTATGCCATCTAGTGTACATTTTAGTAATTAATAGATGCCACTTACTAGTACTTAACAAATCCAATTTAATGTTGCTTTATCCAGGTCTCCAGAATTGTTTCTACCTTATGGCTTTTGTAAATGAGAAGGTATTAATCTGGATATAATACACAATTTCTTTTGGGATATGATGCACTTTTCTCCTAGCACCAGAAAAATGAACACCCCTAAAAACCCATTTCTTTGAGATCAATAGATATTCACATTTGCTGACTGTTTGTATGATACTGTCCTCTTTAGATTTCTTTTCAATTAAAAAATCAATAAAAGCAATATGACAATATTTACAATATTAAAAATCCTACACAGATATGAGTTAAAATAATAATAAAACAGCATTCTAAAGTTGTGGGACTATCTCATTTTTTCTGAGAAAAAAGACTCTGTGATCCTCAAAGAACCTGAGAGTTATCATGCTAGTGCTTTAAATCTAAACCAGCTTGCTTGCATCAGTTCAAGTCCATATATATTTTTATGTCTTCAGATTTTTTATTTTTTATAGACACATATGTTAGTAGTATGTGGAAGACCTGTGGTTTTAATTGACCAGAAATATATTATTCTTTACTTGCCTGAAGTTTGGTGAAAATGACATTTTATTTGTGTTTATATGTTGGATCATTTAAACCATCTAATATTAAATATTGAATGTAATTAACAACACACAGGTTATTAGATGCATAATGTTTTGAGTGGTATTGTTGTCCTCTCTACTTCAGGTATTGTTGGCCTGACCAATGACAGTGATAATATGAGTATCAAACCTGGACTTCTAGATTTTTGATTACTGAATTTTAAAGTAATGCTCTGACAAAATGGCTCAGTTGGTTAGAACATTACCATAAAATTCGGCAATCAAGAATATAAAGGCCCAGGTTCGATTCCTATGGTGGTACTGTCAGTAGTCAGGTCAACAACATGTGAAGAAGACATGAGGATAATACCATTACTAACATTATGTATATACTAACCAGTTGAATGTAATTAGAAAATTCAAAAAAAAATGTTTAAAATGTTTCTACAGATATTCAATATTAAATAATGGAAATAGTCCAACATATACATACAAATAATTCAAGTCTAATATTTGTTTCTCAATTCTCAAGCAAAATTTATAGGTTCAAAATTGAGAGTGAGTTACTGATTATGGTAAATTTTATTTTGGTATAATTTTATATAGTATGTTGAATAAAAACTAAATAAGATTTTTAGACAATGCATATTTTGATAATTTTCCAGTGTCTTAGGTATTGATAAGTATAATCCAGATGTTTTAATTTATACTTGTGATTTTCTTCAAATCAATGAATTTATCAAATCCATGAACATTTTACAACTCATCTAAATATATAAAACAGAAGATAGAAAAAATCCATGACAAATTTTTCAGTATCTACTAATCACCCTACCATTAAAAATGTAAACAAATGGCTTCCTATTGCTCCAAAGTTCTAAGGAGTATGAGCACTGGAAATAGTAGAGCTGGGCTTCGATCCACAGACATTGAGGTCCAGAGACTATAATTCTATCACTACATTCACTTATGATCAAAAAAAATAATTGGTACTTGTGAGGTAAACCAAGATGACAGCCAATACTTGTGAGGGCCAGTATAACCTACCGAAGGTGTGCTTTATTTTTTTCTTTTTTACACGGAGAACGAGGAGAAGTTTTTAACATTGTCTTACTTTGATTCAATTCATGTTTTTTTTGTATTTTTTTTTTTTTTTTTTTTGGTAAATTATCATAATGATTAAAATTTGTACGTTCCTGTCACAGAACGTAATGCAGTACACTTATTTCCAAAGATATGAGATCCTGATCTTCCGAACAGTGTGCGTTAATGGTGACAATATAATTGCACGCTGCTGATATGAATAAAGTGTAAATATTGTATTTATATATTTTTTTCTGTTAATAAGTTAATCCAAAAATAAACTGTAAATATAGTAATTAACTTTTCCACAATAACTTCTTTTTTTAAAATAACAGTAATAAAAAATAAAATTAATTATTAAATACGATGTTTCCTACAACATTTTTGAACATTTTCCTCTGAAACGTAAATTTATCAAAATACCCCATCTTAATTTACTTGAGAACTTACACAATTACTAAATATTTTTTAATTCATACACAGTTTTTAATATATATCTTTTCTTTCAAACCTATATTTTTCTTTTTCAGTATATTCTACAAGGTTAACTTGCTTCATTGACAAGATATGTTTTCATGATGAATAAACAGACATAAAATCTCTTTTTTTTACATATTTCAGCAACCATTATTCTATTTTCAGTTAAACTAGAAGTCTAATAAATGTCACATTTTGTGAAATATCTTCTCTATCAACTTTAAATATGCGCAACACTTATTCAAATATATATATACAAAGGCTATATCATTGGTATGTGTGCGTAAGTACTCGTAAACAATTTAACCGTTATTAAAAAAAAATGTTTTTTTTTTTTGCTTTTTGTAATATTCACAAAAATGCAGGGAAGATATGGCTACTTTGATTGCTTTAAAAGCTAATGTAGACTAATAAAATAGAGGGGTGGCGTTAAATTTCTACATATATTTTGGACGGTTTGATGCGAAAAATCTGGTCAGAGAGATTATCATTCTGTTGAAAAGATGTATTTACAGAAATAAAAGCCAGCTTATTCAGAAGGTCATATAGTCAAAGACATTCCTGTTTTGTTTTTTGTTTTTTGAAAAAAATTTATTATATTATAAGCCTAATCAGTTTCAGATAACATCTTCACAGTAGTAGCTACCATATGGTGAGAATATATGTCAAAACATCTCATTTAGCACCTTATTTAAATAATATATATATAAGCCTTAGAAATAAAATAACTGTAATAATATAACTGCCATAATTAAATAAATGTTACAATAACAAAAAAAATCTGTAATAGCATATGACTTTCAATTCCAACAGTTAGATGTCACTAATATTAACTATTGTTAGAGGTAGAAGTCAAAAAATACATACAATAATAGAAAGAGGTTCATAGATATACTGAAACAAGTATTATCTTATAAACTCAACATTGTGTAAAATTAGTGTTAGAATGACAAAATCTAAAGATCAAGTATGTTGATGTTACATCAAATAATACCAATAAAAATTGAAAGATCCCAAAACTTATAATTATCATAGTGAAATAATTCTAGTTTTATTTTCACTGCCTCCATTTTGTTTAATCACTTCTTGGATGTTTAAAAACAATTTCACTCTTTTTATCCTACTATTGCAATCAAATTGATACTCTTTCACCTATTATGAATATATTTTCCCTCTCATATTTATTACAAATTTCACTAATTCTACTTACCTGAATAAATTGTAATACAATCAGTAAATGTAAGTCGTAATCTATGGTTCTTTTCTTGCAAATTTCAATCATGTTAAAAGAGTAAGTATCTTAAAAATGAAATAAACAGTGACCATATACCTGTACATAATATCTATCTTAAAATCTGTATCTTTTCCAAAACTACCATCAAAATGATTAAGTACACTTGAATGAATATTTATTCATAAGATGAACAAAGCAATTACTAATATTTATGTTCTTTTTTTTAATTAGTAAAAAAATGAATGAAAATTATGATGCCAATTGACTTGTGATAGTGATGATGAGGATAATAAAGGTAACTTTGCAAATGATTAAGTCCTCAAATGAAAACATATTCACTTTCCAAATTGCCCTATCCCTTTTATTTTCCCACAGTTTGACTATTCAGTGAAAAAGTGTTCTTACTTCAATGCCTGTAATTCTGTTTGTGTGAAAGCGATTTACAATTGCTAAGAAGCCTATAGGTAACTTATTGCTTAGGAATTCATAAGAAGTTTAAACAGTTGCAATATATGGAATTTGAGTTCCAGAATCTTCCATCCTACAAATGCACTGAACTATATCTTTTTAAATAATCTCAACAGAGTAATGGTACCTCCAGCAATCCTTTCTAGAAGGCAATAAAAAACTAACTATCCATCAAGGTAGTAAACTACTAATTTGTGTGGACTTAGTGATTTTCTTTCTGTTTTACTTTCTAAACTGTCTTACCAATAATTTATGACAAGTATTATCAATTTTCTTCTTTTCTGAGCCATACAATGTAATATCTGGAAATTAAAGAATATACTCACAAAACAGTGGCTTTTTATTACTGCCTCATATGCTTTCAATATATTCAATGTATTATATTCATGGTGTATAATGGTGTGATTACAAGTTCTTGAAACACTGATATAAAGAACTTGTAAACACATCATGAATATATTTTAAATATATTGAAAGCATTCTAGGCAATAATAAAGCTGAATATTAAAAAAAAAAAAAGTTTTTCTGTATATTCATTAATTTATCAAATTTATGGCAAGATGAATCATCTGTAAATCAGACGCTTAGAAAAAATACTAAGCTTTCTTGGAAATCATTGTTCACCTAAAAAAACTTTTATCTTCTTCTTAGATTGAAGTCTCAGATTACAGGTATCGCAAAGTTTTTATTAAATCACTAAACATCACATTATCGCCATTTCTTATGCCTGCCCCTAACTGTTATTAAAACATGCAAAATTTTCCATACAATAGTGCTACTCAGTACAAGCCAGAGTAATCAATGGATGCCAGAAGCCTTGTGCCACAAGCTAGAAACTAGTCTGGGGATATGGGATGAGTAGTCTGGGGATATTGGATGAATAGGCACTAGGTAGGGATTTTATGCACAAGCCTTCTGGCATCCATTGATAATTCTGGCTTGCACTGAGTGGCACTACTGTATGGAGAGTTTTGCCTGTTTTAATAAGGTTTTTATTTACACAGAGTAAGTATATGTGAATGTATATTTTATTAGAAATTAGGGGTGCAGTTTAACTTTTTGAAGTAATTTAATACACACTGTTTCTATAATGACTATCATTGATTTAAAATGCTCATATATTTTTCCTATGGAGAAAGTTTTTACTACAACTACTTCTACTACTACTAGCAGCACTGCTTGAGAAAAACTATAGAGTTGAAATTGTTAAAAAAAAAAGTGCAGTAAAATAGATGGGACTTTTTTACTTTAATGAACTCTTGGTAACATCCCTTCAATTATGTTACTTACTAAAATTCTTATTTAGAATATTGTGGAAAACTATGACCAAATCATTTTTAATTTTATTTTTGATGAGTATTTTAAAGAATCACAAATGTAGAAACACAGATGAGAGTGAAAAAAGTAAAATTAATTTTTATTACCAGATGATACATAACTTTATTTGCTGGATAATTTTAACAGAATTCAATGATGATCATCTTATCACAAAACAACAGACCAGTTAATAATCATTAAAATAAAACCAAAGAATGTCTGGTTTTCCTCAAATTGAGGGCTAAAAAGATAAGACTAATAAATAAATATCACTTGAGGTTTAGAAACACGTATATGTATCAATAATAAAACTGACCAAGAGAGATTAGCTAATTAAATGCAATTTTATACAGTAGAGAGGTGGTCTTTATCATCAATTATCTGTTATGAATTATGGTTCAGCCTCTGCAGGAGACACATCTTTCTGTATTGGACAGGGATGCATCCACAATCTATTAAAATAATGTTAGATAAGGTGATATTCCTCAAAACTGATATCCCAACTCTAAAAAACTAAGATCCTTGTGGAGTAATGTAATTATAAATATATGGCCAATGACATAAAAAAGTTAAAAAATGATCTCCGGAGTGCACATTTCATCATAAATCATCGCATATCAGTTGGTCTAGATCTCCATCTCTTATACATATTTTCATCATTTGCTTAAGATTATAGATATCAATTTACTATAGTTAGATTAGAAGTGCCAAACTTGCTGCACTCATAATTTTGACACAAACCATTTCATAGAATTACATTAATGATTTTTAGTACTCATTTATTAAACTAGAGATTATCCCTATCCCAAATATACTCTTTATGTCTCACTTAATTAATATGTATATATATATATTTTCAAATATTTTGCGTTGCGTCAGTAACCTTCATCTCAACTCCATCACAGCACACCTATCCACAGTGCAGAAACTAAGATCACTTTCACCCATTATACATTCATTTGATGAACAAGAACACCCTCCACATGAGTTAGAAA
Organism: Epiperipatus broadwayi; assembly: GCA_028023455.1. NCBI lineage: Eukaryota > Metazoa > Onychophora > Udeonychophora > Euonychophora > Peripatidae > Epiperipatus > Epiperipatus broadwayi. Next base: position 1,385,686 of record JAQFVV010006284.1, on the reverse strand, counting down.
TATCAAACACCCGAATCTCCCTGACTTTATTAACAATTAGATATTTTTCCATTATAGCACTTTCTCCCACAAGACAGACATTGGTTTCTATCCACTATAGTGGAATGACTCATATATGTAGTATATTATTAAATTTATCTATACTGTGTCATCATATGGCTGATTGTGGAACCGCTTTGTTTTCACACCATATATTTTGAACAAAGCTTGTGATTATTCTATGGTAACTTGTTCATGAACTATTGTAGCTGAAACAACACATGATCACCCTTCCTTAAGCTTACACATGCTATTAAAATATTAGGAACCTTCTCCATACAATGTTATGATCTAATGCAGGTTTCTGGCACTAGGTGGCAATATTGTATGGAGAAAATTGTTACTATTTTAACTATCACAGTTCAGATGGTTGCAATTCGATGATGCATTTAAGTATGGACCCAAATCTAAACTACTATAGTTATATATAGAAATCGCAAGTTGATGTAATAGAGCTATACCATAAACCCCTAGAATAAATAAAAAGTCAATATTATAAATAATGGCTACATATATATTTGGTACATAATTCAACACTGGTGTGGAACTAATTAAACCTAGAAAAACGCACTCTAATTATAAAACGCATAAACTATTGTGCTCGTTAAAAAATGTTATAAATCTGAAATTTAAAACTTTTCCAAGAAGAAATTTAGCGAAAAGATGGGATGAATTGTAGAACGCTCAGTTTTAAAGTCACTTCCTGATGTCATAAAATTGATAAATTTTTAAAAATAATTACAAGTTTTGGCAAACTAAATGACCTTTTAAATTTTTTGCTATACCAAATCTAACATGATTTTCTACAATCTATTTCTGAAGCTGTTTTAAATTAAGCCTAATAGGAAAACTATAAATAAAGGGAGAGATACTGAAAAGAAAACCTTAATGAATCAAAACAAAATAAAAATAAAAGTTTTCAACTGATATTTGATACAGAATTAACAAATAAAAAAGTTCAAAACAGTTTCCAATCTGATTATAGATAAATAATAATATTATTAATACTGATTAAAAGAAAAAAATCATTTAATATTGATAAAGGCATTAATAAAAAAACATAGTGACTTTCAAATAATTCATTGGAAAGCATTTCTCCAATATTGAGAAACTGTAGGGAAAAATGCAATATTCATCAGGCTAAACAAATGCATTCTGTAGAAGTAATTTTTATTATTTTCTTTGTTTGCTTCCATCCTCTAACTATTAATTGTAAGAAATTTATTTTCTGCATACTGTATCATTAACCCGGCTATCTAAAAGAAAAATCTTAAGTTTGCCTGAAATCTGGATTAGAATCTCAAGTTATAGATATGATAGACAAATGTACTGGACACTATGCCATGGACCCTTCAGTTATAAAAAAAAAAGGTAACTAAATCCCTTTGAAATAATTAATTTCGACACTATAGAAAGCATGTAGATATTCACTTTCTATGACTAAACATTTTTTCCTTATATAAAATGTTCTGTTATAGTGAATTAATTGATTAGCGAAATTTGTTGTACCATGTGATTATTATAGCTTACACTGAAAAGGATATATTTAGGAATAATCCATTTCAGACCTACAGCCTAGAGTAAAATAACTATCTAACCAGTCATATAAACAGGAAAAATCAAATATAAAACCTAAATATACATAAAATTAATTGTTTTGGATATCCAACAATTCAATTTTAAAGAAAACTAATATCCAAGTTTTAAAAATATAAAATAAAAAATGTAAACAAACTTATTGTAATAAAAATTCTCAAAACATTGATTTAGCTATATTATTGTTTGCAGAACTTCTGCTTTTTTGCTTAAAAATTATCTTTTCTTGACTCAACATTCAAAGTAAAATTACACTATAGAAATATTATTCATCAAGTGGAAAATCTCTAGTCTAATAATGACTAATAAATTTTTTTAATATATTTCCATTAAGTGGTCTCTGTCAATGTTGTGAGGATGGCAAGTTTGAACATTTATCAGTTAAGTTGTAGTAATTGGCTATTTATATATACTGAACAATGATGAAGATACGTATAAGAAATGTGACTGAGTCAACTGATGAGTGCTGGTTTAGAAAGAAATGTGTACTTTGGGAAGCATATACCTTTTTACATGTGTTTGGTCATATGTTTATGATTGCATCCCTCTACAAAGTGTAAAAAGCAGATAGAAATCAGTCCTTACACTGCATTGGAGTGATGTAGTAAAAAATTACACTATAGAAATATTATTCCTTAAGTGGATATTCTCTAGTGTAATGAATGACTACTAAAAATTATTAATATTATTACATTTTCTGTTTCAGTGAAAAGCAAAAATAAGGTTAATATTAATAAAATATAACTTGACTTCCTCATTTGCATTTTTTTACCACAACCCTAATTAACCTTTTAGCTCTGCTTTTCAGAGAAATCCTGGAATGTCTTATGCATTTGTTTATTACATTAACCAATAACATTCATTGTAGCATTTTTATTCATTAATAGTTTTACAATTTTTTTGGTTTGGGGAACATTTTGTTTTTCACAAGAACATTAATCAGTTTTCCAACTACATTTTCAGGATTATAATTAAATTATTATAAATATGCAGCTGAATAATTAAACAATAATAGCAAGTGCATGATATTCTCATTGTTAAAGATAGTGTTTGTTGAAAGTCTTTGCATTTGCTGTATAATCTTAATATATAGTGTGAAAAGATGTTCATTGTACAATTTGTTTATTTTATATGCTTTCATTGCAACTGATATCACTTTATAAATTAATTGATGAAGTGAATAGATTGCATTATTGTTAAATATTAATCTGGTAATAAATATTCAGTTTTCTAACTAAACTATCAGCAGTTACAATGTATTATGTTACTCTTTGCTTTGTAGATTGTATGGCTAGTTCTTCCATTTTAAATTGCTTCTCTATGCAAATTTTAACATTAGTTTTCCCACACTTATGCAAATTTTATGCTAAAAAATGAAATTAACATATAATGAATTAGTTTTACAATAATGTGAAGAGGTCAGTATTTTCCAATAGGAAGTAAAAATCAAAGTAATTTCATTAAGCCCCTTTGTGCTTGAAAACTCAAGTTTATTGTCCTCCAATTTATGAGATTACTTCAAGAAGATTTTTGGAATAGCAAAAAATGTTTTTAAAGTTTAATTTATTCACTATTAATGATTATTGTTTTAAACAATAATTGTATAATAATTATTTTAAAACAAAATAATATATGAATATACTTTGATTTTATTCATACATGTTCAATTTTTAAAAATATAATAGGAACAAAGAAAACAATAACCAGAACAATGTCTGTGCTGTGAGTGTGAATTACTGACAGCTTTACCAAAGGATCTTTTGAGATATTCTGAAAATTATAATATTGAATAGAAAGTAGGTTGAAGTAAAGAAGGGTTCCCCTCTTTTCTTCCATAGCGTAAGCTTGTGGTTAAAACACCTGTAGAGGTCCCTACTATCGCATTTTATATGCATATTATCGAGGTTATAGCCTCAGTAAATATTACTTAAGTAATCAATGTGCGTTTAATAAATTTATAATTACAATATTGAATATAGTAAAACTGAATTTTATAGATTTATCGAGGCTTATATATTTATTTATTTCTGTTTAAAAATAAATTTCAATCAACACATATTTCATTTTCTGGAGTTAGATGCTTAATTTCTTTTCTTCTTCCTGTATGCCAATGAAAATAATCTCTGGACTCATTATATATATATTTTAATATTTGCAAATTTCAAACATGTTTTTTTTTTAATTTCTAACAAATCAAGACTAATTTATTGAGTTTTAGTTTAGAATAAAGATTTAATGCTAAAATTAAAAGTAAAACATTGACCAGGATTAACTAGAGAAAATATCAACCTGTTGAGAGCTAAAGATATCCATTGTCTTTTTTATGGATACATTAAATGACAATGGGAATATTTTTTTTAGCATATTATTGTTAATTATAATAGTGTCATTGCTTCCAAGAAAAAATATATAGTGTGGATAGTTGAATGGTGCTTGAAAGTCTGTGTTCAAATCCCATATATTTACAATTAAGCTCCAAGTATATGAAGAATACCTGTATTTTAAATATTAATCTAGTAAAAACAAATTCTGTCTTGTCTACATTTTTTTTATAATTTATAAAAATTTGGAAATTAATATTTAAAGAATAGAATTAATAATATCTTGTATACAATAATTAAATACAATACAGGCAGATCTTTACTTCCACACCTAATTGGTTTGTGAAATGTGTATGACAGTTGAAATGTAGAAAAGTAGAACCATGTTAAAAAAAAAATCAAAAAGGGTTATATATATCTGCTAAGAATTATGTTTCTATTTAAAAAAAAAAAAAAATCAAAGAATTCTTAAAATATAATAAATGTTCATGCTTTGAAAACATTTATTATGTAAATTTTTAAAATTTTAATTGAGAAAAAAATGAGGCTAAATATCGTATATAGACACATGCAGCACAATCACATATGTATAAGATTTAGATGAAGAATATTAAAAAAAGTTTAAAAGCATAATAAACATTAACTTGACAGTGTATGAATTTGGAAATATTCCTTAATTTTGTTATTGTTTCTCATGTTTGAAAATATTGTCGATTGGCTTAAATTATACTGAATGACCGATTGAAGCAAAAGATTCACCATCTTCATCTCGATTGTATGAAGACTATAAGATCTTGATTTGTTTTTGTCCATATCAACATTGCTGTTTTTTCATTTTTCACTCATGTTTATGAATGAATAGTGATTTTTTTCACCAAAACAGAAATGTACATAAAGTGATTGCACACATTCTAACATAAACTAACAAGACATAACTCATCAACACACGGCGACTCAAAACATCCCTGCTTAAGACTGAACCTGTGACACTGAAAATGGACATGATTAATGTTAGAGAGGTGGAGAGGGACTAGTGACTAATAGTCTATGAGAAAAGAAAAATTGTTATATGAAAGTACACGTGTTTTGTCATATATATTGATGAAAATCGAAAGTATGAAATGGGTATGAAATAGTAAACTGTATGAAATTAGAAAATCACATGTAGTCATTGAATAATTTTGTTCATTTACATTGGGGCATCTGAAGTTATAAGACAAATATCACTAGTGACAACTGACATAAGCTACAAATGAAATTATGCATATTTTTGATGAAAGAAAAATAGTTTGAAAATTAAGAGCATGTTAGAATAAATAGTAAAGCAACATGTTTTGTTTGTTTCAGAATTATTTAAAACTTACATGAAGCACATTAAGTTTATATTGATTTAATAATAACAAAATTTAAATTACAGTTGTGCTTACATATTAATGTAATACTTGCATAAATATAATCTTTTCACAAGGTGTTAAAAATGGAAAGACATTTTGACTTATCTTGTACAAGAATGGCATAATGAAAAAATATCAAGATGACATCAGAAATATGGAGATTCAGATATTTGATATCTCTAGATCACCGGAAAAATGAAGTGTTCATATATAGTGAAAAAAAGTGGGCTGATATATTAATTTTTATTAGTCATTGATTAAACTAGAGATTATCCAATAAGAAGTAATATTTCTGTAGTATAATTTTCATTATACCATTATCATGCAAAATAGGGGCTGGTTTCTATTCACTTTAACATCTTGTGGAGGGATGTAATCATTAATATATGACTGAAGACATATGAAAAAGATGTATGATTCCCAAGATGCACATTTCATGCGGAACCAGTACTCATCAGTTAACCCAAACAAAAAAACTTTACACATCTTTTTATCATTGTTCAGTATACATAGATAGAAAATTACTATAGTTTAATTGATAAATATCAAATTTGCTGCCCTCACAACTTTGACATAAATCACTTAATAAAAGTATATTAATAAATGTTATTAGTAATTGATTAGAATAGAGATTATTCAATTATTGTAGTGTAAATTTCATTACATCATTCTCATGAGAGATAAGGACTGTTTCTATCTGCTTTTAATACCTTGTAGAGATATATAATCATAAACATATGACCAAAGACATGTAAAAAAAAGATGTATAATTCGCAAGGTGCATATTTCATGCTGAACCACTACTCATCAGTTGGCCCAGACCACAACTTTGACATGTATCAATAATGGAAATATATTAATAATTTTTATTAGACATTCATTAAATTACAGATTAACAAATAACAAATAATATTTCCGTAGTAAATTTTCACTACACCACTCTTGTGTGAGAGGGATGTAGTGAAAATTACACTATAGAAATATTATTTATTATAGTGTAGGCTGAGTTTCTATGTTGGTGAGATGCATTTAATGTATTGATAAAATTTAAAAAAATGGAAATATTAAATACCTACTTATTCTTTGAAGGAAAGAAGAATATTGCTTTGAATTGAGATCAGTTGTGTATATGAAAAAATCAAAATGAAAATCACATTATAATTATAATGTTTTTTAATGTTGTTTTTGTCTTAAAGAACACTAAGATTCTTCAGAACATAGTTAGAAAAGTGCTGCATTACAAAGTGGTGTTAATATGGCCAAACAATAAAGCATCAGTTTGTACAAATTTAGGTGGTATCAATTCAATATAAATTATAAAATGAAACCAAATTTTATGAGTGCAAATTATATAATTTTAGTATATAATTTCAATTTGTGACAAATGTTTCTATGGATTTCCAGTGATTCAAACCACAAAGTATACCTGCCAAAATGTGCCATAATTTACTATATGATTCACAAAAGTTTAACCCTTCAAATGGGATTTGCTACTATAATAAAATGTTGCAATATATATCTCATAATGGACTTTTCACAATGCTTTACTAAATATAGGACAATTTCAACTGAAGCATTTTTCAAATTTAAAAAATATTGTATTACTATATTATACATATTTATCATCATTTATATGCATTTAAAGTTGTCTTCTTAATTTTTACCTGAATCAGAAATTGTTTTTAATTCTTTATATATATCATTATCATCATTTTCAACCATTATCAATCAACTACAGGATGGTTTTTCCAACTTCAATCCATCTTATCCAATCTCTAATCTCTCTTCTCTGCATCACACCAGCATACTTCCTTATTTCATCCATCCATCCCACATGTGGTCTCTTTCTAAATCTTTTACATTCTCTTGGAATCCAGTTTAAGATTTCAACTGTCCATATATTTTCATCTTTTCTAGCAATATGTCCAGCCCAATTCTACTTCAGTCTCTTAATTTATCTAATAATGTCAGTAACACCTCTTTGTTTTCTCATAATAAATAAATAAAAATGTTGTGTAAAGATTTTAATTTTTTTATAATGGATGGAGCCTATTTTCATATTATATGTTATAATGGCTTGAACATAAATATTCCCTTAATGCAATGGTTTGCCAAGATTTATCATTCATATTAATCAAAATCAATGCATAGTTAAGTTTTTCATACCTGTTCCTGAAAGCACATTTAAAAGACCAAATATTACGACTCAACAATCAGTAATTATTAGTGATTTTTGCTTATAATTCTTATTTACTAATTTATCTCTACAACATTGTTCCATAATAAAAATTAAATCTTGAAATGTAAAATGACTGGGCAAATGTTGAAGTTAAAAGAAAATGTTTATAGTTTTCTCAAATTCATTGCTAAATAGTATTTGTGATGTGGTATTTCACTATGATTATGTGAATTTGTTTTTCATAGGCTATCTTATGCTTTTTTGAGGGAATTCATCAAGGCTGATTATGCAGCACTCAATAATTGTGATGTTTTAAAAATAAGAGAGCTGTGATTGACAGAATTAATAGTGAACATATTTTATCTCACAAGATAAGAATCAGAATATCTCTAGGATGTTTGTTTAGATTCAGTATAAATTTTCTATCTAATAAAAAAATTGTGAAGACATCTCTGAAACTTATATCATTGCCAAGACTATGACAGGTATTCAAAATAACTGGAATCCTTCTCTGGTAGCCATGTCTGTAATAGTGCATGAAAGAACCCTTTTGCATCAATCTACCAAGTAACATCATCATGTGAAATTGTGGTTACACATAGTAGATTTTTTTTGTAAAGTGTGTTTGCCATTTTTTTTATAATAGCTGAAAGGTTGGAACAATATGAAATTCTGTTTCTTTTTAGGAAAAATGGCAGAAAAAACAGTGGTAATGCTTCAAACAACTTAGAAGCAAATTGGTCTGGAAAAGCACACGTTTATAAGTAGTTTAATAGAAGTATTAAGTTTACTATATCCCAAAAAGCATGGTGAGTGAAATCAAATGTCAAAATGATGCTGATTTTTTTTATGCAAATGGCATTGTGCACCCAGAATTCATTTACAATGGCCAAGTATTTAAATAATACAATTTCTGAAACTTTTGTGTGTGGTAAAGCATAAACGTTCTGCTTTGGGTGAAGTGAGGAGTGCATGTGTCATCATGACTGCATGCTAGTGCAGTTAACCTTGAATGTGAAACAATATTTAATTAAATTCAGCATAATCCAGCTCATCCATAAGCCCCATTCACTTGATCTCACTCTATGGGACTTCTTTTTAATCTCTTAAATGAAAAAAATATCTTTTTTTAAAAAAAATTTAGAAGTGGTGAAGAAAAAAAATGATGGAGATATTAAAAAGCCATCACATTGCAACTATTTCCAGATTACTTCGAAAAGTGAAAAACATGTTTAGACTAAATAGACTATACTTTGAAAGAGATTCAATTTGCAACATGTAAGAATAAATATACAATTCTTTAATACAAAATTCTGATTATTTTTGAGTCCTCCCTTGTATATCTAATGATCTGTTGATGCTTGATGGAGAATAAAATAAAAACAGAACCATAAAATCTCTAACCAATCAGCAATGGACTATCTTGGTAAATAACATTCTCTTTTTCATAAGATAGAAATGCTGTGTAAATGTGTGATGTGGAATAGACTATATATAGACTATATATTAGAGTTATTTTACTGACTCACCTTATTTATATATTAAACATATTTTTTTGTAAAACACGATGATTCTTTTCAGATGCAGAAGATCATTTCTCTTGAATTACAATTTGTGTGGTTTCATGCATGGATAGGGTAACATATTCTGGCCCAAGAGTTATGAATTGCAGTTCCCAGTCTGACATTTTGATACTCAAACTTTTATGAACTCTTAGCAATAAACGATTCAATTATTTTTTACTTTATTCATTTCTAATTCTGTAGACTGTAATCTGAAGTAAATGAATAAAAATTAGTTAAGTAAATCATATTTTTCAGTTTACTTTTTAATGAACTTTATTATTATATATGATTAAAATTTGTTCTTGATAATGTAGAGAATACAATTTATATTTTTTTAACTAACATTATTTACATTTGCAATGAAAGCCAATTTTATCCTGAATGTCTTACAAATTACAGTACAAAATGTATTGCATTTTCTATTTACTACTGCATACTGTGCAATAAAATTTAGTATTTAATTACATAACAAATAACCTTATTCTGTTTCTTTACTTTTCACCATTTAATTGTATAAGAATGATACTGCTTTCATAATTTCAGAATCTTATAACATTACGAAGTCATACAAAATGGCTGCCATTTTTAAAAATTGCTATAATAAATATGTGCATTTCAACTTAAGTAAAAAACACAAATATATGATAAACTGTATGGAAAATACTTATATAAAATTGTATGTGTATGCAAAAGAATTTATTCATATTTAATATTGAGTAAAGTTGCAATTAATGATATTATATAAAGGATTCAAACTCAGACTTTCATACAACCCTCAACTCTCCATGCCATCTCATATTGCTGACTCACCTGATCACACCCATGTTGAAAAGATAAATAATCACCAATATACATATTTCATGCTAAACCAGCAATCATCAGCTGGTCCAGATTACTATCTCCACACATATATACAATAAGTGCTCAGCTTTATATTAAGATAGACAATCTTCATACTTTAATGGACAGGCTTCAAACTACTCCAACTTACAACTCTTCAGCCATCCATTTCATTGAAAATCTGATGATAGAATGTTCAAAGCCCATGTTAGTGCCAAAGTTGTCTACCTACCCATGTTTACCATTAGTAAAGACATGGAGATTACATTGAGGAATAATTTTGATTTATTACTATGCAATCCAAACTAGCATGTATTATAATTAGACCACAAAATCGTGGTGTGTGTATATATTTAACTAAATATTAGGGATCGTATGTGTATATAACAATATGTTTAAAATGTGTAAGTATGAACTTTGTAGATTATTTCAGATATTCAGTGTCATAATGAGTTCCTTTTAAAAGACATTTACAACTTATTAACTTTATCATTGATGTCAGTTTTATTTTCAAGTCTGATTTCATAAGCTTTTGAAAATGAATAAACTATTAAAAAAAATCACAAGAATTATTTTGGCTTAATTCATGAAGACTATTGCCAAAATTTTTAATGTCATCTTTCAACTTGTGAAACTTTCATCACTTCAGTTCCTGGTGAGCAACTCAAATTTGTCATTTAAAGATCCTGTTAAAAGCAGTTATTTCATGTAGATTTTAAAAAAAAATTGTTTCATTATATATGTGTGTGTGTGTGATAGACAATGTAAATGGCCTTCAATAGACTAATATAGTTCAAAAACTAGTGGAGCAGTAGGCTTTTCACTGAGCTAGTTATCTGTCAAATGATGAGAGATTTCACACTACTTCATCTAATCATATATCCCATATCATGTATACACACAGTATATGCCAGCAAAAGAATTACTAGTGACAGATTTATTCTCCAATAGCCTGCCGTACCACCTATGAATCAATGCATTTTTTATCTAGTGGCAGTTTAGCTATTCACATAAAAAATTTAAGATGCTAGCAAGCATGTGGCTTTTATCAGTGAGGAACCTTGGATCTGAGAGCACTGGGAATACTGTTTGATTGGATGATTAGTTATTAGATAGAAATTTTATGCATAAACCTTCTTGCATCTATTGATTACTATGGCTTGTACTAAGTAGCACTACTATATGGAGTTTGCTGCTGTTTTAATAGCTTGTGTAAGCATAGAAAATAGTGATCATGTGGTATTTTAGTGGTTTTATACCAATTCTGCCATAATATTGATTAAGATGGTAGTTTTTAAAAAAGGAAAGATACCAAAATATGTAGATTTTGAACTGGTTTTAGATCTACATACTATACAAGCAAATAAACTCGGATTGAAAACATTGTGTTTTTTTTATCTTGGGCTCTTAGCTTTATAGTTAATTAAATGGGTAAAAGGTGTCTGTTAGAGGTTTGTATCTGCTTTTAAAATCTAAGTACATATGTGTGAATCATGTCATGAAATGTGTGATTCATGCCTTAACTCACTTTCAAAAATTGTTTTAAATATTACAAAACTGATACCAAAACATTTGAAACAATCACATGGCAATAAAGCCATGAAATGCAAAATTTTGTCATGACGAAAAGAGCATGATTTGTTTTTGTAATAGAAAGAATAACTGTTACTACATAACATGTGCATTGATTCAGAGATGGTGTTGCAAACAGTCTGGAAAAAAAACCAGCCATGTTTTCACTGGGGGACATTGAAATTAGGATGACACTTTACTAAAAAAAAAAAGAATGTTAATTGGACTAAAATTTAAAATAACAATACAAAAATTTATTTATATTTAGAAGGTAATAAACCTTCCTCACTAGCACCACAAATAATTTTAAATCAATGATGTTAAGTACAAGTATTCTCTCATTTCAATCACAGGATAAAGACATTGAGAAAATAAGAATGACCATCTTATTTTCAAACCTAAATGCATTTAGGTAGACCAACTTAAGTATCTTGAAATGAGAATGTGAATATATTAAATCATTCATGTTGCATCCATTTCTTTGGATAATCTGATTAACAAATATAAAATATTATGATTTACTTCATGCTAATATTAGAAAATGTTAAGGTATATAATAATCAATGAATTTTATTAACATAGTAAAATTCAATTCATTGATAAAAAAAAATACTTAATAACTGATTAATAAAAGGTATTAATACAATGATATCACAAATTATTGTGTTAAAATTGTAGCTACATACAAACACTTTTTTCATTGCCTATCTTATCAAATAGATGTCTAGAATATTAAATTAAATGATGACTGAAAAACATTTGTGATTAAAAACTATACAGTCATAAAATATATGTTTAATACATTCTATTCCATAATGATACTAATAATGATATACTAATTTATTTCTGAAAACTAGATGATCCAATATCAAACGCGATTTTTCACAGGAGTGTGCATACATGTATGTGTAATTTAAATAAAAAATAACTGTCTTTCCACCCATGCATTATGAGTAGATGCACTTCAAACTAACATTCATCATCAGTGCCATAAATAGAAATCCCATGTTAAAAGTCAGATCTTCAAATCAGCAAATTATTTATAAAGATTCAAATTATATGTTCTAGAAAAATATTACCATCTTATTTTTAACTATCTGTGATATTGGATCACATCATTTATATAACTGTAATTAGAGAGGATTTGAACCCAGGCTTTCAAATTCCCTTTAGTCATCCACTCCATCTTATATAAATGATCACACACTTGCAAAAAAAGATAAATGATCTCCAATATACATATTTTGTGCTGAATAGGCACTCATCAGTTGGTCCAGATAATCATCTCTCACACATATATACTACAGTCATATTTAAATATTAGAAATATAATTATTAAATAACAAGAGCATATTTATATATATATATAATTTAAACAAAAGACACATGTATATATACTATATGTTCAATATTGCAGATAATTAAAAATGAGATACTCTCCCTCGCGTAGGATATATAATTTGAAGATTTAAGAGGAATGTTTTGATTTGAAGATCTGGCATTTAAATGAGATCATGCTTTAATTTTGGTGCTGTCAATGAATGTTGGTTTATTTAAAAGAAAGCTTTAAGAATAGGTGGATTACCTGTTCTTTGAAAACATTTATTGACATTTGGAATGAAAGAGTAGCTTTTCCCCATTTAAATTACATATATATGTAAAAATACTCTTATTTAATAATATACACACACATATATACATATAATAATGAAATCAATAATGGAGAGGAAATAGAAAATCAAATTCTCTCTTAATGAAATTGATAATAGGATGATCATGTCATAACATGCCATTTGTACATGAATCTAAATAAATATAAAAATTAGACAAATAATGGCAAATCTAAATGAAGTCAAATCAAGCGACAAATATCTTGTATCATCGGAATATAATTAGAATACCTCATATTGGACAATTACGTCTAACTGAATTCAAATATAACACCAATATAATATCTTATAATAACCATCATCGCTAAGCAAATACCAACAATGAAAAGTGTAATGAGAACAACAAGTCATCCGTATGTAAATATAAAAGATACATATTGCTTAAGTGCAGTTGACTAAGATTTTGACAAATTCTAATACAAAGTTGCTGTAATCATTAAGGCAATCGGATACCATAGATGCATTGGGTACAAATACAGCAAGCCATATGTTATGTAAATAAAGCATATGGAATTTGAAAATAATCATTAGTGATGTTGCAGAGTTGTTTTATAATTCTTAACTCTTATAGGTACAATTTATATAATTGTAAAGACAATTATATAAAATCCACACATCCATCACATTCTGTTATTAAATAGTGCTAGCTATTTGGATAGCAAAAGATTCAGTACTTTCCTGCTACCTGGAGCTTTTTCATTTCTTGACCCAGCAATAGAAGAAGTGAACGGCTGTTGTGAATGGTACACGATTGTCAGATGAACCAATTTCCACGGCTGATAATGACCTTCTTCTGACAAGTGGATTTTCTGCAATTCCAGAAAATGCCTGAACCAAAGTAGAGCTTTATTTGATGATTTCTTTGACACATCATCTTAGCTGGGAGTATTCCTTTCTTTTGCAAGAATGCCACAGTAAGGCAGAGTGAATAAATTCATTTTTGAGTGCGGGTAGGAAGCAGACTAAATAAATTACTTATTGAAAAACCTTAATAATTGAATTAATACTTTTTTCACTTAGCAATATTTCTTGACTTTTATTAATTATTATTTTTTTATAAATCTTCATGCAAAATATTAATTTAAGATAGTTGTCTATTTTAAATGGGAAGTCTGAGTTGAAAATCTGATGGCTCCAGAAATTGATATCAGAATGTGAGAGCATTTGATGTTGTATTTGGCCAAATTCATTTGGAGACTGGAAGTTAAAGATGATAAATTAATAGACAAAAATCAAATAGCTCCAGATTACAAGAAGGTACCAAATAGTCTGCTGAATATATATTTAAAGGACTAAACCAGAGAAAATAGCTAATGTAGTATCTAAATAAATTGACTATAATAATTCAAAATAAACCACTAAACATCAGATGATCACTATTGTATGGAAATTTTAACCTCTGTATAATTCAAAATAATGATTAGTAATTTTATTAATTAATAAGTAATGATTAAAAAATGATATATCTAACAAATATTCTCTTACAACAGAAATATAGGTTATTATATCCTACTCTGACTTAATTACAATAGCTCATAGATATTAATTTTAAAACAAAACAATAAATGTAGCACTATTGTTTAAATTGTAGATGATAAATATATATGAGATGTCATTAAAAGAATATACTTATTTATAGTATATTTTAAGGGATGTTCAGACTTAAATTAGAAGGTTTGTGATGATAGTATTTTAATTGTATTTATATATTAGATGATGGAAATAGTTCAATATACAAATATAACTAGAAGAATTAATATTTAAGTATTATTCCTTTTTAATTAATTAAAAAAAAGACTTATAACTGTATTATTATTATTACTTTCATTAGCTTATCTTTATTAAAACAACACAGATTGAGTCAAGCGTTGGTGAAAGTAACTGTTGTAAGTAATAAGATGACATCTATCTTCATACAAAAAATAACTTTTATTCTTTGCCTGCACTAAAAATTTAGATTTTTGTTAGAATCTATTTTTATAAAGTGCTGAAAAACTTTGAAATTATTCAAACGGAAGTCAATCTCCGATAATGCATTATTTCTTAAATATTACACATTTCCACGCACTTGCCCGCCGGTAAGTTACAGACCATGCTTAAATCAGGGCTTGAGTATATTGAGTGCCTGATGCTATAATCAAATACAATTTTATAATCAAGTATTCATTTATAAATCACGTTTGTCTAATCGGAGGTGATTAAAAATGAGACACCACCTTTTTCCTGCAATGGAGATTGGCTTCCGTTTGAATAATTTTTGTTCGAATCAAAAATAATTTAAATAATCCACTTGTACTGGGGATACTTTTTTTATTTACTTTTAAATAATTCGTTTCAAAATAAAAAAAAATATTGTTAAACTACTAAATTAATAATGATGTCATTCTAGACTTTATTTTAAATATTTATATAAGTAAGTTTTGTTTGTAATAATTTTTCTTTCCCTTTGCAAACTTTAAATATGTATGCACACACGTACTATCAATGGTATCCATTGGAATATTATGATAATCTGTCTCAATATATATATAAATTAAACATATCTCTACAATTTAAAAAAATGGAAAACATCATAATCATCATTATCACAATAATAATAAAATTTGATATCCGAATTTATTGGAATTTTTTAAAATATAGGGGATTTGAACTAAGACTCTCAAGAACCTTCACCTATCCACACTATGTCACACCATTTTCCTCCATTATATATTATAATTCTCATCAGTACAAGTAACCTAGTAATTTTATTTATTTTATTGGTATCACATAGGAAGACAATCTTGAAATTTTGTAGTGGATTGTTGGGGTTATATAATTGTTTCAAAGATCTGCAGGTTCTTTAATAATATTCCTGTCAAAACTATCTTATGATTTAGAATTTAACTCATTATTACATATACAAGCAAAAGTCACCCAGTCAAGTTTTTGACAAACCATTTTTTAGCATAATAAGAGTACCAAACTCTTGATATAGTAATTTGCCACCAAGTGCAAGCCTTCATAATCAATGGATTCAGGAAGATCTGTGCATCCATTGATTACAAAGGCTTGTACTTGGTGGCACTACTATATGAAGAGGTTGGTACTTTTTGCAGCCATCAATTTTGAAGGCTTTCAATACTCTTATTAACACCATGTGTAAGCATATGAAATAGTGATCATGTGACATTTTTCAGCATGATATCAAAGTCATCTTTGAAGATTACATATTGGACAATCCAACCCACAGTTTTGAATTCAGAAATAAACTCGCTAAACATGATGCTAATTAATTATATGAAAACTATAAAGAAAACAGTGAAAAATAACTTTCTTTTTAATCCTTCAATTAGCGAAAACATTTCTATCATTTTCTCTGGTGCCAATTTTTGCAATTATTTAAAATTTGGAAACCATAACAATAAAGATAATACATAATGACAACAATGAACTGTTTCTAAATGAACAATGTAAAGAAAATTTGTGGGGAAAAAAAAACAAAATCTTTATTGAATGAACTTCTTTTAATTAAAGATATGAATGTTGAAATGTGAAGCCATCATAAATACATCAAATTCTGTTCTAAAATTTATAATTGCATTTATAATTTTTAAGATAGTATGAATGTTACAAAGTATCTTTTTAAAAAGTGTTAAAAGAATGTGTTAACAATCTTACCAGCATAGTTTTTTGCTTACCATTACAATTTTTAAAAATAAAACATATTTGAAAAAAAAAAATCAAATTGTAATAATGTATGTTTGTTTTTAAATAACTGTTACACAAATACTGTAATAATAATAAATATTTAAATAAACTATGAAACAATACTCTTTTTTTGCTGGTCACTAAAAACACATGGACTGAATCTGCAATAATCCTGGCAAATGCTTTCTACCAGTAGCACCCTAGAAGTATGATCTTGGATTGTTTGAAGTTTATTTTGGCTGGAATCTTCTATAAATTTCTTCCCTCTTCAGATATTTTTAAACTAATAAATCAATATATCTTTTGCTGTCAAAATAAGTGCGAAACAGCAAAATAACACTCTAGGTAGCTGTAGAGCAAAGGAAAGTTGAAGATCCATCAGCCTATCTCAAAACAAAGTATTTTGTAATTATTTATTGGAGTATTAATGCTGACTATACCAATGCTGTTATTATTAGTTAAAAATATGCACAGATTATAGTTATCCAATGGCACAATTTCAAAGGAAGATATATGGAATGAAAACATGATAGAATAATTCTCTTACAAGTTCAATAGAACATGTACAGTGGAAGAATTGAAACAAGAAAAAAAGTCAGTCGAATATATTTGCACCTCTTTCATAGATACATCAGTTGTCTGTATCATAACTTGTTATTCTGAAGACCATAGGGGAACTTAGTCTGAGTATGATTTCCCCTTTTTTTACATCTCATAAATATCTTATCTTATTGATTACATTTTTTCATTATCAAATAAATTTTATTTATAGAAAAAAAATAATGAAAAAAATGATAATATGTATTTATAAAGTTATGTATTGCATTTAAATGTATACATTTTATCCTAACTTTAAACTTGTAATCATGTTGATGGGAGTTCATATCATCACAATAATTCATGTCAACATTTTAAAATTCTTACTGTATTTCATTAATTAATTGCATTCTTTACAAAATATATTTCAATTTTTTTATTGTGTACTATGGTACAATAAAACAATATTTTTTGGGGATATCTAAATATGCCCCCCTCAACATATTGTACCAAACGAAATGTTTTGGTCTCACATATACTGACCACAAAAGCACCATTAATCCGAAAATCAGAACTGGACATTTAGTTTAAGGGTGGACAGGATATACGAACCTGAATGCACTGGACTAGCTCAACCAAGCAAATGAGATCTTATGTTTTGTTCTGACAGTTGGAAAGATAGCAACAGAAAACAAAATCAGCCAAGTAAAATGAATAAATATTTTATTAGTAGTATGATTAAATAACCATAAATCTAGACAACAAACTTTAAGATCCACTTAAAATGCACTACTTGTACATTCATCTTAAAATTAAACTAAAATATTTTAATATTGCTTAGAAATGATTTCTGCATGTTGTATCATTATAGCAGAAAGAGTGCAAAAAAATACTGAGAGTAGAAAAAGTACTAGATCTCATGCAAGAAAAAGGGGGGTTAACTTCTTTCTTATAACCCATAGTTATAAAAAGACTTAAATCTCCATATTTGAGATTTCTAAGCCTAGATTAATTTGATTTAATTGATTTTGGTTACTACTGACAGCTTCTTCTTCAGCGGGTTAAGTATATATGCTATTACATTTTTTGGGAGAAATATTTTAAATTATTATTACAAATAAACTGTAGTAATTTACTATCTATACATATACTGAAGAATGGTAAAGATATGTGTAAGAGATTGTGTTCTGGTCCACTGATGAGTGCTGGTTCAGCATAAAATGTGCATCTTGGGATCATAGATATTTTTCACATCTTTGGCCATATGTTTATGATTACATCCTTCAACAAGATGCTAAAAGCAGGTAAAAAACAGTCCCTACTTTGTCTGAGAATGGTGTAGTAAAAATTACACTACAGATATATTATTCATTATTGGATAATCTTTAGTCTAATGAATGACTAATAAACATTATTAATATCATTTCTATTGCTTGAATGTCAAATGATCTATCAAACTATCGA
This sequence comes from Epiperipatus broadwayi, assembly GCA_028023455.1. Classification (NCBI taxonomy): domain Eukaryota; kingdom Metazoa; phylum Onychophora; class Udeonychophora; order Euonychophora; family Peripatidae; genus Epiperipatus; species Epiperipatus broadwayi. Next base: position 1,366,819 of record JAQFVV010006284.1, on the reverse strand, counting down.
TCGTTCGATTATATTACTATAAACACTAATTGTGCATACGCTTTGTGAGTGTTAATAATAAATGAATACTTTCTCACCAATACAAGATATAGTATTTATGCAGGAATAAAAGGAATCTCTTATTCCTACGACTCAAATGCTTATATATGAGCAAATCTGAAGTACTAGCAAGTAAAGCATGAGGATGGAACCGTCACTTTAAATTACTATATACGATGTCTGAATGAATGACGTGGGTGAAATTGTCTAGAATTTACTAAACGGTTCCATCCTCACGCTTTACTTGCCAGTACTTCAGATTTGCTCATATATAAGCATTTGAGTTGTAGGAATAAGAGATTCCTTTTATTCCTGCATAAATATTATATCTTGTATTGGTGAGAAAGTATTCATTTATTATTAACACTCGCAAAGCGTATGCACAATTAGCTTAAAAGGCTGATATTTGAATGTATACAATTGTAAACATACGCTATATAAAATAAATGCTTATTTACATATAAACACTAATGTAATATTTTGTTAATATTACTTCTTAAAAGCCCTCTACGTTAGGGTATCTTAGATTTAAAAAATTTTAACTCACATATAAAAGCTGCTTTAAAAAATAAAATGTTTATAAATATACTCACATACCCTACATACATTTACAATTACAAAAAAAAAAAGAACTTACGATAATAGACAGATTTAACTTTAATGGTAATTATAAAAACAAAAATGGCAGCACTATTGTTTTAAATCTGTATTAATTAATTTTATAAATATTCAAAGAAAAATTTAAGCAAGTATGTCTGGCCAAATTAACTTATAATTTCCAAATATATACATTTTGCTGACAAAAGGCATTATTTTGACATGTTAATCAAGCAATTATTCCATTTAATGAGCAGACAACATCCCCGAGGGTTCAACTGGCAGAATTAGAAAGAATAATGAATATGGATAATTTACCCACATGAATGGAAAGGTTACGAATATCAGACTAAGAAATAATAATTAGTCATGTTTAATTAAGTATAAAAAAGATATTTCGATGACAAATTAGGTGCCAAATTCATAAAACATTTTTTTTTTCTACTTAATGTATTGGTTCTTGGGAATTGTTTTAAAATAAAATAGTTGAAAAACAAACAAACAAGCAAAAACAAACCAGTTTGATTCTTTATAAATTATTAATTCATGTACATAATGAGAAGAAATGGTTAATCATCATCGTTATTTAGCCCCCCCCCTCACCCAAAACAATCTTACAGATCTCTTGCTTATATTGATAGTGAATGATCGATTAATTAAGTAAACACGAAATAATGAAATATAATAGTAACAAAATCAAGTCATACATTGCATGACTATTATGAAATGACTTTTGATGTAGACAATATTTGCATAGAAATTCTCACCAATTGCCAGATATACCCTCTATAGAGCAATCGTGATATTATATATTATGCTCTTTGACATGATTATATAAATCCATTAAATATTATTATGGGCATGAATATCAAAAAAATCAACCACAAAAACAAACAATTCCTAGTTAGACTAGATATTATCCATTTAATGAATAATATTTCAGTAATGTAATTTTCAAACACCCCTCTTCTGCAAGTAGAGAATTGATTCTATCCACTTTTTAACACCTTGTGAATGAGTGTAATCATAAACATATGACCAAAGCCATGAAAAAGATAAATCTTCTTTACATGTCTTTGGTCACATGTTTATGATTACATCCCTCCACAAGATATTAAAAGTAAATAGAAATCATACATCATTTTTACATATCTTTTATGATTATAAACCTTTCCAAAATGTTAAAAGTGGATAGAAAGCAATTCCTATCATGCATGAGAGGGGTGTGGTAAAAATTATATGACAGATATGTTAATTTCTAGTTAATGTACTGTCATACTACCGGCTGACCTAATACTGATATACTTAGTAAAGAATACCCTAAAATTTACCATTTTTTAAGTTGATTAGAATTCTAGCAATGATAAACAAAGTAAAATTAATCGTAATTATATAAATATCTCTAAAAATTTCAGTAAACCTAAAATATATAAAAGTCATGATATGTAAAAATTAACAATATTTATTCTAAATTTAATTTTATTTAATCTAAAGCTTAATATCTGTACTAGGAGTATAGTTCACTCAATTTAGTCCTACTTGTATCCACTTGTAGAGTGACTGACCATATACCAAAGTTGACAATAATTCAATTGATAAACTTTATTTTTTGAGTGTGTTGGATTGATTGCAATCTTTCCATGGACTTTCTGCAAGTGGAATGCATTAGCTTAAGTAACTAATTGTTTTTATGTGGCAGCCAGAGTTCATTTTGTTATCCTTATTAAAGACAGGAAATTACAAACAAAAATATTATTAATCTAGTAATGGATGCACTTCTGGACAAGGGAGCAAGAAAGGATGAGGCCATGAAGCTACCTGATTCAGCTCTCAGGACATTCATAAAGGACTGCACGTATAAAGGGTTGTAGAAATCCCTTCCCCCCACTTGAACTATTTACGTGGAATATATCTGATAATAACTTATGGGCAATCAAATCTCACACATGTGGTAGCCATAAGAAGAATTACAGCATTTGAAATGGTTATAAAAGAGAATAGGTGAATGCACAACCAGAAACTGAAAATCAACAGTCAAAATTGGAAGAATTATTTCAAACATCACTGAATTAGAAGTTGGAAAAAACAGACCAAGAATAACGAATTATGTCACTTAGATGAAAATGATGAAGATGTTCTAATCCTTAATGGATTATGCAATAACAATGAAAATCCGATTCTCTAGTAGAGAAAGAAGTGCTAATAAATACCCTTTTACAAATTTGCAAATGTTTGTTCATCTTTGTATCTAAGTGGTTTATTTTTTCTTTATAATCTAATTCTAAGTGCACTTTCAGTGAAGTTCACCAGATTATGGTACCAAAAGTGCCCTTAGCATTAGGTTAAAAAAAAAGAAACTACTTTGATATGCAGATGAATAAACGTTTGCAAATTTGAATTGCAAATATAAATGAAGGGAAAAATCAATATTTACTAGAGCAAATAAATATGCCAAAAAAATTTCAAATAGTAAATATTAAATTATTTATTTAATACAAATAATTTGTATTTTAATTTATTGAAATTTCTTGTGAATTTTAAAAGGTGGGGGGGGAATAACTTGTTAAGAGAGAAGGAAGATTAATTAGCATTTTTTTGATTATACTAGAATGACAATAATTCTCAATCTGTTTTACCTCTCATACCCCCCCCCCATCACTCTACCTGGATTTGACTGATTGGTTGATTTAGGTTCAAGATCAACAGTTTGAAAGTGATACACAATAATGTATGTTTTTTTTCTTTTTTCCCTCTATTTTTAACATGTTCCTGCAATAGATCTGAGATTTAATCATAAGAAACAGTGAAACAATTGACATGGGAAGCCCATTTCAGGAATTTAATCTCTGAAAGCACAACTTGCAATGCAATATCATTGACTTGGTATTATAGGTTTAAATATGCTTCACTGCAACATCAAAGGGTAAGTTAGCTACAGTGATGTATATGAAAATAGCATTTTGATTTAGTTTAAAGAAATAGAAATTGTCTTGCAATTCAATATTAATCATTGTATATATATATTATGATTAATAATCTTAGAAATTAACCATATTTTTAATTATCAAAAGTTTTTTTATTAATCCATCAATCCAATGACTTTTTCTCCATTAATTTGTCATTCGTTTTGTCTAGTCACAATTGCATATATAAAATGATTTCAGACAGGACATAGCACAAAGATTATGAGTCTATATTTTATAAATTCATGACGACTTTTTAAACTAGAATATGAACGTACATAAAATCTAATTCAAAATCTTAATAATTAAATAATCAGAAAATAAACAAATATAATTTTTTTTACTCTAAATTAAAAGAAAATATGTGAATGAATATTCAAGATGAATTATAATTAAGAGTGTATGAGATAATTTGAAGTCGAGTTTAGAACACATATGTTAAGCTTTATGATATCATGCCCTATAAAACCTAACACTTCCAGCCGTGTTGGCTTGCCCATTAAAGTTCTATTACTATTGTAGATAGCAGCTTCTCACTCTGAATTAGAACATGGCAGATTGCATTTGATGAATAATACACAACAAGTATTATTGTCAAAATAATTTTAGATTAGTAAAATGATGCTCTGAATATTATACAGTAAATTTTTCTCTTAGTTATCTTCTCTCAAATCGACTGCCACTTTGACAGATAGCTCCTTATAATGCTGTATAGGCAACAATATCAGATACAATGATCTAGTTATTTGATTGAGTTTTTTGTGCAATTGGCTGCATGTTTATTTTACTATTTCATGAGTCTGTCATATTGTATTCTGAATCAGATTTATATAGCCTTATTATATTGGATAATAATTTTTTTTTAAGAATACTATTTTAACTAAATCCATAACGTTTCTTCCTCTGATCAAAACTAATCTTAGAATACATAATATTTGAGTAAAACTGGTGGATATTTAGATTTTCTTTTCTCTTTACTCTTTGGTCTGTTTTTGCCATTATCTGCTTTGATGTCTTTATAGAATTCAATGTTTATCCTGACTCATCATAATCTGATCTAATGACTCTTCATGGCTGGATGGGACTACAGAATTATGCTGCAACTGTTCTCTATTACTGGAGGTGATCTTCTTCAAGAGTTTGGACAACTACTGATCACAGGTATTTTTCTTTATAACTGTTTCAGGATCTTGTTTAGTGCTTTTATTTTACATATATCTTATCATTTTTGCATTATATTTTTTCATTTCACCACATTGGTCAAGATGATGACTATTTTTACTCTCTGCTGGCATATTTTGGTTTGCCTTTCAGTATCAGCAATAGTAGATCTTAGACTTTTATATTATTGTCTAAGATAGGCCATTGAACATAGTATCTAGCTAGCTTTTTTATTTGTCTGATTTCTGAATAGTTATTATCAAATTATACTTGGCAGCATCCATAAAGAGAGACCATGACTGTTCATCCCCAAACAATGCATTCCAATTGAGAGCTCCAGCCTATTTGTCCAGTATGTGGCATGACATTCAATCTTTTGTTTAGAATCCAGAGTCACCAGTGATTTATTGAGCAACAAATTCACCATCTGTCAGTGTCTTTACTCCTAAATCTATTTGATCTATCTTTAAATAGGTTTATTGCTTGATCTTAATTTTGTTTATTTGTTATTGATGGGAGATCCTAGCTTATCATTAGTTTGCATTTGGCTAATCTTTTTTAAGCTTATAATATATGTGACAGATCATTTAACCATTACATAACTAAATGGATAAACCAGTCACATCTTATTTTGCAGAAATACCAAGATGTAAATATAGTGTTTTTCTAGGTGATGAAATCTTTATTCTTACCTTTGATAGAGGTGAATTTGGTTACTTTGATAATCTGCAATCATTATATTTACAACGACAACCTAAGTACTATTTGATATAATGGACACTACAGAGCAAAAATCTAGTTTCATTAATATTGGCATGCCATTAATAATGATTAAGACTTGAGAACTGGATCAGTCATCTTGAGCCTGTCACATTGTATACATTAATATTACAGATCATATATTATTTTTTGGGATTTTGGAGAATAGTTTCTCCTATTTTTTTCTGACTAACTTGCTGGGGTTTTTTTTAGTTAGTGGCTTCAATATACCCATATCAATTTTTACATTTTTACTACTTATTGCATATAGAGATGGCTTTTTTAGTGAACATTAGTGCTTTATGTGGGGATTTTAATTGACATTTTTGATTGAAGATCTTGTACTTTTGTTTTTATTAGATTGATATTTGACTGACAGATATCTGTGAAACTTATAACAAGACTTTTTGATACTCACTAATTCATTTTCTGGGAGGCTTTAAAACCCTTTTTAACAATCTTTATCTGACCTTATATGCCTTATTTCTGGCTGGTCAAGTTTAGACTGGATCAGCTTTCTTTAATGGCACTTTCTGAGTGCTTAGCCACAGTTTCTGCTAGAAAATACTGGGATACTGCAGAAATAAAGTGATGTCTGAGCACAGTGTGATGCTTCAGATGTCATCCTACATTCAACAGATAAAATGATGTTTCGAGGACCATATAGAAAATCATTGAAATCACAGCTCAGAGTTAGCTTTCTGAGCCTTGTCACAAAATCTCTAGTCTTCTTTCTTTTCCCCATAACTTGTGATATTAAAAATGTAAGACAAAAATAAGCTATTAGCAGAGAGATTGTTTTATCAAACTCATATGAGTGTATGTCATGATTATGAATGCAAAATATCATATGATGTTATTCCACATAAAAAATATCACTAATGTTCACTCATTTTTTGATTTAGTTTATCTTGAGAAAGAAGACAGAATTCAATTAACATATATTGATTATTTTTCTGGATAGCTATAATTGAATTAAATCCAAGAAAACAATCTTAACTATTTTAACAATACTTTTTTTTTTTGCATTGAGAACAGGTGAGATTTTATCAAAATTTTGACAATAATAAGCAATATTTAGTATTTGATTATAGTGATAAATATTAAAATAATTAGCAGTGTTAATTGCTTAATCCATCTAATGGATAGATTGATATAAAAGCAATCCACTTGGATTGATTCTTCACAACACCAATTCTATTTTATATGAAAGCTATGATTCAGAAAACAATGCTTTCTGGCTAAGAAATAATTGAGATAATAGGAACATAATATTAAAACATTTATTGAAGTTATTAACAATAATATATTTGCACAATAAATTTTGAAGTTCACTACATGTTAGTGTTGATAAGATTATACATAATTATTTTTAGTAATAAGTAAGTTTAAGAAACACCATAAATAACTCTAATTAAAATACTTCCACCAGGGAGTTGCCTTGTGAAAGTCTGTGCTAAAAAAGTAATAAAAAATGAGAGTTAGTAAAAGTGTAAAAGAGAGGAAAAAAGCATGCAGAGAATATAAGTGTGCTATTAAGAATAAAGAAAATGAAAATGATATTAATGCTAAATGGGGAAAGGACTTAGAAAAGAAGAAGCTAGCTAAAATGGATAATTATAGAGAGAGGATGAAGTTAAATAATAAATTGTTGGAGGATATTAATACAAGTGGAAGAGATGGGAGTAAAAAATTTTGGAATTACATTAAAAGGAGAAATGTAGGGGAAAGAGAGATAGTATTAATAGATGATGAGGGAATAGAATGTAGCTCTAGAGGCGAGTTAGAGAAAATCTTAAATAGATATGTAATGGATATAGAAAAGATGTTATATGTGAAGGAATTAGTGATAGAAAACATGAAAGCAGTTAGTAGTGGGAATATTAGGTTCACAAAAAATGAATTGAATGAGGCAGAAAAGAGATTGAAAAGTGGAAAGGTGAGAGGTTTAGATGGATGGGCAGCAGAGATGGTAATGAATTTAGGGCATAGAGCAAAAGCAAAATTATTATCATATCTTAATAAGATGGTGCAGAAGACAGTTTTTCCGGGTAGTTGGAGTAATACAAGAATAAGATTATTATTTAAAGGAAAGGGTAAGGATCATAGAAAGTTAAATAATTATAGACCGATAGCGGTAACATCAGTTTTATATAAAGTTTTCGCATATATGGTAGCTGGAAGAGTTGTAAAATGGATGGAAGAGAATAATGTAATGGGGGAAATGCAAGGAGGTTTTAGGTCAGATAGGCGTATGGGAGATAATTTGTTTGTAGTTACACAACTTATGGAGATGAGTAGGAATTCAGGTAGATTGTTATATATGAGTTTTATAGATATAGAGAAAGCATATGATAGAGTAAATAGAAATAGATTATGGGTAAGATTAGCCAATTTGGGAATGGACGAAGCTTTAGTAAATATTATTAAGAAATTATATGAAAATAATTATTATACTTACCAATTAGGGGATATAGAATCAGTTAAAGTTAAAAATGGAGTGGGATTAAGGCAAGGATGCCTTATGTCACCGATTTTGTTTTTGTTGTTTTTGAGTGAAATGGAAAAAGCAATAAAAAGACTAGGAAGAGGGGTAGAGATACCATTAATAGGTGAAAAAGGAGTATATACTTTGTCGGGTCTTTTTTTTGCAGATGATATATTTTTATGTGCAGAAAGAATGGAAGATATGGATATTATGTTGAGGACATGTGCAAGGGTGGGTAAAGAGATGGGGATTAAATTTAGTGAAGAAAAATCAAATATAATGATGGTTAATACTGGGGAAAGAGAGGATGTAGTTTTTTTATTGGGGGATATAAAGTTAAGTGTGGTGGATAGATATAGGTATTTGGGAATTATCTTATGTAATCAGGAAAATAGCTTGGTTGAATGGGAGAAAAAATTGGTAAATGAAGCAAAGAAAAGAAAAGGTTTGGTAAAGAAACTAACAGTATTTTCATATAATAAATATGATGTAGCTAGAATTGTATGGAAGGGAGTTGCAGTAGCAGGGTTAACATATGGTAATGATGCATTATGTGTTAGTAAAAGGATTTTAGATTATTTAGAGAAAGTACAAAGGGAAGTAGGAAGACATGCATTAGATGCAGAGATGTGGACAGCAAAGGAGGCAATTCAAGGAGAAATGGGATGGTCAAGTTTCTATATGAGAGATGCAAAAAGTAGAATGAAAATGTTTGGTAGGTTGCAATTTATGGATAGTAAAAGAATAGCCAAATAGTGTTTAATTGGGTTATGAGTAAAGGGCAGGTAACAAGATGGGTGAGAAAGGTAATGCGGTATGCAAAAGATTTGGATAAAGAATTTATATCAGTATACTTGTATAAAAGGTGGGATGATTGTGTTAGGAGGATTGTTGAGTGTTATAGTGGTAAGGAATGGGATAAAAGAATAGAAGCATTAATAAAAAATAGGGAGTTGGAGAGATGAAGAAGTAGTATGGAGGGTAAGAAGAGTTTAAATATATATAAAAGTAAATGGAATATTGGAAGCAAGTTAATTTATGATAATAGTAAGAAAAGTAGTTTATTGTTTAAGGCTCGAACGGGATCTTTAGCAACAAGAGAATATACATGTAAATGGAAAACTATGGGTGATTTAGCATGCAAATTGTGTAGAAAAAGGCATAGAAAATATTAGGCATCTGTTGATTGAATGTAAATGGTTGAAAGCAGAAAGGGTACAGATAATGAAGTTATGGGAGTATAGGTATGAACAAAGTGACAATACAGAAAGTGAGTTAGTAGTTTTTATGCTGGGTTTGTGAAAAGATAAGGGGGATTTAGATTTAAAGGCCATAGAGTTGACAAAGATTATGTTGTGTAAATGGGATGGGGCAGAATATGGGAAGACTTAGAGTAGGGAATGGAAAATAAAGTGGCTAACAGGTTTATCTGGGCATAGTTGCTGAGATATTCTTGACTTCGTTTAAGAAGAAGCCAAATACATCACATCACATCACATAACTGCCATTAGCAGTTTCCTGCTCTAAGCATGAGCATACATGACTGCACTTGACAAAAGATGATGCAGTATCTCTGCTACTTTCTATCAAAAGGGCTTCAGCTGTCATGGAAAAGCTTTGGGGAATCTTACTATGAACAACAATGGACTTAATGACCTAATTTGATGACAGGTCTGTTTGTGCCTAGGGCAGTCACTTTCAGTGCTTTAATTGTGAGCAATAAACAATTCATTATTCACTGCATGCTTTTTGCAGTAAATGAGTGTCAAACCTTGGATTTCAAGCCCCATGAAACACAGTTCAGCAATGCCTGTCCAATATTCAAACTCTTCCTGAACAATAAAAAATTCAATTATTTTTTATTAGTATTTATTTAAGATTCTCATTATAGAGAGCAATAATTGTACCCTAATCATTGATATATATGAAAATGTTAACAGTAAATTTAAAAAAATATATTCTAAGGAATAATACTTCTTCAATTTTGGTTTTTTAATAACAACTGCATTTTATTACAAAAAAAATTTTTTTCCCTTGAACTCAGCTCATATTCAAGGTTGCTAAAGTTTTTTTAGTTTTTTTGCATATTTTTAAAATGCTATTTATTGTCAAAGGAGTTCGCATTGGAGGAAAAAAACAACGCCATATAAACTTGTTATTTATCAACTTCCAACTGTCTTAATAATTATGTTTCAAGGGTATGAAAATGCTCATTTGCATTTTAATCATATTAATGTTTTTTTAAAAACTAGATACATTAAAGCGATTTAAAAGTAACATTGTATTTATTCATTTAATATAATTATGATTCAAAAATGGATGCAGTTTAAGAGGAATTGTCATCTATGTAAAATTGTTAACGACAGTGGAATCTCATTAAGTCACCCAGAACATAACAATTGTTGCCATAGGGAACACATGCATGCATGAAAGTTCTTATACGAGTGCATAACTGTGAAGCACCTCTAAATTTAGCAACTTTAATTGAGGTCTAGCTCTATTTTGATAATGGAACATCTTACAAATTAATGCTATTTATAACATCATCTAATATCATAATGAAAGTACTTTTTTTTTCTTTGTGTAACAGTACCTTAATGATATAATTCAGTATATCTGGCAAACTTGATGTCAGTTTCATATGAATACAAATGACAGATTTGTCTGCATTTAAAAGGGTTAAGTTGTTGGTACCTACCTGCTAAATAAGTAATTTTTATAGAATATTGAGGATCTTTTACAAAATGTTAAATATTTACCATGTATATCTTGATATTGTTTGAATATATGTACAAAACAAAGTCCCCTAAGACCCAGTGGTCTATACCCATTTTCCAGGTTTGCTTCACAATACCTAAACACAGTGCATGAAGCATCAATAACCAAATTATTGAACTTTCAAAAGTGGTTCAGAAAAATTACTGCATTCAATAATGACAGGAAATGAAATTTATCAAAACATAGGAACTGATCTGATCAATGCATAACAAGAGAAACTGATGAATGTTGTAAAGTTACAAGATAAAGTTACTGAATAGACCAATCAATCATCAAATATTCCAATGTCTACAAAATCAGTCTATCCTGAACCCAAGAAAAATATTTTTGTTCAAGTTGACATTGTAAAACCAGTGAGTGAGTCTGGTAAAAAAAAGTCTATATAGAAGCAGTGGAGTTGTAAGTTAAATTCTACAGAAGATATAACTCAGTGCATACATATGGCTTAGTTACAACCACTGGAAAGATTTACATCTATCACTTTATTAAAAATCAATCAATGAGACTGCCCTTTTCTAAATATGAACATGATTGATAAAAATGTCATGATTTGGACAGCTATATTGTGACATCTTATTTTTATATTTACTTTAAATGACAACACATCTAAAAAACTATTTGAATATTTCAGAGAACCATGAAAGTTTCACAGTTAAACATTTTAGACAAGCAATGTCTTCTCCCACACAATCAAGTATTGATTTAAAAAATATGAGAATAATTTATACATCTCCACAGTTAGGATTCCTCTACTCACATTTATTGCCAATTTTGATATTTTATAGCGCATGTATTTTGTATTAAAGAAAAAAGGGCACAAAAATTGATAAAAGAGCTACATTTTTTATAAATTGGAAAAAATAAATATTAGTCCACCTTTAATTATCTTAAGCAAAAACAATCAATTTTTTAAAATCAGTATTGCATTTCTGACACATCTGCACCATAGAAAGCTATATAGTTAGATTAATGCTATCACCAATCATGTCAATAATAAGAGTATCAAACTCTTCATAAAATAGTGCCACCAAATGCACGCCTTCATAATCAATGGAAGAAGGAAGATTTGTACATAAAATCACTATCTAGTGCCTATTCATCCAACATCTCAGACTAGTTTTTAGCTTGTGGCTTTCATCAGTGAGGAAGCTTGGATTTGGATTGATTACAAAGATTCACATTTGATGGCACTATGTATGGAGAATTTGATATTTCTGTTAATAGCATGTGTAAGCATATGAAATGGTGTTAATGTGATGCTTTGATGGTTTTACACAAAGCATGTCATTAGCTGTCTTAACCACTAATTCAAATATTACTCTGCTTTTGTGAACAATTCTCGAATAATGAGAGAGAGAGAGAGGATGATATTCTCTAGCTACATCTTTCAGAAAGTTTGAAGCTTTTCTTTTTGAAAAATAATATCCCCTAGTCCAGGGTGTTCAACTAGAAAGCCATAGAATTTATCAGGGGTGGCAAGAAATATTAAGATGAAAAGCAATATTGTGTTATTAAAACCACAAAAACAGTCTAAAACAAAAGGTGTATTAAATGAATTAAAAAAACCATGGAGAGTTAAATAATAAAGAAGTGAATATTCTGGATTGACATAACAGTTAAATACCCCAAATTACAAAGCTTTAGTTATATCTTTGTATTTTCTGCTATTTATTTTTGTGAATTAGGCATTTTTGCTTTAACAACTATTAAACAAAACTAAAGAGAGAAACAAAACGAAAGAGAGAAACCAAAACGAAGTGAGGGAGAAATAAAATTTCATTTTTCTATCTTTGCAACATCCATTCATAAATGTGTATGTCCAATTCAACACTAAGAAAAGATAGATAAATAATAATCTTGAGAAGAGATTTGTAATTTGATTGTGAAACATTTTCATGTCTGTGACATGAAATGAGTTTTTTCTTTTTGCAACTTAAACAAGGTTAAGTGTACATTTGTGGAGGCCTACCAGAATCATAGCTCTCCTAGGTTAAGTCTGAGCTCTATTTACACAGTCAGATGATTATATAGGTGCTTTATTCAAATTAGAAAATTTACATATTCCATTTGCTTGATAACTGGATACTGGTTTTTTCCTTGTTAATTATGTTCTTATGGCTGGCTATGAATCAAACCTCCTCAACCTTTTTCCCCCTGTCATCCTACTTCATGCTCACAAGATTAATCATCTGTGGGTCAAATACATGTCCAAAACACTGTTCATGCACCCAAAAGATGAATTTATATTTGGGATTTTTAGTACACCAATATACTATATTAACAATGCTCAAGGCTAGATAGATCTATAAATGTAAATTCATTGAAAGCAGTCAATACTTAAACCAGATTGTTGATTGTTATTGATATTGGTCTGGTTAAAGTGTTGACTGCTTTCAATGAAAGTCAATATAAATATTTGTGCTGCATTAGTTTTGTGGTGATACCAGATCTCAATTCTTTGTAATATATGGCAGTACAAAGATTTGTAATCATTATAAAAAACAATCCACAAACTAGGAATGTATTCATATATAGGGCACGCAATCCATTATTCTGATTATATGCTATTTTACAATAGTCTTTTAATCAAATCCTTCTGTAACCAACATTCCCTGTCTGAAAAATGTCAATATCATGTCTAATTGTAGCTCTTTATTATAACCTACGCTTTTCCACATCTTCACAATCAAAACAATCATCATTACACTTCTCTAGTTTGCCTTTGAGATAATCTTCATAATATATGCATGCTTGCCTCCCTTCACTAAAACTATGCTCAGTTCACTATAAAATAACTTTAAAGAAAGTCATGTATTACTCCTTGATTTCTCATGTTCAATTCAATGGTATCATTTTAAAACTAATCAACTTAACACATCCAAAATCTTGAAAAAAATATGGTGACTGTAGTGGTCTTATAGCCTTGGCATTTGTAAATAAAATTTTCTGATATGTTTATGTAAAATTAAAAAATCTGCTCACTGTTTTAGGCTCAAATATTGCAGTAAATATATTACTTATAAATATTTTTATTTTTAAATATACATGTAATAATTTTGTAATCATTTAGATGAATGACTAATATATAAATTATTTACAATTACTTAAAATAATATCATCACCATTATTTAAAAAATTATTGATCCACTGTAAGATGAATTCTCTCTCCAAAGTTAATTTACTTTCTACGATTCTTAGCCTCTCTCTGTCACATCATATTAGCAAATTACCTTGTTCTACCTATCCATCTCACATGTGGTCTTTTTTTAGGTCTTTTAAAATTTTATCAGTTTGCCTATTAGCATCTATTCTAACAATATATTCAGTCCATTTCCACTTCAGTCTCTTAATTCTTTCAGTGAAGTCAGTAATACCTGCTTGTTTTTTTACCCATAAAGTTAGTTTTTGATCTCTTCTTATTAATCCTAACATGCATCTTTCCATACTTTGTTAAGTAGTCTGAAATCTTTCTATTCCTCTTCTGTTAAGTATTTAAGTCTGACATTTATAAATAAAGCTGGTAAATATGTAAATTAAAAAGCTTTCTTATTAAAATTTTTACCAAAGGCATTCTATCCAAATTTAATTTTATGATAAATTTTATGTTTTGACATGTATTAATAAAGGTATTTGTAGTTGCTAAAATTTTCTAATGTACCATTATCAATCTTTATTTTCTTTTTTTGAGAAAATTCACTGAACACTATTTTAGTTCTAGTTTCTTATTTTCATCTGATAACTCTTGCAACCTTTTCAGAAGCTCAGAAGCATTATTTGCAACAACAATCTCATCATCTGGAAAATTAAGATGACAATCTCAATTTACTTTTTTCATTTAGTTTCCTATTTTAATTTACAAAATATTTCCTGTACACCAAACTACACGATAATCCAGTGACAAAAAGGCTGAAAACTCACCATATTTCAGTTAACAGTTCATCCATATTCATTTACCATAAAAATAATTGTAAATACAGGGGATTTGAACTCAGAGTTTGAAGCCCCTTCACTATCCACACTATCTCATACTACTGATACACATGACCACAGTTAATAACAAAATCCTTTCCAGAGCCAAAAAATAATGTGTAATATATGTATATATAAGTAGGGTGCATATAGAGAGGGTACTATTATTAGAAAAAGGATGAAAAACACTATTCTAGGCATTGCTGAAATATTAGGTAAATCCGTCACAAAATAGGTTATAATTAATTCTTAAAATAATCTTTATATTTCCTAACAAAAAAATCACGTGCTTTCATTATTTTGTTCAACAACTGTTTATTTTGAATGAATATAAACAAGTGCATACGCAAACCAATATTTAACCTTAATTCTAGTTTTAATCAAAAAATAAAGCATCCCACAATTCCTTTCAAAAGTAAAACCTCCACATAATTGAAAATTGTAAATATAGGGAATTTGAACTCAGACTTTCAAGCACCCACCAACTATCCACACTATCTCATACAATTGATACACATGACCACACACATGTAGAAAAAATAAATAATCACCAATATACGTATTTCATGCTAAACCAGCAATCATCAGTTGGTCCAGATTATCATCTCTCACACCCATATATAATCAGTACTCAGTTTATATTAAGATAGCAAATCTTCACACTTTAATGGACAGGCTTCAATCCACTCCAACATTTCAGCCATCAATATCATTGAAAATCTAATAATGAAAAGCCAAATCCCATGCTGATGCCAACATTATTGCCAAGCCCATGTTGACCTGAAGTCACTCTGACCCCTCATGTACAGGATATTATCCATTTTAAATACATAAAAGAGGGATCAGCATGGGATTTGGCTTTCCATCATCAGATTTTCAATGATATGGATGGCTGAAAGGTTGGAGGTTAGACTGGATTGAAGTCTGTCCATTAAAGTGTGAAGATTTGCTATCTTAATATAAACTGAGCACTGATTATGTATATGTGTGGGAGATGATACTCTGGACCAACTGATAATTGCTGGTTTAGCATGAAATACGTATATTGGTGATCATTTATCTTTTGTACATATGTATGGTCATGTGTATCAGTTGTATAAAATAGTGTGGATAGTTGGTGGGTGCTTAAAAGTCTGAGTTCAAATTCCATATATTTACAATTAAAGCTCCAGGTTTGTGAAGAGCGCCTGGTTTTCAAATATTTATAATTGAAAATTGTAGAAAATTGCATTATAATTTCATTTTTAAAAAAAATGAGTTATTTAAAGAATGAGAAATCTCAGAATTCATTTTATCTGCTTTTAATAATTTCCAGCATCATTAAGCTTCATTCATCAGAAAATATTTTAATTTTGTATCACAAAGTAAACAGAACTTTCTTTTTTGTTTACACTTATGTCTTTGCGTAGCACACCCCTCCCCATTTTGCTCAGACCAGGGAAGAGAATATTGCGACGCAAATTATAATCTAGATCATTTAAAATACAAGCAATTTAATTTTATGAACAAATAGAAAATAGAGTTCTTAATATAATTGCACAATCTGACTTTTTTCATTTGTCCTTTTTTTAATAGAAAAAAATTAACTGTGGTCACATGATAACTAAAAATGTTTTCGTATGCCCTAAAGTGATCCTCAATATATATAAAATTATACGCGTAGAAAACAAATTAAGAAAATGAAATGGAGAAAGGATGGATATGTTAGCAGATGCTAAAAGATATTAAAGAGAATAAAAAAAAGACCACTAATAAAATGAAAGAAGAATATTTTTTAAAAAATAAATTGATAGCAATGGAATAAAATTGGGGAACCTTTAACCTTATAATGAATGAATCAACAATACATAAATATATATTGTAAAAATCTTTGCTAAAAATATAACAAACTAAACTACATTCTGCAAGTTTTCTATTCATGTTCTACATTACAAATCATTATCACCATTTACAAACATTATGAATTCACTTTAAGACAATAGTTTAAGGAACAGTTTTATAAGCAGCCTCTCAAAGCACCAAAATACAATACAGATTTGAAACCATTAAACATCACAATTTTATTCTCATAGTTTTATAATTAAGTAGAGATAAAAGGTGGCTCCTGGAGGATTGCATTAGACTCTAAGATCTAGGTGCAATGCTCACAGATCCAAGGCTCTTCACTGATAAAGACCACAAGCCAGAAACTGGGCTGGGGATATTGGATGAGTAGACACTAGATAGAGATTTTATGCACAAGCCTTCTGTCATCCATTGATTACTCTAGCTTGCACTGAGTGGCATTACTGTATGGAGAGTTTTGCCTGTTTTAATACAGATTTGATGGAAAGTTGTTTTTTTGTTAATTTGTGCATGATTGTGCTATTGCTGCCAATTCCAAATATGATGATTAAAGTTTTCCAAATTTTTGAAAAGCAACCTAAAAATACTTAATATTTAAAAATTCAGGTACTTTATCAACTAGTGATAAAAGAAAAATTATCAGTAAAGGATAGTTTTGACTAATATCAGATTGAATGTAGACCACTTTAAATACCTTAGATGTCCTGCATACTTTGGTACAATGGCAGATCTTGGTGTTTAGATCAATGGATGCTAACCCAGTTTGGTCACATCCAGTATTCAAACTTCTTATGAAATCCTGAGAAATAAACCATTTGATTATTTTCCCTACATTTCTAGGTGCAGATAGATCAGCAAAATCTAGAGCTTGAGATCCATGGATCATACCAGCTCCATTACTTTCAATGCATCAACATGTTATGAACTCCTGATCAATAAAATCATTCAATTATTTATTATTTAGAAGCTTTTAGATTAAAAATGGGTTGGAATATTGAGGTGTATTAAAGTGTTTAATTACTATACCTAAATTAATTGCACAGAGACAAAACTATCCATATAGTAGCACCATTCAATGCAAGCCAGTATAATTAATCAAAGGATGCATGAAGATTTGTGCATAAAATTCCTATCTAGTGCCTACTCATCCAATATCCCCAAACTTGTTTCTAGCATGTGACTTTTGAGAGTGCCGTACTAGACCTTAGGATCTAATACAACTCTCCAGCAGTCATCTTTTATCTTATTAGCTACTTATAAAACTTTGAATCCAAAATGAAAATACAATAATGTTTTCAATTCAAGCTCAGTTCAGCATTCATACTTTTTGCTGCCATTGATTCTTTAATAACCCCAGTCACCATAATAATGAGCTTGAATTAAAAACATTGTTGCATTTTTATTTTGGACTCAAAGTTTTATAGGTAACTAATAAGGTAAAAGGTGACTTTGGAGGATTGTATTAGGTCCTATGGTCTAGGTACAATGCTCTCAGATCCAAGGCTCCTCACTGATAAAAGCTACAAGCTAGAAACTAGTCTGGAGATATTGGATGAATATGCACTAGATAGGCATTTTATGCACAAATCTTCCTACATCCATTGATTACTCTGAATTGCACTGAATGGCAATATTATATGAAGAGTTTTGTCTCTGTATAAACAGCTTGTGTAAGCACAAAGAATGATGATCATGTAATGTTTATTGATTTAAATTAATTGTATATAGATCTTTAAGTTTTGAAAAAAGAAAAAGTGAGAATCCCTATTACTTTAATAATAACAAAGAAGATATTTATTTTAATGATGTTTCAAACTATTCAGAAAGTACAATAGCTTGGTTATAAAGTTAATCACTATGTTCTTCAGTTTACTTGATGTAATAATATTAAATCTATTATCATAGGATCACCTCTTCAGTGGATTGTGCATATAAAACAAATGATTTTCTAAGAAATAAATTTATTGGGTAGGTCAGACATGATTTTGGTTGGAGAGCCAAATCCCATTTATATTATAAATATGTTCAGTAGGGATTACCCTTCTTAAGCTATCAACTATCTCAACCTATAATCAAGGCAGTCACCTTTAACAATAAAGGTGGTAACATCTTTATCTGTAGTCCATTTTATTTATATAGACACTAAAGATTACAATTTGACCAAGGAGTATGAGATAAGCATTATTAATCTCACACTCTTGGGTCAAGTTGCAATCTTCAGGGTCTATATAAATATCATCATCATCATCAATCCACTGCAGGATAAAGGTCTCTCCAAGTTCAATCCATCTTCTCCAATCTTTAGCTTCTTTTCTCCACATCACCCCTGCTCCATTTTTTATTTCATCCATCCATCGATCTCACATGTGGTCTCTTTCTGGGTCGTTTACAATCTCTTGGAATCCAGTTTTAGATTTCAATTGTCTATCTAAATAACTATAAATATATCAGACCATCAATAAAGATAGTACTACCTTTATTATTAAATGAGGTTGCCTTGACGATAAGTTGATATTGTTGATAGCTTTAAGGCTTGATTGTTATATTTAGGACAAAGATTAAATTATTTAAAGAGAAAAAATTGCTGAGTTAAAAGCCAATGTCACAAGATAAGTATAGATGTCAATCTATTTAGATTATTAGTTTGTGAATTCACATTAAACAATTTTTACTTATGAAAATTTCTCTATATATATTTTTCTAGGGTTAGATTAAAAATCTTGTGCTCACTTGCAAATCACTTCTAACAATGATTATATTTTAAAATATTTATTTCTCCTAGATGATTAATTATGTCTGTGAGAATTATTCAGCAATACTAGTAGCTAGGCTAATATTAATAATGTTTTTATAAACTAATAAAATGTCATCCAAGTCTATCATGTCTTGTTACAGTTTGTATCTTCATCTTGAGACCAAAATTATTGATGGTAGGCAATGTATATCAATACATCAACATGGTTATTAGAATTTTTTTTACATATTTTTTAAAAAAAATTAGATTTTCTTTTTTTTTTTGCAATTTATATGTGCAGAATTAATCATATGTTCTATTATTGAAATAAATGTGTCTAAATTATCTAGATAAAATCAGTTCACTAAAAGATACTTTTGTCAATTACGTAATAATGTAGAAAGTTGAGATGATAGAATAAGCTATAATAAGATAATGAGAAATATTGCAATTGAGAATCATCAATTATTAATATATGATCACAATATGCTGTTTATTTGCTTCAGAAATAAAGTGTAATTCATGTATATATTAAATAAATACTTGAACCTTTTCAAGATCTTTTTTTTATTCTTATGATTACAACAATATCCAGTTATCTAGTTATTTCATCTGCCTCCAAAAAGAAATCATAATTCAAATATATACTAGATAAAAAAAAGACTTGAATCTTTTTAAGATCTTGATCACAACAATATCCAATTATCTAGTTATTTCATCTCCCTTTGAAAGAAATCATAATTCATATATATATACTGGATAAAAAAAGACTTGAATCTTTTCAAGATCTCTTTTTTTACTCTTATGATTACAACAATATCCACTTATTTTGTTATTTCATCTGCCTTCAGAAAGAAATTATAATTCATGTATATACTAGATAAAATGATGACTTGAATCTTTTCAGGACCTTTGTTTTTATGTATGCTTTGGTTTTTGATTGTTTGATTTACCAAAATAAAAAAATCCTATGATAATTTCAACATTTCTTTTGACAAGGGTCAAAGGTTCATATTTTTCAATATTTTCACCATGTTTGAATCACTATTAGTATTAACTTTGCTTTATAAGAACGAGAAACTGGGATAAATACCATGTTAACAAATATCAAAACAAAGAATGATTTAGAAATGACAGATACATTAAACTATAAGTGCCAATACTGATACTTAAACAAGCCAATAAAATATAAGCAGTCTGTTGTCAAGGTAATACTTTCTAATTTTAATGTTGTCTTGATAATAGACTACTTATATTCTATTGGTTTATTTAAGCATGCAGACTATAATATGTGATATATATGTGAAAGAGTAGGTTATTAATTATGAAAAATTTGTAGGATTAATTTTTGACTGGATAAAATAATCTGCTCATGTTCAGGCCTTTGAATTACAAAGAAAGCAATTTATGAAAATATAAACATAGATTATTATCTTATTACTTCCTTAAAAGATAGTATCAAGACAAGGACTTTTGCATTAATTAGTTTTTCTCTCTTTATTATTTACTCTATCTGGACTGCCTGTTGCAAAAAGGTATTTAATGCTGCCTTCTTTCAGAAATATGGTTATATCATGCGCAAACTTTCCAAGATCAAAAGAAGGGACCTACTTCTCAACCTGAAAAATAAATACCTAGATACATTTGAGCCTAATTTCATTTTCAGACTAGTCACACAAGTGCAATAGAACTCCAAGCCTTCAAAAAGTAAATTTGTTACACAATTCAGCTGCTAATTAAAATACATTGTGACTTTTTCCAGTGGTTTAGCCTGCAAGTTCACACAGAAGTCTACTAGATTACATTTATCCATTTATTGTTGTACACATTTGATTTGTTAATAAAATTATTATTGTTATAGGGAAGAAAAAAATGAATTATTTTACTGTAATAATCATTGGAGTGAGTGACATATGTAATTAGGGTATTCTAAATTGGAAATCTTAATTAGTCACACTAAAAGAAAATTTACTTTAAAGCAAAAATTGTATGGTCTTCCAAGCGATTAACGCAATCGAGGCTTCACTCCCAAAAAGATTGCGCAATAGCACAGTATTCTGCTAGAACTATCAGTGATAATAAACTATAGAACTGAGTTCTATCCATAAACATATATGTATATATCATCATTATCATCATCATCATCAACCATTATCAATCCACTGCAGGATGAAGGTCTCTCCAAGTTCAATCCATCTTTTCCTATCTTTAGCTTCTCTTCTCCACATCACCCCTGCACGCTTTCTTATTTCATCCATCCATCTCACATGTGATCTCTTTCTGTGTCTTTTACAATCTCTTGAAATCCAGTTTAAAATTTCAATTGTCCATCTGTTATCATCTCTTCTAACAATATGTCCAGCCTAACTCCACTTCAGTCTTTTAATTTTTTCAATGAGGTCAGTAACATCTGTTTGTTCTCTTACCCATACATTGCATTTTCGATCCCTTCTTGTTACTCCCAACATGCATTTCTCCATACTTCTTTGAGTGGTCTGAAGTCTCTGTATTGCTCTTCTATTAAGTGTCCAAGTCTCAGATCCATAAGTAAGAACTGGAAAAAAACATTTATTAAAAACCTTCCTTTTTACACACATAGGCATAGTATCAAGTTATTTCTACCAAAAGCACTCCAACCAAGTTTAATTCTATGATTAATTTCATCCATTATATTTCCATCTGTATTAATAATCTGACAAAGGTATTTGTAACTGTTAACTTCTTCTAACTCATCATAATCAATCTTTATTTTCATATTTTGAAAAAATCTATTAAACATTACTTTAGTCTTTTTAACATTTATCTTTAGTCATACTTTCCTACTTTCATCTGATAACTCCTCCAACATTTCCTGTAGATCTGAAGCATTATTTGCAAAAACAACTACATCATCTGCAAAATCTAAATGATTAAAAAATCTCCATTTACTTTCACTCCTTTAGCTTCCCATTTTAATCCACAAAATACTTCTTGCAGCACTGTTGTAAAAAGTTTTGGAGATATAGAGTCACCCTGTACATATAAGAATACATTATACATATGTTTATAAAATAAAGTTCTCTTTTTAATTAAAAAAAATATATGTAGTTAAAATCGCATTTCTTAAGGGCATATGACTAGTATGTTTTTTTTTTTTAATTAGTAAAAAAATCAGCTACATGACTAACAGTAATTAAAGTAATTCGAAAAAATTTAAATGTGTAATTAAAAAAATATAATATTTTGCCTAAAGACATTTGAAATTAAAAAGAAAAAAAAAATAGGAGTTAAATAACAAAGCTTTTAAAACAGTGCAGTAGATTTTATTACAATCATATTCAACATAGAGGATACTTTATTATAAATGCGATACGTATTTACTATTCACACAATCTTCAATACACTTATAATGCATAAAACAGATATAAAAATACCTACTTTTTCTTTATAAAATTATGCATAAGGTTCTACTTATTTAATATTAAAGATCAGCATATGTACAGGATGGGACAAAAACTTTCTGATTCATTTTAAAATGTAACATTTTAAAAAATATTTTTTATTAGATATTCATTAGACTAGAGATTATTCACTTAATTTCTACTACCACATTCTGATGCTAGGTAAGGACTGATATCTACCTACTTTTAACATCACATGATCACCACTTCTTATGCTTGCTTATAACAGGCAAATCTCACTATATATATTGATACACACAGCAAGCTAGAGTAATCAATAGATGCCAGAAGGCTTGTGCATAAAATCCCCATCTAGTGCATACTCATACAATATCCCCAGACTAGTTTTTGGCTTGTGGCCTTCATCAGTGAGGAGCCTCGGATCTGACAGCACTGCACCTAGATCTTAAGATCTAATGCAACCCACCAGCAGCCACCTTTTATCTCCACTTAACTACAAAACTATGAGTCAAATTGAAAAGACCCTAATATTTTCAATTCAAGCCCATCAGCTAATATAGTCATATAGGTCTAAACTCAGTTCCGTACCCATACATTTTGGTGTCTTTGGTTTTTTAATAACCATAGCCACCACTATCCTATAATGATAGATGGAAATTTTATGCACAAGCCTTCTGGCATCCATTGATTACTCTAGTTTGCTGTGTGTGGCAATATGTATAGTGAGATTTGCCTCTTTTAATAACAGCTATAAGAAAGCATAAGAAGTGGTGATCATGTGATATTTATTGGTTTAAAACCAATCCTGCCTTATAGGATACTGGTGGCTATGGTTATTAAAGAAACAAAGACACCAAAATGTATAGGTATGGAACTAAGTTCAGACTTATATGACTATATAAGCTTATGGGCTTGAATTGAAAATATTAAGGTGTTTTCAATTTAAGACTCATAGTTTTGTAGTTAAGTGGAGATAAAAGGTGGCTGCTGGAGAGTTGCATTAGATTCTAAGATCTAGGTGCAGTGCTCTCAGATCCAAGCCTCATCACTGATGAAGGCCACAAGCCAGAAACTAGTCTGGGGATATTGGATGAGTAGACCCTAGATGGGGATTTCATGCACAAGCTTTCTGGCATCCGTTGATTATTCTAGCTTGCTGTGTGTGGCAATATATTGTAACGTTTATTTATATATGTTACAAATATATTGGCATTTGGTAAAAGCTAAAAAAGTAAATTTAGATTTTTTTTTGATTAGTATAATTTTTGTTAAAACGTGCAATGAAGGTTAAAATTGTCATTCTTATTTTTTTTTATCTAATTGGAAAGAATAAATGACATACAGATTACTAATCCAGATAAATTAAAAGAATTCCAAAAGTATAAGCTAAAAGAAAAATATTTTAGCTAATTAAAGATGGAAGAATAATGCTAAAAAAAAAGAAGAGAACTTTGTAACTTAAATTTAAGAGAGAGTGTATAAGATTATTATCTTATACGCTGATAAAAAGACAAAAGAGTGCGCAGAAGTTCCAAAAATGGAGCGCGATATAAAAAGGAGATGACAACTTCAATCTGGGTCTTCTCTTTAACTTCTAGTTACGTCTCTGAAAGTTGGAGGTTTCCACGAGCATAACCTGTGGCAAGAAATATACTTCTACACAGGTATGCCCCTTGCTGTACCAAGCTGTCATGCAAGCATGGAAACGGGACTTGTGAAGACCGCTTTTTGCAATAAAAGGGTCACTACAACCGTGCCTTTTCTCCAGCTATAGAACGGAACAATAATGGAAGATGCCGGCAGGAGAGACCAATGGAAATTCTCATGATCTGGGATCCCATAAACCTACATGAACTTACCGGTAAGTTAAGAATAAATTTTCCTGATAGTGACTTAAAAGTTTGCAAACAATTATTTATCTAAGCTTAGACTACCATCCTGATATAGACTTTACTTTCACATTCAAGGGACTTTCTTATAAAGAATTTTATACAAGATCTTGGAACATTATTAAATTGCTTTAATTGCTTAATCTGTTTTTGTTAATCGATTCATTATCTGGATTGGTGTGTGTGTACTTTCCTGTTTAGTTAATTCGTAATTTAACTTATAAATATGTTTAGTTTGTTAGAATAAAAGAGATTTTACTTTTATCAACCTTTTCATTGTGCGTTATTAATAATAGTTGTTTTTTTTTTAGTATTAAATTTATTATTAGTTTAATAAGATTTAAAACGGTAATTTACCTTGCCAATGTATTTAAACAAGCCCAGAAATAATAATCAAAAAGGAGAAAATAGTTCTCGTTACGGTATGATGCAATACCGATTTAGTTTAAAAGCACTTTTTTTCTGTTTAGTTTACGAGTTACAATATGTTTGACGCCGACTCAGTGGGTCTAACGACTCTGGCGCCCTCATGTAGAAATTAAAAACTGAGCCAGCTCACGATTGTACTTAGCAATAATTCTAGGCTGAGTTGATCAGGAAATATAGCTATGTTTTTAGAATAGAAATATAACTTTCTTCTTTTTTGACATAGCTTGATCAACTCACGCGCAGTTTATATTAGCGTGTAAGAGGCCTAGTAATACGAAAAACGATACAATATATAGTAGATTTTTTTTAATATTTAACATCTTTATATATCATAATATATATAATGTAAAAAATATTACCCCAAATCATTTCATCTAACAACACCATCTTTTCATATCTCAATTTATATATATAGATAATGCCAATTACTAGAGTTTAGTAACTTAATAGTCTAATAACAGTCAATTACTAAAAATTTTAAATTTTAGAATATGTTCTTTTAATACATTAATGATATTAAATCAATTATATCTTTAAAGTACAATTTGAAGCTAAAGAGAGTACGTAGTATATAAAATTATAGTGAATTATTTAAAAATAGTTATATAGCACTTTAAATATTGTTTCATATGGTTGTAAAAGCTGGCCATATTAAATAACACAGCTATAAAAATTAAAAGTATATTTAATAAATTCGATTTTAATAGTTTAAAACTTATAGTTAATAAATGCTATGTTTAAATTTATAATCATATTTAATAATCAAAATTAATATAGTATATTTTTAAAATAAATTTTATGATGGTGAAAATTGTATTTAATTCTATATTTTCTAAATTATTCTTCCAAATTTTTATAATTATTTTATATAATATAATAAGTGTATCAATTTTATTAGTCTAGGCAGAGAAATAGATTGAAAATCATCTGTCAAAGTTATTAATCATGTGACTTGTATACTATATACTTTCACACACACGCTTGTTTGAATTAATAATAAAGTTTAAAATATTTTAAAAGTTATATTATAGAATTGGATGGAATTATTGCCTATCATAAAAGCAAATAATAATAAATATTAAGTTAACTATCGTATAACATGTTTAAATGATGTAATAAAGACGAATACAGTTAATAAAAAAATTAAATATTTTATTTAAATAAAAATAGATAAATTGAATATTAAGAAATGGAATAAGTTATTAAAAGTTATTTTAAAAGTTATTTTAAATGTTTAAATAGTTTTAATAAAATAATAATTTATTTAAAAGTAATATTTTAAATAATATTTTAAGTTCATTACATCATAATTTCTAATTTTGAAATTTAATTCTACTATAAACTAAAAATATGTAAATTTGTTCTCAAGCTAAAGTAAGAATTAACCAATAGGAATAGGTATTCTTACAGACTATAAATATCGTCATAACTAAGTTATCGGGGGAGATTAATAATGTATTGAAACCAGAGAAAGGTAAATTATAGCTATCAAAGAGATAGTATTTTAAAATTATTATTTTAGTCAATTTTAGCACTCTCTCATAATTTATTTGCAAAAACTAATTAATATTTTAAAAGTAACTTGCAAAAAAGAGAGTGTAAACTAAAAAAAAAATATTTTAATAATTTCGTTTAACATGCTTTGTTAAATTTTTTAAAGTTCCTTTATCAGTCGTATTTTATCTAAAAGTTTAACCTAAACTTCGCAATAAAAATGGATATACTGTGGAATAAAATGGATAGAAATTGTAATACTGTAAAAATGTTTGGAATATTTATTGATACAGCTTTATTAATATTTCACCGAAGAACTGTTCTGGTACATAAAAACCACAGCTCGGACATTATACGGAGTCTAAAAAATGTATTGAAACGTATTATTTATAAGCTTATCCAAGATTTATTTTTAAATAGTAATAAGACAATTATATTTCATGAATTATTTTATAGAATATTATATTCAAAGGAGTAAAATGTTATATACTTTCTGAAGGTAACATTTTTTTAAAAATATTTTCAAGAATTAAAGAAAGAACCCAGGAAAATATGTTACAGAAGCGTTTTTTTGATATTAAAATATCCGTTCTTAGAATTATTTAAAATGTATTTAGAAAAGATTTGTTTAAAAGTACTTGAAGTTTTTTTTTTTTAAAAGAGATTTATAAAAATACCAAACGAAAGTTTAAATGTATCAAGAAGGAAACATATATAAAAAAGTGAACACATAGTTGAATAAAAGATGGATCCATGGAAATACAAATAGTACTTAAAAGTTTATCAAATATTTTTAAAGTTAAATTAGATGGATTGATGCATCGGATACACAGAGAATATTGGTAGAGAAGATTAAGAAGCTTCACGGGATTAATTAATATTATGATTTAATAATTATCATCCTAAATACTAAAACCAAGGATTATTTTCTATAAATTTTACTAAATGGATTAATAATTATTTTTATTTTAAACTTTAACGCGCTTGGAGGAGAACATTTTTAAAAAACTCTAGAGAAAATAATAAACATTTTGGACTTATCAGGAACTATCGTCAAGAAAATATGTAACTATAGTTTTGATTCCTTTTATTTTGTTAACCTAGTTTAAATCTAAATTTTTATATAAGATTAGGAAAAACATAAAAACATTAATTTATTAATATTAAAATTTTATAATATAACAATCTAATAATTTAGCTAAAAATATTTTAATATAAAGTGTATGGGTGTGAATTTTTTTTTATATCTGCAATGCTCAAGTGGATAAAGGAAGCCTACTGAACACGATGACTAGATAAAGGTTATTGGTAATAATAATAACTATTGATAATTTATAATGTATATTTTTTTTGTTTTCTTTAGATCATCCATAAATTGGAAGAATGAAGTGTAAAAGTTTTTTTACTTATATGTACCGCATTTCATACAACATTTTAAAAAAAACATTATGAGATAGGATTGATTTGAAAATATGCATACGACAATTTTTTTTTTATTAGTGATATAATCCAACATAACAAATAATTATGTGATTCTTTTAAAATTTTCATGTTATTGGATATTCAAATATTGTCTAAGTAGATTGTATATGATTAGACATATAGAATAATGAAGTAAGCAGACTTTTCTTGTGGAACAGCTAGATTGTTTAACTATTAATGAATTTTATTTATTGTTTTGTAAATGCAGATAGTTATTTATCAATGTAAGATGTAGAAAAATCTTGAGAAATAATGTTGAGATAGTGGCTTGGAAGTACTTAGTGAACAGGAAACCAAGATGATGTTTTAAGAAATAGGATGTTATAAGGAATGGAAATAATATTTAGTCTTTATGTGGTTATCAGCATAGTTAACATAGCCCTATGACTGATACACATTTTATTTGGACAGTGTTTATATTTCTTTAAATATTTGATGTTCTAATAAAGCTGAGGAAATAGCTTTAACATTGTCCCTGTACTAGAGGATATTAGGCAGGTAAATGTCATACCTCTTCACACTGTGCCATGATTTTGAGATATGTTAAGAGTAATACTCTAGCTTTCTTCCTTAATCCTATGCATCTGTTTTCACTATCTTTATTTCATGTAACTGCATCGTTCAGTAAGATATGTTTAAAAGAAATGATAAATAATTTAGAACTTAGGTTATGCTATTGTTTTGTACAAGATTGATTTATTTGCTTAGAAGGAATAGGACGTTATAACTTAAAATTGAAGATCCAAAGTATCCTAAGGAAAGAAAAGAATCATAGAATATATTTTGAATTTTATTTCGGAAATGAAATATAAACTTTTTTAAAATAAAGTATCTAAACAAAGATATTTTCTTTAAAGTGATAATAATTTTAAATGCTTTAGTATTATTTTTTTAAAGAGAAAAATAAGTATTGCATATTTTTAAAATACAATAGTACAAAGTAAATTATGTAAACAATATGCATAGTATATTTTTTGTTTATTGATTAACAGAAATATATTGATGATTACACTTATATCATACTAAAGTAAGGCTTAAAGAAGAATATATTATGATTAGTAAACATTGTGTGATAAATACTAAAATCTAGTACTGAATTTTGGATAATATTTTGTGTAACATCTTTGACTTTGCAAGATGAAATTTTTTTTAATATTTTGAGAAATCCATACTCATTATAAAATTTTGTTTTCTATAGAATGTTTTTCTAAGTATGAATTTTTAAAATAAGATAGTTTAATAATATTAAGGATAAAATGCTGTTGCTAATAAAGTAGATAAATATATTTGTAATAAGTTAACCATAATGAGAAACCCAATAGTAACATTTTTTTTTTAAATTTTGTTCCAAATCTAAATAAAGATATAATTGAAATATAAATTATTTTTTTTATAACCCGGTAGATCAAACTGTAAAGTAAAAAGGTTAAGGATATCCACTGTAAATAGTGTAAATAAATTGTTTATTTATTTGTTGTTAGTAATAAACTTTGTTAAATTTTGTTATTTCAAAAATTTTGTGTCCGAGTTATTTATTTCTCCACATCGCTGCATGAAAACACGATATATGCATAATAATTGAAACAAATATATAATTTTGCACAAAAAGATAAATAGAGAATTATTTAAGAATTTTAAATATTTTATTGGTATTCATTATGATTAAATAATCATAATCTTACATTATTTTATTGGTATTCATTATGATTAGATAATCATAATCTTACATTATTTTATTGGTCATAAATCAGTTATCACAATATTATATTAAATTATATGCTATCAGTTGCCACACATATTTTGTTTGTCAGATTATTAAAATGCTACCACGTATTTATTATATCATTACATGAAGATATAAGATCATATTATATTATTTCATTATTTTATTATGGTAATAAAAATATAACGAAAAGAAAAGATATCCAAAATTAGTTAAACAATGAAGAATATTATTATTATTATTTATTATTATTAGTTTAAGTGTAGTACATTATGACATAGAATCCCTTCCCATATTTTACTACCGTATTTTTATTAACTTAGAATAAACTTTATGAACCTGAGATTATTTTATTTGAGCTAGATTATTATTAAATAGAAGATTAAGATTTAATTATTAGTTTAATCTTAGTGAGTAGAAGTTATTAAAGTCGTAAGAATACTATGAGTTTGTTATTTGAAATAGTAATAAAGGGGGGATAGTGTTCTTATGCCATTGAGGTAGTATCCTGTGGGATATTGGCTCAATGTAATCTATCTTGTCACCTGTATTTTCACTTCAAGTCTCATGAAAATATTAAATATTTATTTAATTTATTTTTATAAACTGAACCTTATTCGTATTTTTAAATTTGAGCTAGTGAAATATTTTAATTTTAATGCTGAATATTTTAGTTATTAATTATTAACTGAGATAGAACCCGTTTTATTTTATATCATATACTATTCTGAAGTGAGAATGCATGAGAGCAAGGTTAGAATATATATCACAAAAGTTCTGTACAATTATGTTTAATAGAGTGTAACAATCATCCTTTTTATTGTTACTTCAGATTTGTTAATTTGTATTTTTAAAAATGAAATATATTTTTAAAAAATTTAAATATGAACATGAATATATTTCTTTTTAAAGAAATTGCTATACAAATATTTTGTAAAAATAATCATAATATTTAAATAAACTATGGAAATAATACAATTATTTTTGCACATTGCTAAATTGAAGAGTTTACAAGTTTGTTTATATTATATATTCAAGATCAAAGAATCTACCAATCAGCAACTTTCTAGGCTATGTCAATTCATTTGCAATTTTTCTCCAAGGACTGCTGACATCTTCAGACTATTTAAACTAATAAATCAATATTTACTTTAATTCTAGAGTTTACTGTCAAATGAATGTGACACAATAAAAATATTGCTAAAGATAGATGAAAGAATGATTTAAAGCCAATAAACACAGCAACACCATAACAATATTTATTCCATACACTTGTGCAAATAATAATTAAATAGGTGATATAATATTGTAATATAATAGCTCAGTGTTGCACAATTTATTTGTCAGTTTAAATGAATATAATGTGTAATCAGTGTATATATCTTACTGCATTTTAGTAAAATATCTAGAGTCTTTTTTCCCTGTTCTCACCTGGGCCAATATTATACATTTGAGCTTTAATCTATTACTAGTTGTTATGTTATTTAGTTTGCTCTTATAACATCATCTTTGAGTAAAAAATATATTAAACATATATGACTAAGAATATTTAAAAAATTCAATCTGTTTATTGGCAATTAATTCTTATTATAAGGTTTTAAAAAAGGCACAAATAATCACATGACATTTTGTTTATCAGTTTCTTTTGTTTTTATTGCAAAATTTAATAAATAAAATAATTTATTTAATATATAAATATAAGATAGTTTCAAATTTGATGATCAGTGAAATCAAATGTCTTCATATATAAATATTTATTATTTATAAATATAACATAACTTCAAATTGATATTTAGTAGGAAAATGCCAAATAGATCTTTCATGTATGCGTTTACGCGCGTGTATATAAATATTTTTTCAGATTTTCAATGGTATGAATGGCTGAAGCGTTGAAGGTTGGAGTGGATTGAAGCCTGTCCATTAAAGTACGAAGATTTGCTATCTTAATATAAACTGAGCACTGATTATATGTATATGTGTGGAAGATGATAATCTGAACTAACTGATGAGTGCTGGTTTAGCACGAAATACTTATATGTGGTGATTATTTATCCTTTCTACATGTATGTTGTCATGCGTATCAGTGACATAAAATAGTACGTATAGTTGAAGGGTGCTTAAAAGTCTGAGTTCAAATCCCATGTATTTACAATTAAGCTCCAGGTATGTGAAGAATGCCTGTATTTCAAATATTTAAATATTTATTATAAATATGAAAATAATATTGAAAATAAATTATGATTGGCTTACAATTTATAGAACTTCTTATGATCTCTTGAGCAATAAAGCCAATAAATCTAATAAATAGCCTAATAAGCCTATAAATAACCTTTTTTGTTTTTTTATAAATATGACCTACAAGGTCAAATTTAAATTATAAAAAACAATCTTTGGGGGGTAAAATTGAGACCTTATAGTATATAAAAAGGGAGGAATATAAGTTATTGTTTTTTAGTTGCTCTACATCTTTTCAATTCTATCCTGATAACTTCAAAAGCACTGATCATTTCTGGTAATAATCTAGATGGGGGGAAGGTAATCTGGCGAACTATGTAAAGAACTATGTAAATCTATTCAAAATTAAAACACTAATATAATCCTTTTCAATTTTGATGATATTAATCCTAAAAATATATTCCTAGAGGTATATCTTGAGAAATTCTAGGAAAATCCTGAGAATGAAATTTTAATTTATTTAACAAGTATTTTAATTTTAAATAGTTGTATTTAGTTTATATATATATAATATAAACCTAAAAACTTAATAAATTATGAAAATAATTGAAAACAAAGAACTTTAGTACTTTCCTTTATTAAAAGAGGTATTGATTCTCCTTTTAGATTATTATTTACCGGAAAGTAAATAATTTAAAGGGAGATTCACAAATTTCTTTTAGCAACGGAAGGTAATGAAGTTCTTTATTCTTGGCCGATTATTTCTATAATTCACTAATCTCCTAGACCTATATTATATACGTGTGTGGTTTAGGCGAAGGATTTTAAGACAACACGATTTTCTCATTGTTATATAAAAAAAGTATCCATCGAAGTAATCAGCTAATGTTGTTATGAAATCTTATTCGTTTCACTCCGAGCAAATGTGTTCTTAAAATATTATGAAAAGCTATAAAATAATTTAGGGAGAGCGATAATCATTTTGCGCATTTTTTTTTTTTTTTTGTTAAAATTCTTACCAATCGTAGACAAAAAAAAAAAAATTAAAAAGCTTGTATTCGATTCTTGGTTTATCAATTTAGACATATACATCTAATAAAGGTAAAAAAACAAAAACAAATGTAAACTTGTGTTTACAATATATTTTGTAGTCTCTATAAAATTTATTTTTATATTAGTGCGTTCACTTATTAATTTTCATTTATATATTATTGTGCAGTCATACTCACTCCAGCTTTTTAATTATATCCAACGATTGTATTTGATCCCTATGTGATTTAGTGCAGTAGAAAAGAATCAGGCTTTGGAGCATAAGGGCCTCAGATCAATTTTATTTGTGACATTTTAACTTATTATGCCATTTGATTATTGTTTTTACTGAGCAGGACTTTTGAACTTCATCATCATCATCACCATTGTAAACCATTATCAATCCAATGCAGGATGAAGGTCTCTCAAAGACCCATTCATCTTCTCCGATCTCTAGCCTCTCTTTTCCACATCACCCCTGCATACTTTCTTATTTCATCCATCCGCCTCACATGTGGGCTCTCTGTGTGTCTTTTACATCTATTGGAATCCAGTTTAAGATTTCAATTATTCAACTATTATCATTTCTTCTAGAAATATGTCTAGCACAATTCCACTTCAGCCTTTCAATTCTTTCAATGATCTTCAATACACCCTGTTTGTTCTCTTATCCATATATTGCATTTTTGATCTCTTCCTGTTACTCCTAATATGCATCTCTCCATACTTCTTTTAGTGGTTTGAAGTCACTATACAGCTCTTCTATTAAGTATCCAAGTCTCAGATCCATAAGTAAGAATTGGTAAAACACATTTATCAAAAAACTTCCTTTTCAAACACATAGGCATATTTCCTTTTAGTATTAAGTTATTTCTACCAAAAGCACTCCAACCAAGTTTAATTCTGTGATTAATTTCATCCATTACATTTTCAGCTGTAGTAATAATCTGACCAAGGTATTTGTAGTTGTTAACTTTTTCTAACTCATCATAATCAACCTTTATTTTCATCTTCTGAGAAAATCTATTGAACATTACTTTAGTCTTTTTAATATTTACCTTTAGTTCTACTTTCATCTGATAACTCTTACAACATTTCCTGAAGCTGTGAAGCATTATGTGCAAAACAACCACATCATCTGTAAAATCTAAATGACTTAAATAATCTCCATTTACTTCTTCTTTAGTTTCCCATTTTAGTCTATAAAATATTTCTTACAGCACTGTTGTAAAAAGTTTTGGAGATATAGAGTCACCCTGTCTTATACCCTTCTTGTTGTTAACCTTCCTAGTATTATTATGTAAACCTCTTTTTACCTCCAAGTTTAAAATCAAGAAACACAATGGTCTTTCTTCTCAGTTGCCTGATAAGGCAGAATAAATATGTGTGTAAATGAACTCTTCATACTTTTTATGAAATCATTAGTAGATCTGCATTTTTATAGAGTTCTACACCCCTTCAATGAAGAAAAAAATAATACTAAGATTTTAAAAGGTGATGAAATATATAATAAATATTTGAAGTTATGCAGCATAACTTAGGAAATAGAATGAAAATATTTAAAAACTCTTTGAAGTTTGGCATTGTGGAAAGACTGGCAGACTTGAGAGCTAAGGACTAGTGAATTAAAGCTCAAAGTATCATTTTTGGTATTCAAATAGCATTCGAATTACTGAGAAATTAATCCATTGATTGTCTTTGCGAAGTATGTTTTGGTACAATAATAAATTTATGCAAGTGATAGTTAACACTCTTAAAGGACTAAATATCACATGACATCCTGTGCATCTAATTAGATATTTAATTATATATATTTCAAAAACTTAATGATAAAAGTTTGTTCATACTTTTTTTTAAAATACTATTTTGGGGATAATATACATTTTTAAAATATTTGTTCAATTTTGATGGATTTTTTTTTATCAGTGCCTCTCCCATTTCCACCATATCACAACCATCTGCCAATGCAGAAACCTGAACCACTTTCTCTCATCATGCATGCATCCATTTTATGAATAATAATCATGCTTCAGATAAATTAGAGATATCAAATATCCAAACCATCATGCTCTGGTTGACAGTTTGATTCATTTCATCACACTGCTCTTACACAAAAGTGTTTCTGTGATAGTGACTAAGCATGCATTTTATGAACATTCACTTTTCAGATAAACTAGAGCAGTGGTTCCCAACATGTAGCAATGCCCCACAGGGTGCAATTTGATTTTTAAAGGGGGAGTTATTAACAATGAATTTAAAAACTCATTACTCATAAATTAAACTAAGAATGTTTTTTTTTAAATATATCATTCTGAGCCATCTTCTCAATGTCTTTTCTGTTTTGATAACCTTTTCCTCTTCATTGTTACTTGGAGCAAGTTAAATGGCTTGAAACTACATTGTATTTCAACTGTCCTTTTACTAAAGGTCTTTTATGCTTCCTCCACATGAATAGTTTACTTTTTAAATAATAAGAATTATATGTCATGGTGGAAGATGTGTCATCAGAATTATAGTGGAGCTTAAATGGTACATGGTCTAAAAAAATTGGAAACCACTGAGCTAGAGATACCAAATATTACTCCATGCTCTTGTAAACAGTGAGCGAAAATTGTTTAAGGTTAATGGCTGGTTGTAATATAGTGCAATTGAGATGAGAAATACATAAATAAAAGCTTCCAAAAATTGATAAACTCTAGAGTGGTGTATTTTTTTTCTTGTAACTCAAAATCACAAATTAAGAAAGAAAAATAAGCCTTAACATAAATTCATTTGCTGACTTGTGTTTTATTTTCTAAATTTTATTTATAAATTGTGTGTATGTGCGTAGCAATTTATTCAGAAATAAATTTAAAATGTTATTTGAGTACATCTTAACTCAAGCCAAAATAATAAAATCTGTTAGTGGTGAGACATATTGTCATTTGTCAAATGATAAATGTTAAGCCTGAATCTCAATGTTTAATTTTATTCTTTGTAACATTTTTTTTTTTAATGATTAAAATTTAAAAGCAGTGAAAATATAAAAGTTTCCAATTTATTAAACATTAAAATTTTTTCTTTAAAAAATAAATTATTTCATTTTTAAATAATAATGTGGTCAAATAAAAGTTGATTACTCTCAAAATAGCAGAGCATATGTAAGTTTTGAATTTACAACCTCATGATGTGTTTCAAATTATAAACACATAATTGGGGTAAAGAATATTATTGAATAGCTACATTGCAAAGTAGTACTTTCTGCTATGAAAGACTGAAAGCTTGAGAATAATATATCACTACCATTTGATATTCCCTATTTACTTATGTTTATATAAATGAATTATAACTTTATCTTTCTTATTGCATTGCCAAATCCATATAATATTAATATCATCTATGTTCTTTATTACACTTTTTACAATGCTTTTTTACAACGCACTATTGACCATTTCGATTGTCCTAGAAATCTTCTTCAGAACTTCTACTTATATTTGAAAAATCCATTATTGACAGTTTCAATTGCCCCAGCAATCTTCTTCACAATTTCTATTTGTATTTCTAAATCTTACTGAGTTGTAAAAAAACATTGAATGGGGTAGTGTGCAAAGTTTAATAATTCCATACCTATAGCAAAGAGAACAAACATTTTTTTCTCACTATATATAATTATCTAAGAGTAGTTATTTTATTCCAGAGCTAAGTATAGTAGCCTGAGTAATCATTGATTATTAAATAATTCAGTGCCTAAAATACCCTTTTTCTAACCATCTAATTTATTGTTTTTGTCTTTGTCAAAATCATATATAATTATATGATTGATAACTTGGAAAGTCATGTTATAATTTGTAACCTAAAAGCAATTAACTACAATAGATTCAGTTAACTGTTCAAACTAAGATTTTGGTTTATTTTATTCAGATAAGAATTAGGTTTGTTTAGCTCTTGAGTCTGACATGCTATCACTGATAGTACAATTTTTTTGATTTAAAAGTCAAATGAGGACCTTTGTAATTGAACATCAGTTTTCTAAAGTTATAATCATTTACAAAACATACAAAATACAAGCAATTATTAGTAATAAACAAATAACCAAATGTTTGGGTTATTAAGATTATGTAACATTCGTTATCAAAGATGATAGAATGAGCCTTGTCCCAGGAGCGTGAAGTTCTTGAATACCATTCCAAAGATGACAGGTTGAGTATTACTCTGTGAAAACATAGTTCTTGAATCCCAAAACAAAATTGACAGGTTGGGATTTTCTCCAGGAAAGAACACTTCTTGAGTCCCATACCAAAAGTGACAGGTTGGGATTCTCCCCAAGAATGCTCAGTTCTTACATCCCACTCCATCACATTACTAAATTGCAGAGAGTAGTAAGTAATGGTATTTGATTTACATATAAAATTTGATTATTTTATTTATAAAATAGAAAAAAGTATATGTTTAATTAATAGCTTGCAAGATATGTGATTAAAAAGACCATTAATATTGATTCAGATAACCAAAGTACTAATTAAAGAACACTTGCTGTATTAATGTACCTGTCTAAAAAATTTTCAAAATTGGCTGAATCCAAAAAAAAAAATGCTGTCAAATGTTGCTTATTAAACCGTTGAAATAATTATATACTTTAAATTATTAAATTCTAACGCGAGGTATTGACACTGTTCTCACGTATTCGTTTCCACGCGCACACACACAAGCACGAACGCATCTCTTGCAACTGTCAAAAGAACATCCCAGTATTAAAACATCTAACAAGACTTTATAATATTCATAATGAATTTTTAAGTATTTTTTTTGAAAGCATAAATAACATGTAAGATTATAAATAATTTGTGCATTTGTTTATAATGTGACGTCTTGGAATGTAAGATCCCAACAATGATAAATGAAGCAGCATCTAAATGGCTAAGAGGGCGACAGGTGTCAATCTTCAAATCCCACCAACAACTGCTAATTACCAAACTTCATTCATCTCACTCCTACAAGAAAACTTTAAAAATTCATTCACTCTTAGCAGATAAGGTCAGATTTAAAAAGAAAAGAGGAGGGAGTGCGGATAAATTAAAAATGACCTTAACTATCTTTTTTGAACTTCAGACATGTCTATCAGTTCGACAGTTTAATTCTCAATCCATCCAAGTTTTATTCTTAATGATATATTTATTTATTTACTTAGGCTACAAGCATATAGTTGTGCTGCATGTATCAGGATATACTTGCATAAGAAAATATTTGTTATATGCTACATAATTTTGTAAATTTGGAAAGGTTCAGCAGAATTGCTTAAGTGCAGCGATTGGATGCTTAGCAATGCAAATGTGGATTTCATTATTTTAATTTTTTATAATATATATATATACTATCCATAATTTACCATTGGATGTTCATTTGAGATCAAAATTACGAAATACAAATGAGATATTTTGAAAAAATGAGCAGGCTGATATATCAATGAAAATAATAACGAAGATGGAGCGGATACAAAATAAAAGAAGATATATCCACAAAGTCAAATAAAATATTAATCACTTTTAAAAAGCGAGTGAGGTGATGAAAAATTAGATTATTTGAACAGCTCTTATACAAAGAATCACAAATTAGTCAAATGGTTTGTGCCTCAGAAGTTCATAAGAAGTTTGATCATTGGAAGTGATGAACTTGAACTACAACCCATGGATCTTGAGCTCCAGAATCCATTACTCTATCATTGCATTAAAATACAGGGCTCATACTAAGAATCATTTAAGATTTTATAAAATTGGATGTATCTTGGAAGAAGTAATTTAATATGACTAAACTCTCAAGACTTATCAAAACACTAATATATTTTGAATTAAAGAAACAAACTTGTCAAGCATTGTTAGCCAAAAAGTCAGCGCAGCCACCTTGCAAGAAAGCAGTTGGTTGCAGACAGTTGTTGTGGGTTTTCCTCCTGGCCGATGCTATGATATATGGAAAGAAAAAAAAGAAACAAACTTCTTATTCAAATCCTTTTTTATATCTGAATTCTAAACAATATGGTGATCTAATTGAAATGATTTATTCTTCTCATTCACAATTAAAATTAATTATGTCCTGCATAGTTTTGTGCAGTGGTCTAATGGCACACTCAAAAATTGAAGCTCCATGGATCACAATTTGGTGATATCACTTCTGAACCTTGAAAATCATGTGGTCTACATCACACCCTTTAGTCCTTTTGACAATTTTTAATATTCAGATTATTAGGCATACAGTTAGAATTACTCTTGAAAAGTGCTATTTCTTCAGCAGGAGGAAAAAGTAAATGAAATATACATCTCTAGAAGAAGTTTATTCTTGCATTTTTAAAAATGAGCATATTTATGACAAAGTATTCCTCAATGTACAAATTTATTATACATTTACAGTCTGCCATTTTGTTAAAGCCACAGTAAGGTTAATTTGAAAAGTTATGTATATTCAATTAAACTTTGGTTCTTCTTCTGGACTTTTTGAAATGATATGGTTTTTCTCATTCTTTTTGTTATAAAAAGATTTGCATTTTATTTTTCAACACTTCTATTCCTTATAATTTTATGTACACTGTCACTGTCCTCTAACTTTTAATAACTCCATGCCATATCCTCTGGGCTTAAATTAACATTCTTATAACTCTATGCATGTCATCTTCTGAGTTTAAATTAAGAAATTCTTTATTTTTATTTTTCCAGATATATCCAATATCAATTTGATATTTTCTCTAGAATTCTTTCCTTCTCCCCTGACATTTTCAAATGATATTGTAAGCATTATCTACTATATAATAATAGATAAATACAATGCCATTTATACATAACAGTTGAAATGATGCACTCATAATAGGGCCAATGTAAAAAAAATTGAACTGCTCTCAGCTCTTATAATTCAACCAACTTTTCACAGTGTGTAAATAGCCATTTCTTAATATGTATCCAATATATTTATATAGAAAGCTTTTTTGAACCACAATATTAATGTTAAATCTGCTAAGATATTTAAGACAAAGATTTGAATCAACTGATATTTAAAAATTTTAAAAAAGAGATAGTTGTATTAATTTTAAAATTTTGTAAATAAGTGATCAAACATCAAATAGAGAATGATGATTATTAGTGCCTAGTATATGTAATAGGCAAAGTAATACACCCCAAGTGCTGTCAGTTTAATCAACTGAAGTGTCCTCTAGAAATAGCAATTCATTCTTTTGCAATAAGAAAACAGCAATTTTTTTACTGAGTATCCAAGATTTTAAATGGGACACTTTCTTGAATCATAACTGCCATAGAAATTAATGTTAAATCAGTTGAAAACTTTAAGGCAGATTTTCTATAATATCAATCTCTGTCACCATATTGTATCAATCTATCTCATTACCTGTTTATACAAGTTTCCTTGTACTCTTATTTTAAAATGCTATTTTGGTACTCCCTAATATTTCTTTATGCAATCCTATATTTTTGCTCCATATGTGGTGTTTTGCTACCAGAGTCCTATTTTTTCTTACCTGCTTAAACATTTTAACTCATTTATCTGATAAATGGTTTTACAATCATGGCATAAGGTATTATAAACACTATCTTGCAATGACATCAAGGGATAATAATTAGCATACTCAACTGATATGTTCATAACTTGAGATTCAAATTTAAACAGGTAAATCTGAAAATATTTTTTCAGGAAACAAAAAGCTTAGAACTTTTGTATTCAGTTATTCACCCACAGTAAGTATAGAATCTGATATGAAAATAAGTATGTAGCTGTTATTAGTTAAATACTAATCTGGGTTGGTCAGATGAGGATATATGCACTTACTGTAAAAGTAATCAAATATAATGAGGTTTTCACTAATTGTGGTGAAAGAACCATACCTTTCCAGGAACTGCATTCATGGTTTACTTTTATTTACGGATATTTAAAAATATATCAAAAAATCATATTTATATTTTACACATTAGTAAACATAAACAATAAATTAATCTTTTGAAAAACAGAATTTCAATCATCATCAGTTTTAATGATTATCAGTATTCTACAGAAGAAAGATTTTTTCGAGTTTCTCTGATCCAGTTTTAAAAGTTTAACTGTCAATCTATTAACATCTCTTCTAACAGTATATCTAACCAGGTTCCAGTTTAATCTTTTAATGCTTTCAATGAGATCAATAATACCTGTTGTTTTCTCACCTATGTATTTTGTTTTCCATCCCTTCTTGTTAGATTCAACAAAGAACTTTTCAAAATTTATTGAATAGTATGAATTGCTCATCTGTTAAATGTACACATACCAAGTCTTTATAAAAAAAATGGTAAAAGACATCTTTTGAAATTTTTCTTTTTCAGACATATATTTGCTTTTAATTATAGTTATTTCTATTAAAAGCACTTCACCCCAATTTAATTCTGTGATTTCATTTCATTCATTACATTTCCATAATCATATCAATATATTTGTAGTTGTTAACTTCTAATCCATAATTATCAATTTTGATCTGAAAAAATCCATTGAACATTACTTTAGTCTTTATCTTTAGATCTACTGTCTTATTTTCATCTATATCTCTTATAAGATCATACAATTAATAATTATTTTTATTCTTAATCAAAGAAAGCAAAAACAATTCTTTATTAAATCTATTTCCAACATAAATTGTCATTAATTGTAAAGGTACAATTAGATGTTATATTAAAGTAAAAAGTTATTTAAAATTATTATAATTTTAATTCACGGGTGTCAAATATTCTGCACTTATACTATTGGCATCATTCACATTAGATAAATACAATAATGGTAATTACTAATCATTTATTAAACTAGAGTTTATCATGCCATTACTAGCCCAGATATAAATTTTAAACTCAATTCTAGACCAATATATATGATTTTTAATTAAACACAAACACATATAATAATCAAACTTTGTCTCTTTTTCCATGTGAAACATGTTTTGTTAGATATGCTTAAAGCTTCCACTTTACCATATATTCTTGAAATATATAAATTAAGACATATGAAAAAAATAAATGACCCATACCATGTGTTTCAGAGTAAACCCAGAATTCTTCAATTGGATCCGTTCACAATCTCTCTAACATTTGTTCATAAGGAGTATCAAATTGCAACAATTTGATTTACAAGTGGCAATATTTCCATACCATAATTTTGCCACTATTCAATATTTTTGATTTCAAAATTTTGGGTACAGAGAGTTTGATATGTAAATAAAAATAATAATAAATTGATATTGATAAATATTAATCAAACAATAAAAACATGTCTGAGATTTTGTGATCTGGGCCAACTAAAAAGTGCTGGTTCAGCATGAAATGCATTTTGAGGATCATTATCCATTTCAGATATTTCAAGAATGTTTGATGGAATAGATGCTTTAAGTATATCAAAAAACATATTTGAAAAATTATGTATTAATAATTTATTTGAGATATTGTGGAGATTAAACAAACTTATATGCATTTCTTAAAATGGTGAAAAGTTCTTTGCTTAAAGGCAGGTTGTATATAAGAAATAGCTTACTAAAATCAAGTAATACAACACTTAGTTATCATTAAAAGCCAGTCAGCACTTAGACAATCCCAATATCCCAAATTGTTGTCAAGGCAACCTCCTTTTAACAATATATTTATATCGACACTAAAGATTACAACTTGAAGACAGAGATTGAAATTATTGGTACAAAGAAGTTTAAATAAACTTCTTTATACAGGTAAATATAATCTATTGTGAATGCAGACTAATAAATAGTTATAACATTACAAACTGCAATTTAACTTTGAGCATTATTACACTTAAAACTTAGTTAATATAGTTTGTTTTGACAGAATTTTTCTAGAGTTCCACATTAAAGTTCTATTATGTTTTGTTATACATCTATGCAAAATTTTTAACTATTAGAAATAGCTGAAAAGTGATCTTTCCCAGCAATAATGTGACACACAGAATCAATTGGTTTTTTAGCATTAGTTCGTATGCACATTTGTGATCAGCATCTTCTAATGTGATTAGTCGCATATCTTATATTAAAATTAAATTATACTATGAGTACAGATATAGAAATTATTTTCATTTTTTAAATATTGTCAATGTTTTTGGAAATAGAAAACATGGTATTTAGATAATGGTTTTATAGTTCAGAGTTCATCTTCGCCATTGACAGAGTTTAGATATTAATTTCAGAATGTTTAAGATGAGCATGAAAGCTCTGATTAATAGCCATCTAATTACTGTTAGCTAGCAACATTTCTTAACAAATGAGTAGTTTAGTCCAGTAATAAGAGTTTTAGACTCCACAGTGAAAAAGAATTGTTGAGCTCATTCAGGCAACTTTGTGATTGGATGTCATAACTGATCCTAAGATAAATAAATCTTTACAGTGGCACACTACACTTTTTTTTTTTAAAAAAAAATTACAATGTAAATATAAGATGCATGAAAATGTTATGATAAAAGAATAAAAAGCAAGGGTAAACTGCTACAGTCAATGTTCAACTGGACTATTGTTAAATTATAGAATTCTATTGCTTCTAGAAAAAAACATATAATAAAAAAATTATTTCTAATTAGATCATGTACTACATTGGATGCATGAGTGTGTTCATGGTAGGATGAAAACCTCATACAACTTGTCAAATATTAGATAATGAAAGTTTGAGTGTTTTTTATCTTCATTTTCTCTGTTTTACCTAAGTGTATCTGAATACCCATTTACTGACCAATGTTAAATGTGTATTTAGATTCACGATTCACTAAAAGTCAGTTATCTTAAATGAAATCTCCTTACCTTCCAAAAAAAATCTAAAAATGTCTGATTATCTATTTACTGACCTATACTGAATGATCATAAACAAGTTATCTTGATTAAAACCTGGGGGAAAAATCTGGCTTGGCTTCATATCTTTAATAAAAGAAATAATTAAGTGATCTTACCACTGTGCCACGAGTCCTCTTAAATGTGCATATACAAGACCGAGTGCAAAAAGTTTGCTCTTAATTGAAAAGGTATCCTTTGATTACTTTTTGAGACCTTAAAAGAGACAAAGAAGAGCAAATTCCTAACTCTCAATTCAATAAATTTACAACCACTAGAAATAT
This sequence comes from Epiperipatus broadwayi, assembly GCA_028023455.1. Lineage (NCBI taxonomy): Eukaryota > Metazoa > Onychophora > Udeonychophora > Euonychophora > Peripatidae > Epiperipatus > Epiperipatus broadwayi. The sequence continues at coordinate 1,322,767 of JAQFVV010006284.1, read as the reverse complement.
TTGAAAACATTAAGTTCAGTAGTTGCAGATACATGATGAATTTCCCCCTCCATTCTCTCCCTAATTTATTTTTTATAAAGAAAGCTTGGCGAATATAAAATTACCTCTGCACCATTCATTAATATAATCTGGTTATATCTTTTAATGTTGGATTTAAGAATGCAGTAGTAAAAACACAACTACCTTTTCTGAAATTGTACGTTATATAAACCAGCAGTCGGCAACCTTTTAGATACAGCGGACTAGCGGTCGGCAATCTTTTAGATATGGCGGACCACTAACATAATTTTTAAAGGTACAAATTAATACGAGCATTGAGTATGATATACATATATATTTATTTATAATTTTAATTTTAACCCAAAAGTAATAATAAATAATAGCAATTATAAATATTAAAAATTAGTGTGACATTTGCTGCCCTTGGTTTAAAATTATTTTTACTAATCCAATGATGTTACTACAATATGTAAAGGAGCTTCTAATCGAATTTGCTGCCTAGTCAATTGTACAGAATTCGGTATTCTTATTTTATTACTTTTTCTATACAGCTGACCAAGTAGGGGTTAATTAAATACCTTTGAGGTAGATGTTTTGCAAGTCACAGTAGTATTTTGTAACAAATCAATTAGCAACAAAATGTTCTTGTTTTATTTTACATATAATAATACAGCTTAAACAGAATTTATTTTTTATTTAAAAATTTTATTACATGAGCTTAGCGAATTTAAATAATATCAGAATTTCTTTGCGACCATTAAAATTATGTCACGGATCACTGGTTGCTGACAGCTGGTAAACCCCAACCCCTCCAGTTCTATACCTAAAGCATGTGCTATTGTTTGCAAGTGTGAAGAGATAAAGAAATAATTGCAAATGGAAGAAAAACTGTTTAAAAATCGAAACAATAAAAACCACGATTTTTTTTTTTTCCCATATGTCATGGTATCTGCCGGGACGCGAACCCACACCCGTCTGCAACCAACTACTTGCTTGCATGGCGGCTGCGATACCTCTCGGCTAACAACGCAAGACTAAAAACCACGATTTTAAATGTAGAATTGCTAATTTTTAAATTTCAAATGTTTATTGACAAAAAAGTTGTCAAGAGTCAATGAACCTGCTTTTCAGTAGATAACTTAGTGTTCCTTCATAAAAATAATATGTATATTTTTTATTAATTCATAAATAAAACAAATGGTAATAATCATAATCAAATGACTTTATTGTTTGGAAATTGGTATGACGTCTACCGCCGGAAATGAAAAGGCTGGTTGCTATTTTAATTAAGTTGCAGAGTCTGTTATTTTATCACTGCACCAAACCACGTAGGGTAAATGGTTATTTTATGTATAGAGAGCGCGTCCGACTTGGGATTGGCAGGTCTCGGGATCGATTCTGGCGTTCGCGGTTCTGGCAATCGTAGTTCTTGTGAACTACTGAGTAATAAAAGACCTGTGCTTTATATATGTGTGTGTGCGAAAGTACATGTCCAATAATCAAATATTAAATTAATAAAAACAATGATCCTAAAAAGTTAAGAATATAATATACAAAATAAAAGTTTAGTTTTTTGTGATAAAGATAGAGCAGCCATGAACTAATTATATGATTTTTAAATTTTTATTTAAAATATACAAATCAAAAACATTTTTCAACACATTATATAAATGGAAGTGTCACTCTATTTGCGTAAGTTCAGTTCATGTTTTTGCTAGGCTTAAAATAATTAATAATGAACGGGAGCGTTCTTGAAAGTCACCCCTAACAGTTTTGACAATGGCTGGCCTTATGATTAACACTGGTGTTAGTTAAACAAATGATTGCAACCGACTTATTTGTCACTTTGTGAGTCATTTTTTCAACTCTGTTATTTTTAAAACGTTACAACTGTTCTTGTCCTGTCACTAATTAAATCCAAAAAAGATTAAAATTATAGTTTAAATATACAACACTCCTTCACAGACAGTAAGTGGCAGGTTGATTTAAAAAATTTAATATTTAAAAAAAAAAAAAAAACATTGAGTGATTTACATCTTAGAAATGATTGAGAAATTTACATTGATAGGCCTTAAAATAAAGCAAAAAATAAAATGTCCTAGTTCCATATTCATAGGGAAATGACTCGTTTTTCACCATAGTAAATTGCGTGTTTTATTTCATGACCAGAAATTATTGCTAATCAATTCAGATATATGTTAGGATTTTTACATTACTATTAAATACCTATTTGCAAACTAACATTTGGTGGTCTAACAAATGTTTTACTCTAGTTTGGAAATCAACCTATTTAAAAACATTTCAGGCTCCATCTGAATTTGAACTAAAGCTGAGCCAATTCAAAAACATCAAACCACCCAGTGTAACTTTTTGTTTAAATCATTTTTCCTATCTTACTTACAATAACTGGTTATCTGTGTATAATGTTTTCCTCATCTAAAGCAGGGCATATCTAATCTTTTGATGTTTCTGAACACATCAGAAAATGAAGAATTATCTTGGGCAACATAAACATTACCACAAGCTAATAAGCAAAAAAAAAAAAAAAGAGTTTCATGCTAATCATCACCACAAATAAACAAAAAAGTCTTTAAATAATAATGACCTATTTTGGAGAGTCTTTTAAAATTATGGAGCAGGTTTCCAAGTTTGTGATCACTAATATAAATAATGACATATCTAAATAATAATAATAATAATAATAATAAAATTGATGCTATATAATAACTGAAATACAGGATTATTATATACATGTATCAATATATGTAATATATAGGGTATATGAGCACAGACTTTCATATGACCCATCACTCTCCACACTATCTCATAACACTGATACACTTGAACACATATATGTTGAAAAGATAAATAATCACCAATAGACATATTTCGTGCTAAACCAGCAATCATCAGTTGGTTCAGCTTATCATCTCTACACATATATGCAATAAGTGCTCAGATATATATTAAGATAGCCAATCTTCATGCTTTAATGGACAGGCCTTGTGTTGGGCCACCTTCATAGCAATTTTGGGCTGCATGTGGCTTTCAGCATACAGATTGCATACCCCTGGTCTAAAATATATAATATGTCGTTTTTTTTACATTTATGTTCTTTAATTTTATTTTTATATGTTTATTTAAACCAATAAACATCACATGATCATCATTTCCTATGCTTACACAAATAGTTGCAGACACCCATAACAAAAAGGGAAATCAATCTAAAGAGAAAGCAAGACTGAAAATCTATTTATTCTGTAGTTACTTAACTTTACTGACCTCTTTTGAATTTTTTTAAAATTAAAACATCAATATATTAAAAAAATGTGAATTTATAAATTTAAAAACCAAAAACTTAAAATATTTCTACAAACAAAATTTTTAAAAATGTATGATAATAGTTTTTTGTTTTTTTAGATTTCTCCAACCAAATGCCTTGAGCTGATATTCTGCATCTTTGGGAATATTAATTTTACTAACTCTGCATGATTTACTTCAGTTGGTTGAGTGTAAGCCTGTGAAACCACTGTTTTCAGATCGATTCCAGTTCCCACACCTCCAGCACTCAAACCTTTTATAAACTTCTGAGCCATAAAACCGTTGATTATTTATTTTCTATTTACTTATTTCAGCTAATTTCAATTAAATATCATTTACATCTATAATAAATAAAATTTCATTTTTGCAATTATAGTTTAAATTTATTTCCCAAATAAATTGTTGGACTACATGCAAGATGAATTCATTTTTATTTTCTTAGCAGTTATATGTTCTGTAGCAAAACATTGCATGTTATTTACATATTGTATCATGATAGTTTATAGTTTTGAATTTAATAATAATTGTGATGTCCAACATACAGGATATATATATATATCTGTACAATCAATGTAATATATAGGGTTCTTTAAGCTCAGACTTTCACACAACCCTCAACTCTCCTCACTATCTCATACTACTGATACACTTGACATCATATGTGTCCAAAATATAAATAATCACCAATGTAAGTATTTTGTGCTAAACCAACACTCATCAGTTGGTCTGGATTATCAATAATTGTGATGTTAATTTCTGATATTATATATATGGCATTATGTCTACTTGGATGTGACTACAATATCAAATCCACAAAGGGCTTTGAGTGTTCCATCATTGGTTTTTCAATGAAATGGATGGTTCACTAGTTGGAGTGGTGAGAAAATTGCCACCTGCCAATTAATATTTAAGGAATTGCTATCTTAATATAAACTGAGCACTGATTGTATATATATGTGGGAGATTATGATCTGGCGCAATTTGATGAGTGCTGGTTCTGCACAAAATACGAATATTGGGCATCATCTATTCTTTTTCACATGTATGTAAATGTGTGACTGCTGTTTGAGATGAAATGGAGGATAAATATAGACTAAAAAATCCTAAGTTCAAATTCTTCTAGTTATATATAGACATCAAATTATATAGCCAAATAATATAAATAATTGAAGCAATAAATTTACAAATTCTTGTTAATTGCATGATAATATTCAATTAAAATGTGTCGTGCATATTAATTAAAGAACACTTTTTTTTCTATATAATTAGAAAAAAATTCAGAAGTCTTTAATTTAATGGTGTGGTATTTAATCCTCTGAGAATCTAGTGTAAATGGGATATAAAAACAAAGGTGATCTAGAAAGACACAATTTTTTTTTCTAATAGATTGAGAAATAAATATTTCGGGATCAATTTACAGCTGAAGTAATTTTTAAAAAAGTCTCAATTTGTTCCAGTGAGTGGATCCACTGCTGTTGAACAAAATTTAAGCTTTGAAACAATAATCATGAAATAAATTTAAAAAAATGTTTACCGGTGCAAAATTTCATCATATACAATTTTAGTGAAGGATAATTATGCCTGTAAATCATCACTTCACAAAGGAACAGTAAAGGGGATATTACCAGGCTTTCCGATTCTTAAGTGCTGAAGGTTTGATTGGTTTTCCATACTTGTTTTAGCTAAAGTTACAAATGTTTTGTTATTCATTTTCTGACCAATAGTAGATGATTATCATGGTTGGCTATCTGGAAAAAAAAACTCTAATGTTGATTACAATCTGAAAATAAATTTCAGGCTTTAGTTAGTCTGACCTGGATTTGATGACAAATCACAGGCACGGTGGAAAATGGGAATTACTATTAGTCCATAAAATCCATACTACGTGTATATATATTCATATTTACATAGCAAGCTTATATACATAGCGAAAAATAAAATCAACACGATGAAATAAGAAATATCTGCTGGCGTGATGTGAAGAAGAGATTTTCATTTTGCAATGACACCGATAATGATTGAAAATAATGATGATAAAATTCAATACACTTTCCTAATAGAAGTTACTTTAGTTAGCAATGGATGTGTTTTAAATATTATATTTTTTGATTAATGTAAAAAAGCTAGTAATTATTAGATAAATACTATTTAGAAGTAAAACTGACAAAAATAGTAAATATATAGATTTTTTTTACTTTCCCGCAATGGTAAATAAGAGAAAAAACTGCTGGGCGGACAAATAACAAATACTTTATGAACAAGATAGAAAAAATATCTTAAGGAGAAACAATAAAACAATCCCCTTTCAGTAAAACAAAAAAGGACCATCATTCTTTTAACAAGATAAAATTTTGGCAGACACCCTACAGCAGTCGCTACTAAAATTGTATCATGTGACAAGACAGAGGATCCTGGGGTTAAAGCAATGTAAACTTGGTGGGAAGCTTTTTATCCTTCATGAGAAGACAAAATATGGGAAAAGCACTAATACTGATAATCAGAAAAAATAACATTTATATAAAAATGTACTTAAGTAATTATCTGTCTGTGTGCATTACCGGTGTTTATGTGTGCGTATATATATATGATTATCCTTAAGTGTTATATGAGTAATGTTTAAGATTTTTTTTTTTTTACTATTTGGTCACAATGTTTTTAAAAAGAGAGCATAATACACAAAGTCAAAACCGCAATATAAGAGAGCATGATTGTAAAAGACCTAGAAAGAGACCACATGTAAAATAAATAGATAAAATAAGGAAGGTTGTGTGTGATAGTGATGGATTGAGCTTGGAGATAACATCATCATGCAGTGGTTTGATAATAGTTAAAAATAATAATGATGTTGAATATATGTAGATAAAACAGCAGTAATAATTCTATTGCAAAATATGTCTTCCCAGAAACCATTCTTAAGCAGATGGAAGTGAAAGAAAACATATAATATACAAAGAGATAGCTTTTCTTTCTTGATTCAATCTCCAGTTAAAAAACAAAAAGGCTAACAATATTTTGTATTATAATTGGGAGGTCAGACAGGTATGCAGTGAAATACTATCTGAAAAAATGGAATCTTAAGTTTTTATAAAAATCTTCGTAATAACAATATCAATATGCAATCTAGATTTGAAATCTAAGATCATAGGCATGGCAAGAAGATGTGTCAACCATATTAAATAAACTTATATTTGTATGTATACACATTGACATGTTGTTGTTTTTTAAGGTATACTTAACACCTCATTTACACCATACATTCTTGAAATACATGAATAAAGCTACCTGAAAAAAGACAAGTGGTCAAGTGTTGATGGCCTAGTGGTTAGCATAGCTGCATTTCAAGCAGCTGGCCTGGGTTCACTTTCTAGTCAATGCTTAGACAAAAAAAGCAAGTGACCTTTTCAAGAAATGTGTGATGGAATGGAGATTTTGATATATCTTAAAGATATACTTTTATTGGCAAAAAATGAAAAGATGAAGTTGAATTACTTCACGTTAGTATATAATTATTAAAAAACAGATATATTAACAGAGGTTTAGAGTGCATCTTTCATTATCATCATCATCATCATCATCAATAGTACTCTGTTCTATGTATGGATCCAAAGAACCATTACGTCACCAATTTATCCATTTCCTCACTCAGTTATCTTCATTTCCCAGCTCTTCGATTCCACATTATTCTTCCCATCTCTTATATTATTCAGCAATGTCAATCTTTTCCACCCTTTTGTCTTGCTTTCACTCACAAATCTTTCAAAACATCTCAGAGCCAAACATTATCATTAATGTATTTATCTGAAGAGGTCGGTGCCAAAGTTATGAGTACACAAAGTTTTATTCATGTAAATCACTCACATTTACAAATGAACAGATATATATATATATTTATTTATTTATTAAATAACCAAAACTCTCATATTTAATCAAACTGATAGAACATCAGCAATCTATTGTTAATGCATCACTAAAATTAATCAGGAAATGGAGATCCATTTACTAACCTTCTAGTGCTGCTATGACAACAAATCACAGCTATTCTATTGGCTTGTTTAAACATAAGGGCTGTTAGGATGTGGCAGTTATGGTTTATTATATCTAAAATTATAGAATGTAGTTTTTTTTTAATTTTCTAAAAATGATTATTATTAATCTATTTTCAAACAATTTGTATTTGTCTATAGCAACGAAGTTTATTTAAATTTTTAGGCAGATGTAATTTCAATCTGTTTTAGCCATTTCTTTCATTTACAATTTATTGAAAGATTTTAACAAAACAACAGTAAATAATTATGAACTACTTCAGTTGGACAGAGTGTTATCTATAATGCCATTTTGCTATTTTTCTGCTCATTTTGATGCCAGAAATTATATTCATTTATTAGTTCATAAAAAATTCTCAAGAGGGCAAAAGTCATCAGTTAAGGCAAAAACAAACTTTAAATAATCTAACACATGCCTCATAGGTGCTACCTTGTAGAAAGCAGTTGGGAGGATAATTGCATAATTAATTTTTTTGCTGTTTGCAATTAACCCAAAATTGCTTTGTTTTTGTTATTTCAATTGGATTTACTGCTTAATTGTAGTGTTGCCATGACAACATGTTGAAATTCTATTGATTTGTTTGTGATGGCAAGTTAGGTGTTGGCACTTAGGGTTTAATATATAGAGAGTGTTGGATCCAGTTTGTAGGTAGAAAATATAATGGCTCTTTCCTCATTTTTCAATTCTTTATTATACCAAATGAACAAAAAATGTTTGCTACAAAAACTTATATTATTTATGGGTCATTTCAAAAAAAACATTTAGCATAGTAAAAAATAAGTTAAATGCGATAAACATGTTTATGGCTAGTTATCATAATAAGTGAAGATGCATAGGTATGAGTTAAATTCTATGTCAGAATGCAAGTAGCAAAGAAAATAGCCATTACTATGAACAAACCATAAAATTTTGACCATTTTTGGTCGTAGTTCATTTTGCTTGCCACCCTCTTAACCTTAACATAAGTTATATTATTAATATTAATTTGAAAGAGTTTTTAATTTATGATACTTATTTAGAAACAATAACTTGGATGGTTAATTATGTTGTTTATGAGATGATGTTTTGAATATATATATATATATATAAGCCTATTAGTAACTTTTATTAGACATTAGACTAAAGATTATCTACTTAATGGATACTTTTGTAGTATAATTTTCAATACATCACTCACATGTAAGGTAGAGATGGATTTTTAACAATTAAAGTATACTAAATGGCTATCGATATATACGGAACAATGATAAAGATATGTGCAAGAGATTGTGTTTTGGGCCAACTGATGATTGCTGGTTTAGCATGAAATATGCATCTTGAGGCTCATACATTTTCTCACATGTCCATGGTCATATACTTACAATTACACTCCTCCATAAGGTATTAAAAGCAGATAGAAACCAGTCCCTACTTTGCATGTGAGTCTTTTAGTAAAAATTATACTACAGAAATATCATCATCAACCATTATCAATCCACTGCAGTATGGTCTCTCCAAGTTCAATCCATCTTTTTCGATCTTTAGCTTTTCTTCTCCACATCACCCCTGCGTACTTTCTTATTTCATCCATCCATCTCACATGTGGTCTCTTTCTGGGTCTTTTACAATCTCACAGAAATATATAAGCCTATTTCGAAGTTGAAAAAAAGCGAACTATAGTTATGAACATGCCAGCAGATGTAATATTCTATGACTAAATATAAATGCTTACAAGATTTATTCAAATATCTGTAGCAGTCTTGATTTGTCAAGGGTCTAAGTCTTTTAACCATGCCATACTCTAATTCACTGTATGGTCATGAGTCTTTACACTGTTCTACTAAATGCACAAATTTCAGATATAGTTAAGTTCTAAGCACTGCAAAATTATATTTTTAAAAAACCTTTTTTTTTTTTTTTTAATTATATGCGTCTTTTTGATATTGCTACTTCTATCAAAAGTAATTCTACCAAATTTAATTTCTTAAATTTTTGATCGTTTCCATTCTTTTAAAAAAAATTATCTTAAGTTTATATTTTCATCCTAATTTTAGTCATTTTCCTACGTTTAATTTTATGCTAGAAAATTTATTTTCCATAAAAAAATAAATTTATCTCTCTATATGCGTGTGTACGTCAGCTCGGTATTGAAGTTGAATTAAAATTATTTACATTTAAAGATTTTGCGGAAACAGAAGGGTTTAAATTTTCTTTGTATGATTTGAAAAGAAAAAGAAAACTTTAGCTCAAGTAATTTTCCGCATGATTGAAGTGACATTTGGAAGTTGATGAATCGGTTTCAAAACTCTCATTGGAGTTCAACTACAAAAGAGGCAATCAGAAATACGCTCAAGTTTGTATAAGACTGTGACGATCTTTATTTATTTATATCATCTTGGCACACATATAAAAAAGTCGTATGCATATACAGTATATATATCACACAATAAACACAGCATGTATAAAATTGTTCTATATAATTAAAAATATACATACAGACAATAAGTTTGCTAATATAAAATAGTAAATATGCGGGATTTGAACACAGATCATCATTTCCCACATAGTGTGTGGGAGATGATGATCTGGACCAACTGATGAGTGCTGGTTCAGCACGAAATACCTATATTGATGATTATTTATCTTTTCTGTATGTGTGTGGTCATGTGTATCAGTGCTAGAAGATAGTGTGGATAGTTGGAAGGGTGCTTGAAAGTCTGTGTTCAAATGCCGTATATTTACAATTAAGCTGCAGGTATATTAAGAATACATGTATTTCAAATATTAATATAAAATAGATGGAAAACTATTTAAAAGTTAAATATATATATATTATTAATATGATACATGAATAATAATTTTTATTTTCGTCTTTCGAAAATCTATTAAACATTAGTCTTTTTTAAGCATAAATTAAAAGTTAACAACTATAAATATTATGATTATTTCTTTTGGCGTAAGTAACTTAATATTAAAGGAAAATATGCCTATGTGTCTGAAGAGATAGGCTTTTAATATATGTGTTTTTACAAATTTTTATTTTTGGATCTGAGTCTTGAACACAACAGAAGAGCAATGGGTATCAGTAACATCATTGGAAAAATTAAGAAATTGAAATACAGCTAGTTTGGACATATTACTAAAAGGAATGGTAATAATTGGACAATAAAATTCTTAAACTGAATACCAATAAACTGAATCCCAAAAGATTATTAAAAGATCTAGAAAAATACCACAGGTGAGATAGATGAAAGAAATAAGAAACTTTTCTTGTGTGTTTTAGAGAACTGAGGCTATGAATAAAGAAAATTGGATTAAAGTTGGAAACATCTTCATCCTGCAGTGGAGCAATAATGGTTGGAAATGATAATTAATACTCCAGAGTATATTTTCAGTATTGGAAGATTAATCTCAATATATATATTGTAACATTGGGCTTTGCTAGTGAAGCTAGATTTTCAGCCATTTAATGTATTTAAATATATATAAAGAAATTTTTTTCATTAACTTGACTAGTTAATGGTCCTGGCGCCATATTGAATTTTTAAAAAAACTGACTTGAGACACAATTTTCACAATAACTTCAGTTTTAATAATGTTAGAGCACAAAGCTTTACATCTAAAGAAACTAGAAAAATGAAGGAAAACAATAATGTTAAGACAAATAGTGATTACCATTAAAAAAAATAAAGAAAAAAAAAGAAATTTCAACAACTAAAGTAATTATTACTTTGTTTGTTCATAATTTTTAATTTATCATTAATTAAGTTTAAATAACATCTTCATTGATAATTTCTTTGTACTCCTCCCAAAATTCTCATTCAAACTATATATACTTCTTACCTGAGATAATTCATATCTTTAGAAGCTACAAAAATAATCACATAAGGATTCTTCATTTTTGTCTTGTACCCCAAAAGTTAACAAATCTCAAGGTGTCTATAAGAAAAAGATTCATTCTAATAAAAGATACAAAACAAATCATTTCCAGAATGTGGATATGCATTTGTCATCATAGAAATTGGTTTCTTGTCTAACCAAAACTAAAAATTAAAGGCTACTGTCTGTATCAATGATAAAATGAGTTTCATCTCTTCATTTTATATTTTTTGTATATACCAGTGATATTTATATTCTTTGTGCACACTGGTAATGCTATCTTGTCATATTTATTGTCACACAGAGATATAATTTATTTGCATATAGCTCATTTGCTAGCTATAGACTTGAAAATAATGTGAAGCAAGATGTGGCAAAACTAATGACTCCACTGCATGAGTAACAAGGCATAGACAAGAATCAGAATTTGATTCTTTGCCTGCAGACAATTCCATGTGGTATACATAATCATTGTGGCCATCACCACACACATCACTTGAAACCTCTCTTTATTGGTTTTAAAAGTTTACATTTTCACATGGTACTATGCCCAACAAATTGTGTGATTGCTTTATCAACTGCAACCTTTTTGTACAGCTGATATTCAGTCTTAAAATTTACATTCCACTGCTCTATAATACCTTAATTATATATATAAATTATTACTTGTTATATATAAATTATTACTTGTTATGTAAACACAGACATGCAAGTGCAAACACACTAATACACACATAAACATACTAATAAATTATTAAACCTTTTGAGAATCATTATGTCTATAAAATAAGGTTGCCTCAAACTTGGATCAGAACCCCAAAATTATATTGTACATAAACCACTTTTGTTATATTTGAATACAAATTTATATACTATATAAGAAAGAGCATAAATGATTTAATATTATATAATTTATATACTGCACAAACATACCAATACAAATGTAAACACATTAATAAATTATACCATTTATCAAATAATTTTAAAAAATTTAAAATTAATTAAAAAATTAAAGTAGAATGCTTACAACCTGTTATTCTGATTACAGTTTTATTGGGTTGAAGGCCTTGAAATGTGAATCATCCGTGTATTTTTAATCCATTTTAATCTGGCTGATAAAGCAATTCTGCTTTTATCATTTTCATATAATCTAGTAAACTGACCAAAAAAGAACAAATTTAAATATGCCTATTAATAAAAATATTAATAAAATATTCAAATTTTAACAGATTTCAACTTGTGATACACCATTTTAAAGAGGGATTTAAGCAGTAATGAAGGTCAGGATTTCTGTTGATGTCATGCTTATAGTTTTTATGCAATTTAAAAAAGAAAACAACATTTCAATGAATCAGCTGCTACTAGCATTTGACATGCTGCAACAGCTCAAACCATTAATCTTATTGTAAGTTACGTTTATTACACTTTTAAAGTATTTGTTAATTTAAATTATAAATTATTTAAAGTATTTTATAACTTCTGAACATAATTGAAGTTCATTTTAATATTTTACTGTATTAATTTAAACTTGTCTATGGTTGAAGTAATTTTAAGTTTTTAACCCAAAGATGTAGTTTTCTAAATCGCTAAACATCATATGATCACCATCTTTATGCTTACACAAGTGGTGATGTGATATACTGTGACTTCTTCTTAAATGGAGGCAGTAATCTCTCAGCAACCATGCCCAGAAAACCTTTTAGCCACTTTATCTTCCATTCCTCACTCTAAGTTTTCCCATATTCTGCTCCATCCAACTTCCACAACATAATCTTTGTCAACTCTATGGCTTTTATATCTAAATCCCCCTTATCTTTTCCCAAACCCAGTATAAAAACCAATAATCCACTTTCTGTATACTCACTTTTTTCATGTTTATTCTTCCATAACTTCATTATTTGTACCCTTTCTGTTTACAAGCATTTACATTCAATTAACAGTTGCCTAATATTTTCTATTCCTGCCTTACACAATTTACAGACTAAATCACCCATATTTTTCTATTTAGATGTATATTCTCTTGTTGCTAAAGATCCTGTTCCAGCCTTAAACAATTTTCTTACTATTATCATACATTAACTCGCACCTAATGTTCTGTTTATTTCTATATATATATTTAAACTCTTTTTACTCTTCATACTAGTTCTCCATCTCTCCAACTTCTTATTCTTTATTAATGAATCTATTCTTTTATCGCATTCCTTACCACTATAACACTCAACAATCCTCCTAACACAATCATCCCATCTTTTGTACAAATATACTAATATAATTTTTTTATCTAAATCTTTTGCATATCACATTACCTTTCTCACCCATCTTGTTGCCTGGTCTTTACTTGTAACCCAATTAAATACTATTTTGACTATTCTTTTATTATCCATAAATTGCAATCTACCAAACATTTTCATTTTACTTTTTGCATCTCTCATATAAAAACTTAACCATCCCATTTCTCCTTCCTTGCTGTCCATACATCTGCATCTAATGCATGTCTTCCTACTTCCCTTTGTACTTATTCTAAGTAATCTAATACCCCTTTACTAACACATAACACATCATTACCATATGTTAACCCTGCTACTGCAACTCCCATATAATTCTAACTACATCATATTTATTATATGAAAACACTGTTAATTTCTTTATCAATCCCTTTCTTTTCTTTGCTTCATTTATCAATTTTTTTCCCATTCATCCAAACAATTTTTCTTATTACTTAAGATAATTTCCAAATAATTATATCTATTCACCACATTTAACTTTATATCCCCCAATAATAATTCTACATCTTCTCTTTTCCCAGTATTAACCATCATTATATTTGATTTTTCTTCACTAAATTTAATCCCCATCTCTTTACCCACCCTTGTGCAAGCCAGAATAATCATTGGATGCAGAAATATTTGTGCATAAAATCCCTATCAATGAGTATGCATTAGATATGAATTTTATGCTCAAACTTCCTTTATTTATTGATTACTCTGGATTGCACTGAGTAGCACTATTGTATGGAGAGTTTTGCCTCTATGCATGTAGTTCACTATTTATCAAAAAATTATTGCTAGAAGGTCAAGATTGCATTAATATAATCTTTTGGTAACTCAAACTTTAGTGTTTAAATAAGCAGTTATAGTAATTAGGTCTAAAATTTTAATCATCATCATCTATTATCAATACACTGCAGGATGAAGGTCTCTCCAAGTTTAATCCATCTTCTCTGATCTTTAGCTTCTCTTCTCCACATTACCCCTGCACACTTTCTTATTTCATCCATCCATCTTACAAGTGGTCTCTTTCTGTGTCTTTTAAAATCTCTTGGAATCCAGTTTAAGATTTCAATTGTCTATCTATTATCATCTCTTCTAGCAATATGTCCAGCCCAATTCCACATCAGTCTTAATTTTTTCAATGAGGTCAATAACACCTGTTTGTTCTCTTATCCATATATTGCATTTTCAATCTCTTTTTGTTACTCTCAACATGCAACTCTCTATATTTCTTTGAGTGTTTTGAAGTCTTTGTATTGCTCTTCTATTAAGTGTACAAGTCTCAGATCCATAAGCAATAACTGGTAAAGCACATTTATTAAAAACCTTTCTTTTCAAACACATAGGCATATTTTCTTTTAGTATCAAGTTATTTCTACCAAAAGCACTTCAACCAAGTTTAATTCTATGATTAATTTCATCAATTATATTTCCATCTGCATTAATAATCTGACCAAGGTATTTGTAGCTGTTAACTTCTTCTAACTCATCATAATCAATCTTTATTTCATATTTTAAGAAAATCCATTAAATGTTACTTTAGTCTTTTTAACATTTATCTTTAATCCTACTTTCATCTGATAACTCATGCAACATTTCCTGCAGCTCTAAATCATTATTTTAATATCAGATATTATGTTGAATTTTTATACTTATAATAAAGAATTTGGTTTAAACTAACTATCAGCAATAGTAAATTCATAGGCTAATATCATTAAGATTGAACACAGAAAGAGAAAGATAGATTAGTTAACTTAAAAAGACAGAAAATTTGTTTAAAAGAGTTCTTAATTTCCAATTGAAATAACTTCAGTGTACATGTGTGTGAGTGTGCTTACATTTATTATTTTTAGTTTACACTTTCTTTGTTTTACAATATTAAATATCATTTAAATATCTTTAAATTAATCTTAAAATATTAAGTAGAATCCTAGTGAAATTCTAATTTATTGATTAATACAGTCTGAAAATGCTTATGCAGAAGTTATGTATTTTTTTTTTTAAATATATTTTCTTTCATTGTATCTTATTTTATTTTTACCATAATAACTTTATTCTTTTAAAAATAATTATCTCAATCAGTATGTGTTAATTAAAATGTATGAAAAATATGCAAATGAATTTATTTTTAGGTTAACTCCACAGATACTAAATTAGCCTCTAACTTTAAAGTAGGAAAATGAAAAGGAAGTTGTAAAAAGATGTTTTTTCTGTTAATCAAAAAGAGTGACAAGACTAGGTGTATAAAATGTTCCATACATGCACACTTAATGGCTGAAGTACTAAGGAAACAACTGAACTATAACAACTAAACTATATCAACTAAACTTCTAGCAGAAACAGACACTCAAAAAAGAAAGAATTTCAAAATTTCTCAACTGTAGAAGTAATTATAAGTGATAACTTGTTTAATTACTTATTTTAAGACAACATGTATCTTTAAAAGCTTTTAAATTCAGGTACCAAAGTTTAGACTAAAATTACTGGAAATTCAAAAGTTAACAATATTTAAAGAGGAAGAAAAGCAAAAAATTGAAAATGCTAAACAATTGCCCATTCGTAATTGTTAAAGCATATCTATTTGATATCAGCACATCACAGGAATTATCTATAGCTTGTATCTTGTAAAAATTCATCATTTTATATTTCATGGTTGCAATGAACTTTATGATAAATCTATCATTATTTATATTTTAATAAATAAAATCATGGGAAGCTCATATTTGCAATACTTATGACAGCTCGATAATATTTAAAAATATATATTTTACTATCTAAAAAAAAGAAAACAATAATATTAAGAACTTTTTGAAATATTTTGTTTCAATAATAGTTAAAAAAATAATTTTCAATATTTTGTGATAAACTGTTTATTTTAAATAAATTGATTCTTATGATAAATGAACTATTAACTCAAAATTTGAGCTGTTTATGTTAAAATTAAAAATGACATTTTAATTGCTTTTAATAAGCAATCATTTGTTAAATTTGCTGGCAAGAAAAAAAATCATTTATTTATACTTCAATCTTACACTTTAAAATAGGTTTCAATAAGAGGAAATGTTTTAAATTTACCCTCATGTTATAAAGATGTTGCATTTATATTCCTGAAATATTATAGTCAAAAATTAAATATCACTATTATTTAATGAAATTTATTCTATTAAATACCATATGAATATTACATTCTTATGACTTTTATTATTAATGCTTCAAAATGTATGTGTGTGTGTGTAAATCCAGCTCTCTTCTCTCTGGAAAAAAAACCCTGCTTAACTTTAGAAAGAAATATTTGCTCTTGGACTTCTCTATATTGAATATAATTCTTAATAAATAAAAGAAAAAACAGCTTAATGTTGTAATATGCATTATTAAAACTGAACTTACCTGCTTATATGTTTAAACAGTTCATAAAATAAAGTGACCATTGTTAAATGTACTGGTGTGCATCACTGTTTAAGGAAATCTTCTAAAATAACTTTCAATTGTATACATTTATTTCAGATTGTTTTTACTACCAATAAATGGCAAAGTATTACAAGCTTGTAAAATTGCCTTTTAGTAAATTGTGAAACCTCCAAGATAAAGAACTTTAATATTTTTAAAAGTTTTGGTAAACATGTTATAATTTAGACTTATAGTTTTATGTATTTATTATTTATTATTATTGTTTGCTTATTTTATATATTTTTTCTTAGTAGATTTTATCTATTATGGTTTAAGTGATTTGTTATTAATGAGCACTTAGAATGCACTAGAATTTTCAAATTTATAATATATGATTTCAATTTAGAATTGTATAAAAACTATGTGGTCTACACATGTGCATTTTACATCATTGGATCCATATGTAACGTACCTTTCAAAAAATGTAAGTTGTATTTTTGTATCTCAAAAATTGACAATTTTATGATAATTTTTGTACTCAAGTAACTGTAATTTTTGTCTTTTTTTCAGTTTTTTCAATATAATGAAAATTGATTCACCGTAAAAGTTAAGGTAGGAAAATATGCAAGATTTAATCGATGACAGCAATTTTTTTTATAAGTGAGCCTTGCAACTCTGAGATTTTTTTTCCTTCTTACAGCTCATTTGAGGGATTATCTGAGTCAGATGTGATACCAAAAAAAAGTGTTTGAATAGAAGTGCTACAGATATGTCTACTCCAGCTCTGTTTACTCTAGCTCAGCCTACTCCAGGCCCATCTTCCCAACCAGAAATGAATGAATTGCTGATTAACTTTAATATTAGCAGGGCATCAAATTTTATCAAGTCTCCTGGGCTCAAGTTTTCCACCATGAGTGAGTATGCAATTTTAGACTTTTTTCAATTATTATTCGATAAAAAAAATTTTTTAAAAATAATTATTGAAACGAATATATACGCTGAACAAAAAAAAAAGTTTGCAATTCATCTGCATTTTTGGGGATGATAATAGGCATTTCTTCCATATGTCCAGTACATGAATTAAATGACATATGGAGTTCTGATTTGAGAGTTAGACAAACCTATTTTGCAAATATTATGACCCAAAGTCGATTTTATTGAATTTTATCTTTGTCTACATTTTAACAATAATAAAACCATACCTAATGCTAAAAGTAAAGATTTTGACAGAATGTATAAACTTAGGCTGATTTTAGACTATTGCAATGTAAATTTTAAGGCTGCATATCAAATGCATAGAGGTAGCAGTTGTTGAAGCTATTATCAGATTTACTGGTCATAATAACATGAAACAATTTGATCCCTCAAAACTGATAAAGCAAGGGTTCAAATGGTGGATGTGTGTAGATAGCCATAATGGGTGTGTCCCATAAGGAGTTATATACAGGTAAAAGTACAAGTGGCCAAGGTCTGAGTACTCGAGCTGTGCTTTCAGTAGTTTTGTCCTAAGCTTGTATCATCACTAATTACAATAAATTTAGCATATGTTACTTTGGTTTGCTTTTTACCCTACTATCTTTGTTTACTTTTTTTAATAATTTTATGTATAATTTTAATTTTGTTTGCCTTTTTTAATAATTTTATGTATGATATCATTTTTAGTTTATATATGTTGTTTTTATTGTTTTGTTTTATTATTTTATTATATATATTGATTACTGCATCATTAATAAATAAATAAAATTATTTACAATAAAAAAAATTTTTTTTTTAATTTTTCCTCATATTTTTCTCTAATATAAAAATTAATGACTAATTTTTTAATAAATTACAAACTTTATTCAAGTTTTTTATTATAATATTCAAATTACACTAATTATTGATCAATATTAACTACCTGTTATTAGGGATGACATATTCATTGCAAACCCATGTATGGCAAAATACTTTGAGGGCTATCAGGAAAAATTGAAAGTTACAATGTCTATACTTCTTGATGTACGGAAGTGATAAATTACCTTAGGTAAGTCATATTATATATTAATCTTTTGGAAATTTAATGAGGAATGCAATGAAGTTATGAACAAAAGCATAGATTTAAAATTAAAGCATGAAAATTTTGAATTTATGAAATAATATGAAAATAATTTTTAGAAATATTATTTTTTCCCCTTTTTTTATTACTTTGAATATCAATGGCTATATTTTTTCAACTTCATTACATTCTTTTATGTTCTATGTTTCAAATAATATATATTATGTCACTTTCCAACAACATAAACTTAGTTATTATAAAATTTGTGGTTTAACATAATTTTTTAAATATTCAATATGGTGATTCAGAGTCAATAAGTTAAGGTAATATTCACAAGTACACATACTATTAACTATTTTATATGCTAGATAATGATTTTAGTATTATATCATTTTAAGAATATTGCTTTATTCCCTGTTGTCAGTAATTTGTCTATTTTAGTAAATAATTATATGTAAACCATGAAAAGATGTTGTATATTATTATTGTTATTTATTTGAAGCTATATTTTATTAAGTCAGATTTGACAAAGTAATTATCTTATCAGTTTTATATATCAATTAATAATTATTATGTTTATTAAGAGATTAGAATTAGTTTCTCTCTTGTGTATTTGCTATAAGCTTATCTTGCCAATTTATGTTTCCAAGAGATAGTAGTCATATATCTCCCTTGATGGTATTTATTTATATAGCCATATATTTTATAAAGAGATATGAACTTGGTTTCTCTCTTGTCATTGAGATTTTCATTGAGTGGACTCCATTCTTATCTATCTTACTTGTATCAATGCTTTGTTTGAAGCAATTCTTATTGTTCCTAGTATTTGTGATGGTCCAGTTCCACTTTATGTTTAAAGACAAAGTCCCAGCATATTTATTTGCTCTCAGAATGTAGATGCATATTTTGGGTTCATGTCATCACTAGGTTCAATTGCCTTTATATATCTTTTCCTCTTGGAAGTATCATATTTTTGAATTGCAACTGCATATAGTGTATTATTGCATGGCTTTATTATTTTGGAATTTGATATGGTTGTTTGTTTTTGGAGAGTGTCCATTTCTTCAGGTGCATTTTTGATTACTCTTAGTGTAGATAGAAATGATCCTGATGTATAAAACTGTTTTGCTGTGCCAGCACTACATGTAATAAAATGATAACTACTTTATTCAAAATTTTAAAATTGTATTGTTTTAGTGTAAATAAGCAACATACATCATCACAATCATTATCATCCAATAGCAAGTCATTGCTAGATTATTAAGACATTAATAATAGTTAGATTTACTCATTGTTTGGAACAACATGATTATGTGATTGTATGCTGAATGTTGAACTTCTTAAAATAATTTATAGGTTAAATATTTAATTAAAATATGTTTCTATTAAAATGTATTATTATAATCATCATCATTATGATTATATAGTAGATAGATATTATCTTTGGAATAACTGTATGTCTTCTCACACCTTCACTAGGATGTCATTCATTTAATTAACAACTTATAAGCAAATAAAGACTGAGAAATATAATACTAAGAACATTTCTAATGTAACCTGAGATCTCAATATTATTATTTAATAATAAGAAAAAACTATATTTTACTAAAAGAAATTATCGTAAAAAGAAAAGCAAAGTGGCACAAATAGTCAAATAAGATTTAAAGAACATGATTACTTTTATCTAAATCTTTAACTGTGTGGATGGAACTGATCATGGCAATAAGATGTTGAAATAGTAACTATGAGGTGTGTGATTATATATGGGGTGAGTGGGGGGAGGGGGTAATAAAATAAATTTTATTATGAGAAAGATTGTATTATAACCTAACTTCTGTGTGGTATTTGCGTTTGTAAAAGTGAGTTGAGGATTCCCCTGCTCTTAAAATTTATTTTTAATTGTAATTAGAGTATTTATAATGCTTAATGATTATTATCATTGTCATTCTTACTTGTATAGCTCTTTTTATTATTGGCATAGATTACGCTAATAGAAAACCCCGAGCTTAGCCTAATGTTCATTTAATCGTAATATTATAGCCTAATACTTATTTAGCATCTATCTTTAATATTTCTTTTGAGGTTATAATTTTGACTATGTCCTTGCATTTCTATGTTTTTATTATCAGCATATGATTATGTTCATTTATATGTTACAATATATAACATTAAACACAATTGTTTTTAAATGCTGCTACGATAAATAACACACTTTCCCGTCTTAGTACATGACAGTACTATAATAGGAAATAGAATAGAAACATTTATATGTATATGATGTTTCTCAAAAAAGAAAAAAATTGAGGGGCTAATAATAATATTTTTTTTTAAAAAATGACAATTATAACAATCTTAGATGGAAATATAAATACAATGGATAAAATTATTCATAGAACCATACTTAATAAACTAATAATGCTGAGACTTCAATTCCAAAGTAAAGCAAAGATTGACAAAGAAAGATCAAGAAGAAAATATATAAGTTAAGGAACAAACAGAATAATTAACATCATGAAATAAATTAAAAACCAAAATGAAACTAGGTTAGAAAATGAAACTAATAAAGATAGCAGATTAACAATTGAGGTTTTAAACCAAATCCTTAAAAAAAAGGTAAAACACCTAGAAGCAGACCATATGTGAGATAGAAAAGTTTAATAAAACAATATAGAATAAATGGGGGAATTGGTTCAAACTTGGAAGGATAATCCTGCAATTGATTGATAATGTTTGACAATTTTAACAATTCAAAATGTGCCTCTTAATGCCATATATAATTAAATAAGAGTTTTTTTATGTATCAGGATTTTAAAGTTAGAAAATAACAAGTAATGTTTGAAGGATTTTAAAAATTTACGAATTAATTTTCAAAGAACACAGGCAGTCAAAGTATTCCACATACTTGGATAAATCTGTAGAAACATTTATATCTTTTGTAAACTAAAATATACAAAGTAACTATTTATCATATAAATGAACTAACTGACTTTTCGCATAAACTCAGCTCGTGTTGTATACACGAACACTTAAATATTGACGTGACAAAGTAATAAATGGAAGAAAGGGGGCTCTTAACTGTCTACTAATATTGAATTAAGCAGATCAAATAAACATTTACTTGAATTCATAGCTTCTGGAAAATAGTATTTAAATCAGGGTGGGTGGTGATAATTGTCAGAGCTTATTGAATAAAATATGTTGTCAGTGGAAAAAACGAAATATATATATACTAAATTAAAAACTTGTTATATATACTACAAAATAAGATAGCATTAAAATATCTGATGAATTCATTCCCCCCTTATTAGATTTATCAGAAATATGAATTCAACGATCTCGTATATTGTTCTCACATATATATTTAAATATTAAAAATAATAACCAAATGACATTATTGCATAGAAATTCAAAAGAAGTTCAGTTTTTGTAAATGTGAGAGCTGGGCATAAACATGGGCTTTAAGCTCTAAAATCTGCCACTATCATTAAGCTTAACCACTATATCATGATACCTAATGTTATGATTTAAATTCCTATATGTGAATCAATTTTATAACTAAACATCACAAGAAAAGAGTGAACACTGAATAAATAATATATCTGAAGTGTAATTTTCACTACACTATTCTCGTGAAACCATAAATTTCTAGTCTAATGAATGATTAATAAAAATTATTACTGTAAATACTGATTTGGTACATGGGTCACAGTTAGTAATGTCTGACGAAATTGCTTCATTAATTGTCTCACTTTCTGAAAAATCATTGTTCTTTATCGTTCAGCCAAAATGATTGTGATCTAACCAATAAAAAAATACTTCCCTATAAATTATATATTATTAGTTAATTGTACCACCTTTATAATTGTTTAAAAATGTTATATACTGAAACAGTCAGTTTCATCCATCTGCCCGTTTCACTTATTTTACCCACACATCTATCTATATGCCAGGTTTAAACCCTCCCAGAGTACCCATCTAAATAACATTAAATTATTATATATGCAGAATCACTTATATATATGTGAGTGGTATGTCTGTAATTTAATTGTATATGTATAGATTACAGAGATGTATTCATTTTATAAATATTTCTAATTTAAGAAATATTTTAGTTTAAATTATTGTTATGTTATTGGTATATTTTACAGATATGTATATTCAATTTATGGATATTTCTAGTTTAAGAAATACATTTTATAAATATTTCTAGTTTAAGAAATATTTTAGTTAAATTATTTAGCAACTTTATTGTTGTATTATTAAAATCGCGTACGCATATTTCCTGTTATTCTGCATTTATTCTGCACATATTGTTATAAAATAAGTCTTTCTACTAATTATAAAAGTAATTTTGTCAAAATAACATTTGATCTTGTAAACAGATTTTAAAGTAGGTCACGCATTTGGTCCTAAAATAGTGTGGACGTTATTTGGTAAATATAAAATGTTAACAACAAAATAGGCAGAAAAACAAAATTTAAATTACTTTGTTATAACTAAAATTGCTTTTTTAAAATAAATAAATGAGTTTTTCTACCGGTTGTAATTATTAAATGTTTTGCTAAAATAAATAAATGGACTTTTCAGCTACATTCAAGCTCGTAAAAATTGACAGGTGGACAGAGTTTAAAAAGTATAAATACTTAAAGTTTTATTAACAATGGAGATCATATATATATATTAAGTGAACTGTAAGCCAAACCTATGGCGAGTTTTACCTTTAAAATGTTCAGGTAGATGGCTGTAATTCACCGTCTCTCCTCGCAGTGAATGGAGAACTTTGTGGTCCGATGAAAACTAATGCCTACATCAGCAAAGTAAAAGTAGCCCATGGAAATTCTCTATTAACTGTACACCACCGTCAAAAGTGTCATCTTAATATCCTTCCAAGTGCTTCAAAACTAACTGCAATGGAAAACAACTAAATGGTAAAATTTTTCTCAGAGCTCTGTTTATAAACTGTGACTTTCGTTTCTTTCTTTTAAAAGCTAGCTATTTATTAAATCTGCCTTTCCCAAACACCTTTACTAAAATCTACAAAGAAGATTGTTAAATGCTAAGTCTTGCCTGATTGTAAAATGCTAAATCTTGTCTGATTGTAAAACTTGAATTCTCTTTATAATGTAAAATTTGAATTCTCTTTTAAAATGTAAAACTCCTAATAATCAATTTTAAATGCATAATTTTCTGCGGTCTTTTTATGCCTATTTTTAAATCTATTCAATTTATTCTATGATTTTATCATTTTAATATTATATGTATTTAATATGCCAAATGACTCGAAACTGCAAGTATTCATAAATATAATTTTAGCTTATCGATTTGCGAAGATAACTTCAAATCTTCGCTACAATAAATATTAACTAATTGAATTATTCTTCTTCTTTGTCACTCGCTGTTTAGAGATCATATTATCTTACTGATTAAGTTTTGGGTATTAATATTAAAATAATCAGTTATCTAGTTATTTTATGTGGTTTGCTTAATTCTAGTTATAAATTATAACTATTTATATATGTAACTCGTATATCATAGGAACTAGCCACAGCGATATTCTCAAAGCATATTTTAATGTTTTATTCGTAATCACCCCACAAATATGCTTTGCCCTCCTTAAACTTATATATGTTGAGATGCAGGTGATAATATTAAGCTAGGTTACTAATTAATTTAGTCCCTAAATAGTATATTTAAAATACTAAATTTGAGAACTGGATTGTATAGATATGCAAATAGATGCTATCTAATTTTAAGGCACGGTAATATAATGTTACGCAATTGCGTTATATATATGTATAAGTTGCGGATGTGTCCTTACAAAGTACGCAATGTACACTTATCTGCTTGCTGCATGATTCTTGATGACATGTTGGTGGAGGCCACACTCATCCACTTTAGTTTGGGTTCAAGCACACTTTTAGAACTAGGGCACAAGGACTTAGATGATTCATAATGCTTATCTGACTACCTGAACTACTAATGTTCTTATTCGTGGCAAGTTGAGCGGTCTTAGGGCAAACCGAGTCTTTGGAGACTGAAGCCTGTGAATAATTACCCATTTGCACCTTTTTGCTTAATTAATATTTTAATATGTGCCATAGAGAATATAGGTAAACCTATCATAAACCAGTTTTCTCTCCTTTTATATTAAATATTTATCTGGTATTATTGTATATCCTAATCTAGGTTAACATGCTAACCTGTGTATCTCTGAGCCTAATTACATGCTTGAATTAACTTTGAATAGATAGACGCCATAAGAGCGCTATTATAGTTAGTTATATAACTTTGGCTATAAAGTTCCACATGATCTGGCAGACTACAAAAGAGCTAGAAATTTGGCATATTAATTAATATAGGCATGAAATTCCAATACCGCACTACACATTATTAAACACTTATAATGAGATATGTAACATTGATCTCAGCAGTTATCTAATGCCTGCAAGCATTGTATCTCATGTTCCCATCATATAATTTGGTATGCTTTGATTTATTGTTTGCTATTGTTTTATTAAATTAATAATATTTAAAATTATAACTCGTTTCCATATTTTATTGTCCGTGAATTCATTTTATCCAACTATATATTTAATTGCATGTACACCATTTCATATATATGTAGATCAGTCTGTTAAGTTCTATAATTAATTACTTAGCCATATGTGTATATGTCTGACCAAATCAGTGATAAACTAGTTTATTTATGAGTCTCTTGTTCCACTGGGAGTGACTGCCGGACCGAGGGTAAATTGATTATCTGTGCATGTTGAGGAATGTCATCCATAGGGTATTAAATCATTGAGCAGAGGTGAGAGGATTGAATGTTGGTCGGATTCTGGATCCCAGTATCCAGATTCGATCAGCTTTAGTGTATTTTGCCTGTGTTCTAGATTTTGTTACATGGAGGGACAATTCTTACTGTTACAATACACATTTGACAGATGTGATTTATATTACTTTAGTCATGAAAGTATATTTCAATAAGTCATGAACTTCTTTTATGTTGTATGAAATGCAATATAGCCATTAATGCATTAAAACATGCATGTCTAACTACTTTTGCCTGAAGAATATAAATTGTGATAAATCTGAGTTGGTTTAATGAGAGTCAGGGCACTGAACATAAAACAGAAGTATAAAGAAGTCATTACATGATGGTGATCACATTGTTTTCTAATAATTGAGCAATCACAAAACATGTCATAAACTCACATTTTAATTTTTACAAATAATCCACACTTATAATGCATTTTTCATTGTGCATTTATTTAAAATATGAGTTTCGACTGACTAATACTCTTCTTCAAATCTAAAAAGGCAAAACAATTTTATTACAGTTATCTATTACACAGATATATAAAAATTCTCAACTAAAGTATATATGTTATTATTATTGTTTATAAATAACTTTGCAACTAATTGAGTCACATTGGAAAATATAAACAAGTCTTCCTGAAAATTTAATTAAAAATCATTGTGAAATCTGAAAGCTAGAAAAATTCCTTAATATTCAAAACAAAAAAAATGGGGGGGAAATGTGAAGGGCAACAAAGACAGATATACTGTACTAATCTGCCATTGAGATATGAAGTTGAGTCATTTTTTAGATATATCATTTATAGGTAACAATACAAAAGTAATCTAGTCTAAAATCTAATAAAATTAAATCAACACATTAAAATCTTGATTTCATTTTTTTATTTATCTTATGAAAGAAATTTATATATGTGTTGCATGTGTTAGCACACACTCACACATAATATATGATAAACATGGCTGTTGGCTAAATTGCACTAATACATAAACCTGGTGAAAATGATCTACAAAGTACTTAAAAACTTGTGCCTAAAATGTAAAAAAAGAATAATAACTTTGATGGTGTCATTAACAGCCAAAAGTTTTGATCAACAATAACAAACTCAAACATGTAACTGAAGATTTTTAGCCTTCAGACATTTATACTGAAATCAAGTGTTACTCTATTATTAAAATAATAAAAACTACAAATTAAAAATAAATTGAACACCTTTAGAACAAAAAATACAATAATAATTTAGGCACAAACTTGTTTTAATTATATGAAATATACAAAATGGAAGTTATTTAATATTAGCAGAAGCATACACAATTTTGAAGTGATGTGTAAATTAAATGATTTTAAAGACAACGGATTTATTTTATTTTTTAACATTCTCTGGACATGGAATCAAAACTTGTACATATTTATAGTTTAATTGATAAGTGTCAAACTTACTGCACTCACAACATTGTTATAAACCACTTGATGAAAGTATAGTAATAATTTTTATTAGTCATTTATTAGAATAAAGATTATCCACTTAATGAATAATATTTTTGTGGTGTAATCTTCACTATATACTTTCATGCAAGCTAGGGACTGATTTCTATCTGCTTTCAATACTGATACTACAGAAATAGTATTCATTAAGTGGATAATCTTGAATCTAATGAATGACTAATAAAAAATATTAATATTGTACATAGTTATGTTTTTTAACTTTTCTCTTAAAAATTAATTGGGTTTATGGGGCCATCTATCTGCAGAATAAAAAACTTTATTTTATATAAATGTTATTATAAAACCTTTACACTCTATATAGTATAAGATAATGATAAAACTATGTATAATATATATTTTCAATATCATCCTATACTGAGAGGGGTATATTTTTAATATGATTGAATATATTATAATAAAGTTTATGTTTTAATTATGAGCATTAGGATAGCAACAAAAATACTTAACAGAATAATAAAATGAAACAATTATAAAGAAGGAAATGGAATAATAGAGAAAAATAAAATATTTGTATATATAAGTACTTTACATGTATGAATACATTCATTCAATCATTCTCTTAAAAAAAAGTAAAGCTTACTATCCATCTATGTGAATATATTCACTTGATTACTCACTAAAAAATAAATACACCTGGGTCTCATTTTACGCGATAGATAGGTTCCTCAGAAAACACGCGCAAATGAAATTACGCAAAAATAGACGTAACTTACATTGAAAAGGGGGGGATGCGGTCTGTGATTTTTCAAAATTCGCGTAAAAGCAAAGCACCAACGTAAAATTACTTTAAAATTCACGCAAAAAAAAAAAATAAGGAAATAAAATATGACTAATAAAAAATTTCAAATTTGAAAAAAATTGATACAAGACAAACTTTTTTTAACTAAAATATTTAATTTTATTCAAAATAATATATTTTTATGCATAATTTACAGTACAGTAATTTACATTTTTTTATACACATTTTAATTATTAACGATATTTGCCGATAAACAGTTTCGTTTGCAAACTGGTAAAGATTCTTCACAAGAGGAACTATAACTAGCACCAACTTCAATCTCATGTTGTTGTTTTAATGGTTTTCTAGTGACAATGTAATTAGTAATTAATCTTTGAGATGATGATTTTATTAATTGTTTATGAAGCTCGTGATATCCAGACATACAACCATTTAGCTCTCGTTGGAATTTAAGAGCATGTTCGTGATTAGTGTTATTAGTAAGAAAATAATTTGCCAACTGATTAGAAAGTTGAAGACCTTCTCGAATCATTTTGGAAGTGAAAAAAACAGGTTCCACTTCTGTTTCATTATCTTTTTCTACATTTTCTTCTATATCTAAACTTTTATTTTTGTCTTTAATTTTTTAATTTTCAATTCCGTTTAAAAATCAAATTTCATTTCACTGCTATTACTCACCTTTTAAAAATAAACTTGCGGACACTAAATGATTAATAATTGATTAAACGTTCTTTTTTAAAAAGCAAAAACAATGTGATTTAAAATGCAAAATTAACATGCACAATGTTTGAACAAATTTACATTATAATCTTGTAAAATTTAATGTGTGTATACATAAAATGTAGAAATCATGATTTTAATTTCATTATTGCATAAAATCTTACTATTATAAAGCACTGAAAATATTGAAATTACTAAGATGAAAGTCGAATTCCAATAATGTGCTATTACTTTCAATATAATGTAAGTGCATGAAAGTTTGACTTCCGGTGAAACATGAATTGTGTAACTTCAAAATCATGTTAAATAAGTCCGCATAAAAAGAGACCCAGGTGTAATGTTATTCTTCTTCATTCTTCTTGAGAAAAAAATGACAAAGATGAAATGCAGAAGTTACAATGCTTATACAATGTTTTTATACTCATACAAGTTTCCTAATTTATATAATCATTTCTAGCTTGACTTCATTCATTGTTTTTAAAGACTTTCTTGACCTACCCCATGTTACCTTGAAGTGATACTTCAGATTAAATTTATCATCACAATTATATTCAGACAGCATTTGATTGGATCTATGCCCATTGTTGTATTGCAATATTTCAATAAATATTTAAGTAAAGAATACATATTTCAGTTTTTATTTTTATTAGTAGATGGCAAAAATTATCAGCAAAATATTAAAGGTCTATCTATAGATAAGAGATTAAACTATAGAACTCATATTGAACAAAATGGTAGCCATTTACACCTTATTTGTGAAGAAGCAATTGTAAAGTTTTGATTTTAATAATGTAAAATATTTTATATTTAATAAATATAAAATATGTTTATTTTTAAATTATATAATGTTTTTAAAAGGATTTAAAGTTGACATGGGAAAAAAGAACAAAGTTATGTTATTCTACATAACAAATTTTTAAAAAAAAATAAATGTATAACTTTTCCATCCCCCTACTCTATTATTTTAGTTATGTTTAACCTTTTCAAATTCTGACATTTTTTATTGTTCCACCTGGTGCGAGTTTTTGGAAATGCTAAACTTTATCTCCATACAAAATCTTTATTTTGTACTAAAACTCAATAAATTAGACTTCATTTCTTTTTAATTTAATTTTATAAATAAATATTATTTTTAAAAAATTACAATTGACTATTTTAATTATTTAAAACTAACATGTAAATATAACAATATATCATAAACATCATAGCAGATATTTACATAAACAGTTTTTTCTGAAAATGAATTAAAATTTTTTATTTTAAGTTTTTTTTTTAAATGTGAATGAACAAAGATAGATTTATGATAGCTCTATTAAATTCTGCTTTAGAATATAATATTTTCTTATAATAATTACAATATTTGAAAATATTTTAACCCAAATCAATTGTGACAGATAATGATGTAATAGACCTTATGGGGTTTTTTCTTTATATTATGGTCAAGTTTATGAACTTCTATTTTTAAAAATAAAACATAAATAAATAAATTGAAAGTTTCCCTGCATATTTTCTTGTTTTAAATAATAATCAACCAATTAATATGTAAAAGTGATCAAAAATGTTTTATAAACAAACAATTTATATTTCACAATATTTCAAAATCTTCACATGAAAACTAGACTAGAACATGAACATCCTCTGGGAATTTTTTCTGTCAAAGAACAAAAGAAAATTCCTTAGATGTTAGATATAGTCCATAAGATACTGACCTCTTCAGATTTATACTGACCTCTTCAGATTTTGTTTTGAATTAAAATGTCAATAAAAGCATTATGGGAAATTCTAAAGTTATGGAACAGCAATACTTTTCCTGAAAAATTCCCAATAATTCTCAAAGCAGATAAGAGTTACTAAGTTAAAATTAATTTTAATAATAGTTTTATTGAAAAATACTTTCACTACAACAAAAGCATTATTCAAACTGAAGGACACATGTATAAAAAATTAAATTTTAGCTTTGATTGAATTATGTTATTTGGCCATGGAAGGGTTGTCTATAAGAACATTATTTCCTTTAAAGAGCCTATAAACACTCAATACTTATTAATTAAACAAAGCCACTGTTTATTAGAACTTTATTTTGCCTAAAGTCTTTATATAACTCATTACTTTTTGCCAATGTATGTTACTCTTTACAGTGACAAAAATCTATGCAAATATGAAGTCAACAAAAAATATAACATCGAAGAATACATTAAAGATCTTAAAAAACATTAGTTTCAATAATACTACATTAATTAATATAATAAAAAATTTGTATGGATATTAGCCTCCATTACAGTTCTTACACATCAACAAAGCTTTGGAAAATTTTCCAAATACTGTTAGAGTAGCTTTTAGATCACCTCTAAAATCTATCTCTTAACAATATACTTTAACAACACCAAAGATAAAACTCAATTTGAACATGCTCCCCAAATATTTTATGAAATTTCATGCCCTTCACCAGCTTGCAACATGGTGTACTACAGGGAATCTTGAGCCAATAGATCTATGAGAATTGCTCAGCACCCCTATCTTTATAAAAGGATAAAACAAAATCATGAACACAAGTTAATTTTTCTGAATCATGAGCTAGCTTCAGGACATGTTCTTCTCCCTCTAATGTCGAAATTATCGGTACAGAGAGGGCTGATAAAAAGAGAAAATTCAAGGAGGCAAGGGAC
Organism: Epiperipatus broadwayi; assembly: GCA_028023455.1. NCBI lineage: Eukaryota > Metazoa > Onychophora > Udeonychophora > Euonychophora > Peripatidae > Epiperipatus > Epiperipatus broadwayi. The sequence goes on along the minus strand of JAQFVV010006284.1, from coordinate 1,291,404 downwards.
TCGCATTCAATCACTTGGAAAGAATCTGGTATTCCCCTGTTAAAAAAATGGAACATCTGACATTTTGTAAATTTACATTTCTCTCCACAATAATTTGCATATTTTTATATATTCATTCGTCGTCGTGTTAACATTGTATTTCATTCTTCTGGTTTATAATTCTGGTGAGAATTCGCCAAAAGCTGGCTTAGTGCTATTATGTTCTTTTTACCTATTTTTAACTTTTCATAGTGATTTGAAGCTCAAGTCGTTTGAAAATTATTCATCAGTACGTGAAAAGAGATTAATGATAGATGTTAAAATACTTTATATATATATCATTATTATTAAAATGTTTAAAGGAGTAATCTGCATACAATAATTACATGGAATTTGAAGTTTCTGATTTCAGAGATTTTACAATAATCCTCTTCCCCCGTTTTTTCCATCATAATCCTAAAATCTGCTGAGAATTTAAATAAATATTAATTTTATTATTTATTGTTTTAATATATAATTTTTTTCTACAGTACAGGCTTTTTCGTACCTGAATTTCAATATGTAATATATAGGGGGTTTGAACTCAGACTTTCACATGACCCTCAACTATCCACGCTATCTCATACTGCTGACACATTTGATCATACACATGTTGAAAAGATAAATAATCACCAATATACGTATGTATAAATTTATTTTAGTATAACAATATAAGCTTTAAAATACAGAATATGTCTATATTTATATCAGCACAAAATTTTATATGTCAATAATTACAGAATCACGACAATATTTTGTAATTTTTTCCAGATATAAATTAACGATTTTCGAATTAATGTTCTCTACAAGTATTATCATTTTATTTGAAAAAAACTAAACTCCCCCCCCCCACACACACACTCACCCACATTTCCTTTTCATACTAATATCCCTTAAAAAACATTTTTTGACAAGTTAAAATTATTTTTCTTATATTAAATCTATTATATAATCAACCTCTATACAGACTTGTCAAGGACTGCAGCAACCATATATTATCATCATTAAAAGGTTGATTCATAGATGTTTTGTTTTTTGATAATTTTTGATTCATAGATGTTATGTCGCTATCTTAACCAATTTTCAAAAGTTTTGTGTAAAAAGTTTGAGTAAATGCAAATTACCTCTAAGAACATTTTGTGTGAATCTGTCCATATTTCATAAGATATGCCTTTTTTATTTAAAACCTTGCAATAATACCGAAAATTAGAAATTTTAGTTTCTGATTATTATTTATTCGGTTATATATATATGACACTACTTTTGCGTATGTTGTCTTTTAAAAAAACATCACTAACGCGATTTTATTTATCTACTACTTAGAGAAGTGTTTTAGAGTAATCAAAAATTATGAAGAACTATTTAGTTATTTTTACATTTAATTATTTTAAAAATAAGTAATTCTAATCTTAAAACTCATAGTAATAAATCGTTTTTCATCTTTCAACTGCATTCCAGTTTGTGAGAATAATTATTTTAATTGAATTTACTCTTCATCATTACAACTTTTGTTTTACCTAGAAATGTTAAAAATTACGTTATTAACTTAAATGCCTGAAAGCAGATATTTGAACATTCTTAAGAGAGTTAGTACTAATTGAAAACTTATCTAAACTAAACAATATACATTCGATATCATAATTATTTTTTTTTAAAATCTTAAAACTATTGTGACGAAAAACTATAAACAAAATTTATTTTACAGAATATTTAAATCAATATAAACATTACTAAAAGTGAGAAAACTAATTTTGGAACTGCAAATTGGTAAACTAATGCAAAAACAACGATATATTTATCTAGCATCATAGTTTATATTTTAATAAATCATATCCAATTCTTAAAATTCTTTCCTAATGAGTTAAAAGATAGTTTCATAATAAATAACCGTTTCTGAAAATAGAAAATTTCAATTCATTTTATTCTATTAATAATTTTTGAACTCTTTTATTAGATGAAAATAAAATAAATAATTAACATGCATAAATTTGCATATAAATTTAAGCATGCAAATTACAGGTATAATGTCAGTATAAAATCACTTGAAAAAGCTATTATTAACACTTTATTGCATATCAAATTGTCATATGAAGTGGAGTGACTAGGCATCAGAGTAATATAGCTAAGTGATATCATTTGATTATCCTAATGTTCTATAGGGTGTAAGGACTGATAGAATGGTAAGATCCAGAACTCAAGATCTGTACATCATGACCCATCTCTGTTAGCCCAAACTGCTTATGAACCCCCAAACAATAAATCAATTGATGATGATTATTATTATTGTTAATCAGATATGGAGTCCATCAGGGTTTAGCCCTTGGAACTTTGTTGTTTGCTGTTTATATTAATGATTTATTTAATCTTTCTCTTCAGCATTTTTTGTTTTGTGGATGATACTGCCTTGGTTACTTCACTAATTTCATATAGTCCATTGGAAAACTGTGTGAATAAGAATTCTCTAAAAATTGTACAATGGGTGAATAAAAATAGATTACTTTTAAATATTAATAAATGTAAACATATAGTATGCACTCTGAAAAAATGTTCCAGTATAAGGTATTTTAATTGAAATACCCTATGTGGATCAACCCACATGTCAAAAAATTGCCAGAACTACAATGGTGTTTTATCTTGGTTTGATTTTGGGTGAACATCTAGTTTGGGATAAACATATTTTTTTTCTTCAAGTTAAATTTTAAAAAATTAAATTTTCTCTTTTATAGAATAAGAGATTTTGCACATATCTTATGGAATAACATTATGGGATGGTTCTGCAATATATTATTAGAAATCTACAACTGCTTCACAACTTTACATGAAGAATTATTTTTTTAAACCTTTGGATTTGAAAACATATGAATTATATAAATATGCTGGAATTTTAACCATTAAGCAATTATTTAGTTTAAATATTTTGTGTTACTATTTTAAAAAATAAAGAAAACAATAAAAATGATTTTTTAACAGTAATGTTAACCAGATCATACGATTTTGATTTATTCTTTGAAGCAATATATTTTAAAGCCTATTATAGGTATCAAAATGTTATCTTGGCTCAACACTTTACAGTATATTCATGAGGAACATTAAAATTAATGTTGATGACTTAACAAAAAAAAAAAAAAAAAATAGAAAATTAATTATGGGTTGAATTATAATTAATGATAATGAAAAAGTTTTTATTTGTAATTAATTATTTTATATTGTATTAATATTTTATGTTTTGAATTTTCATACCTACATATTTGTTAGGCTTTATGTGTGATTTTTTTTTATCGCAAAGAAATGATTTCTTTTTTAAAAAATATTCTTATTACTATTATTATTAGATTACCATTCTCTCCATAAAGTAGTGCCACAAAATGCAAATCTTTATAATTAATGGGTACAGGGAGGTTTTTGCATAAAATCCCTATCTAGTGCCAATTCATCCAACATCCCCAGTCTAGTTTCTAGCTTGTGGTTTTCATCAGTGAAGAGCCTTGGATTTGAGAGCACTGCACCTAGACCTTAGGATCTAATGCAACCCTCCAGCAGCCACCTTTTACCTATTTGGTTAACTATAAAGCTAGGAACCCAAGTTGAAAACACCATAAAGTTTCCAACCCAAGCTCATTCAGTTGTCTAGTCATATAGATCTGAATTCAGTTCATCATACATACATTTTGGTGTCTTTGGTTTTTCAAAAACCACAGTCATCATTATTCTATGAGCAGGATAGGTATAAAACTATCAAAACATCATATGATCACCATTTCATATGCTTACATATGGTATATGAAGAGAGTGGTACTCTTATTAACAGCATGTGTAAGCATATGAAATGGTGATCATGTGATGTTTTGATGGTTTTATATTATTATGATTATTATTATTATTAATAATAGTTTGCCATTTTATTTAAATTTATTCTAGCTTTTAAATATTTAGATCTGCTATACTGAAAGACATCTGTATTTGCACTACTTTGTTCTGAACATTCATTTAGCCCCAATTGGTTCATCACAGTGGTAGAATGTCATACTCTGAAATATAAGGTCCAAGGATTAATTCTGGTGCTGACACTTCCTATGCTCAAATACTCCTTAGGAACTCTCGAACGATAAAGCTATTTAAATATATTTTTTACTATTATTTAAATTCTGAAAAGTATGTATAGTAGCATACTTTATATATGTTTTAAACATATCTAGTGTATGGCAACAATATGTAAAGATGGATAGATGTGTGGAGATATTATTTCAGGTTTGCCAACAAATATAAAAATATGAAAACTCCATCTTTATCATGCCTCAATTGGGTTGCCAAATATAACAAGCATGAGAAGAAAGAACTGAAGCAACATAAGTAAGTATAATTATCCATTGTGTTTATAGAAAAACATAATAATTCTACTATATTCAAAATGTAAAGGAATTAAAAATGTGACAGTACAAGATTGACTGTTTTCCAAGTTATTCAATATAATACAATATTGAAGCAGTTAAACGGCATTGGCTTGATAAAGGATGATGATCATTACACTTAAATATTTAATACACATTACTTTCTAATTAAAACATTTTGACAACATAATTCATTAAACCATCTGTCTATTGATCAGCCTTATGATAATGCAATGATATGGTTTCAATTTATTATTGGCAATGATTTGAATTCCATGTGTAATCTTGATTAAAAGATCACAACCTCACATCATAATTAATCTATCTCAATATCATCCCTATTGCTATTTCCCATAGTGCTACCTTTATAGACTATAGAAATTAATATCTGATTGTCACACATATCAACTAATATTACATATTTTAAATAGAGGATAGAATTGAGAATAAAAAAAGTAATGTTTTAAATTTTAACAATACAATTTACCGAAATAGAGTTTGAAGGCAGCACAAACTTAATATTTCTCAGGGAAAATACTTAATGAATCTGTTGGCCCATATGAATATCCATTTTTTAACATACTAATATCGAAATTAAAATATTTCTAATTTGACATGTACTTAATCCAAAAATATTTGCACAGAAAAATTCTTACATTTTGTCACAAGGACACACAATACTGATATACTGATTGTAAATATAGATAAACAAACAAAATGAATCGTGGATAAGCATAATCAACTCTTCTCAATTCTCTCCTGAAATTGAAATCTAATCCTATTTGAAATCTAATCCTATTTGATACGAATAAATAATATGAGGCAAGAGAGAAAAAAGAACGCCTACCATACTTCAAATATTCATAGAACTTTAAGTATTTAAACATTTAAATAGACAATAATAAAAAAAAAAATAAACACTATTAAGTGTAATTAAAAATAATGATAAGAAAAATTGCAAAACTTTATTGTAATAAATGTATATAAACATTTTCATGGAGGCTTTTATGATTTAAATTTCAGATTACCGTGGACATTTGCATATAATTTTGGAATTTTGACGTGTTTGAGAATTTTTGTACGCATAGTGAATATTCCCGAAGGTTCAATTCTTTTCAATCTTTGCTTTCAGGTGAGTCATTTTTCTATTTCTTATTTTTTATTTTCAACAGCTAAAATTATATCAAACATATAATGCAAGCAGAATTTCTTCTGGAGATCTTAAAACTAGGCATTTTAAATCGTCATCACCTCATAAAAAAGAAAGATAGGTTCAAAATCTGAAGGCAAACACTTTCGAAAGTTTGGGAAGGGTTTGACCACAAGTGGTGCGATTGATTTATCTAGCATTACATTTTATTGTTTTCAGCTATGTAATGAAGTTTTTCTGTGCTACTCTAATTTAAGACAAGTTCAGTTTTTATGTATTACCAAGCTTTCCTTATATCATATCAACTATTTGCTAAATTGCAGGATAAAACTTTGCCACTAATTTTATTACTGAAAACAGTCAGTATGAATTTAGTGGACAATTACTAAATGCTGGGGTATCAATTTATCTCTAATGTTCAAACCCAAACTTTATATATTCTCTCAATTTATGATGCAGCTGAGACCAAACATAATAATCCAACCCTGTCTTTGTTATTTCCAAATTTATTAATTAACCAAGTGCATATATCTGTTAAACAGTTTTATTATCTACTGCAAACTTATTTCCTATGCTGCTAATCAGCTTAACAAATGTATACAATTTAATGCATTATTTAGTCTATTTTTAAAAAAAAAAAAAACAATTTTTTTAAAAAAAATTTACATCAAACCCATTTCTTAAGAATTACAAATTTTCATTTTACTGAAATGATTTTGCATAAAATCATTATAAGTTTCATTTGAAATCATCTACTCTCCTAAAGAATAGGATTTTACAAATATTGGAGCATATTACTTAAACCCATTTTTACATTTATATTCTATAAATACATGGTGAAAGAATAAACAGGGATTACTGACATCATTGAAAGAATTAAGAGACTGATGTGGAGTTGGGGTGGACATGTCATTAGAAGAGATCATAGCAGATGGACAGTTGAACTCTTAAACTGAATTCCAAGAGATTGTAAAAGATGTAGAAAAAGACCACATGTGAGGAGGATTGATAAAATGAACAATTGTACCAGAGTAGTGTGGAGGAGAGAGGCTAGAGATTGGAGAAGATGGATTGAACTTGGAGAGATCTTCATTTGGGAGTGGACTGATAATGATTGAACATGATTCTATAAGCAAATAATAATTAAAAATGCTAGACATTGTTTTATTTTTTAAAATACCAAATTACTACCTTTTATATCATGTATATAGATTAATAAAACAACTGTGTATTTAATCATTCTTTTAAGCTTCACTGTACAAAGAAATATAAATAGTTCATTCGTGAGCAGTCTCCAATGTCTATAGATAAAAGATGGATCCCTTTTATCTATAGAGATTGTTTTTTTTTATATGTCAAAGCATCAGCCGGGAAGCGAACCTGTGACAACTGTCTGCAAGCAATTGCTTGCTTGCAAGGCAGCTGTGCTGACCTCTTGGCTACCAATGCTTGCCTAAGCTTTGGCTTTTTGGGCTGTGAATCATACTTGGAATCCAATTATCTTCTGACAATTTATTGTCTATAATTAAAGAATTTAACTCAATACTTTTCAATTTTTTTATATTTTTATCTGAGCATTCTTCATCTCCATTCTTACTATATGGCAACTATCAGTATATATATTCAGACCATCTTCTCTCATGTGATGTGATGCACTATGGCTTCTCTTTTCTTGAAGTCAGAAAACTTTTAGCCACTATGCCCTGAGAAAGCTATTAGCTGCCTTCCCTTTCTTTTTTTCCTGTTTCATCCCATTTCCACAACATTATCTTTGTTCACTCTATATAAGCTTTTATAACTAAATCCCCTTATCTTTTTCCAAATCCAGCATAAAACCAAGAACCAACTTTCTGTATAATCACTTTGTTTATATTTATTCTCCCACACCTTTATTATTTGTATCCTTTCTGTTTGTAAGCATTTACATTCAATTAAGAGATGCCTAATATTCTCCATGCCTTCCTTACATAACTTGCAAACTAAATCACCCATATTTCTTCATTTATGTGTATATTCCCTTGTTGCTAACGATTCTGTTTGAGCCTCATGCATAGGAAACCACGTGAGCTACAGGTATCAAACATCTGAATGAATATATTGTCAGTTCGATATTTTTTCATTAGACTGCATTTTAAACTCTAAAATACTTTCATTTTATTTTATTGGAAGGCTTTTTATACTTTAGATATATATGCGATGTATATGTGTGTGTATGAATATATATGCAAAGAATAAACAGAAATAGTTATGGGAATTAAGATTTAAGTAGTAAATTTTTAAACTTTGGTTATTATTTGACACTTCTATGGGAATTTTCTTAATCCATTGGATCTGAAGTCGGTAACTTAGCTACGAAAGAAAAAAAATTCAAAACTTTTATTTGAAAACTACCACAAGAAGAAACATCATATCTAAAGTCTTTTAGAACACACAAGAGATTTTTAAGATTTGAAAGAGTTCTAGGATTTCAGAAAGACAGGAATAATAAAGCTTAAGGTAAAGATGAAGATGGAAACAAAAAAAAAAGATTCTTTGATTCGAGATTCAAGAAGAATCTTGTGTTCTCCTCCCCCCAACCTTTTATCTATTTTCATAATAACAAGTAAATATAAACGAAAACAGTAGTTTTTTAATTATACTACAGAAATAAAATGTAATATAACTTGAATGCTTAGTAAACTATTTGAAAATTAATTACAAAAGACATTAATTATTATTTTTACTATACAAAGAGATAAACTTTTAAAAAGCTGAATTAAAAGTTGATCCTAGAATTTGATAGTTATGAGATTGCTTTATGTGGGGAGGGGGAAAAGCAATATGGGGTTTCATCATTATTTTCGATCGTTAATAAGTTATTGTAGGATGAAGAGTTAATTAAGTACTTCCATCCATAGCTTCTGTTTCCCTCATTATTCCATTAATTTTCATCTTATCGATCTTGTACATGGTCTTTTTTTAGGTCTTTTAGAATCATTTGGAATCCAGTGAAAATTTTGTAGTTATTTCGTATCGTAGTAATTTGTCACTTCTATTTCTTGCTTGGCATAACAACCTAAGATTTTTCTAGATTTTGCAATGTAATTTGAAGCATCTGTAATATTCTTAAATAGGCATTAGAAATCACAGATATTTATTTTTTAAAAAAACTCTTTCCTTAAGCACGTGACTTTTTAATAGTAAGTTACTTTTTTACAAAAGCATTATGTCAAAGTTTAATTCTCTGTTTAATTTAATTCATTATATTTCCATCAGTAATAATAATCCGAACATATTTCTATGTCTGCAACCTCCTAATTCAATAGTATCAATATTTATTTTGTCTGCATGGTTTAGTGCAAGGATAAAGTAGTGGACCAGGAACTCAAGGTCCATAGATCATGGATTTATATTATCACTTCCGATGCTTGAACTTCTTATAAATTGCCAAGCGATTAAGGATTCCATGATATTTTCAATCCTTTCATTTCCTATTTTGAAAAGCCATTGAACATCAGTTTAGTTATTTTTTTTTGTCTTCTTTTTTTTACTCTTATCTAATAGCTTTTATGGTGGGTTTGAATTCAGACTTCACCTGACCCTCAATTATCCACACTATCTCATACTACTGACACACTTGATCACACACATGTCGAAAAGATAAATAATCACCAATACGTATTTTCATGCTAAACCAGCACTCGTCAGTTGGTCCAGATTACCATCTCCACACATATATACAATCAATGCTCAGGTTCCAAAAGTTAAAAAAAAAAATTACTATTTGCATTTCATAAGTCTGAGAAATATATTTATTAAAACAATAATTATAGATATATTAAACAACCTCCATACTTCCCCATTCTTTTTAAATTCATATAAATAAAGAGACAATAAGAGATAAATGCCCCCCAAGAAGCATTTCGTGCTGAACTAACACTCATCGGTTGGCCCAGGTCATTATCTTCTATATATATTATATGAAGAGTATTTATCTATAGTAAATTGTTACGTTTTAATTACCATTGTCAAACTTACTCCACTCACAACTTTGACACTATCCATCTCAGATAAATACAATAATAATTATTACTAAACGTTTTCTAAACTAGAGATTATCTCTAGTACAGATATAAACATTAAACCTCCGTTAAAGGTTAATACATCTGATTCTTTTAATTTTAAACATACACACCCATAGAGTTATTCACCTTTCTCTTTCCCATGTGTAATATCTTTATAGATATATTAAACAATGTCCATACTTCCCCGTTCTTTTTAAATTCATATAAATAAAGATATAATAAAAGACAAATGATCTGCAAGATGCATTTCATGCTGAACCAGCACTCATCTGTTGGCCCAGTCATTATCTTCTATATATATATATATATATCTATTATATGAAGAGTATTTATCTATAGTAAATTGTTGCATGTTTTATTTACCATTATGAAATTCACTCCACTTACAACTTTGACACCATCCACTTCAGATAAATACAATAATGATTATTACTGATCATTTTTTAAACTAGAAATTAATATATCTGATTTTTTAATTTTAAACATGCACACACATGGAGTTATTCACCTTTCTCTTCCCCATGTGTAATATCTTTATAGATATATTAAAAAATCAGATATATTAATCTTTAACTGAGATTTATAATTTATATCTGTGCTAGAGATAATCTCCAGTTTAGAATATGATTAGTAGTAATCATTATTGTATTTATCTGAGGTGGATGGTGTCAAAGTTGTGAATGGAGTGAGTTTGACAATGGTAAATAAAATATGTAACAATAAAACAATAATTTGTATTATATATTAATAATACATACCTGAACATTTTAAATCTATACAGTAAAAAGTAATAAAAGGTGAAAATCTTGAAGAATTAATACTTCATGAACAAAATGAATTTAAAATTCTAATAAATTCTAAAATTCTGTAAAAAATCTGATATGTCACACATGATCAAATGATAAATATCACAAATATCATCAGAGATGGTGTTTGCTCTTAAAAATTCACATTAAGGTCCCTTATTATATGGGAATTTCCCTAATTGTCAAAACTTGTTGTATGACTATTTTCCTGAAAGTTTATGATGATGGTGTTCTAGTTGTATTTTTATATTGGACTATTTCCATCATCTAATATGTGTGTTGAATGTCTTTAGAAAAGTTTAATTTTATTTAAATATTCCAAATATATTCAACTGTTAGTAATATCACAGCAAACAGGTTAGTATATGCACCAACTGTTAGTAAAGACATTCAACACACATATTAGATGATGGAAATAGTCCAATATAAAAATACAGTTGTTGTATGACTGTTGTGTTATAGGGGGGAGTTTCTCCCACTTTTGAATCATGTTAGAGTGAGGCAATATTTTAGAAATGCCATGTTAATGAGTTTTTCCTAATTCTCAAACCATATTAGAGTAAACCCATGTTGTAGGAATGCGGTGTTATACTCAGCTTACTTGTAAATGAAAAAAATATATTGTATAAATATATTATTACAGATAATGTCATATATTTGTGGAAATGTTCATGTTCATAAATAAATTTACAACTGGAAATTTTTAAGCATTTTCAGACATTATAAATTCATCATACACTTACTTGTTGGAAAATGGGTATTTAGATGTACTTATTTAGACATTAAAAATATACAAATTGCATTAGAAAAAACATCATAACTGGTAAATTCATTGCAAAAAAGTCACACATCTATATTTATAATCATTTATCCAGTGTTCTTTTAAATCACACCAAAACAGCTTTCATGCATTGTTTCCAATTCTATTGACCAACTACATCACAAATCAGAATCATTTTCAAAATGGCGACTTGTCTTTTTCAGGGCTACAATTATAGATACTGATTCTGAAATTGATGCTTCCTTTTTTTTAATTTTGTAAATGAAAAAAGATTTATAAACAACTTTATAGTTGACCTGTTAGCCAATGGGATTATGCTGTTAACAGACAATCAGCTTAATGAAAGAGAAATCTCACAGTAAACAGTTGGACTGGTAGTGGAGGATCTCATTATGAGAAGTAGAATAGAATGCTGGTAAGCTGTACATTTATTAATGATTTGCCTTATAGTGAGAAGTGGAGGAATGATGGAGAAACAGTAATTGATTTAATATCTAGCTGCTTACCAAAGGAATAAAAGTTTCTGGATGGATTTAGTTAATTGGAAGATTACACTAGCAATCTACAAGTAGAATTGTTTTAAACTTAGAAAATATCATTGTTGGCTAGCCAAACTTAATCATTGGTAGAGTAAAATGTACTTAAAAATGTTTTTATGTGGATGAACAGCAAAGAGGAGTTTAAATTGTCACTATTCACTCAATATTGCTCTGTGTGACTTCTTTTATCCCCCCCTCTCCCAAATAAAATCTCAAAAGAAAAAGCTTTCCAGATTAGAAAGTGATGAAGAGAAAGGTGATGGGCGCATTAAAAGGCATCACTTTGCAAGAGTTTCAGGACTACCTTGATTAGTGGAAAACACATTTAGATCAATGAATTGCATCAAATGAGCAGTACATTGAAGGAGATTCAATTTGTAACTCCTAAAAATAATACACAATTTTTTATTACAAAATTCCAGATGGTTTTTTTTTTTTGGGGGGGGGGGGTATCCCTTGTATATCTCATGCTATATAATATTGTTTTCAAACTATAAAGTACATAGGAACTTGCTCATTGGCAATTTACTATTTTAATTCAATTAATGTACATCATATCTATACGGCACTGCAATGGCCGATAAAATTATTAGATAAAATAAAGCTGCTGTTTCTTAAAAAATAGCAGTTTCATTTTTTGTAATGATATACAAAATTATTTTTCTAACCAACGTAGTTTAGCATAATGGTAGAGTGTCAGAGCCTGCTGTGGAAATTCCTGGGATTAATTTCAATTCTGGAAACCCCCAAGCAATAAAATCATTTGATTATTTTTAAATGTTTTTCTATTTTATCTTGCACTGTATGGTTGGATACAGTTGATAGAGGATCTAACTTGGGTTTGGGAGTTCCCGGATCAATTCTAGATGATCACAGGTCTGGCACTCCAACTTCTTTGAACTCATGAGCATTAAAGCTGTATACACTTTTTTAATAGTTTTGAATAATTAGTGACTCAACCCCTTAAAAATTGATTTCACAATCGAGTTGAAAACATTATCTAGAATACTTTCTGAATATTTTTTTCCCATTTATTTACTAATGTTTGCTACTGCCAGAGTATAACTTTCTCACAAAAAGATTAATCAATTCAGAATAAACTAAAAAAAAGCTATATTTTTGAACACAAATATAATTTATATACTTAAGAGTTTAGATATAATTAGAAGGGATTTGAACTCAGACTTTCAAACTCCCTTCAGGTAATCACTCTATCTCATACAATCAATACACATGACCCCACATGTGTGAAAAAGATAAATGATCTCCAATACATGTATTTCATGCTGAATCATATATGTGTGGGAGATGATAATCTGGACCAACTGATGAGTGCTGGTTCTGCATGAAATATGTGTATTGGAAATTGTTTACCTTTTTTACACATGTGGGGTCTTTGGTTGTACAAGATAGAGTGATTAGCTGCAGGAGTTTGAAAGTCTGTGTTCAAATCCCTTCTAATTATATAAGAAAACCACTGTATCTAAAACTGCTTGAGGACCCTATTATTTTCACATGTAGACACCAAAGTCAAGCTTCATTTCAAACATCTATAATAAATTTGAGTAACTAATATACAGTAGATGAGAAATCTATATCCAAATCCCCAAATTAGTTCTGAATTTGTCAGCAAGGTATATTGGAAGTTTAATGTAAGAAACTAATTATGATTAGTTGAATCAGTTGGTTATCAGTTAAGCCATATAATAAACTTAAGAGTATGTTTAATGTGATAAAGTTTTAAGCCTATTTTATTTTAGGATTGTGAAGCATAGCTTTGAATTGTGAAAATAAATAATGATTATAAATAGCACAGAAAACTATAGTAGAATATATGTTAGAAATAACAAAAAGGTTAGGAAAAAAAAACAAATTCATTCCAATAAGAGAAAATATTGTAGACATATTTTAAAGTTAGCTGTCATCTCTTTTTACATAAGAAAAGCAGTCCTTGATTATATGCTAAGACTAAAGAAGTATTTTTGGAAAATATGTACTTTGAGATGATATGTCAAAATATTTTAACTGGAATATTATAATAAATATAGACTTGTAACAGATTTGTGTAAAATATTGACAAAACCTTTAACTTTCTGTGAGCTCACAATAGCTAAAAATACTAATGAATATATATATATATATATATATATATATATATATATATATGGCTAAAAGGGGAAATGGATAATGTTCTTTTATGTATATATCATCTCTTTCATTATTTTCAATCATTATCAATCCACTATAGAAAAAAAGTCTAAGTTTCAATTCAGTTGCTCCTATTCACACCATCTCTTCTCTATATTACTTCATCAAACTTATTTTGCACCATACATCCATCTCACATGTGGTCATTTTCCAGATCTTTTGCAATCTCCTGGGATCCTGTTATAGATTTCTACTGTCCAATTATTGTCATGTCTTGCAAGTTTTCACAATATCTTCTATCCACAGCTTCTCTTCTCTGTATCATCCCAGCAAACTTATCTAATACCATCCATCCACATTACAGGTGGTCTTTTTCTACAAATTGAGATCCATAATGTCTAGTCCCTCTAAGTCTTAATCCATATTACTCTATCCATAACCTCTCTTCTCCACATAATTCCATCAAAGTTATCTTATACACCATTCAGTTCACATGTGATCATTTTGTAAATCTGTTCCAAACTTTTGAGATTTAAAACTTTTACTATCCCATTACTGCCATTTCTTCTAGCAATATATCTAGACTAATTGCATTTCAGGCATCTAATTTTTTTGATAATGTCACTGATACCTGTTTGTTTTCTCATCCACACATTTCGATCTTTATCCTTCTTATACATTACAAAACTAAATCTTAAACTGTTAAAAAAGAATAGAATTAAAAGAAAACAATGATAAAGGCATAGTTATCCAGTATTCGTTTTGAACAGTTTGGGGGGAGGAGTACTTTTTGGCTTTAGATGACTCGTAAGATTTGAAATATAGAATAAATTGTGTTAAAGGAGGGTGGCAAGCAAGAGCTCTGTACCACCGATGATGACCCAGTATTAACGTAAGATCATAGTACCCTATTATGCAGTTAACTCTATCTGCCTTTGATTTAGATTTTACGGTACATGTATATTGCTGAGAATATTGAGTATATACTATTTAAAGAAGGAAAACAATAATACCTTTCGAATCTTTTGTAGTGTGGAAGAGTGGTGAATTTCAGAGCTGAAGATTGCGGGTTTAATATTCAACCCTCAGTTCTGCTACTCAAACATTAAATAACCTACAGAGCAATTAGCCATTCAATTGTTTTTAGCTCTAAGTATTTTAGTACAATGGTAGAGGAAGAGATTTGGGGCTAAAAGTTTCTGAATAGATAATAAGTTAATTATAGTTTAAACATGAGGTGATCTACCGAGCAGCTAACCATCCCATAATATTTTATTTAAAGATCTAGGGATATAGTTAATTCTAAATATTTATTTTATATTTTTCAATGAAATGTTTGAACAAAAAAAAAAACATTTTTTTCCTCTCATTTTTTTATTTATTTAATTTTGTTTTTAAATAAAAAACAGAAAGGTTTTATTTTAAAGCTAAATATCAAATTAAGACGCTCAACTAACTGTTACCTCTTTCCTACCCAGTGTCAATAGAACTAGTATTTTAATTTTTTTTTCGCTAACTCATATTTTAGATAAAGACATGGCTTCTGTTACGCTATTTCCAAAAATAAATGAGACATTCTTACTATTTCTGACATCTGGTAGATTAAAATATCCCACCAATGTAGGAGCTTCAAGAAATATTATATTAACAAAGTGGGCTGTTAACATACAAGCATAGTAACTAATTCCTCAAGACAGCGTAAAATCAGATGGGTTTTTTTAAACATATTGTCTTCAGAAAAAAAAAAAAATCGTATCCTCCCCATTTTGAAGGAGTCAATATAAAATAGAATGGATTCTTTTTTAAAAAAAAAAAAAATCTGCAATTTTAATTTTATTTCCTTAACCTGCCACATAATGGCACTGCGATCAATATATGAGAAGAGAAAAAGAAAAGTAAATTCTCTATTATTAAAAAAGGAATTTACTCTCATGCGGGCAATTAGAAACTTTAAATCTTATTATTAAAAAATTATAATAGCAAAATGTTTTGGTATGACATTGTAGTTCGTTACTAAAATCTGTGTTCTATTAATGAATTAAAGATAAATTTGATGAAAGTCGTTGCTTCTGTCCCTTTGATCTGATAGATTCTACAGTTACCTATAATATTAGTGCTTTTGATGTTTTCAAGTCACAATATTTTTTATTACTAGACTTTTTGATGATGGGTGCGTAAAAAATCAATAATTTTTTATTGAAGTTTTTTATGAAAACGTTTAATGTCTACAGAAACCAATTAAAACTAGCACTAAAATATATACAATGTCATCTTACTAGATTTTCTAGATAAAGATTAATGGATTATAAACATAAAAAGTATTTTAAGATGGACTCCAGCAATGTTTTTTGTGGGAAAGCCTGACCCCTTTTATGATATAAAGCTCACCTCAAAAATACTAATAAGCTAAAATATAAATTGTTTTCAGCTGAAGAATATTGCTAACATAGACCATAATAGAATTATAATTAAGCAAGATCTTGAAAACTTTTAGGAGAAAAAACCCAACTGCAAAATGATTAAAAACAATGCCACAACATGACAAATAAACAGATTATTATAGGATATAAATAACTAGTCTTGGTGTTGGTTTATAGTTTAGTGCAGTCGTAGAGTGTCGAAATCTGAACAGATCGAGTCTAGTTTTGACACATCTGGCACTTCTATCTTTTTATGAACCTCTGAGCAATGAAGTCATTCAATTATTTATTTGTAGTCATCACAACATTTATTTTTCAATTTATATTTTATTCTGAATCTGTAGAAATGCTTTATGAGTAAAGCAAAACATATAAAAATTGTATACAATTTATTAAAAAATAAACTTTCATGAAAATGAAATAAAATGAAATTTTATTTAAATATATAATCCATTCTTTGAAATATAAATTTTTTCTACATTACAGGCTTTTTCATACCTGCACTTCTATATG
This sequence comes from Epiperipatus broadwayi, assembly GCA_028023455.1. Lineage (NCBI taxonomy): Eukaryota > Metazoa > Onychophora > Udeonychophora > Euonychophora > Peripatidae > Epiperipatus > Epiperipatus broadwayi. The sequence goes on along the minus strand of JAQFVV010006284.1, from coordinate 1,274,577 downwards.
TAATATATAGTGGGTTTGAACTCAAATTTTTACATGACCCTCAACCATCCATGCTATCTCATACAACTGATATCTTTGATCACACACATGTCGAGAAGATAAATAATCACCAATATATGTAAGAAGCCTGTCCATTGAAGTATGATGATTGGCTATCTTAATATAAGCTGAACTTTGATTATATATGTGTGGAGCTGATAATCTGGACCAACTGATGAGTTCTGCTTTAGCATGAAATACATATATTGGTGATTATTTATCTTTTTGACATGTGTGTGATCCAGGGTATCAGTGGTATGAGATAGCATGAATGGTTAAGAGTCGTGTGAAAGTCTGAGTTCAAATGCCTTATATATTACATATAGAAGTGCAGGTATGAAAATGCTTGTACTGTAAAAAAAATTCATATTTTAAAATATAGTGCTTTAATTTCTGCCCATCCCTTGTATATGTATGTGAATGGATTATGTCCTGTACATGAGGGGTCAGAGTGACTTGTGGTCCACATGAGTAGGATGAGAAGGTTGGCACTAAAGTGAGCTTTGAGCATTCCATCATCAGATTATCAATGAAATGGATGGCTGAAGAGTTGTAGGGTGGAGTGGTTTGAAGCCTGTCCATTAAAGTTTGAAGATTGGCTATCTTAATATAAGCTGAGCTCTGATTGTATATATGCATGGAGATAATAATCTGGATCAACTGATGAGTGCTAATTTAGCATGAAATACATATATTGGTGATTATTTATCTTTTTGACATAGTGTGAGTGTGAGATAGCATGGATGGTTGAGAGTCGTGTAAAAGTCTGAGTTCAACCCTCCTATATAATCCATTTTTTGATTTTTTAGCTTGACAAAATTTTTCAGTCAAATATTTATATGTTATATAAATATTAATTACAAGGGGAAAAGCGGAATATTTATTACCCAGCCTCAATAAAAACTATTAAAAATATCCTAGAGATAGTAGTAAAAGATATTTATTCTTTCTGAAAAGAAACCAAAATAGAACACAGACCATTCTCAAATAACCACTGAACACTGCCGAGTGAGCAGATTCTGTGATACTTGCTACTTGCATTGATAAGAACAAATGAATCTCAGTGGAACCTGCAATTCACTGATTGACATTGCTTTGAATAGAATCTCAACCGTCAGTTAAAATATTTCTTTTTAAAAACAATTAAATTAGTTGTATTCACATAATAATTATGCAAAATATTGAATGATTGTTTTATTATTGACATTCTCAAGTACAAATTTAATAATTAATTTTCGTATATTTTCTGGGACTGCTGCAGTGCTTATGGATCAGCCAACACTGATCTTTCTCTTTTTCCTCTGGAGTTAAAATCACGTACTCACTTTTGAATGATTATTAGTAATGGTGATGTGCTTATATTATTTATTTCGTCTTTGTCAAGGCATTGTGACTTAACTGGGCAATATCATCTGATGTAGTAGAAATTTGTCACTGCTTATGAGTTTCATGAAACAATTGATTGTAGAATCTTAATATTTAGAGACGTATCACAAATATTAAGAAACGGCTAGATATTATTAAATGAGTTTATCATTAATAGAAAAAAAAAATTCTCAATTTACGAACCAATTAATATAATTCATACACAACTAGAGTTATTCTCATTAAATGCTGTCAATGACTATATATATATACAATGAAGGAAGTCTTAATAATTTTTAAAAGTTCATTAATAAATCACTCGTATTAAATATGTACTGCTGAAAATATAAACTTATTACTCGAACAATTAATTCCAAATATGCTATTATGATCATTCACAAATCAGATGCCTAATGAATAATTTTCAAAATAAACCTTTAAATAACTTAGATTTTCTTATATTAATGGCAATTTATTGGTCAAATAAAAGATGGGAATCCGATTAAAAAAAAAAAAACTCTTTAAAAAAATTCATAGAAAGGTGTAGCAGCAAAGTGCTAATGGAATGAAACATCAATAAATAAATAACATAATAAAATGCAGAATCATAAATAAATGAATGTAAATAAAGTGTTCTTTTTTAAAAGTCTTATAAGAAAATAAGGAAACATTGCTATACTACATATCATTAAGTACATATGCCTTTAAATGAATATGAATCACAACACATGATAAACCGGACTTTGTTAGACTCAACTGTTAATAACAACAAACATAAAAAAAAAAATTTTGATTAAATAGAAAAATTATCACACCCATGAAATAATAATAGAAAAGTCTTCTGTATTTAGCAGCTCAGGTGTAAACAGCTAACTAGTTGGCTGTATATATTTACATATTACATTTTGATTTATAAGAGCCAATCTTTTTGCAGTCGTAAATTTAATACCAATTATTACAGGTGAATATATTAATGATCACTATTTAATGATTTATAAAATTAGAGATTATCTTTAGTACAGATATGAATTTTAAGCCTCAGGTTGTTAAAAAGATAAGTATAGAATGTTTTATATTTGTAAATCAAAGTATAATAATTTGGTAGTTAAAAATATTTGAAAAATGATAATATATTTTAAAAAATGTGACCTGGTTCAATTGATGAGTTCTGATTCAGCATGACCTATGCATCTTAGGGGTCATTTGTCTTTTTCAGAATGTCTTTATTCATATGTTTTGAGAATGTTAGTGAAGTGGAGATTTCAAATATATCTGACATATGTATTGAGATTTTGGAAAAAATTGAACTGCTTGCCTATATGGGCATATATATATACATATATGCATAGTGTAATAGAGAGTAAATTCAATACTATATTTATGACCTTGTTCTGAATCTGAGTATAAGTTGAAATTTTTCAAATATAAATGGCCAAATTTCCATGCACTTCTATGTATATAAATGGACAAGGTCCTATACATGAGGGGTCAGAAAAACTTGAGGTCAACATGGGCATGACAATAATATTGGCATCAGCATGGTATTTGGGCTTTCCATTATCAGGTTTTCAATGGTATGGATGTCTGAAGAGTTAGAGGTTGGAGTGGATTAAAGCCTGTCCATTAAAGTATGAATATTTTTTTATCTTAATATAAACTGAGCAATGATTATATATATGTCTGGGAGATGATAATCTGAACCAACTGATGAGTACTTGTTTAGCATGAAATACATATATTGGTGATAATTTATCTTTTCTACCTATATGCGGTCATGTGTATCAGTGGTATGAGATAGTTAAAAGGTGCTTGAATGTCTGAGTTCAAATCCCTATATTTATTTATGAATAAAATAAATCTTTGTTTGTTTAATAAAGTATGTTTATACATGCATGTGGTCATGTGTATCAGTGGCATGAGATAGTATGGATAGTTGAAGGGTGCTTGAAAGTCTGCGTTCAAATCCTCTATATTTATTTATAAATAAAATAAATTTTTGTTTGTTTAATAAAGTATATGTTTATTTGTTTTTGTTTTTTTACAAACAACTTACATTACAAATTTTTGAAGGGTAGTATAAGTGACTCTGGCATCATAAAAGATAACCATCCAAAATGTGATGGCAAGTCATTATAAATAATTGCATTTTTTAGAAAAGAAAAAAGGTTAAAAATGACACAGTTGAGAAATGAACTGGGGCACTTACAAAAAAAGTGTAAAAAAAAAAGAACATGACATAAAAGAATAATGAATATCTAAACACTACACATATGTTGGTATTCAATTAGATTTCATCTAAATTTTCACTTGATGCATAAACTATGCTGTTTTATTTTGAACCTATTAGGAATTAATTTTAGTCATATATATGATCACACAAGTAGATCTTAACTTGATGGCATTTTATGTTGTTATTATTATATTAAAAAAAACACAAATTGTTAATCACAAGATCACATGACACTTAAGCCTTGGAAGTCATAGGTTAACCTTTAAAAATTCCTTTGTTCAGTGCTGTATTATTGTATTCTCTTGCATGGAGCTTATTATTATTACAATTTTAGTTATTAGTTATATAGTTTCTTCTTCCCTTTATTGGTCTATAAAAAAGGCATATAGCATTATTGCTCAGGAGTTCATAAAAAGTTCAGGTATCAAAACTGTGAGTGCTAAAATCAATCCTGGGATCTCCCGATCCTATGCCAGATATGCTCTATCAACTATGCCAAATTATGCAGGATAAAAAAAATGTTAATAAGTTCATAAGTTTGAGTGCTAGAACTATGAGCACCAGAATCAAACTTGGAACCTCCCATCCCAAATTAGCTGCTCTACACTGTGCAAAACCATGCAGGGCATTGGTCTATAATATTGTATGATGCTCATCCATAAATCTTTCCTTAAAATTTCTGCCTCTAAATTCTTTAACTATTCCCCCTTACTTATTCCCTTTAGGCATTCTTTTTTCTCTTTCCTGGTGATATCCAGTTTAATATTTAACACATTAACAATTGTATAACATCTCAGGAGTATGCTAACCCTAAAGGGTGCATTTCCAGATACTAAATAATATAAGGTCCTAATAGTCTTGCTAAATTAATGGATTGGTGAAAACTAAAAACATCTACAGACCAACAGGTGGCACATAAAGCTGTTTACCTGTAATTGAAACAATTGTATCTAGGAGAAAATAACTATAATATAATATCCTGGTTCTTCAAATTTGGATTTGTGGTATCAATCAAACTCCTCACTATTGATTAAAAAAAATGTGAATGTTAATATATATATATATATCACCTCTAATGAAGCCATTATATATCACCACAAGTAAAAGATATCAAACATATGTCATATCTATAAAAAAAAATTCAAATTATTCTTTCCACTTGCCAAAGACATAAACCATTTATAAAACAAACTATATATATCATTGCTCATATAGAAATATAATGTATATACTTATTTTTATCAATAAGATTCAAACTTACTGCAAACTTTTAGTTTGCTTCTATTTCAGTGGCATTTTTCTTGCATTATTTTTGTATTTACTCTTCTGTTTCTGTTATTAAAACACTGACATTTTTTTGATGTTTTAATACTGTGCTTACTAATAAATTGCTTACATTACAGATTCCTTACATATACAATAAAAACTATGAAAGTGATTTGTGTGTAAGAAAGTCAAAACATGGAAATTTAATAATAAGAACTTTATAAAATCTTTTAAAAAAACAAAATGTTTAGTTAAATGGATAAGCTATATATGTATATTTAAAAAGCATGATTGTTAATATATATATTCATATCCATAGATATAACTATAGCAACACTCTCCATAAATAGTGCCACCTAGTGCAAGTCATAGTAATCAATGGATTCTAGAAGGTTTGTACATCAAAATCCACATCTAGTGATTGATTACTAATCCAATATCTGTGTACTAGTTTCTGGCTTATGGCTTTCATCGATGGGGAGTCTTGAATCTGAGAACACTGCACCTAGATCTTAAAATTTAATGCAACCCTCCAGAAACCAACTCTTACCTATTTAGTTAACAATAAAGCTATGAATCCAAGATGAACATACAATAATGTTTTCAATCCAAGCTCATTTGCTTGTATAACCATACAGATCTGAACCCAGTTCATTAACTAACATGTCACCAACACTTACTGGCTAGGATTGGTATTAAAACAATAAAACATCACATGATCATCACTTGATTACTATTGCTTGCACTAGGTGGCACTATTGTATGTAGTTTTATATAAATTTTTCTCATATATGGTGGCTAGAAGAGTTGTAAAATGGATGGAAGAGAATAATGTAGTGGGGGAAATGCAAGGAGGTTTTAGATTAGATAGGCCTGTAGGAGATAGTTTGTTTGTAGTTACACAACTTATGGAGATGAGTAGGAATTCAGGTAGATTGTTATATATGAGTTTTATAGATATAGAGGCATATGATAGAGTAAATAGAAATAGATTATGGATAAGTTTAGAAAATTTGGGAATGGATGAAGTTTTAGTGGATATTATTAAGAAATTATATGAAAATAATTACTATATATATCAATTAGGGAATATAGAATCAGTTAAAGTTAAAAATGGGGTGGGACTAAGGCAAGGATGCTCTATGTCACCTATTTTGTTTGTGTTGTTTTGAGTGAAATGGAAAGAGTAATAGAAAGATTAGGATGAGGGATAGAGATACCGTTAATAGGTGGTAAGGGGATATATATTTTGTAGGGTCTTTTTTTTTCAGATGATATATTTTTGTGTGCAGAAAGAAGAGAAGATATAGAAGTTATGCTGAGAACATGTGCAAGGGTGGGTAAAGAAATGGGGATTAAATTTAGTGAAAAAAAATCAAATATAATGATGGTTAATACTGGGGAAAGAGAAAATGTAGAATTTTTATTGGGAAATATTAAGTTAAGTGTGGTGAATAGATATAGTTATTTGAGAATTATTTTAAGTAATCAGAAAAATTGTTTGGATGTATGGGAGAAAAAATTGATAAATGAAGCAAAGAAAAGAAAGGGATTGATAAAGAAATTAACAGTGTTTTCATATAATAAATATGATGTAGCTAGAATTATATGGAAGGGAATTGCAGTAGCAGTGTTAACATATGGTAATGACGCATTATGTGTTAGTAAAGGGGTATTAGATTACTTAGAAAAAGTACAAAGGGAAGTAGGAAGACATGCATTGGATGCAGATGTATAAATAGCAAGGGAGGCAATTCAAGGAGAAATGAGATGGTCAAGTTTTTACATGAGAGATGCAAAAGTAAAATCAAAATGTTTGGTAGATTGCAGTTTATGGATAATAAAAGAATAACCAGAATAGTATTTAATTGGGGTTACAAGTAAAGGGCAGGCAACAAGATGTGTGAGAAAAGTAATGCAGCAAAAGATTTGGATAAAGAATTTGTACAAAAGATGGGATGATTGTGTTAGAAGGATTGTTGAGTGTTATAGTGGTAAGGAATGAGATAAAAGAATAGATTTATTAATAAAGAATAGGGAGTTAGAGAGATGGAGAACTAGTATGGAAAGTAAAAAGAGTTTAAATATATATATATATAGAAGCAAATAGAATTAGTATGGAAAGTAAAAAGAGTTTAAATATATATATATATAGAAGCAAATAGAATATTAGATGCAAGTTAATATATGATAATAGCAAGGAAAGTAGTTTGTTGTTTAAGGTTCGAATGGGATCTTTAGAAACAAGAGAATATACATGTAAATGTAAAAATATAGGTGATTTATTCTGTAAATTGTGTAAGGAAGGAATAGAAAATATTACACATCTGTTAATTGAATGTAAATGCTTGAAAACAGAAAGGATACATATAATGAAGTTATGGAAGAATAAATATGAAAAAAAGTGATTATACAGAAAGTGGATTACTGGTTTTTATGCTGGGTTTGGTAAAAAAATAAGGGGGATTTAGATATAAAAGCCATAGAATTGACAAAGATTATGTTGTGGAAATAGGATGGAGCAGAATATGGGAAAACTTAGAGTGGGGAATGGAAAATAAAGTGGCTAACAGGTTTCTCTGGGTATAATTGCTGAGAGATTCCTGACTTCGTTTAAGGAGAAGCCACAGTACATCACATCACATCACGTTTTAACAAATTGTGTAAGCATAAGAAATGAAAGTCATGTGATATTTGTTTAGCGCATTAATATAATAGTAAAATATTAAAAATATATTCTATGAGACTAGTGAAAAATAATGTAATTGGCTTTATTGTCTTAGTAAACACATGGCAATACTTGAGTTATATAAAGCAAAAAGTAAATATGAATCATTATAACATCTGTATTTTGAAGTGTATTATAAAAAAAATAATTTATATAAAACATAATCAAAGCAGAAACAGTTTACACACACTTTAGTTTTTAGACACATCTCAAGTATTGGAAAAGTAAAAATTATAGTTATAAACATAATTAATTAAAAAATATGTACAATTTTATAGATGCAAAGTTCTCTTCCAAAGACAAATGGAGTAACTGGTGGTAGGGTATTGTGATCAAATACTAATAATTGATCATAAGCAGTGATAGCATGGCATGATTTATCACTCTTACTCTAGCAATTTCATGTTATAACTACAGCACATAAAGTCATGTCTTAAAACATTACCTTAGCTAAATCCTCATTATTATTTTCACCCATTCGTGAGATACTGCTGGATAGGATTTGTCCCAAGTTTAATCCTCATTCTCCATTTCACATAAATTAGATGTCTTATTTCATCCATACATCTCACATGTGGCCTTTTTCTAGGTCTTTGGGTTTTTCTAGGTCTTTTACAATCTCTTGAAATCCTGTTTACTTGAATAGCATATCTAGTATCATCTTTTCTAGCACCATGCCCAGCCCAGTTCTGTTTTAGTCTTAATTGTTCTCCCTTCCAGAAATTTCCCTTTGGATTCGGTATTCTTATTCCTAACGCACTTTTCTCCATACATCGCTGAGTGTTTACAATAAATAAGTATACCTAAATAATAATTGATGTGACACTATTGAATTTTAAAATTTTCAGATACTAATTCCATAAGACAATTAATTACCCTAACCATAATCAACCAAAACAAGGGGGATTCTTTTTTTTTTTTTTGACATTTTAAATATTGAATTACATGATCGTCGTTAATTGCGTATATAAGTAAAAATATCTAATTACATAGATACTCTATGTATATAGCTTCTTTCTGAATGCTACAATAATTAACGTTTATATAAAAACATAACTTTTTACGCAGAAAGCTGATATTTTAAGTTTGAGCTTATTAATAATAAAAATGCGGTCTTTTAAAGCCTCGCAATAGTGTTAAGCATTAAACAGAAAGAGTAATATTTTAACATAACAAACAGTTAAGGCCAAGTTTGGGCGAGGGAGTGTTTCTACAATAGTTGAGATACTGTAATTGAGAATTTAGATGATTGACATTCAGATTATTGACTACTGTTAGACTTTATAATATGAATTTAAAAAAAAAAAACAATTGAAAGTCAGTTTTTTTAAAAAGAAGAAATATTTTAAAAAGAAAGATTATTACATAAATAAAAGTTATAGAAATGAAAAGGCAAAAGTTCTAATATTAAAATAATATATGTATATAAAAAGATAAGTAAATAGAAAAAATTCCCTCCATGCAACAGTGCCATCTAATGCAAACTGAGTAACAAAATAGATGCTAGAAAGTTTGTGCATTTAATTTTATCTATTGTCCATTCATCCAATATCCTTAGACTACTTTCTAGCTTATATCTGCCATCAGTAAAGAGCCTTGGATCTGAAAGCAATATGCCTAGATCATTGAATCTAATATATCCCTCCAGCAACTACCTTTTATCCATAAAGCAAAAAGTGTAAACTGAAAACACAATAATGTTTTTAATCCAAGCTAATTTGTATAGTCATACAGATCTGAATCTAGTATAGGAATAGTCATTACTATTTTAATAGCTTGCACATTGAAATGAAATCTGCATGATTACACAGGCAATTTATCTTGGAGTAGTTTGGTTTTAAAAAAAGATAAAAAGTGGATTCTGGAAAAGGGTGCATTAGATCCAAATATTGAGGTACTACTGCTCCTGGATCCAAAACACTTCACTAATAAAAGCCATAAGCTAGAATCTAATTTAGGACATTGGATAAAAAAACACTGGACAGGAATCATAATGCATTACTATCTAAAATCTATTGATTACTGATCTTGCACTAGATGGCACTAGTGTAGATAAAACTTTTGCTACTATTTTAAAAGCTAATGTAAGTAAATGATTTACATTTATAAAGTTCTAGGAGATAGCAGTTGTTTTTTAAGTTAGATATATACTAATCAAAAGTAGAAATCAATAAATAGGCTATAAAAATTAAAACAAAAAGATATAAAACCAACAAGTTGACATAACTTCCCTGATGTTAGGAGGTCATATGACATTTGAGGACTGAAAATGAAAGCTTAAATTCAATCCAGGGACTTTTACCTGTTGACTCTTTCACTGTACAACTGTTTAAGTCACATCAGGTATGGAGAAAAGGAATTGCCAAGTCAAGCTGTTCATAAAATTGCAATAATATAGGCCAATATATATATATATATTGCAATAATATAGGCCAATATATATATATATATCAGGATCAAAGACTTAATGAGTGCTTCTGTAGAAGAATTCACTAAAAAGTTCAAAAGCCTCACAAAATCGATACTACAAGTTGTCCATACAATAGTGTAGTAAGAACAATAAGTTCATTAGTGTATATAAACAGTTTTGCTAAACATAAAAAAGGAAGAATGAACTATTCAAACTCATTATTTTTTGTATGGAATTTCGGTTGACTTTCAATTTTTTTTTACCAATAGTTGAATTATTTTTATATAAGGCAAATAATGAGTTTGACCATCACATTATTCATTGATTATAAGAAGTTCAAACAATGCTAAAATGTAATTTAATGTTAAAACTTAAGAATGTTAAAAGCATTTAAAAGATAAAAATATCTTGTAAATGTATTATCTATACTTAAACTAGTCACAATCTGATTAGCAGATTAGAGTTCCAGATTTTTCTCTAAACTATTTTGCCAAACATAAAAAAGAATGAACAATTCAAACACACTATTTTTTGTATGGAATTTCTGTTAAACTTTCAATTTTTTTTTTTTTACCAACAATTGAATTGTTTTTATATAAGGTAAATAATGAGTTTGACCATCACATTATTCACATTATTCGTTGATTATAAGAAATTCAAATAATGCTAAAATGTTCAAAGCATTCAGAAAATAAAATATGTTGATAATGTATTTTCTATAGTTAAACTAGTCACAGTCTGATTTACAGATAAGAGAGTTCAAGATTTTTCTAGATGTACTTAATATGTATATATTGTTGTGGCAAGTAAAATAAAATGATTATATAAAAAAGATTACGTTGTGCGATTTCATTCTTTAAAAAGTCATGCTTCATCACTGATATATATATAAATGATATAGGTAAATCAGGAGACAACAGATGGCTTTTATCATGCTGGTTACAAGAGATTGATAAGGTGATAAAATAAGTAAATGAGTGTTTTGAAATTTTGTCAATTAATATTTTTTTTTATAGTTTATATTAAAACATTTTTATAATTATTTCTTATCTGTGTGTGACTTCTTTCTACTAATATTTATACAGCAACAAAAATGAAAATTTGTATATTATAACGTGATTGAAATAATAGATTAAAGGCTGAAAGTCTATGAAATTCTAATTGAATTGTTGAAGCTTATGAAGAAAAAAAAAGAATTTGAAACTTTTTAATATTTGTATTTATATATTGGACATGTTTCCATCATCTAATATAATGTATTAAATAGTAATAGTACACAGGTAAGTATATGCATAATGTTTCAAGAGGGATTATTGTCCTATCTTCTTCAGGTATTACTTGTCAGACCAGTGACAATACTAGCATGGGAATCAAACCTGGATCCTTAGATTCTTGAATAATGAATTATAAGATAACTTTCTACCCAATTGTGCCATATTGCCAAAGACAACAGTCAGTAAAATTTTTTTATTCTTACCTATGTGGTTCCTCCTGATTTCTCCATTTTTTCCTGAGAGCAAAGTTGATTAGTGATAGTGTGACCATACATAACATATGGAAACCATTAATAAACTTTGCTCTTAGAAAAAAGTGGAGAAATCAGAAGGAACCTCATAGTAAAAATATGATATTTCTATTGACTGTTGACTTTGGCAGGATGACTCAGTTTGTTAGAGTGTTACCTTATAATTCAATATTCAAAAATCTAAGAGTCCGGGTTCGATTCCCATGCTAATACTGTCACTGGTCAAGCCAATAACACCTGAAGAAGAGAATAATACATCTCAAAACTTTGTGCATACACTAACCTGTGTGCTATTACTAAGAGGTGAATGTACTTTGAAAATTTAAATAAAGTTACTTTTTTCTAAAGGTATTCAACACTTCATATTAGATGGTGGAGATAGTCCAATATATAAATACAATTAAAGTACCACCATCACAAACCTTTAGGAAAACTTTTTTAATAATACTATAATAATTAGAATTCAGACTGAAAGAGAATTCATTTAATTTGATAACCAAATTTATTAGTAAGAAAATTGGGTACTTGTGTGTTATCCTATCTAAGTAGCTCAGCAGGCTTTTCTTTTAAAATATACAGTTTCAGGGGCATTCATTTTGTTTGTTTGTTTTTTTTTCAATTTTATTTTACCAAATATGTGTTAGTAGTTATGTCTAAAAACATTAATAAATTGATTATAAATTTTATTCAGAAGTTTTATTTCAATTTTTTTTCAAATTTATATTATAATTTGTAAATGATGACATGCTCTGAACATGGTGTTCATTTACTTTCAGCATCCTTATTTTTGTTACTACCATTTTGACAAAATGGTGACATTTTGGGATCTTCCTTTGATAGAACAGCATGCAGTGGAGTATTTTCAAAGGTATGGGATTCTGCCCTCCTGAAAGTCTGTGTTAATGAGCATGATATGAGAATTTATGTTATATATATATATATATTATATTAATAATTTGACTTCATACAAAAAATAATAATAAATAAAATTAAAATATTATAATTAATTTTTGTAGAAATTTTTCTTGTTTAAAAAATACCAATTTAAAAAAAAAAAATGTAAATATTAAATACGATCGCTTCTTGTCAGTCATTTTGTGGTAAATATTTATTGTAAGCACCTGAAACACTATATTTATATATAAAAAAAATGGCAGTGAGCTTGGTAGACAGCATAACACACAAGCACAGAAAATTGATGAGAAACATTAAAAATGGTATTAAGATTTTTGTCTCCAGAGCTTGCCAGTGCATATGTTTACATAGAAATGAACAAAATTATATAACTATATATAGGAAAGAACAAATATATATACATTATATGTTCATATATATATATATCATTTTTCTTCAGCATAATGATTACTTAATATAAAAGTCATTGCTTAAGCATTTGTTGGGTTGCTATTTCACTTCATTATAAAATAGACTTTATTATTACTGCTACACATATTATATATGATAAACACCATATTCTTTAACAATACATGTACAATGAGAAAGATAATAAGAAAAAATATGGATTAGTTTAAAAAGTTAACAGCACTGCAATATGGATTTGCTTAACATATTAAAATCCATTCACACAAAATGAATTAAATAGCTGTCTGACATAATTTGGTTCAATGATAGGGCATCAGAGTCTGAAATTGAAGATCCATGGATTGTGGCCCATATCTTTACTGCCACTATTTAAATTTCTTATGATCTCCTGAATAATAGAGCCACTCAATTAATTTCTTAATTAGGTAGCTAATTGGCAAAATCTGAAATTAATTGGAAACTATTAGTTAAATTAAAATTAGTATTTTTATGTAGTTTTTAACATGTATAAACAATTTGTTTTGTATGTTCCATTTTTTTATAATAATGGCACATTAATATATATGTTTATGGTTCTGAAGAAGACTAATGGGCAGTTGAAACTCACTATTTGTTGAAATGTTGATATAATAAATATTGTATTTGCCCTGTATAAAGTGCATAGGAAACTGTATTAGTACTGTTTGCTTATAATAGTATGTACATTATATCCTTTCAATAGCAAAAAAGTATCTAAAGCATGATCAAGACATTTTTGATATATTTCAAAAGTAATAAAGTGTAACCAACATAACATAGTATTGACATCTTCCCAAAAAATCAAAATTAGTTTTGTTAAAATATTCTGAGGTTCCTGCATATAATCACTGGGAAATCAATAATATTTACACCAATAGCAATGAATATAATTCATGCATGTTGGATGCAAGGGCAGATTTTTTGTAGAAATTAAAAATGCATTTATCACAATCCTATTTCTTATTAATTTTAAAGCAAAGGTAAAAACGTTTAAAAAAAATCAATTTCTGCTGAATTATTAAAAAAATTTAAAAATTTGTGGAGTTCTCATTTAATGAATAACAGAAGAAAATATCAATAGAAATGATATAGCACAGAATAGTTACCAAATCAATAAGATATCATATGACTTCAGCTTACCAATTGCTGCTTTAGCAGCCTATATTTTTGTTTCAGATCTTTATGACTATAAAGCAACATGGCTTAGATAAAAAAAAGGGTTTTTTTTATTTTGGATTGGTGGCTTGATAGTTAAAACCAATGGTAAATGATGGTTTCTAAAAGAAAGGTACATAAGATATTAAAGATCCAAAGCTTTTCATTGTTGATAGCCATAAGCTTAAAATTAGACTGGAGGTACTAGATAGAGCAGCACTGCATAGGGATTTATTAAGCAGTATCATCTGGCAACTATTAGTTACTAAATCTTACACTAGGTGGATAGAGTTGTGAAGAAAAAATTATAATAGTTACAATGTTGAGGAAAAAAAGACTAAAAATTATAAATGGAACAAAAATTATTACTTTGATAAAATCATAAAACAGTAAATGAATGGATTCATTTCTCAGGGGTTTATAAGAAGTTCAAGTACTTGAAGTGACAGATATAGGCTATGATTGATGAACTTTGACCTCCAAAATCTGTCACTTTTCCACTGCATCAAAACATGCAGGAGTTAATTAAAATCTTGGAAAGACTAAGCAACACTATTTTTTGCCTAATCTAGATATCTTATCATTTGGGTAGTAAAAATAAGTACCGATATAGGCATAACATTGATCATTTTAATAAAACATTAAAAATTAATTTATTATGTCAGAACCATATATACTTGCAATTTTTAGGTTTCAACATAACTGCCGTTTTGTCATGATTGAGTATAGCAGTAAGAATTGTGTAAAACCAACAAAACATCACATAGCTATTTTCTATCTTTATCCAAGCTGTTATTAACAATAGCAAACTCTCCATCCAGTAATGCCATCCAGTGCAAGCCTTAGTAATCAATGGATGGTGCAGAAAGGTTTGTGCATAAAATCTTCATCTAATGCCTATTCATCCGATCTGGAGAGTTGCACTAGCAGTGCTCTCAGATCCAAAGCTCAACTATAAACTAGTCTGGGAATATTGAATGAGTAGACAATAGATGGGAATTTTATGCTCAACCCTTCCAGCATCCATTGATTACTAAGGCTCTCACTGGATGGACAGTTTACTAAAAAATAAAATTTTTCAGTAGATTGCAGTTTATGAAATAGTATTTAATTGGATTATAAGTAAAGGGCAGGCAACAAAATGGATGAGAAATGTAGTACAGTATGCAGAAGATTTGGATAAAGAATTTATGTCAGTATACTTATACAAAAGGCCTGGGATGATTGTGTTAGGAGAATTGTTGAGTGTAGTTAGTAGTGGCAAGGAATGGGTTAGAAGAATAGATGCATTAATAAAGAATAGAGAGTTGGAGATATAGAGTACTAGAATGAAGAGTAAAAAGAGTTTAAATATATATAGAAGTAAACGGAATATTGGGTGTGAGTTAATTTATGATAATAGCAAAGAAAGTAGTTTAAAGCTTGAACAGGATCTTTAGCAACAAGGAAATATACACACAAATGGAAAAATGTAGGTGATTTGATCTGCAATTTATGTAAGGAAGGCATAGAAAATATTAGGCATCTGTTAATTAAATGTAAATGACTGAAAGCAAAAAGGGTACAAACAATGAAGTTGTGGAAGAATAAATACAAACAAAGTGATTATATAGAAAGTGGATTCTTGATTTTTATGCTGAGTTTTGGGAAAAGATAAGGGGGATTAAGATATAAAGACCATGGAGTTGACAAAGATTATGTTATGAAAATGGGATGGGGTAGGATATAGAAGAATATGGGAAAAAATTAGGGTGATGAATGGAAAGGGAAGGGAAGGTGGCTAAGAGGTTTCTCTGGGAATATAAGCTAAGAGATCCCTGACCCAAAAAAATGAAAAGTCACAGTGCAGCTTATCTCATACTGTTAAGTAAGAATAGTGGATTTAAAAGGCAAGGATTCTTAAATTGACTGTTAGCTGAATAAAGCAAATAAAAAATAACATACAGGACTGAATATTGGCTTCAGCCGTTTAGTTTATTGTCCAAACATCACATGCCCCCAGAGAAACTACTCTTGTCGACAATCAGATGTTTCAATACAATTGAAAACACTTTCTAGTTGCTGCTCAGTGCAGTTTTAATAAGCGTTAAAATAATGTAAATAGACTAGTTAAGCTAGTACTTCCTGCAAGTTACGTCTCAGAACAGGTAAGAAATAGGTCACTAACACGCAAGTTACACCTTTCTGCCATTTACACTTTGTTTCTCTAGTGGATTCAGTCAAAATTCCTAAAATTTCTTAAGTTTTTATACTATTGTAAACATATATATACACACACAATCGATTTGCAATTAGGACAGGTATGAGTAATTATTAATTTTCTGAGCCAAAATTAATCACACATTCTTGACATTTCTCTCACTATGGATATATATAAATTCGCAACATGCAAACTTAGATGGAATGTTGTGACTTAAATTTAACTAAAAATTCCAATCTTTTTTTTTTTTTGTAATTAAAAATCATAGAAAAAAATGGCAAAATATTTTTCACTAGTTATTTGCAAAAAAAAATTCCAGCCTTCGTCTAGACTTTTTCGAGTTATATATATATATCTTAAAGTGTCAGTGGAAAACTCCTTAAGGTTACATAAGTTATTATGTAAATTTAATTAACAAGAGCAGTTTAATTATTCAATAGACAAATTTCATTCCTAAAGGGGAAGAAAACAAGAATAATAAATAGATATTCTAGTTAAATTAATTAACTGTTAAATTGAACTCAGAATAGAACTATAATTAATTACTATTCTAACAAGAAAAATACAAAAATAAAATATTAAAAAGAAACAGCTCTCAAAAGAATGAAATTCTATACAAAGTGTTAAAAAAAAGTCTTTTAATCGATATGAATTACTTTAATATACGACATTAAATAATGAAACAAACAATTTAATGAAGATTGACATAATGCTAATTACGTCTCCTGAGCATTCTTTGAAGTCTAGCGCCAAGATAAAAAAGGCAAGACAAAAGCTTTTATCTAAAGAATTTGTTCAATATAGATATAAAAATAAATCAAACTTTTATAGTTCATGACAGGCCAAAAGGCTTTCCAAAGTAAGACAATACCCACAATGCTCTGTGGAATAAAGATTTAAGCGCGTTTCAATCCTTGCATTATTTATACCCTTTTACAAACAAATATTGAGATGGTTACAGAGTTGGCTATGTATGGACTATTCACCTGCAAAAAAATATTTCTGTTTAGAACTTGATAAAGACTTTCAAATCTGAATTCAAACACAGGTATATCAACAAAGGCATAAAAATGCCATTTGTAAGTTATGCCCTGTGGTTTGGCATGTGGTACAGCATCCGACTTGGGATCGGGAGGTCCCAGGTTCGATTCTGGCACTCTAACTTCTTTTGAACTCATGAGCAATTAAAGCCATTAGCTTTTATTTTTTGCCAACTATAGAAATGCAATGAATGTCAAATTTTTGACACTCCATTTTTTTTTATAAATAATCTGTAGAAAATTATTAAGATTTTGTTCTAAAGTAAGCAAACAGTCTTCATATTATCATTCTCATTAGATATCTTTTTGAATGTGATGATTTCTTAAACAAATCTACTAGCCCAACTCCGGGGTATTGGCTCAGGCTTTAAATACACTCTTGGACTCATTCTTCCTTATTCTAATATATGATCTACAAATATATATATATTAAACCTTTGCTATTTGATTTGGGAAACATATATTCTTCAGAAACCGTAGTTTCAACACTCATAAATATACGAGGATTACTTCATCAATCCTCTTTGCTTTTCATTTACAAGAATGCTCAGCAAATGTAATTAATTCTTCAACATTCTTTAATGCTATTGACCCATATTATATAGGTCTTGTTTTAGTTGCTAAGTTTCTGATCATCACTTATTCTACATATAAAGGCGAAAAAACTGTATTTTTCTCTCTGTAACTTATCTTTTCTATTCATCCAACTCTTGATAACTTTATAAATCATATTTATTACTAAAGATGTTAACAATTTTTTCATTAATTTTTTTATCACTGTCCATGTTTCAGGATTGTATAATACAAAGGCAAAACTCTCCATACAGTAGTGCCACCCTGTGCCAAACAGAGTAATCAGTGGATGCCAGAAGGCTTGTGCATAAAATCACTATCTAGTGCCTACTCAACCAATATCCCCAGACTAGTTTCTGGCTTGTGGCCATCATCAGTGAGGAGCCTTGGATCTGAGAGTGCTTTCTGGCTTGTGGCCATCATCAGTGAAGAGCCTTGGATCTGAGAGTGCTCTCAGATCCAAGGCTCCTCACTGATGATGGCCACAAGCCAGAAACTAGTCTGGGGATATTGGATGAGTAGGCACTAGATAGGGATTTTATGCACAAGCCTTCTGGCATCCATTGATTACTCTGTTTGGCACAGGGTGGCACTACTGTATGGAGAGTTTTGCCTTTGTTTACAACAATTATGTGCTAGTATAGAGATGGTGATCATGTGATTGTATAATACCCTGGTAAATATACAGATGTTCAGTATATCCAATGTGATCCATAACCTGGTGGTTTTGCTTTTATCCTAAATCTGTAATTTCACTGTAGACAGAAGGATTTTACTTTATTTCTCCTATGCTATAGATGTTTCGTTCCAAAGAATCTAAGTCATGTATGAACATAGTATTACTAGATGCAGAAAAATATTAACACTAATGATATTTTTTAGCCAAATCTTTGAATAGTTACTCCACCCAACACACATATTATAATCAAAGCTTATCCTGTAACTTCTGGTGTTCAAACATCATGTGATTTACTGAGCAAACAAGTGTATGATTCTTTAATGATTTGAAATTATATTTGTTAAACCAATAAGATAAGGATTTATTAAGCAATAGCATCTAATGATTACTAAAACTTACACTAGATGGCAGAAATGAATTAAGATTGAAAGAAAATTGCTAATAGATTGCTAATTATATTAGTTATTTGGAAAATGGAGTTCAACCCAGGTACAGCTTGATTTTTTTTTTTTTTTTAGGTGACAGGCAATTTCTAGACAAGCTTAAAAATTTTCTAGCATAAATAAGATAAAAAAATTTGACTAAAAGCTGATTTAAAATTTTCCAAATCAACTTAATTATTGATAGAAGAGATTATTCATCAAAAAATGTGGAAAATATCTGAGAGATAATAAACGATGATGAAAACAAATTTTAAAGGCTATAGACATTCAAACAGCATAAAAAGTAAAAGAAGGAAATTCTCTAAATTTACTTTGCCTAAATTTTGAGGAAAGTGTGTGGAAATAAATCAAAATTTTAAACATTTTCTAATGTTCCCTGAACTGCTCTCTACTCAAATGTGTAGCGATCTTTTCAAAATATTATCAGCTCCATAAACGTGAAAATATATAGAAGACAAATCTTATTCAAAAAATTTTAGTTCGAATGATACAAAATAGTTTTCATTCATTTTTATAAAGGCTCCCAAGAGCCAACACAGATAGTCATTCAATATGGGTCAGTAAATGAATATATTCTGACCATAAGAATAAAAAAATAAAAGTGTAATATAATCCAAAGTGTGTGTGTGTGGGGGGATTGAGCCTATGGTTATGAGCGGCGTCTTTAGTTATAAGACTAGAACCTCTTCTCCCTCTTCCACACTTTATATTTTTTTTAAAATTCTATTTTTATTACAGTTTACCACACATATATTCAACTAAACACAAGATATATATATATATGGAGAGAGGGAGAGATATAGACTCAAATGATATAAAAAGTAGTAATACATTGGTTATATAAATAAAATTTAATAGAACTTGCAATCAAATGATCGTTTTTCTGAGAGTTCAAGTGACATCTGAGCACAAGGGTAACAAATCCAGTTTTGATTCAGGAAGCTGAGCTTATCTTTCTGCTAAACTACACAAAGCAATCATTTTATATGTATTATTATATGAAATCTGGCAACATTATTTCATTCAGTCATTAATTCATAAATGGATGACAGATTTCCTATGACCTACTCCATATTTAGCGTGCAAAATGAATTGTCTCTATATAAAAGCCACATTTCACAGGCTTAAAAAAACAGCAAATTATAAAAATATACAATAAAGCTATTAATGTGAACTCTATCAGTATAGGGGAAGATAGTTACAGCAGGATTTCAGAGGTAAAAGTTCTAGACTCTCAAATGAAAAACAACTATCTCTTCATGTAAAAAACAATAAAATTACTTCAACTTAACATTAATGGCATCAAAGTCACAAATGGAGATCTTATACAAATTATCCATTCAACATAATGTTGATGGAATTAGGAGATTCGTCATTCTTCTAATAATGAACACCTTATAATTCCTGTATTTGCATTAATTCTTAATAGAATATGGTTTATACCTGGTATAGCTCCTTTTATTCAGGTTCTAACATCAGAAGAAGAAAAACAAGAAATGAGATAAATGAAGAAAGACAAAAATAAGTAAATACTAAAGATGAGATTTGCAGATAATTATAAAATGACAATCTTATGAAAGAAGTGCACATAGTGATTCTTTTATCTTTTATTTCTCTTGCATCTGTAATACTTGACCTAATTGTAGATCTTCATTCTAATCTATTCTAAGACATATCTTTTCAATAAAAGAAGTTAGTCTCACATTTCTTTAAGGTTTATTTGAGATAGTCTTACGTCATGTTAATGTTCAATTTCCTGAAGGTTTGTGGTGATGGAATTTTAGATGTGATAATATGTTGGACTATTTCTGTCGCTTATTATTAAATGTTGAATGTCTAAAAAAATTTAAACTTTATTTAAACTTCTCTGAATACAACAACTGTTAGAATAAAAAAACACATTTTAATTTTTTATAATTCTCTCCTTCTTCAGGTATTCTTTCTGATCAGTGACAATTCTAGCCTAGGATTAAAATTTACACCTTTAGATTCTTGAATATCAAATTTTAAGGCAACTCTAACCAGCTGAGCCATTCTGTCAAATGCAACAGTCAATAAAAATTTCATCTGAATTATCAGTCAGGGTAACATAAATGGGATTTCCCTGTTTCATGAAAGCCATATTTAAGTTCACCATAAAATATGCATTTTACCCAATAAAAATTTACCATTGCAATAAATACTACAACTTGAAAAATGTACCAATTCCTCTTATAATCTTCCCAGTTTTATAGAGTCTTCTAAAATGGTTATGTTAGAATGAAAGAGTTCAGATCTCATTTCCATACTATAATTTGGGGGGAAATAAAAGGGATTGACATTTCTAAGATATTGGGTTTAAGCAAAGGTCACATTCAGAAATCAGAGAGTGAAAAAATAAAAGTCATGATTTGAATAATTGGAAATAAATCTTGTGACCCTTTCAATTAACATAATGTGGGTAGGAACTTTTGTGGAAATCCAATATTCATTCCATTGAAATATACGCTACCACAGGGTGTCTGGTTAAATCTCTGATGCCACTTTGGTTATAAATATTTGTTTACTTTTACACTCGTTTTTTATATTATGTAAATTATGTTTATCATACTTTTATTTTAATACACATACAAATTGCTAGTTATTATTTTTAAAAATTGAATTCTTGTTTCATTTAGTTTTATAGCATCCCCCAAAATTGGTTGGTCAAAACAACCAATCATTCATTCCTTGCTTTTTCAAAATAATTATTTTAAAAAGGAGGTAAGAGGAAAATGGAGAGAACTAAAGCCTGTCCATTAAAATATGAAGATTTTCTATCTCAATATAACCTGAACAGTTATTATATCTATATGTAGGAGATGATGATCTGGACCAACTGATAAGTGCTGGTTCAACACAAAATAACTATATTGAAGACATTGATCTTTTTCACATGTGGTCATGTGTGTTCATTTTATAAGATGGAATAGATAGCTGTAGGGATCTTGAAAGTCTGAGTTCAAATCCTTTCTAAATTAAATGTTTTTTTTGTAAATCTATAGTTTGGATTTGCATTTGTAAAAACATGTACTAACATTTTGTTTTATTATAGAATCTTTTATTTTGCATCACATGTGCAAAAATTAATTTATGTATACTTTGTTTTACCTTACTGAATCAATAATAATTTTGTTTATACAAAATTGGGCAAAATAACAATTTAGTTGCTGTGCTCTGTGTGGTTTAGGATAGTAGTAAAGTATAAGACCTTGGTGTATAAGGCATCAAGTTGATTTCCAACCCTTCTGGCTGTTAAAGGCCTTGAAAACTCCTAAACAATAATACAACTTGATTATTTCTTGTCCTACATTGTTTAGTACAATGATAATGTGTCAGGCCCCAAAATTTTAAATTGGTTAAAATTCTGGCTTTCTGGCTCTTGAATGTTTTGTGAATTCCCAAGCAATAAAGCTATTTGACTACTTCCTTCCTTGCATGGTTAAGCACAGTAATAGAGAGTCAAAACCTAAGGTCCTCAAACTCAAATTAATTCTACTTTTATCAGTTGAACCTCTTAAGAACTTGTGAGCAATAAAACTATATGATTATTTTTTCCCTGCTTGATTTAGTACATTGGTAGAGTGTCAGATGATACAGCTTAATGTCCTCAGATTGATTCAAATGTTTGGCACTCCAAACATCCATGCCATTAGATTATTTTATTTTCATTTAATTGAAGTAGTTCTATCACTATGATAAACTTTATTTTTAAGTTATTAAATGTAGAAACATCATATTGAAATCCATGTTGTACCTCAATATAAGTCAAAATTGTTATATACACAATCTCTATTTTCTCTGCTATCTATGTTTGTTCATAAGGCTGTGATATGTCAAATTCACAACCAATTTTTAAAAAAACTATTACGGTTATTCACATTACAAAGAATATTTTATGCGATGGAAGTAATTCCACCATTAACCATCTTCTGTAATGCTGACCAAATCACATAGAGGCTTAATTTGATTACAAGCATTTTATTCAAAGCAAGTAATTCTGCAAAGCAAAGAAAAAAAACTGTTAAAGCAACAGATTAAAAAAATATATTACAAAAAAAAGATGGCCTTAACTGTAATACAAAAACAATCAGGCATATTTGTCATATTTATTTATATAATATTAAAATCTTTTGTTTAATTTACATTAAATCTTAAAAAAAAAAATGTGTTAAAACAACCAATTAAAAAAAAAAAAACACAGCCTAAGCCAGGTACATCTGGTAAAATTAATAATGAATGATATAAAAAAAATAGCAATTCTCTCCACACAGTAGTGTCACCCAGTGCAAGCCATAGTAATCAACAGATGCCAGATGGTTAGTGCACTTAAATCTTTATGAAGTGCTTACTTATCCAATATCCAGAGATTATGGATGCCATCAATGACCAGCTTTAGATCTAAGAGCATTGCACGTATATCTTTGGATCTAATACATCTCCATAGCAACTACCTTTTACCTATTTAGGTAATTATAAAGCAATGAGCCTAATTGAACACACAATAATGTTTTTCAATCCAATAATTTGCTTGGACAGTCATATAGGTTTGAACCCAATTCGGTACTTATATATTTTAGGGTCTTTGACTTTTTTATAACCATAAAAATTGTAAACTATTTTAATAGCTTATGTAAGGTTAAGAAATGCTGGTCATAAAATAATATAAAGTCACTGTAAGATAGGAGTTCCTAAAATGTACTATATATTCAATCAATCTGTTTGACTCTTCTCCATAATTCAGACCGACACTTAACTTTTTTATGCATCACGAAAACCATGAAACAATGGCGAAAAAGTAATTAAATTAATTATGAGAAGTTTTATACTGATATGCATATATATGCTTTCAGCGTAAATGTCTTGTATATAATGTTAGTACATGTCTTGTATATAATAGGCAGTGTATCAAAATCTTCATCCAATCTTATCTAGGTAACAATTTTATTCGAAATTGAGTTTGTTAAAATTTATCCAAATAACTGAATTATAGTTATTATTAATTTTTCTCTTTTTTTTTTGTAATAAACAAAGAAAAAAAATTCAGTAATTCAGTTTTCTTTGGACAACTTTATCCTTTCTTTTGTCAGAATTTTATCTTATTTGTTGCGGGGGTGGAGAAATTGAGATTTTCAAAGGCTGATGACAAGAATGTCAAATTTGCTTTTTCTTTGTTACAAGATTTAAGTAATCACGTGACACATAAACAAGTAGAGAAAAGACGTAAACAAAGTAAAAATCCAAGATTTAAATCTTCTAACAAAAGAAAAATCAGACATGAACCATAATATTATTTTATAAAATCATAGTTTATATTCTTTATCTATTTAAAACAATCCTAGCATTTTTAATATATATTTTTGAGTTGTTTGAATTTCAGCCAGAATTTCAAATTAGGGGCCAAGTTTATTAGCTATATATATTATAATAACAAAATAAATAATCAAAAGTCAAACTCAGAAAATCATGTGACGTTTGGGCACCAAAAGTTTAACTTCGATCCAAAGACCTTTACCTATAGAAACCGCCCGACTGCCATTGCATTAAAATGTGTGAGGAATGACAAATAAATATTGATACACTTTCATTCTCTAGAACTGAATTTTGACTGCCTTTAGAAAAAAATGTAAACTTTATTTAAATTTTCCAATTATGTTTCAAAGCATAATTTATTGATCAAAAAACAATGATTACATCAGTAAGATAGGGCTTACACAGTAAGTATAAGTCTGTTCCTGTGTCTAAACAGTTCTGCTGGGCATAAGATTGTTCAGATATATAGGAGAGAAAAAGCTTTCTCTTGAGCTCTTTATGTTGTGTTTTTGCTACTCTTAAGGCATCGAAAGTTGCCTGAATTCAATTTGTCTAAAAATTTTTTTATATACATTATGTTGATGGACCCCATCAGGTGTGACCTGCTGGTTTTGGTGTATTATGTTCTTTCTTTTTTTAGCTGTGTTATTCTATCTCTTTTCCTGTTTTTCAACTATAGTGCTGATTTTAGTTTATTAAATAGTGACAAGTTGCAGCAAAAATATCTGGTGGTGCTAGCATGTTATCCCTTTCTTTTATTTTTTCTAGCTTGTGGTGGAATGTGTTGAGTTTTGTTTTGCATTGTAGTCAAAATTGTATTTACATCTGGTGTACCAATATGAATACAAGCTAAATGTCGCTGCTCTTATTGTTGGGATTGCATTTTTTTTGTATACTTGGAGAATTTTTGCCATTGTTGTGTCTTTCTGACGATAGTTATTTATCATTATTTATCTTATCTTTTCCAATCCCAGACAATCATTTAGAAAATGATGTTGTGTTTCTTCTTCTCTTTGGCACAACCTGCACAGTGGGTCTATTTTTGTAAAGAACCTTTTAAAATGGATGAAGTGTGATGTAGGCAAGGCATTGAGATTTACTTTGACTATGAAGTCGAAGAATTTAGGCTCCAGGTACCAATTTTTATATTTTTTTAGGAGCTGTACATTGTTTATTTCAAGGACCATTTTGTTGTTGATGTCTTGTTGTGTCTGCTATATTAGGCTATGTATGTGCCAGTATGTGTATTTAATTGGGTTAGACAGAGTTATTTTGTCCCTTTGATTTCTTATGCTGTCTAAAAGTGTGGCTATATAGTTGTCTTTGGGAGGTCAGTCAGTGGGTATTATATCTATTATTTTTTTGAACATTTGAAAACTTTGTAAAAATTCTAATCAGCAGGTTTATTATTTTTTGTGTGTAAAAAGTTGAAATTGTATGTAGTCCAAGCCCATTTAGTTTTGTGGGTTGGTTTAATTGCCTCATTGAAATAGCTACCACCTTTTTATTCCAAAGTAGTTTATTGCACAGGGAGTTTACTGTTGATATAAATTTTTTGGTAAACTTTATCACTGGTAGGTAGTATGTGATTTTTGTCATTATCAATTGGTTGAAGAGAGCAACCTTTGAGTATAGAGAAAGGTATGATTTAGCAAGTGAATCTGTGATTCTTTCTGTTTGTGTTAAAATTTTATCTTGTATTGTTCTTCTCATCTGCACCCTCCCCAAATGAAATGGGAAACCCAGAAACTTATTCAGTTTTCCTTGGTATATTTGTGTGTTGGTTTTCCCAGTAAAAATTGTCCACACACCTGATTTATTAGTATTTATTTTCAGATGAAAGGTTGTTGTATAGTCTTCAATTATTTTTTGGAGAGTATGTAGTTGTTTCTTTGAAGTTAGAAAAACTGTAATGTCATCCATGTAGGCTATACAGGGTATGTAAATATTGGTGTTTGGTATTTGTATTCCTTGTAATTTTTCCTTGATTTTTTCCAGTAGAGGGTTTATGTATAGTGTGAAGAGTAGTGTACTTAGTGGAGATCCCTGGGGGATGGATTGGTTAGGATAGAAAGCTGGTGATGTTCATCCATTTAGCTAATGTGTATCTCCCTATTTAGGAGTAGGTTGGCTACCGTGTATAAGATTGTTCTTGGTATTTTTTTTTTTTTTTAATTGATTGATTAGTTTGTTGATGGGGACAAAGTCAAAGGCACTCTCAAAATCCAATTGTACTACCATGGCCCATGTTTTTTTTTATTATTGTTGAATTTACTATTGTTTTAAATATTAGAGCTGCTTGGCCTGTTGAAGACCTTTTTTTAAGCATATTGATGTTCCGATATTATTGGTAAGATGTAGGGTTCTATTTTTTCTTTTAGTACTTTTTCTAGAATTTTGATTTCCAATGGCTCCATTGAAATGGGTCTTAAATTTGTAATTTTCCGAGATGGATTCTATTTTTTTCATGAAAGGGACCATTGATATCGGGATTAGACCTTGTATGTTATATAATTTTTGTGAAAGTTGATTTGCTAGTTACCATAGTAATTTATTTGTAAATTGACTTAGATAAGTTAGTACAAATTTTGGGATCCCGGGTGGTCCTGGGTGACAAGTGCTTTGTAATGTTGTGAGTATTCTTGCAAAATCTTCTATTTTATAGGGTTTCATTTTCAGGTTTTCCAAAGTAATTTTCTGGGATCTTCCATTGGTTTTTTGTAGTGAGTTTACTTCTGAAGTATTGAAAGATGGGTTCTATCATGTTATAGCCTGTTATCACTTTATTTCCTGTTTTAATTGCCATAGGTACTTTGTTACTTGATGGATATCCTAATGCCCACCTAATGTAACCATGGGTCCAAGTGTGTTGTTCTGTTAAACATATTTTTTCTTTTTGATGGCAATATATTGTTTTAATTGGTTACATGTTTGATTGTATAGCTGTGCAAGTTTAACAATGATTTCTTGTTTATTTTTGATTGGTTTTGCTGTTATGATCTTTTTATGTATTTCTTCTGCCAATGTTATGAGTTTTGTTGGTGGGGTTGTTTTTTGTGTCATATGATTGATATTATAAAATATGATTTTTGTGAAAGCTATATATTTTGTTATTGTGTCAAGGTCCATTTGATTTAGTTTGTTTATTACTATGTATATTTCTGAGAAAAGAATTTCCTGTGTATTGATTGGCAGTAGAATTCTTATGGTTTTCTGTAGGTAGTATTTTTGGTTATAATTTGTATCTAAATTTATTTTTATTATTTGCACTGCATGATCTGAGAAATGTGTGGGGGATAGATTCATTTATATTGCTTGAGGCAGCATTGGGGAATAGAACATCAGGTCTATCAGAGTTCCATATCTGCTGTTATAGAAAAATATTGAGTTTGGTAGTAGGAATCCTTCTCCACTCATAAGTGGTATTGCTAATTGGTGAATCCACTTATTAACAAACTTTTGGTAGCTCATGTTAAAATCCCCTGTTAGTATTGTTGGGTAAGAATTGTTTGCCAGCATTGAGTTTATTGTTGCAATTATTCTATTGATTATAATTGGCCCTAAGTGGAATATATACATATATGATATTGATTGAAAGATTTTTGTGGTAAAAAGTTGTGATTATTAGATTTGAGTCTATATAGATTATTTTGAAAGTAGTGAAGGGACAATTCCAGCTTATGTATATTCCTGTCCCACTGGCTGTTGCAGATGAATCTCTTGAGCATGCACAAAAACTTTGTGTGCTCATGACTTGTGCTGGGTCAATTTTTGATCCACTATATATTTTGGTTTCAAGGAGCCCCAAGATGCTTGGTTGTATGATTTGTATCCATTTGTTTATATTCTGTATTTTTGTTCTGGAGTTTATACCCCTTACATTATCTGCAGCTATCTTTATAATCTTACTAGTTTTTGATTTATAGATTTTTTGCTTTGAGATGTGTTGACTACTTTATTTTTTTAGTTGTTGTTGGTATTGTCTCTGTGTCTGTATTTTTGGTTTTTAAAACTGGTATTATTTGTGGGTTGTATGTGTTTGTGTTTATATGCCTGTGTTTAAAATAATCACTTTCACTGTCATATTCTGGATCGGTTAGTCATTCATCGTCTGTTTCCATTTCTATATTATTATTTTTTTCTTGAATTTTCCTTTCTGCTGGTTGGAGTTCTTTTGCATTAGTTTTGATTTTTTTAAATTCTCTCTTTTTTGTTTCCTTTTGCTGTTTTCTTTTGCTTTCTTTTGTTATATTCTCAATTACTGGAAGGCTTTCTGCAATTTTATCCATGATTTCAGTAGCTGTCTTGTTTAGAATTCTGTGTTTATCTGTCAAGCATTGTTAGCCGAGAGGTCATCACAGCCGCCTTGCTTGTTTGCAGATGGTTGTGGGTTTGTGTCCCGGCAATGCTATGACATATGGAAAAAAAATTTCTGTGTTTATCTTGGCCAGAGATATCTGTTTTATTTTCTATTGTTTTTGTTGTGTCATCTTTGATTTTTTTCCCATTAGACTGTGAGTCTTCATTTTCTTTTATTTCCATTTCAATTATTTGTTCTGTGTTTACAGATGTAGAAGTGTATGCATTTTTGTTTTTCTCTGTTGTTGTATTAGTTTTGTTTAAGTTGAGTTTTTGAAGGTGTGAAATTGACAGTTGTGCCTTATCTGTGTTTACTGTAATCGTTTCTACTAAATTGGAATTACTTTGGTCTTTTTTTTCTTGATTTTTTTCTCTTACAAACAGTCATTATGTGTCCTCTTTTTCCACATGTAAAACATCTTGGTTTGAGCCCTCTTATATACAGATGAAGTGTGGCTTCTTGGTCAATGATATGTGCTGGAATGTTTTCTGGCTCTATGTCTTTGTGTAATTTGACTTTGTATTCATAACTGTTTGACAATATTGGGATTGCTGCTTCTTTGATATAGATTTGTTGGGGAAATGTTACTATTCCAAAAGGGTTCATCATCCTTTGAAAGTCATCTAGATTGTACCCAAAGTAGGTATTTTGGATAACTCCAGTTATATTTTTATATTTATTTTGATCAACTTGTATTACTGCAAAATTTCCGATTGTTTTAATTTTTTTTTTAAAACTGTTCTATTTGTTTGGAGCTTTTGAATTCTAGTGCCACATATCTATTGTTGGGATGGTCAGCTATACAATTGACTGAGCGATAATTTTATTTTTTCCTAGTGCTTCAAGTAGAAGTGGCTTAGAGAAAGTATATAGTGAGCAGTGATTGTCTGTTACTGCTAACACTACTGAGTTGTCCATGAAGAATCTTTTAAATGTTGTAAAGAGTGTCCAAGGTATCGGGTTGTTGAATTGTTCTCCAATTGTTTCTAGCATTTTATCTGTCCATACTCTGAGTGGGGGAGGTAATGTTTGATCTTGTTCTGATATGTTTAGATTCTTTAAATCTTCCACTGTAGTTCTTCTGAATCTGTGGGGTCTACCCTGATTTACATTAGCACTAGGGCTTGTGTTAACGTTAGATTTTTTTGCAATTGTAGCATATGTGTTACTTAGGACCTGTGCTGTGTTGGCTGCTAGACTGAAATTTTTATCAGTCTCCATAATGTTACTCATTAAAATTATTTTTCTTTTTTATTATTTATGGTAACTGTTTCTTAATTGTACTTCTAACAACTCAATAATTGATTTATTTATGTACAACTCTTAATAATAGCATACAGGTTAATATGTACACAAGCTTTTGAGTAGTACTTTTCAGGTGTTGCTGGCTTGATTAGTAATAATACTAGCATGGGAATCGAACCTGGATCACTAGATTCTTATACTAATTTCAAAGTAAAGTTCTGACCAAATGAGCCATTTTACCAAAATTTTTGTAACGGGATTCAATATTTAATGTTAGATAATGGAAATAGTCCAACATTTAAGTACAACTAAAATGCCATCAGAAACTTTCAGGCAAACACTAACGCTGATACACTTTTATGCTTTTAACCTTCTTAATCCCCATATATAATTATAGCATAGTGGTAGAATAATAGACTTGGGAACAAATGTGCCTAGACTGAATTCCAGCCTGTCAATTCCAGTGCTCCAACTGGCATGTCCCCCTCCCCAAAAAAACATTTAATTATTTTTTTAGTTTCCTAAAACACTTATCGGTGAGAATGAAAAAGTCTTCAGAATATGTTAAATAAGTTGGAAGAAGGATATATGGAATATGGAATGAAGCTTAAAGTTGAGAAGACCAAGTGTTTATGAATAGAGAGGAACACAAAAAGACTGCAAGTTGAAATACTTGGTAATATAGTTCAATAGGTAAAGGGGTTTAGACATTTGGGTATTTAGTTGAGATGAGAATGGAAGAAGTGAAAGTGAAGTTAAAAGAAGAATAGTGTTGGCAAAGGAGGCATCTGCTAAGTGAAAGAAAATATTCTGTGGACTTTTGAAGAGAGAATTAAGCTAAAGATTAATTCAATGCTATATGTGGAGTCTATTGTTGATGTGGTTGTGGAGAAGGATGGAAAAAACTGGTTGGATGAATAAAATAACAAAAAAGTTTTGAATAGAACAAATGAAAAAAATAGACTAATTGAGAAAATTAGAAATAAAAAGATAAATTAGACTGGATATATATATATATATATAAAATTAGAAATAAAAAGATAAATTAGACTGGATATATATATATAAGAAGAATAGTTTAACAATAGATGTTTGAAGGAATGGTGAATGAAAATAAAAAGACAGGAGGGAAAATATTGACATTGCTGAATGATATAAGAGATGGAGAGAGATATGTGGAATTGAAGAGCTGGATAATGAAAAAAACAGGGTGAATAAATGAATGAAATTGTGATTTGACTGCTTTCTGGACTTGTCCATAAAACAAAATACTATTGATTAATTGAAAACTTAAACTACATGAACATATATTCCACAATATATTATTATTTTCTCCTTTGCATGCATTTTTTTTTGTTGAATAGTATTGTATCATTGATTTTCAGTGTTCAACCCAAATAACACAAATGTTACCATATTCACCAATTCCTTTATTTTGCTGCAATATCTTACATAAATGCAATTTATTCATTTTACTTTGAACACTTTTTAGCAAAAACCTTTTATTGCATATATATGCATACACAATTTTATGTTTCGACAGTCCTGCAGTCTTTTTCAGAGCCACTTTTACTTTAATTTTTTAAAATAAAAAAAATGTCAAGATTTTCAAGTTTTTTTGTTATTTTTGTTTATGTTCTAAATTTTTTTTTCAATTCTAGATAGGTGAAGTCCACTAAGCCGTGTCATTATTAAAAATAATATTTTTAATGTTGATTTAATATCGCTAATTTGAATTAATAAATATTGTTAATAATTACTCATGTTGCTTTAATTCCCCCGGACATGAGTTTTTTGGCCCGTTAAATAATTGTTATTTGTTACTAGGTAGATATATAAAGCTGGTTCAGCATGAAATGCATCTTGGGGGTGATTTGTCTTTTATTATATCTTTATTTAAGTGAATTTAAAAAGAATGGAGAAGTTTGGAGGTGTTTATTATATCTATAAAAATAATATGTATTTCACACCTCCCTCAACTTAGACTACACCTATGACAACACATTTTTAAATAAAAAGTAGATCTTATGAACACAAATGTTGCCACCCCTGTGCTATAGTCATAGCATTATACAAGCTAGTAGTTAGGAAATTTCAAAATAGTAGTTATGTACATTTTTTCATTCAAAACTCTGCCTGATGGTGTAGCATATAATACATTTATATATATGGTTGTGGGACATGTGGAATTTGCCAGTGCTTCCATTTGCATTAGATTATAGATAACTTATTTAAATCAGATTTTCAAACCTGGAGGATACATTGGAAACATTCTTGTCCTTAAAACAAATAAAGCAGATATATATGTACACAAATATTCAACAGTTATCCTTATCTCAGAGTTCCTTTCATATTAAGTCAATCATATTGTATACATATAATAGAAAAGAAACAAAATCACAAATTTTGTAGCTTGTAAACCAGTGTTTCCCAACTGCCAGTTCGCTAACCAGCACTGGTCTGTAATTTTTTTTGCCAGTCCATAGCATTCATACAAAAAAAAAAAATCTTTGTCATAATAGTAAGATAATTAGCCAATCACATCCTCTCAAGCAGTGTTTACCAACTGCTGGTTCATGGCATTTATGCAAAAATAAACTGAATCATGTTAATCAAATTTGTATGAATATGATTAGTCAAGATATAAAATTTGTTGACAAACAGTTAATAATATGGCAGAAATATTTCAAACAATATTATTCAGGAAATGAAGATTCCAGAAAATTAAAAATTAAAACAGGCAAAACTCTCAATACAGTAGTACCACTCAGCGCAAGCCAGAAGGCTTGTGCATAAAATCCCTATCTAGTGCCTACTCATCCAATATCCCCAGACTGGTTCTAGCTTGTGGCTTTCATCAATGAGGAGCTTTGGATCCAAGAGCACTGGACCTAGATCTTAGGATCTAATGCAACCCTTCAGCAGCCACCTTTTATCTCTACTTAATTACAAAACTATGAGTCTAAAATTGAAAACAATAATATTTTCAATCCAAGCTCATTAGCTTATATAGTCACAAGGTTTGAACTCAGTTCAGAAACTAGTCTGGGGATATTGGATGAGTAAGCACTAGATAGAGATTTTATGCATAAGCCTTCTGGCATCCATTGATTGCTCTGGCTTGGCACTGCTGTATGGAGAGTTTTGCCTGTTTTAATAATAGTTATGAGCAAGCAAAAGAAATGGTGATCATGTAGTGAAATTAAAAATGTGGATATCAAATCAATTTTTTACAAATCTGACTCAAACAAGTCTTAATCTTTATGAAAAAGAAGCTCTTATTGAAGTATCTTCCGATATGACCCTGGAATCCAAATTTAAAGAAACTATTTTAATCAAATTTTGGATATCTGTGAATAACGAATATTCAAAGCTTATCGCGAAAGCTTTAAAATTACTGCTATATTTTTCCACAACCTATTTATGTGAAAAGATGTTTTCATCATTAATGTAACAACAAAATACAGAAATTACATGTATTTTGCAGCTGAACTTCGTCTTTTTGAAACAATCATGCAGCTACGGTTCAAAAAATTATAAATGAAAAACAGGAGCAAATTTCACATTGAAAATTAAATATCAATTAATGATTAATTAATTTTTTGGTGAATCTACCTCTTATTTATTTGTTAATATTCTATACATTTGTTGTTTGTAATCTTTTGATAATTTATTTGTAAACAATTCAAAACAAAAATCAGACTTGATCACTTTTGTAAGATATTTTATTTCATGTTAATGTGTTACGTGTTTTACTAATTACTTGTTAATTTTTTCCTTAACAATGATCATACATAAATTTATCCATACTGTTGTTTTCAAATAATTAATAATGATTCCAACATAATTGAAATAAAACAGCTATATAAAAATAAATATTTTCTTTATTACTGAACTGATTTTCACCCTATATTAGGGCCTTTTTAAAATACACTTTGCTAATACAATCACATTTCTTTATTATTGAATCAGTTTTCACTCTATATTAGGGTCTTTTCAAAAAT
The DNA here is from genome assembly GCA_028023455.1 of Epiperipatus broadwayi. Classification (NCBI taxonomy): domain Eukaryota; kingdom Metazoa; phylum Onychophora; class Udeonychophora; order Euonychophora; family Peripatidae; genus Epiperipatus; species Epiperipatus broadwayi. The sequence continues at coordinate 1,240,643 of JAQFVV010006284.1, read as the reverse complement.
ATATGTTTTTAATACAATCACAAGTGATTGTATTAGAAAAGTGTGTTTTGAAAAGGCCCTAATATAGGACGAAAATCGGTTCAATAATAAAGAAAATATTTATTTTTATATAGCTGTTTTATTTCATTTGTCCTGGAATCATTATTGTTAATTTTTATGTATTTATTTTATTTGATTTTTTTTTATTTGTTGTAATCGGTAAAACTTGTCAAGCGTTGGCGGCCTAGCGGTTAGCATAGGTGCCTTCCAAGCTGCTGGCCCAGGTTCGCTTACTGGTCAATGCTTTGACATATATATATATATATAAAGTAAAACTTTTGGGAAACACCTCATTTTGTAAACTTGCAAGTCCACAAAATTTTTCTAGGTCATTTGCCAGTCTGTCAAAAAATAAAGTAGGGAAACGCTGTTATAAACAATACAAAAATTCCATTCAAATTATAAATTAACTGAATAATGAAGTTTTACCATACCAATTTAGGTTATAAATGACTTTGTGTGATCATACTGACCTGATCAGATCCCTAGTTGATGCTGATTAACCTTAATTTTCTCCAATTCTTGCATTGGATGCAATATTAACATTTATGCACTAAGCATGAATATACTATGTTATCAATACAGCAAGATTATTCCTAATGGCTATGTCTTATAGATTTATAACAATTTCTTCACGATTAAACATTGTCATATCAAATATAGGCAGACCTTAGATGCAGTGGTTTTTATTCAGATAGGAACTAAAAACTCCAAACCAATAAGTAAGACAATCTTTAAATAGACTATTTCAAAAGATAGGCTTCTCTTAAGAGCCTCCATGAGAAAACAGATAATCTTTACTAAGCTTAAAAATAAATGGGTAATGAGATTTTAAACTATCTTCTATTCTCTTTTATCTCTCTAGCTAGGAATATCTAAACACCCATCAGCTGACTAATAATGACTGGTTAGTTATATTTCATATGCAATGATTACTTTCACTCTTGTTTTACATTTTAGTTAAAAAATAGATAAATACTCATTTATCACCCAGTAATGACTAACTATGCTTGATATAGTATGGCTATCTGCAAAAATAAAAAAAATAAAAAAATCGTAAGTTTGTTGTAAATATTTTCATAATTATTTGACCTAGATTCAAACTCAGATCATAATATAATAGGTGTATACTTTTGCCATTGGACCATGCATTCTTTGTTGCTCTAAGGCTTAAATGATAAAGTTGACCAAAAAAAAAAATTGATTTATGATTTTTTTTAATACTAAATTTAGACTAGTTATTCTTAATTATTTAAGAAGTGTAGATATGAGTCATTGTAATAAAGCCCTGCATGGTTTTAATGCAGTAATAAAGTAACAGAGTGTGGAGTTTAAAATACACAAATTGTGTTCAAATTTTTTATAAACTCTTGAGGAATAAAGCCATTATATTATTTTAAATTTAATGAAGTAAACTGAGAAAATCACATAACATTAAAAAATGGTAGAATAACAAATATTTTATTATAAGTTTGTTAATTTGCTATTTATTTTAATTAATAGCCAAAAAGAATTTTTAATGTTGGCTAAGGAAAAGGTTTATTCCGTCAAAATCTGTCTTCTCTAGCCGAAGCCAACTTGAGAAACGTTTTCAGCAACTAATTGAATTACAAACAAAATAAGAAAAAGGTTAACTTCGAATATTATTTTAATGTTATCTGATTTTCTAGTTTTTTTTATTTATTATTACTAGTATAGCATTAATTAGTATTTAATTTTTAATGTAATTAATATTATACTTCATAGATTATTAATTTAAACATATAATAAAATAATTTACATGTAAGAAATGTAATAAAGACTTTTAAAAAAGAATAATAGTATAAAACATAAACATTCATCCAGATGACGTGATTTGAATAAATATATCACACTTATTTTAATTAAGATATATCAATTATTTGTCAAATTTTCTTTTTATAAACTAAAAAGAATGCCAAACCATGACTACATATTGAAAACTTCATCATTCTAAAATCGATAATAAGATTAGAATAAATTTTAATGGATAAAATTAGTCCATTCTCTTATATTGCCTTGGGCAGTGGTAGGAAAAGCAAACTAAAGAGCTAAAGCCTAATGAATTGTTCCCAGAATAGGATGTTTGTCACGAACAGAATTGACAAGTTCATTTTAACACTCTGATGCTTGAACATCACATGATCTCTTTGACACATAATTATATTTACTCTGAAGTGTAAGATCTTTAGCTTGATTCCAGTTTTGGTATTTCCCTGTTCAAATTTCTTGGATTATTTACTCATCTTTCCCCAAAATTTAAAAAAAAAACATGCAAGCATTATTCATGTAGTTATACGATAATTATAAACCAAAAATCTAGTTTCCAACTATATTTACAAGAGTGAGTCAAAATATAAAAATTAACCATTTAGAGAACATATAGTGTAAGTATAAAAACACATGATCCATACTGTTAATTTAATTTCATAGCAGAGGAAAACCAAAATATAAGACAAAAATTAATTCAGAATTTATGTAGTCAAGTCAAATATATTAACTATTTAATTTCATAGCAGACCAGTGTTGGCCATTTCTCAAATAAAATGCAGAATACACTTTGATTTTAGCCAAGTCTAATAATTAACATGAAAGAATTTAAAAGAACTAGACATTTTATATTATGTCCTCTGGGACATTAATAATGTATCACATGGTGAAATACCATGAAAAAATAATCATGTGAATGTCTAAACACCAATTCAATATCCAATAAATAAATAACTTACTACTCTCTGCTAAATATTCAGATATGGATGAAATATATATAAACATAGCTGATTGATTTTTTTATTTTCCAATAAAAAGGGCATATGGATTTATTGCTCAGGAGTTCATAAGAAATTTGAGTGCCAGATCTGCTTATGTCAGAACAGGTCCTAGGACCTGCTGATCCCAAGTCGATTACTTTACCAACTACAACATTTGAATATAAACAGTAGAAGTATTTTATCGCTAATACAAAACTTTAAAGCAGGACAAAAGTTATTAAAAGATAAATAATTATTAAATACTATATTATAGAACAGGACCAGGTACCATTTATTAATGATAAATTTTATATTTCAGTTCTGATATTTGTATTTTCTTAATTTAGTTAAAATAAAGATTTTTAATACTTCAAATTAAAGTAAATTAAAATGTTTGTCTTTAATTCTATTTTGTTAATATATCTAATAATATATAAAAAGCCTGTACGACTAATAAATTACAATATATAAATAAACATAATTGGAAATAACTGTGACCTCCCTCCCCACTATGAGCTACATGTAAAGTAATCTCAGCACAAACCAGAGTAATCAATGGATGGCATAAAGCTTGTGCATAAAATCCCTATCTAGTGCCTACTCATCCAATATCCCCAGACTAGTTTCTGGCTTGTAGCCTTCATCAGTGAGGAGCCTTGGATTTGAGAGGACTGCACATAGATCTTAGGATCTAATACAACCCTCCAGCAATCACCTTTTATCTCTCCTTAACTAAAAAACTATGAAAATAAATTGAAAACACAATATTTTCAATCTAAGCTCATTAACTTATATAGTCATATAGGTCTGAACTCAGTTCAGAACCCATACATTTTGATGTCTTTGGTTGTTTAATAATCATGGCTAACACTATTCTACTAGGCAGGATTGGTATTAAACCACCAAACATCACATGATCAACATTTCTTATGCTTGCTCATAACTATTATTAAAACAGGCAAAACTCTCAACTACTGTATGGAGAGTTTTGCCTGTTTTAATAACAGTTATGAGCAAGCATAAGAAATGGTGATCATATGATGTTTAATGGTTCAAAGTTAATAATTCACTAATCAGTAAATGAAATGAAAACAATGATACTACCTATTCCTTTAGCTTCGATGATATTTAAACATACATAACCTCGATAAATATATGCTTGAATACCATAAGAGTTAAGAGAGTAGGTGGTATTATTCAATTCTTTACATTTATTAAAGGTAATTTTCAGTTACTTCTGGATGGTTGCATTAACTTCCGGTTGAATTATATATATATAATAACTTGAAATGATATCAAAACTTTCACACACTATCTACCATATTTTTTTGATCATATTCTATATTTTGCTACATAATGCAAAAATTTATCAATCTTCAGATGTGTTGCGAATATTAATAATTTGGTACATTGGTATTATTCCTGCTATGATGTATTACTGTGGTGTCATATTATTCTACTTTTGTAATATGTTTAATATAATGTCTCAAAAAGATGTACAGACAAAGTTAAGAGATAGAATTTGTCTGCAGATCCTATAGAGATGTTATTTTAAACATGGAAAAAACACATTATGATATTAAATAAAAACAGATAGTTATGATTTGTGGTTTTTTTACACACTTCATGCCATCAAAGCCATCCTTTCTCACCCACATAAGCACCCAGCATGTGTGATACCAAACTTCAAATCTAATAAAAAAATACACCTTATTTTTTCCAATGATGGAGATATATATTTATGATGAAAAAAAAAAATATGAAAAGAATCCTGAAATGTTTTTTAAATGGTGAATTGTAATATTAAGTTATAGCTTTATTTTTTTAAACCTTAAAAAAAAAGGTGAACTGCAATTTTAATCTTATATGTAAATTTAAAAAAAAAAAACAAAAAAAAAACAAAATATCTATAACATTTTAGCAAAAAAACAACAACACAAATATAAACTTTTTTTAGCTGTAAATGTATTTTTAAATATAAAATGATATGTATTATATTGTGGAGGGGAAAATCACTGTGGTGGATTAAACATAGGCCAGCATGTTTTACAACTTGATAATATGTATATATGTGCAAGGATGATAATGTATATATATTTGCCATGGATTAATCATGCCAGGATTCTTAGATAACATTGACATTGAAAACGGAAACTTTGAATAATTATTACCATACACAAACATCACAAGAGTACTATGTCTTAGCAGGAATAATACCAAAATACCAACAATTTTTATCAAATGCCTTTAAAGGGACTAAGAATCACACTAAATCAACCATTTTATTTAACTATCATTAATACATTTATTTCATGTTTTAAAATTTGAACGGAAAAATTAACATTCTATCATTTTAAATTTAATTTAAGTCAGTTAGAAAATGTATAACTTAATATTCACTTTTTTACATTTGAACCAAAAAGCAAATTTATCAAATTTTACTTCTTATTTGCTACACACAAAGCTACATGAACAAAATGAATACTAATGCTTGATGTATAATGGAAAATGGGGGTAAAAAATTGTAAAAATATATTAGAATAAAAAACAATGCTATCTAATAATCTTTGTGGTAGGGATAGACAAATGTATTCATTTCCTGAAAAAAACTATATCCATGGTGTAACTGTGAACCCTATATATTCCCCGAGATTACGGGCTTCGAAACAAACATGACATAGCGTAAGGCTTTATTTTTTTTCTTACATCGACAGTTATTCACGATCCACATAAGGGGGCGCCAGATACGATTATTTAAGTTGATTTTAACTACTCGCATCACCTTACATCATGTCAAAACGATTTCGAAGTCTAATCCCACCCACTAGCTCAAAACTCCCAGCATGGACCAATAAGGTGTCTCAAGGTTGTTACATGCTTGTTTCTAGAATGACTCCTCCCGGAGAAGACGCATTGTCCCTAATGAAAATCAACAAGGTTTTCTAATAAGTCGATCACGGCATAAAGATTATTTATTGGTTATCACTGACCTATGAGGTTGTTCGCTTACGCCCCGAACACAAGGCTTACAAGTTCATCCCCCCGCTTTATTGCATATAACATAATTCATTGACGTTTACTTTGATTATAGACCCGCCCGTTCTTAAATCTATCTTAATTAAGGTGAAATAAGAAACATCGTGACTTACGGCACGATGGTGACATAATTAATAAAATAACTAAATTGATACGGAAATTAAAATTAACTAAATCTACTTCAAAGATAAATTATCAAAACATAAGTAAACTACGGTTTCGATTGTGTGTGAAAAGATTTGAGATATGCTCGACTTGATTAGATATTGAACAAGTTTATTAAATATGAAAGGAAAACATTATTAATTGATTTATTACAAACATTATTAATTGATTTATTACAAAACATTACTAATTGATTTATTACACACGCGCACATACATTCACGCCCACAGAGAACCATAAGTATTCATAACACAATTTGAATAACGAGAAAGTTCCTTTCTATTTGATAAATATATAATCTTTCCTTAGCTTCACTTAAGTTCAAAGTTCATGTTTACAAAGTTCAGTAACAAAGATAAACTATCATGACGAGGAAAGTCTTAAGATTTATTTGAGTAAATTTATGTTGGTTAATTACGAGATTGCCTTACGAGTTTATTAATTGAGTGAGTGAACAGAATAAAAAAACATATTTACCTAGGATTTGTCTTGGTTGCAACGAAGGTCGATTGGTCTGGACGAGTTTGGGTGTTTCACGGAACATTTCTTTTATTAGGAGCATTCACTTAACGCGACGATGTTATCAGAATTTCATAGCTTCGGAGATATTTCAGTAGCGGAGCGCCGATCAGTCACTGAAGGGTTTATTAGCCCCTCATGACAGTCGACGCTCTTGGTATTAATTTCATGATGATCATTTTAAATATTGAGGAATAACCAAGCTAATTCAGAACAATTCTAATTTTAAATAAAAGCATAAGCATCGGAATAAATGAGCAGGTGGTAATTCAGCGTACTGAGAATTGGAAAATAAAAAAACAATAATGAGAATGTATCAATCGAACTGAATCGAATCGAACTGCATTCAACCAATTTAACCAAATTTTAACAAAATCTTAACCAAATCAAAATTGAATAGGTTTTGACTAGTATTTATAAAGGTTGATCCATATCTTGGGATCCAATCTACCCCCATAGTTCCCTGTTCTTGGAGTTGTCGTTCAGGTCCGCGTTTGAGGTACCTGCTCACTCACTCTTTGTGCTAAAGGCAATATTTATTTTGGGACAACCATTTTGCAATCTCACTCAACCAACCTTATTCCTTCACACCTCGAAGGCGGTGTGTGGGTGTTTTCTAGAACAATACAAGTTATTTTACATTTAGAGTCGAGCTTACTTTTCCTCAAACTTTCTATAAGTTTTATTCTAGTTAAAATTATATTTCTAAAATAAACATTTTTTAATTCCCCGTGGTGATTTTGATTGATAATTATTTTTATTATTTTAGGAGTGCATATTATATTTTATTATTTAGGAGAGCAAATTATTTTTGTTATTATTTTTATTATCTAAAGGCTTTAATCATTTAATTAGACGTTTTACCGTCTGCATTTTATCAATGTGTTTTATAAATGTATTTATGAGAGAAAGAAAACTATTACTAATTACGAAAATAAAGTTACGAGTGTTTTATGTTGCTTGCTGGTGTGTGTGTGTTTATCGATGTATCCTAGATTTAATATTGATGTAACGCTGTCTCGTTACAATGGCATGAAAAAGAAACTGCTTATTTTATTTTTATCCTTATTACAAATGAACTAAAAAAATGTACTTACAAATACAAGTTCTTCCATCAGCATGTAATTTCTGACCAGGACCACATTCACAGGTATATCCACCTTCAGTGTTCCGACAAGAATACTGACACCCTCCATTATGAACTTTGCATTCATCAACATCTAATATAAAATCAAAGTGGTGAATATATATATATATAAACGCATATATTTAATAAATAGATTAATGCATCTTAACTTAGATATAAATAAATGTCAAGAGATGTCAACTCCAATCAATGAATGTGATGTAGTTTTTATTACCAGCTACCATACTACATGAAAAAAATTTGATAAATGGCTCTGCAGTATATATACTTCAGAATAATTTCCTTCATCAGCTGCCTCAATTAAGGTTTTTATAAAATAAATCTCTTATTCTGTCTTGATGAATAGGCTAATTTATAGGAACTGACTGTAGTACTAAATATTCACACTTTGATATCAAATCAACTTCTATTACAGTTTTAAGCCAATAAACACCACATGATCCACTCCTATGCTTTCTTATAACTGTTATTAAAGCAGGCAAAACTCACTATACACACTGCCACTCACTGCAAGCTAGAGTAATCAATGGATGCCAGAAGGCTTGTGCATAAAATCCTCATCTAGTGCCTACTCATCCAATATCCCCAGACTAGTTTTTGGCTTGTGGCATTTGTCAGTGAGGAGCCTTGGATCTGAGAGAACTGCACCTAGATCTTAGGATTTAATGCAACCTATTAGGCAGGATTGATTTTAAGCCAATAAACACCACATGATCACCACTTCCTATGCATGCTTATAACTGTTATTATATAACTATATAAGCTACTGAGCTTGGATTGAAAATATTATAGTGTTTTCAGTTTAAGACTCATAGTTTTGTATTTAAGTAGAGATAAAATGTGGCTGCTGGAGGGTTGCATTAGATCATAAGATCTAGGTGCAGTGCTCTCAGATCCAAGGCTCCTCACTGATGAAAACCACAAGCCAGAAACTAGTCTTGGGATATTGGATGGTTAGACACTAGATGGTGATTTTATGCACAAGCCTTTTGGAATCCATTGATTACTCTAGCTTTCCATGAGTGGCAGTGCGTATAGTGTTTTGCCTGTTTTTTCTATTACAGTATTAATATAAGTTAGGTGTTTGTTATAATGCATGAATTGTTGACAGTAGTTTGTGATCCATATACTGCCAAGCAATTTGTCAAATTTTTCATTTAGCATGATAGTCATAAGTAAAACAAAAAATGTATCATTCAAAATTTTTTTTACACTTCTATATTGCTAATATTATTTTTATAATTTATTCCTTTAATGATCATTCTCAACTATTATCAATCCCTTGTAGGAAGAAAGTTGCTCAAAGGTTGATCCAATTTCTCTAATCTCTAGCCTCTCTTCTCTGTATCACATCACAAAACTTCCTTATTTTATCCATCCATCCTCACATGTGATTTCTTTCTACACTTTTATGATCTCTCGGGATCTAATTTACAAATTTAACAGTCAATCCATAGTGATTTCTGGAAATATGTCTAGCCCAGTTCCACTTCAGTCTCTTAATTGTTGCCATAATGTCAGTAAAACCTGTTTGTTCTCTCAATCATATATTTTGTTTTTAATCTCTTATTATTCCTAACACATCTCTCTCCATCCTTTATTGCCTGTTCAATTGCTTTTTGTCCACCTTACATTGGATCTCTTTCTAGAACTTTTACAATCTCTTGAGCTCCAGTTTAAGGCTTCACTTGTCCATCTATTACTGTTCTTTCTCAAAATATGTCCAGCCCAGTTCCACTTTAGTATCTTAATTGTTTCAATGATGTCAATAATATCTATTTGTTATTTCACTCATGTATCCTGTTTTTAATCTCTTCTTGTTCCTACTAACATATCTCTCTCCATATTTCAATGATTGGTCAGAAGTCTCTATATTGCTCTTCTATTAATGGTCCAAATCTCAGATCCATTCATTTCAAACTTATATACATCCTCAAAATCTTCCAAACCTTTCTCTGCCTTTTTTTTTTTTTTTTGTAAATGTACATGATTTCATTCCATCATGAAGGTCTAGTATACTTAAATTTATGTATATTTTAAACCTCATATTAGTTCTGTTAATTTTATATTTTGTTAAATTTATCTTCATTATCTACAAGCATTGACAGATCAATAAATTTTATCTTTAATTCTAAGCTAGCATTACCAAACAACACACCTTCTACAACTAATCAAAAAAACTTATGCAAGCAGATGACAAACAACATCCTTACCTTTGAAAAAAAAATTGGAAAGGAATATATTCTTCAAAAAAATTATACTTAAAATATTTGCTATATTTAATGATCTCTTAATAAAGGTGGAGAAATTATAGGAAAGAGGACAAAGGTAAGGATGTTGTTTGTCATCTGCTTGTTTTCAAAGTGTTTTCATTAGTCTTTCAAATCCCAATCTTTTTATTGTTCCACCAAACCAGAATTCCAATTCTTCAACAGTAATTATATAGTTATTTTTAAATTAGGATTCTTTTCAGTTTTCCTCAAATATGCTTTTTACATCTTCTTCATAGAAGTCGTTAGTTGCCATGAATACCTAAATAAACACTGAATTACTCGGAACTCCTTTGAGTAAATCCATAAACTGTGGATCTTACAAAAGAACTAATTATAAAATTTGTCTTCTTTTTTTAAAGTCTAAAATGGTAATTACATGATAATACCAAGCATTAATTCCAGAATAACATATTTTTTTACATTTTTTTTTTTTTTACACAATCTTACAATATATCGCAATTTACTTTTAAATCGGAAAACATTTACCAACTTTCCTGGTTTGTTTAGTTCTAACATTCCATGTATTTTTTATTCAAACATTCTTTAAGTCCAAGGGCAGATAAAATTGTATTAATATTGGGTGCTGTTTCAGCACCTTGGGCTATCAAAATATTTGATGTCCCTCTCTCTTCTCACATTACAGTTCAGGCAGTAGCTGATTTTTCCTGAACCCAGTGACATAATTTTGTACAATCATCTATGAATGTTAAATGTATAACTGCTGGGACAATAATACTAATTACCGAATCATTTATGAAATACATTTGAAATAAATTAATACTGGTTAAAATATATTTATATAAACATCATTTTGAATGAACATCATGTGATATTATATCAACTTAAAATAAAATAAAATAATCAAAATAGAATAGGCACAGCCATATATTAGAAAAGTTAAATAATAACTGATTACAGTTATTATGTTTACAGAAGAATTTACTTCAAAATTACATTTATATTTATAGTTACAGTTAAGACCATTACAGTTAGAGATTTATTTTAAAGTTACATTTAGAGATTTTTTTAAAAGGTTTAATAACTTAAGAACTTTATAAGTTTATTAACATTCAGTACATATAGCTATCTTAAGGAATTTATTAAGAATTTTTAAGAGATTTATAGAACTCTGCAGAGAAGAAATATTACCAATCTTCTTCTAGGCTGAGTTGTTCAGCATTTGAACAGGCACTGGCTCTTCTCTGAATATGTTGTCTCCTTGGTGTCCTCTTTAGCAGCTGTTGCTACCGGTCTCCTCCATTCCACAGCAATGATGATGATTTGCAGTGGGTGGAAGGTCAGCATTTTGAAGGAAGATGGCAAAGATGGGACCTTCCTAGCCACTCATATTAATTTTCAAACAGGTGTAATTCCTGGCAGCAACTGCTTAACTTTATGAGAGTTTTTAGTGCTGAAATCTGGGGTTTTTTATAATAAATTTCTGACCCCCCCCCCCATAAAACATATTAACTTGTTTACAACTTTCAAATTTTAATCTTTAAATTCAATATCTTTTAAATTTTACATTAGCATCTTAGTAAAGATAAAAGAAAATCTCTAGCTTGCTTGGATGATTTTTCCTTGTCCAAGATATATTTTAAATTTGTTGTTTTTAAAATCTATGCTTGACCTCCATGCAAATCTAACACAGGTGAGGGTGGCATGATCTCTTTACCAAGAATTATTTAATATTTTAAAACTAAATTATTTTTTTTGTGTAAACATTCCACTATATACATATGTTAGTCACTCCTCGAATTGAAATTATATATGCGAACCTTAAGTGAAATAAGAATAAATTCGTACATTAAATTTATAACAAATTAAAGATTTAAAATATAAATATAAATGCATTGTAATGCTTATTGAATCTATTACATTACAGCTTCACTTGTATATATATATATATAAGTGTTCTAATACATGTATAATGATGTTTATACAAATAAGCGTTTAATCTAACATATAGAATATACCTGAATATACGTATTATACACATATATACATAAATATGTGTAAATATACATGTACTTGGTGAGGTTTAAACTTAGAATAATGACTACTATGGAACATAGTAAGTGAAATGGGATGTGTGCCAATATATATTGTTTCAATGTGTTCTAAAAGATACTGTTGAGAAGAAATTTTAAAGCATGTTTAAGATATACATGAATAAAGAAGATAGTGCTGATAAGTTAACCAATAACACCTTGCTGCTCATTGTATTAATCTTTAATTGAATTTAAAGTATATATCTGAATTTAGAAATGATATAATGATTTTTAGTTTGATAAATTATTGGCAAATTATTAATCCATTTATCTGTAGACAATGTCACCAAATGAGAATTTACAGCATTTGCAAACAGAAATAATTTTAAAAAATAAACAGAAAGAAACATCAATTTCATTCTTTCAACAAACAGTATTATTATCCTAAAGATAAAATCTTTAAAGACAAACTGCTCTGGGACTCTAACTAATAAAAGATTGTTCACAGAAAATTAGTAAACTAGTAATAAAGTTCTATAATTTAGGGAACAGATGTACCCCTTATAAAAGAAAAATCATTACAACTAAAGGTAGCTCTGATTAATTGAGTATATTGTGTGAAAATGGTGGACTTAGGAGGAGTGATCATTAGATTGAATTTACAAATGAAAAAAAAAAAACATGGGTTGAGCACCTAAAGAAGTATAACACTTTCTTTATTAATAGTGAAAACTACATCATATTATAACTTTATTATTGTTTTTATGAAGAGCACATTAATACATATGTTCAATATAGATACTCCGCATATATCAGACTGGAGAGTAAGGTATTTGGTTTGATTACAGTTATGACACTTTCAGCACTCAAATTTCTCATGCATTCCCAACCAATAAACTCATTCAATTACTTTGCATAATTTAGGAAAGTGATAAAGTCTCAGATTGTGGAATGTAAGATCCTGAAATCAATTCCAGTTCTGTACCCCACCACCCAAAGTCCCAAAAAATAAAGCCATCCAATTATTTATTTATTTTAATGAGTACCAAACTCTCCATACAATAATGCCACCAACTGCAAGCCTTTTTAATCAATGGATGCAGGAAGGTTTTTGCAGGCTTCTCACCAATGAAAGCACAAACTAGAAACTAGTCTGGGGTTTGAACCCAAAAACCTTCCCCCCCCTTTAAAATTTTGAATTTATAAAATATGAAGAATGAAATGGTGTCTGTGTGTTTTGTTGTTATTTTATTAAATTAACTTGGATTTATTTTACATCTAAAAATATCCAGCAACTAACTACTGAAAAAGAGTTAGATGAGCTTCCTACCTGATTCATTTTTACCTGGGCACTTCAAAGCAACTGATTTTATAATGAATAAACAACAAATTAATACTTTCTTTAATTTTTTTTTATACTTTTGTAATCTTGTAGCTCAATTTTGACCCACTTCCCAATTTCAGAACTAATTAAAATTTTGCACGCATAAGTATTCCCAATGACAATACATTTTCTTAGAATATACAAACAATTTTAGTATATAAAGAGGAACACTTAAAATTTTTAATTCCATATGAGATCAAATATTCTTTATAGTATCTCTATCTAGCAATAATATTATATCTAAAGTTTCTTCAATCCTTGTTATTACTAAAAAATAGAAATTAAAAAATATTTAAAAAAATTTAAAATTATAGTTTTATTCACAGGGCACTCTTGTCAATCTTAATTATGCTGAATGTTTTTAAATAGGAGAATCCATGTTTTTGTTTTTGATTATATGTGAAAGCTGAAGAAAAATTATTAATTTTTTTAGTGCATTTATCTGAATAAAAGTATTTCTTTTATTTAATTTAAATAAATACTTGAATAATCACTTTTCCAAATACTGTTAGTTGCTTTACTAACCTGTCAAGCAAACATAAAATGACCATTTAATATACTAACAGTGATATTGTAAAGATATTTATGTTTGTATTTGACTTGAGTGCCATCCAAAATAATACAACTTATCAGATTTGTCCTCTCTATAAGATCAGAGCTAGCATATATAAATGATTATTTTGTAAAAGATGAATAAATAATAATAAATAGGTGAAATAATATGTTTAGTGATCTGCTAAGCCAACTTTTGACATGGAGTGTCTGTATCAAAACATAACTAAGAGATAATTGACAGAAAGTGGCAGTGTTTTCAATTATAAAAGGTTGAACTAGGCTGTGTTAGAAGATTTGCATAATTGCATGCATAATATGTGGGTTATTAAACGCCACCTATGTTCCAAGATTTAACACCCAATGTTTGTTGATGGAAACACCACTAGCTTGTATGCTTAGTATATGTGTAGATTAATTATATGCTAAGCCTCATTGATTTTATGTTTTCTATGACTACTTTCTAAGCAAACAATCTTGGCAGAAGCAGGTTAAAAAGTGTGACCAGCATTTTTTTTCATGTTTTACAAGCACTGAGCTATATGATGGATTTCTTTTAGCTCTATTATATAGATGTGTGTTGGGATATCCTGGATTTTAAGTTGGCATGAGTCTCCCTGAAGTATTGGCTAATACAGGAGGGGCAAGTTATGGAATAAACTAGTTAAGCTTTGCCATCACTTAAGCATGTCTTTAAAATTATTGGTGAGTGTGTTGAGAAAAGGAGGGCATTGAAAACTGATATTAAAGTCTTAAGAAAGGATGGAGGTTAATTATATATTTGTTAGACAGTTTGGTAAAAAGGCTGCACTAATACTAACAGCATTAGAAAGTAGTCCTCCCAGTGTTTATGTAATATAAATTGAAAAAATTCTTGTAATGATTAAATATTAAAAATAATATAAGTCTATAATTAGAACATCTTTGAATTATTTATTCAGCTCAAGAATTATATTCTTTATTTTTTTATCATTTCATTGTGGAATTAAAATGGCTTAATTTGAATGTCCTGCATGATTTAGTACATTAGTAAAGTATCAGATTCTGGATTGTAAGATCCTTGGATCAATCCATTTTGGGTACTTTTTGCTCTCTTAAATTTATTACCAATCTCTGAGCATTAATCCTGAATAAATAGGCTAATAAAATAAATAAATATGTCATATAAAAATGGACAATAAAGAATAGATCAATAAAACTGATATTGCACAAAATCTTTGAATTATATAAAATAAACAGAATAACAGCTTCTGTTTTCTTTGATCACAAAAAACTTAAGAGTTTACCTTCAATTTTGATCTTGAAAATGCTAATATTCTTCATAAGGAGAGAAATCATAATAAAAGAAAAATTAGGGTGGCAAATTTTATAAATAAAAATCACATATCTGTAATTAATCAACAATTTGCTAACATTAAAATTCAGCAATCTTGGACTTTGAATTAATAAAATTTAGTTCTGCTATATTTGAAATTAAATATTCTTCAGTTGAAGAAGGTTAAAAAATTAACTGAAGTACTTCTGTGCTTTGTTATAATTTTTGTAGATATATTATCATTGTATTATTTATATTACAATATTTATTCCACAGTGAACACATTATTTTATTTATAAATTTAAAAAACTAAATTAAAATGTATCTATTTACAAATATATATATATTATAATAGTAACTATACAGTTAAATAGGCTGTCCCGTTATAATATATATATATATATATATATATATATGGGCTAGAGACAATCTCTAGTTTAATGAATGATTAGTGATAACCATTAATGTATTTATCTAGAGTGGACGGTATCAGTACTGTGGGTGGAGTAAGTTTGGCACTTACAAATCAAAATGAAACAATTTACTAATAATAAATACTGTCCACATAATAATGATATATATGAGATGATGACTGGGCTAACTGATGAGTGCTAGTCAAGCAGGGAATGCATCTTCGGGGTTATTTGTCTTTTATTGTATCATTATTTAATATGATTTCAAATGAATGTATGATATGCAATTTATTTAATAGGTTTATAGGATATATGAGCACAGACTTTCACATGACCCACCACTCTCCACACTATCTCATAACACTGATACACTTGAACACATATATGTCGAAAAGATAAATAATCACCAATATACATATTTCATGCTAAACCAGCAATCATCAGTTGGTCCAGATTACCATCTCTACACATATATGCTATAAGTGCTCAGATATATATTAAGATAGCCAATCCTCTTCCAATCCCTTGTATATGTATTAAATGGATTATGTCCTGTACATGAGGGGTCAGACTGACCTTAGGTCAACATGGGTGTGACATGAATCTCGGCCTCAGGGTGGCCTTTGAGCATTCCATCATCAGATTTTCAATTGGATGGACGATTGAAGAGTTGGAGTGTGGAGTAGATTGGAGCTTGTCCATTAAAGTATGAGGATTGGTTATCTTAATATATATCTGAGCACTTATAGCATATATGTGTAGAGATGGTAATCTGAACCAACTGATGATTGCTGGTTTAGCATGAAATACGTATATTGGTGATTATTTATCTTTTCGATATATATGTGTTCAAGTGTATCAGTGTTATGAGATAGTGTGGAGAGTGGTGGGTCATGTGAAAGTCTGTGCTCATATACCCTATATATTACATATACAGACACAGGTATATAATAAGCCTGTGTTTCAGTTATTAATACATTTATAAAAAAAAATTTTTTTTTTACTTATTTTCACTAATTTTAAAAGAATGAAATCCAAAAATCTTCAAACCAAAAATTATAAATATTAGAATTTGGGGGAAACTTTTCTACATAGGCAAATAAACACTCAAAAAGGATAATAGTTAACAAATAGAAAATGAAAATAATTTGGATTAAAATAAGAACAGTTGTTCGTTTTGTTCACTAAGTCTTATATTTCCAAAAGTAAACTTGTGACAAGAGTACTTTTTACCTTTTTTAAAAAAAATCTTCATAAATCAACAGGTGGGTTAATATTTAATTATGCACTATAGAAAAATAGAACATCTGGAAATTCTATAAAATTTTGCAATGCTATAAGTCTGTGCATAATTTAAATCGTATTTCAATCAATACAACTGAACAAAAATGTATAATTTATAAATAAAACTGAAAAGACTTTTCATTTATATTTAGCTATCAGTAAACGATTATAATATGTATTGCTTTCAATAATCAATAAAACATTTTCTTCTTACATTTGTCTCTTTGCATCAAAATTAAACACAATAAAGGGTAAATTGAACAGTTTTTAATGTTAAAAAAATGTAATTAATTACGTTCTAATATTTGAGAATATGAAATAGCTTATTAAGTATGTACACGTATACATATACTGATTGATAAAAACGGCTTAAATAGCTCACTATAGATCAGAAGTCATCCATTATCTTATATATGGTGAAACTGTAAAAAAAAAAAAAAAACCCACGTTATCGCCCATTGGTGAGGATTTTTATAATTTTTATCCCAGTTTTACTTTCTAACTGTCAATAGTTATGGGCCAACTATCTAAAATTTGCATAAATCCAGAGTTTTGTATACAGTAAATGAAAGGATTAATTTCAAGCCACATAAATATTATATATATGGTCATTTATTTGCTACGAAAAAAAGATGAAATTGTAACACAATGAGAAAGATGAGATATGTTGCACAGCTTAACTTACTATAGCTGTCATGTCAACCTACAGGGCTATTAAACAGAACCCAGCATGTTTATAAAAATGATAGTATAGGTAGTACAAACAAAGTATTCACAAGAAAATCTCACAATGACTGATTTCATGAAGTAAAAGCCTTTATAAAATGCTTCAGTATATATCATCTATTGAAAGAAAATTGTTTTAAGTAAAGTTTCATCATTCTAAAATGCATTCACAACATTAAATAAACAAAATCACAATTTGAGAAGTGAGAGGACTGAAAAACAATGGAATTTCCAGAAAATAAAATATAAATAGCTCACTTCTGGATAAAGACTTTCTAATAATCTTTCATAGGGTGGGGGCAGTATTTCCAATGATTTGGTGGATAATAATTTGAACACGTTTACAGTTCTGCTATGCACTCTAGTTAATTAATACCTAGTCTTCCATTAACTGACCACTATTAATGCTTAATCAGCTTTATTACAAGTTATCTATCTGGAAAAAACCCTACAAAGTTTGTTAACAAAATTTTTACTTGACTCTATTTTATACTCATATCACAGATATTATGGGCAGATGCACAACTACCATACCCAAGGTTCTTCACAATAATAATGGTAATTCTATGTTTAATATTCAAATATCTGCATATCTTGCAATATTGAGATCACATTTTAGAACAAATCTCAAAGCCAAATTATTACATTTCTATAGATGGAAAATAAAATAATAATCATGAACTTCTTTATTACTTAATCATAGTGCTTGGTTTTCCAACATTATGTTACAATGTAAAACAATCTGTTTATAACAAACATAGACATTTAAGAAATTAACATACCTTATATTAAATTAGACAAATGGATAAAAAGTAGTATATATATATATATATATATATACAAAGTTTGGTTTAACTTTAATTACTGAATGAAAAGTAAAAACTAAAGTATAAGAAAAGAAAGAGAAAATGGTTGAAAGATAAATTGGTGCAGATAAATAGTAAATATCCTAATTATGAGTAAAGAGAAGGCATCACAAGATTTAGGTGTTTTAAAGCTTTGGCCCTCATGATGAGTTAAGATTGTTTGCAAAATCCTTGCATAGTGAGAGACAGTGAACCAAATTTCTGCATTGGTGGATAGTAGCAATATTAAAAATCCGAGCTAAGAGAACACTCATAAATAGCAAAAAAAGAAACAAACAAACTTAAAAGTACTATATGTATTTTTTTTTTAAAAAAAAATGTCATAAAATATGGCTGAGAATTAAAAAAAAAATCTGAAACCATAGACTTCAAATATTTGCGATTCCAAGAATAGTTCTTTTAGTCCATTATTGTAAACCAAACTCTGCTAAAAATATAAATGAACATTACTTCTATAACCTATAGTTTTATTTATATATAAATATTTTCTGCGTTGACTTTTAAAATTAATCTTGTGTTAAGATTTGTAGAGGTCCCTATTGTCGCATCTAGGCACATAACCTTAATATATATTATTTATTAATAAGAGTATAAAACTTTAAAATGCATTGAAGACATTGCTTTTTAATTATTTTATTTAAAATGCAAGTCAGCCTTCTATTAGAAACTTCACTAATCTTTTTTGAAATAAATAAAAAAAAATTTTTTTCAGCCATAAACTACGAAACTTTTTTTTTCTTTAATACTTCTCCCTCTTTTTTTTACTGAGCAGTAGGATGTAATCTTTTTTAAAAGAACAATTATAAAACTAATGAATTAAACCACTAAACATCGCATGATCTCTATTCCCTTTGCTTATACAAGCTGTTTACACAATGGCTAAACTCTCCATGTAGTAGCTCCACTCACTGTAAACCAGAGTAACCAATGGATGCAAGAAGGTTTGTGCATAAAATCTTTATCTAATGCCTACTCATCCATTATCCCCATTCTAGTTCCTAGCTTGTGGCTTTCATCACAAACCTTCTTGCATCCACTGATTACGCTGGCTTGCACTGAGTGGCACTACTGTGTGGAGAGTTTAGCCTCTCTGTAAACTAATAATTTAATAAAGTTATTGATTAATTAAAAGAAACAAGCAATTCAATCTAATTGTTCATATTAATTTGCAATTATTTATTAACTATTTGATTACAGAAAGAGTTTAATGTTAAATGAAAAAAGTCTCTTTGATTCCTCTTGAACACCTTAAAGATACCAAGCAGGACACATTCCTAATGTCTATTCTAGAATTTTTGTCATTCCAGCTATTATTATTGTCATTTTTAATACAGTAAAAGATTATAGGTGGCCTGTTTACTAATATCCATCAGATAGTAGTAAGTGTTTAACGACTTTTTACCTTTGAGTTTATGCAAAAAAAAAAAAAATAATAATGGTTTTTTTCAAAATCAGTTCCATCGTACTGAAGGCAGAATGAATGTATGTGTGATCATTTTATACTCATAATATACCAAAATAAACCTTATTTTCATGAGGCTGTAAAATTACCAACTAAGGTAGCACTTAGTGGCCAAAGACAGTGGCTGCTAAGAATTCTCTGGATGTGAACTCAGGTGGCCAATCTATAACAATCTTTTATTTACAATTCTGATCTTTATTGTATTGCACAATTTATCTAATATTAATATCAAACACTTTTCTTTACTCAATTTTTTACAATGCATTATACAAACAGTTTCAGTTGCCCCAGCAACATTCTTCAAATCTTTTACTTCTAATCTAACCCAACTGTCAACTAAAGATTACTGAAGCAAGCAGAATCTTTTGTATAATGCACTGTAAAAAAGTGAATAAAGCAAAGAGATTGATATCAATATTGCAATCTATTATTTAAGTATTTACAACTGCAGATCACTTCCAAGTGAAGCAGATTGCATGAATTGGAAAAAGAACTGTCTCATATTACATAGAAAGTGTTGGACTTTATGAAGTTAAATTAAGAATAAAGAGACCACTGACATAAAAAATGGATATATATTTTACTACAAAGACATCATAAATAAAAAGTGAAAGAACAATATTATGAATCTTAATCATATGTCAGATAAAGTGGCAACATTAATTACTGAAATTAATGGAAGATAACAAATATATCGGCCAACAAGTTTTCATTGTAATGAAAAGGTATATGACTTTTATATAAATTTACAAATGCTTTCGATCAGATCAAACATTTTATAACTAGTATAGGATACTTTAAAGCTAAAATTGGTAAATGATGGAAAAATTTAAAGTGATGTAGATGAATTTTGTTATAGAGTCAAAAATGAGTGAGGATAGAGACTTGTGAAGTTCACAGAAAAAGAAAAACATTATGATTTTTTTTTTTTTAAAAAAAAATGCCTTGAGATATGCAATTCTGGCTAACAGATTCAAAACTGTAATGTTCTAGATTCAGCATAATGTAAGATATGTGTTAATAGTAAACTAGAAAAAGAACAACTATTATGAAGGATAGTATTAACAGTTGACATTTAATCCTTTAAAGATATTCCAATGAATATAAATTGGAACTTGCAAATTATTTTAAAACATTAGCAGATTTTGAGATGTTTCAGACTTGAAATATCACTTTGAGTTTTCTTGAAGACAGAATGAATGTGCATATGATCTTTCTTTCTTATAGATATTTACAATCATAACAGACCAAATTAAATGATGGTCCTTTTTTTCATGAGGTTGTAAAATCAACAGCCAAGACAACAGTTGATGGCTGAAGGCAGAGAATATTAAGAATTCGCAGATTGTGAATCCAGAGTGCCATTCTATGGCAAGCTTTTATTTTGGTACCTATAATTACTGCTCACTTTCAGGTGAAGGAATATTGCATAAATTGGAAAAATGACTGTCTAATATTATATGAACATTTTGTGAATGGGGGGAGGGAAATGAATAAACCACTCATTTAAAAAGTTGCCATATATTTTATTACAAAGGCACAAATATTGGAACACAATTGAGATGTAATTTATAATAACTAAAAAGTGGAATAACAACATTGTTAAGACTGATGACATATCAGACAGAGTGGAAATATTAGTTATTCAAATTAATGAAAGATAGGAACTTGGATAATTCAGGTTTATTCTCCAATAAGTTCTCTTTGTGATGAAAAAATAAAGAATTTTTATCTGAATATGCAAAATGTTTTTGATCAGACTAAACAACATTTAAAAATTATTATAAAATTTTAATGCTAGAATTGGTAATGATTGAAGAACAAAAGTGCAGTATATAAATTTGTTTAGAACATTCAAAAATGAGAGAGAATATAGACTTGTGAAACTCACAGAAAAAGAAAACCATTATATATTTTTTTTTCTTGAAGAAAAATGCTAAACAGAAATAGACCTGAATATATGCAAATGAAAGAGCAGCAGAATTTGATTATCTTTTGAATAATGTATTTCAAGAAAGGAATATTCTTATTAGATTCAATACAGAAAGTGATGTCAATTAATGAGATGTAATATAGTATAATGTAAAACTAGAAAAAGGAAAACAATTAAGAAAAATAGTATCCACTATTGATATTCCTGATCTTCAGAAACATTCTAATGAATTTAAAATATTAACAGATTTGAAAGATGGTTCAGACTTGACTGAAATCAATAAGATGATTGATATTTTATTGGGAACTGCCAGAAAGATAGCTGCTACAACCCTCCCCCTCCAGCAATTAATAAGTAAATTTTCTAGTAAAACATGACAATTCATTAAAAAATAAAAAAAATCTATAGAAATTTTTAAATAGTATCTATTAAGAAAAATTGAATATCAGAAATTCAAGGAAATAATATAAAAAAGTTAATAAGGATATAAAATATATTTAACGTTATTTAAATTTTTCAATTACATTAAACTGTTAATAATAGCACACAGGTTAGTATATGCACTACATTTTGAGAGGTTTTTTTCTTTCTTCTTTGAGTGTTTCTGTCCTGACAGTTGTAGCATAGAAATCGAACTTGGACCCTTAGATTCTTGAGTATTGAATGTTATTTTAACCAATTGATTGATATTAGATGATATAAAAAATATAATTGTAAATTAGCAAAGAAAGCTATACAAAATAAAAAATGTCAAAAAGGTACAACAACAGCTTAAGATTGGAAAAAAATTTAATAAAAAGAAAAGGTGAAACAGTTATTAAAAAGAGAGATGGCATGAAAAAATGTGTGGAAGGGTTCTATAAAGAAATATGTACATTTACTACATATTCCGAATTGTGTAGTATTGAAGAAATGAGATATGCAATTGTAATTGATATTTTTTTTCTAAAAAAAAAAGCAGGTGAGGAAATAGAAAAGTTGATGGCAGGGTTATATACCATATGTTTAAATTTTAAAGGAGTATCAGTTGATTGGAAAAATGTAGTAGTAATGTTGATGACTAAGAACAGTGATAAGGAAGATATTAGTAATTACTGATCTATTAGCCTTCTATCAGGTCTATACAAATCAAGATAATTACAACTACCAGAGAACTTTGGATTCTAATCAACCAAAAAAATAGGTTGATTTAAAAGTGTTTTTAGACAGTTGATTATATTCAAATATTAACTGATGAATATGAATTGCCAGCATGCTTTGGATTTGTAGATTATAAAAGAACATTTAACTCTATAAGACATTTCCATATATGATTACAACAGCAAACTATTAAAATCTAGAACAAGAGTTCCCAAAGTGGTTGATTTCGATCCTCTGGGTCAATTTGAACTTTCTAGGGGTCGATAGTTTCAATAAAAGAATTTGGGGGTCAATGACAGCAAAAATAGACCCCATTACTACTGGTATTTGTTTGTTACTTCAAAATATATATGATTCCAATAGGTATCTAATTAAGAAGTAAAGTAATTTAAAAAAAACACTTTTTTGATAAAAACACATTACATACCAAATTTCCAAACAAAAAGATAAAATGTGTCATTACAAGAATTGCACATAAGAATGCATGGAAATATATATAGCACAAACATGTATGTGCATTGTCTTATTGAATGTATCAAAGCAAATGCAGTCATGAAAAACTGTTGCATGTCTGCACTTGCTCACAGTGGGACAAGACAATATTCAATATTAGCAGAATCTATCAGTCCTGTATGGTCATGCTTTCATAAAACACTATAAATTGGTTCGTTTGATGTGGCATGTACTTATTTGTGCTTTGAACTTTGAATATAATTATTTATTGAGGAACAGTACTACGAAAAAAAAATCAAGTTTGAACAAAAATCTTCTGTTTCAAATAAATTCATACTTTATTATTTTTTTATCACAGGGACTGTCAAAATTGTTTGTTAATAAAAGTTTTTATTTCTTGCAATATTAATTTGAGTGAGCAAAGTAAATGACTAAAGGGTCAATGGTTTTAAAAGTTTTTGGTAAAGCGATCTGCGGCAGAAAAAAGTTTGCAAACACTTGATCTAGATATAGTCATATTCTGAAGAATATTTATCCAAATGCAACAGCAGTCATTAGATTTCATGTTATACTATGAAGATTAATATTGACAAATGAATATGTCAGGATGATTTTATATTTTTAATCTTTCTATAGCAATTTTATAGGATGTAGTTTGTGGAATAAAATGGCAAACAAAGGCAATAGAAAAAAATGGAGATTATTTACATCATCTAGATTTTTCAAAATGATGTGGTTGTTTTTGAAAATAATGCTTCAGAGCTTTAGAAAATATTGTAAGACTTATCAGATGAAAGTAAAAAAGAAGGACTAAAGTTAGATGCTAAAACAATAAAGCAGTGTTCAATAAATTTATCAGAAAAAAGATATTTAGAAGAAGTTAACAACTACAAATATCTCGATTGAATTATTAACTTAACGGGGATAAAAACATAATGTATAAAATTAATCATGATGGAGTGATTTTGGTATAAATAACTTAGTATTAAAAAAGAATATGATTATGTGTTTGAAAAGAAATGTTTTACCAGTTTTAATTTATGAATCTGAAACTTGGACACTTAACAGGAGAACTATACAAACTTTAAATCATTTACTTAAGTATAGAAAGATGTATGTTAGATGTAACAAGAAAGATTGAAAACAAAATAGATGAATGAAAAAAGAAACAAGTTTTAGTCACATCACTAAAAGAAAACTGAAATAGAGCTGGATTTGACATATTACTAGAAGAGATGATAATAGATTAATAATTAAGGTTTGTAGACATTGATCAAAGAGATGGCAGTAGATTGACAAAGTTTTAAATTGTATCCCAAAAGATTCTAAATGACCTAGAAAGAGACTGTGTATGAGATTGCTGGATGAACTAAAAAATTTTGATGATGTAATGTAAAGAATAGAAATTAAAAAATCAGATTCTAAAGACATGAGATTCTAAAAAACCTAGAAAGAGACCATGTATGAGATAGCTGGAATAGAGGTTAAAAATCAGATTCTAAAGACATGGAGATTCTAAAAGATCTAGAAATGATGTATGAGATAGCTGGATGAACTAAAAAAGTTTGATATTTTAATGTAGAGAATAGAGGTTAAAAATCAGAAAAAATGGATTAAATTGGGAGAGACCTTCATTCAGAAATAGACTGATAATGGTTAAAAATCATGTTGATGACTGAATGTTTTTTTAAATTTTATTTGTAATTGTGTGTATAAATTAATTTATTTATTTTGATTAAGTATAAAATGTTGTTTTAATAATAGAAATGTTGAAATAATAGGTATTAGAATTAATCATATTCTATCTATATTGCTAATATAAAGGTTGTGATAATTTGTTACACAAATTCATGTATTTATGGAATGTTCAGGGAAGGACATTTTTGATTCTAAGAGGAAAAAATCGAGTTGATTTAAAATGTCAATTCCTCTATACATTTTATATATTTTTTTATTTTACTTTTAAACCCTTATTACTGAAGATGAACATGAAAGAACAGGTTTATGTACTAACATGCAAGAAAAACAATAAAGAGCCATAAAGTAAAATAAAAAAGCCATGAGAAAGCATCCAGTTGTAAATATTCTTTAGAGAAGAGAAAAAATCTTATGCACATAAAATGAATTATGCTCCTGAATGATTTTTTAAAAAATCATATGTAATATTTGAATGAATGAGAAATTTTAAAAAAATGTCATTGAATTGAACTGATTACATACTCATCATTAATAGTCAATAGTGGACAAATAAAATCATTCTAGCTTTTGAAAAGAAAAACAAAGACAGAAAGACAAACAATAAAAAGTTAGCTTTGAGATTTATGATGACATATAAACCAATTCATGAAACACAACTACATTGTTATCTATCACTTGCTAGACCTTTAGTTTATTTCCTTAATGTTTTGAGAGTCATTTAACAGCAGCTGTTCTATGAATTCTGTTCTTATCAAATGATGACATAATATTGAATCCCTTTAAAAGATCATATAACATAAGCAGGGTCTATATTTTCCACAAAAATACTCAGCTTCATCATAATTAGAAAGGTGAAGAACTGAATTGCTGGAACAACATTCCTGAAGCAAAAACAAATCAGGTATGTAATTTAATACATTTGTAAAATTGTTTATATGGGACAATTACTTTGGGGGGGGAGGCAATTACTTTTAAATAAATAATGTCCAATTTGCAATATGACCAGAATAATCTGTATTTTAAACAATGGACCATGTTTGATAAATAAATATCAGTACAATGTGCAGGTAGATATAATTTCCCAATTTATAGTGAAGATTCTATCAGATTTTTAAATTAAACTTAAAGATATAAAATAAACTTATAAATGCTACATGCCTTTATAAATGTTAAAATAATACATTTATCAGTTATCTATTATTATTAACTACTATCACTCTATTATAGGATGAAGACCACGATGAATTTAGCCCATGATTTCTGATCCATAGCTTTTTTTCTTTATATCATTCCAGAAAACATTCTTATCTTAGTCACCCATCTCACATACAGTCTCTTTTGGACTTTCCTTAATAGTTATTGAAATATAATTTGAGCTTACTTTAGCCTATTTGTTGCCATCTTGATTAGCAATGTAACCAGCCTTTTACATTTTCCAGCAATATGTGATACTTATTTAATCTTTTAACCATTCATTTATTTAGTTCTATGTTATTAATTCTTGCATACATGTATTCATATTTTTCAAAATGATCTGCAATCTATATTTGACTTCTCTTAAATAGCCAAAATTCAGATCCATATCTGGTAGAACACATTTATTAAAATACTTTTTTTTTTTACACAAATAGGTATATATTTTAATTAAATTCTAAGTGCTAGGAATGCTAAATAAGAAAAGCTCAGTGAAGACATATCTTAAAACTTGAGCTAAGTGTTGTCAATTTCTTTGTTATGATATCATATTCATAGCAATGAGTGGGTGATGGGTATAAATAAGATATAAATTTGTGTAAATGAATCCAAATAAATCAGATAGCCCACTTTTTAGAAAGAGGGAAGCATAATTCCTTTTTATTTAAGGAGTGTGCATTATTGGTGATGCACCATGCCTCTTTTATTTTGCATACAGCACAACACTGGCCGATGATGGTTCAAATGTATAGCCAAATAGCATGGTACAACACCAATAACCAAAACTCCATAAATAAAAAGAAATCCTGCTTCCACATCTCTAAAAAGTGGGCAAATTCATTTAGATACATTTACATCCTATTTACCATCCCTCCTATCCATCATTCATTGCTACAAATACGATTTCATAAGCAGTATATTGAAAACACTCAGCTTAAGTTTTAATATTAGTTTGCACTGAAACTTTTCTTATTTAGCATTCCTAGTGCTTAGAATTTAATTAAAATTCATTTTAAGAAAAGTTTATCAATTTATATAAATATATATTTTATAAATATTATACATATATCTAAATGGCTTTATTACTCAAGAGTTCACAATAAATTTGCATACTGGTAGTGCCAGTATTTGAATCAATCCTCAGACCCCATATTCCAGTGTCTGACGTTCTATCATTTACCACTGAGATGCAATTCATTCAGGTTTCGTTTTACGATATTATAATCCATTATATTTAGTATTACGTGTTAACCCTTAAATTTGACACCATTTATTTATACTGATGAATACTAAACAATTAATGAAGACGTGTGAAAGATTGTGACCATGGGCATCTGAAGAGTGCTGATTCAGTATGAAATGGCAAAATCTTGGGATTATATATCTTTATCAGGTGTCTTTATTCTTATTTTTCGAAAGTATGGTAAAATGGACATTTTAAAAATATGTACATAATATATTGGCACAATGTATTATACTTAACTTAGAATAAATTACAATTAAACTTCTTTCTACTTTTTTGAAAACGAACTGAGTATTATATATATGTTTGTTTGTTTTTTCGCAATTTCACAGTTACATTATTAATATTTTCTCCAGACCACCAAAAATATATTATCATATCTCTGTAATAAAATTAGTAATAATAATAATACAGATTGTGGTTATTTAAACTATGTTTAATGAGTTATATACATATATAATCATAAATTGTAGCAGCTAACATGTGTTACAATCATCAATTAAAAACAATCCCGACTAGACCTGGTTGAGCTGGAAGTCGTTAAGCTCAAGTATAAACATACAAATGATTTTTTGTAATGAACTTTTCTGTTTGATAGTGGGAGTATAAATCTGATAAAGATTCCAGAAAGAAAGATAATAATAAAAAATTATAACAATTTAAAAATGTAAATAATCACGATGAAGTTTAATGAGCGTCATTAAACTGGGAAGCTGGGTTTTTTTCTTTAGAAACAAATATTTTGAGATACTGAAAAGTCTTTTTTGTGTGTGTGTTCATAAATAAAATTCCCAGATGGTGTAATCCAGCTTTAGAGTGTCAGACTTTGGGATCGAATCCAGTTTTAGCACTTCTGGTGCTCGAACTTATGAAATAAAGCCATTCAATTATTTATTTATAATAATACCCTCGGTGATTTAATGTAGCGGGAGAGTGTTAGTCTCTGGAGCATAAAGTCCTCGCATTGACTGAAGATAAATGACAGTCCTAACCGTTAATTAGGCTCTATATCATCTTGAGTCAATGTAAACAGTAAGCAAAAGAACAGACAAAAAAAGAGTACATCAAAACATGACTTATCCTATCCTGTAAGATAATAGATGTTCTTTTAATTTTGACAATGCTTATTGGTTATTAATTTAATCCTTATGCTTGAAGGCTGTTTACTATCTCAGCCAATTACGGACTTTGACTCCCAAGTCATCTCAGTTTAAAGTAATCAACAACAACAACAAAAAACAAATTTATTATATAAGATTATAATATAAATAAAAGTCAGGAAGGTACTCAAAATTATTGGCACAACTTGTAGAAATATTTACAAATTATAATCGTACAAAGGTCATTAAAAAAAAAAACAGCATCGGACCAGACATAAACAGCACAAATACAAATATGATCACATAAAAATATATTATTTTAAAAACGGATATTAATTTAGTCATATAAAAAATAAATGTTTATTTAAATCAGAAGTAAGTTATTATTATCATATGAATAAATTTTAGTAGTCATTCACCATTCTCACACGATTTAGGGACTGATTTCTTTGGTCGTATGTTTAAGATTACACCCCTCCACAATGTGTTAAGAGCAGATAAAAACCAGTCTCTACCTTGCGTGAGAATGTGTAGTGAAAATTGCATTACAGAAATATTATTCATTAAGTGTATAATCTCAAATCTAATAAATGATTAATAAAAATTATTTGTATATTTCCATCAAGTGGTTTGTGTCAATGTTGTGAGAGCAGTAGGTTTGACACTTGTCAATTAAATTGTGGTAATTGGATGTCTCTATGTACTCAACAATGATAAAAATATGTGTAAGAGATTGTGATCTGGGCCAACTGATCAATGCTGGTTCAGCACAACATATGCATCTTGGGGATTATATATTTTTTCAAATGTTTAAGATTATACACCTCCACAAGGTGTTTCAGTCCCTACTTTTGTGTAGGAGTGGTGTAGTGAAAATTATACTAAAAACACTATTCATTAGATGGATAATCTCAAATCGATTGAATGACTAAAAAAAATTATTTATATATTTCAATCAAGTGATTTATGTCAAAGTTGTGAGGGCAGTAAGTTTGACACATCAATTAAACTTTGATAATTGGTTATATATATATAGTCAACAATGATAAAGAAACATGTAAGAGATTAATGATTCAGGTGAAAAGGTGATGATTTTTCCCCCCAAGGTAATTGTGGTATCATTTCTGAGTCAATATGTATGCTATGTAAAAACAAAATTTAGCTCTTCACCACAAAAGTTTTAAAGCACTAGTGCGATGATTGAGAATTACATGAAATATGATAGTGTGTTACCTAGCTTAATAGATTGTCTTCAATGCTCTCTCTACCACCATAAAATCTTACAAACCATTTGAAAACTTTCTGGAAACTCATGGCTTGATTATCATACACAGCATGAATCATTTCAAATATTTCAGTAGTACCTTTATCCAATTTAAAACAAAATCCATGTTGACCCATGACAGATTAAGATGTGAAACATACTATCATGTTTTATGTCATTATTCAGGAACCAGTCACATTAGAAGTACCTTAAAATTTTTGTGACAAATAGCTAAAATTTATCACTATGTAAGACATGTAAATCCATGATTCAGAGATAGTGCTGCAGAAAGCATGGAGAGAAAACCAATTCCCAATCAGCCACCTTTTCACTCTCTATTTTTAGGCAAGTATGCCATTTTTTTTATGATTGATTAAGCATGGATTTCATGGACGATGCAGACAAACACTACCACTCTATAGAAATACAATACTTATTACTTTCACTGGACATATAGAAAATCACTGGAGAGCTATATAATTAGGTAAGATCTTAAAAAAACATTAAGAAAAAAAGTTTGCTGCAGAAGAGATTAGGATAAAGCTATTGCAAGACAAATCTACTTTTTTTTACTCTTCCATTTTTCGTGAGATAGAAAAGATGTTTTTATTTATAAATGGATGCTAATAGTAATGAGATCATCATCATCACATTAGATTTTATTATTGCATCCAATCTAATTTCATAAAAAAATATTATAGCATGGTGTGTTATAAACAAATAAAAACAGTTACATATATAAAGTATAAAGAAATTTTGTTCAAATAAAGCTTTTTGCAGTAAATTGCTTTTCTTCTGATACATACACTCAAGTCTGTAATAAGATTTTTTTATGAAATAAAAAAACTAGACATATACCTTTCTCCATTTATTGCTAACAACAAGGAGTTGAATGGCTTCCAAAACGCAACCAAATCTTGCTTGCCCCATTGATAAAATAAATTTCATATAAATTCATACTGGTTGAAATAACTTCACTTTAACATAATGTAACAGATTTGTTTTTTTTATCTCTGCTGTCAATTGGAATATGGGATATTTGACTGCTTTCTCACTCTTACAATACAGCTCGTGTGTAGACATATATATATATATATATATATATATATATATCACTAAATGGAGTTTACCAATAGCTCTAATCAAGCTTTATTTTATAAGTGCCAAAAGAGAAAAAATTCAAAATCTCTATCAGAAAGTCCCTATCTCCAGACTGATTGGTTTCAAGCTTATGGCTCAACCTCAGTGGAGGGACTCTAGAAACTAGATCTAAAATACTAACTCAAAAGTCAGCACTTACAAAACATATTACTATCAATTTGAAAGCCTGAACTTTTCAGACACGTAAATGTCTTCAAAACCAGCCTTGCAAACCAGATAGCTATATGGGTCTGAATTCAGCTCAGTTTCACATATAGTAATAGCCTCTGCAATATAGCATCACAAAAGCCTTCAAAGATACACTTATAATAATTAATAAAACAAATCATAATGTCGTAACTTGCTTTTAAGCTTGCATTTAATGATCACTAGATGGAGCTTACCAATAGCTCTAATCAAGCTTTATTTTATATGTGCCAAAAAAGAAAGAATTCAAAATCTCTATCGGAAAGTCCCTATCTCTAGACTGATTGTTTTTGAGCTTATGGCTCACCTCAGTGGAGTGCTGGAACTCTAGAAACTAGATCTAAAATATTGATTCAAAAGTCAGCACTTATAAAACATGTTACTATTGAAGCAGTCAAATCTGTTGCACATATTTTGCTTCACTGTCTAGTAATGTTTGGAACTTACAAACAGGGGTTCGAACTCAGTTGTGTAATAATAAATCACTAGGGAGTGCAGGTATACAGATGCACATGGTTGTTTACCTTTTGTAGTTAAGCCTTATTCTCATTTAATAATATCAATTTAATTATAAAATATAGATATTTCCATCACGGTAAATAATCATGTGTGTGTGTGTAACAGATAAACATTATAATAATGTTATTAAATGCGTTCAGATTACATAGATATTTTTATTCATGTGTCATTTAATTTGAGAGGGGGTTCAAGAGAGTAATGGAAAATTAGCAAACAAAAGATGTGCCTTAATTTAATTAAAACAAAAAAAAAAGACTTTTGTTGGCATAGATTTAATTTGAGAAATTCATGTTATTTAACCTGCGAGTCTATTTTCAGCTCAAAATAGACTAAAATGATGCTCTCTCGAACTTAGATCTCATTCATATTTAAAAAATAGAGGTATCACAGTTGACCATTAACGGACATCTGGGGATTACCAGAGGCAGTCGAAATGGGTATAAATACAGCCAAACTTTCTAGCTAAAGGACTCTGCATTTGATTTTAAAAAGGTGTTGTAGAATGAATGTATGTCACTCAAAATTTAAACATGAATAGTGAGTAGAAAGAAAATTTGTTTCCCTGGTCTTTCCAAGATCAGATCCATGCTAATGTTAGCTTAAGCCATTGCCATGTGAATGCTGTCAAAATGAACTCTCACATACACTAGGAAAGGATGTTAGCCACTATTTTCCCAAAATTATGCCAAATTGACTAAATTTCTTCAAAATGAACTCGACATGTGTGTATACGGCCATCAAATCGTCAAACAGAAAGGTAATTCCCTGCCGCCATATGAACTCTAAAACCTTCATCTAAATATTTTTTTTTATATTCTATAACGATCGAAATGAAAGTGAAGATCGAATCTAACTGCAAAACGATATCTGCAACTACCAGGGCGCTATCAAGGCATTTGAACCTAGAACAATTTATAAAGTAGGCAGATATGCGCTGTTAAGATTCCACTTTATTTAAATATTCCGATCGTTACCCCCAAGTCACTAGCTCAGCGGAGACGCAGAGATAAAAATCTATAAATTTTATATCTTAAATATAAAAGAATAAATGCCACTGCCAGAAATTAACACATAAAAATATTTATTTACACACATATAAAATAATATTTAAATTTTGAGGAATAAATTTAACGTTTATATTTTTATATTGATCTTTAATTCTAAATTTAAGTAGATTGCAAATAATGAGTTTACTATTTATTTAGCTAGTCAAGTATGAATAGACTACATAGATCTGCATTTGAAAAGAAAATATTCTTCCCTGATTTAACCTTAGGCCACAAATTTCGCAACCAAACTGGCGCCAATCCATCTGATATATTCATGTATTCAATGTAGCATGATACGACAACACAAAATACTATACTGTCAGGAAAGTACATCTGAACAATAAGTAGAAATAGAGAAGACATTGACTCTCCACCAACAGGAATGTGACATCTGTTGGCAAGTAGAACAATAAACAAAAAAAACTCCATAGGAATGGACTGCGGTCTTCTGCCGACTTACAAACCCATCCATAGGCAAAAAGAGGGTGTGTGGCGTATATCTATAATCCTGCCTGTAGCGGACCTCATACTACATCTACTAATTACACAAATATATCCAATCCATTGAACCAATTCAACTACGAAATGAATAACCTAAGATTACCCTCCCTTAATATAACTTTACAAAACTATATAGCCATTCACGCCCGACTTAAATTTAACATTTAAATACGTTCGCACAAATGCATTTTATAAAATTTGTTCCAAAATGTTGAGTACAGATCAGCCGCACAGATTCCACGGTCAAAAACATTCCAAATCAAACACAACCGATCAAAATACAAAATCATCGATAAACGTCACTTGCATAGGGAATATACAAATCCCATTAGCATTCATCGTAAGATGCTTGCAGTGATATCGTTGACATATATTCTAATCGAATGTGAAAACCACAACATTATCAACTGCTAATGAATCTATGCAACATCTATACCCAACCTTAAATTCCCTCATTTAAAATTTAAACAATTTATACAATAAGAAAAAAAAATGGAAATGATTTTTATCAATCGGAAACATATAAAATTAAACATTATTAATTTGATTTTAAACTTAAAAGTCAGATAGAAGTTCATAAACTTGAACGAAAGTTCTTAGTTATTTTTAAATTTAGAGTTCATGTCAATATAGCTTACAGTAGAAGAGTCCAGGTTCCCGTTGGCAATTCCCACGGCATCTCCATTGGAAGAAAATGTTCTGGAGGTAGCATTAGCTGGTTCCATTCTGGTATCACAGTCTTTTCATTTTATTTTTTTTTAAAACAAACAAAAAAAAATGAGAGAGAACGGCAAGTGCATCTTACCGTTGTCATCAAATCAAGTTGGAAAAACTGACTGGAACTCAATATTTTTTCTTTTTATAGTCCTCCTATGGATTCCATGAACAAAAATGTCACTGTTCTGTTTTTTCGTTATGGTCCGGGCCTTTATTTGCTTCCATTGGTCAAGCTAAAATCTCTTTCTTCTCTTATCTAACTTTTCATCTGACTTTTTAATTAAACAGCTTTTAGATAATTAATAAACAACCATTTCCATTTACAGATTACAGGAATTAATTAATACCTGTTTTTATTTTAACTTACGTTATTTTTTTATTAAAATATTTTTATATTTCAATCTTGTATTTTTTTATTTAAAAAAATACGTTCAAATACTTTTTTTTTTTGTTTATGAAAAAAATATTTTTAAAGTTTAGCATCTGTGCGAATATATATATATGTTTAACAAACATTTTAATTTTAGTGTTTAGTTTTTTCCTTTTATTTGCGAACTTTTAAGTTTTTATTTTAAATTAATGTAACGACATATTTATATATCGTTACAATTCTTAAACTGTAAATTTCAACCTCCAACTATGTAAAGTTGTTTTGTTTAAATTATATCTTTGTAACATTTCTATTATATAATCTTTCTGTTCATTAAAATGTAATCTGCTTATTTTTTCAATCGGTAATGCCAAGCCAATTATTAACTGCTTAAGCAATGACTCTCTTTTAGCATTAATCTATAAATTTTGTTATTTGATTTTCTAAACTCGATTGCTGGGTTTCACTCTTACTGTCTTATTATTTTTAAATGTGGCACTTTTATTTGATTTTATGTTAATCATACCTATTTTAATATGCTAATAATTCAATCTGGCAAACCAACCTTATCTCATTTTACTATTCCACCATTTTGGAATTTTTAAATCGTAAACATAAGCTTTCTTACTAAATTATAAAAGTTTGCCCGATTGAAAAATATTCCTAAATTGTTTTTATCATTTCATGTTATGCTAACCATTATCATTTAAAAGATATCATTTACTATTATTTCATGCTATTGATTTATTATTGAGTAAATTTGGTATTGAATAAATTAAAGTTTGTGACCTTACCTGTAACAATTAATTCATTATATGATTAGCCCACCATCTAACGATGATTTAATTAAATCTCAAACGTATTGATATGTGTTTGGCAAGAGGAGTCATATCTTTCCTTTTTATGATTGATATTCCAAATAAGCTTTTAGGCAAATTATGTGCCATTTGGGGTTGTTTATATCTTATCATGTCATTATGCTCGACTTGATTACTCTCTAAGGCTTAATAAATCAGTGTTACTAAAGCCTTGGTGTTGCGTATCGATGATAACGTTCATAAATCTAAATGTTGCTTTGTCAAGCTTTCCTTTGTTACCAAAATATTTAAAGCACATTTCTCAGTGGAGTGTGGAGGCTTTGACTCCAAAGGTTGTGTTTGGTTGTAGTAGGCCCTATATGGGTTAACATTCGGAATCCACGAATCCATAATATCCTGCCAACCACATCTTCGGATGCCATCTGTCACAAGCACAGATGAGCTCACATATTTTCGTTATAAAAGTTGATGAAGCTTCTCATCCTTCCTGATGTTATCATTCGGTCCGCACGCTACCATTTATATTTTATCATACCTTAATTCATCTGTAAGTCGTAGTGCTATGATTTCTTAAGCCAGCCCAAGCTTTCATTTTATCATATAAATTTAGCTAGCCATGTCACATGTTAAAGCACATTTGAGATGTCTGCCTTCTCGTTAAAGTCCTAAAATGCATTGAGAACTAACTTCTTATAAATCCTATAAAAAGTCAAATCATGTGACCGAATGTAAAGATAACTGTGCTCTTTTCTATTCGAAGATAATTCGTAAATGTTAAATACATTTATAACTTCAAATATAATTAATCTGCAGTTAACATAATTGCGATAAAACCCACTTATAAATATGAAATTCATTAGATTATTTGTTATTTAAATATCATAGCATTAGTAATAGAAGCCCCGTAAATCTGATATCTTTTATTAGCATATTAAGTCGCATTGTTTTGATTAATTACTGTTTTCATTAATACGTGTATTTGGTATTTGCATATCCATCAATCCTTAAGTCATATTGCTAAGGTCAGTATTGAATGCACAAATAAATATTATGTGAAACCCAGAGAGAGTATTCATTATGTGTAAACAGATTCATGACATATTTAATCCTCTATATCCATTTGCTTATATACTAATTTAACCACATTATTAATATTATTATCAATAAACTCATCGTTAATACTCTATTCTTTGGATATTTTATTCATTTATGCATGCACATCTGTTATTATATTGTGTCATCCTTTAGTTAATCCTTAGATCTCTTGTTTCTCTGCTGACGCTCTGGAACGGGAATTGTTAGAAATTTCATTTTGCTTTCGTCAGAAGTGTTGTTCGTAATGTTATAGATTTGGGAAATGGGCAATAGGGTGGAGTTCATGAGTATTCCTGACCTATATATCTCATATATGATTGAACTCTAGGTACTTTTGCTTAGATGCTAGCTCTTGTTAGACAAACATACAATTCTGACTGGTACACTATCAATTTGAAAGCCTGAACTTTTCAGACATGTAAATGTCTTCAAATCCCGCCTTACGAACCAGAGAACTATATGGGGCTTTTGCGATGTTTATATTGCAGAGGCTATTATTATATGGTGAAACTGAGCTGAATTAAGATTCATATAGCTATCTGGTTTGTAAGGCTAGATTTGAAGAACGTGTCTGAAAAGTTCAAGTTTTCAAATTGATAGTAACATATTACATAAGTGCTGACTTTTGAGTTAGGATTTTAGATCTAGTTGCTAGAGTCCCAGTGCTCCAGTGAGGTAGCCATAAGCCCAAACCAATCGGTCTGGAGATAGAGACTTTCCGATAGAGATTTTGAATTCTTTCGCTTTCGGCACTTATAAAATAAACCTTGATTAGAGCTAATAAGTAAGCTCATCTAGTGATCATTAAATGCAAGCTTAAAAGCAAGTTAATAAATTTATGACTTGTTTTTATTAATTATATATATATATATATATATATATGATGAAATGAGAAGTAAAGTTTTAGAATATTTATTTATTACAATCAAGGTGTCAAAATTATGCTGTATCCAATTTTTTATAATTGATTATAAGTTTAATAACTTTTAAATGCTATATTCCATCTAGCTAATAAATTAATTTCACTCTGAATTACTAAGAATGTTAATAAAGAAATGCTTATAAATACCAGAACTCACAAGAATAAGTGAATTTATTCCATTCTTGATTTTTTGTTCAACATTCAGATTTCTTTTAATTGATAATTTGTGGGAGGATAAATTACTCCCTTTGTTTATATCAGTACACCCTGACCACATGTTATTGCAGATATATATTGTGTAAAAAAAATTTATTTGAATTTTAGATCATTGTTTTATGGGATTATTAATTATTAGAATTGTCCATTGAGTCTTCTTTAATTTTTCCAGGTGTTGGAGCAGATTTGAGATTTCTAAAAGTAAAATTTGCATTTTCACTTTCTGCTGAAACTTTTGCAAAGCTTTTTTTTATGACTTTAAAATTCACGTATATTTATTTTCTAATATTTTAAATACAAAAAATTCAAAAGATGGCAGGAAAATCGAGTATGCAGTCCATCAAAGCACCTCAAGCTCCACCGATGATAGGTAACTATTATATATTGCTCTCTGGATTGCTTTGAAAAATTATTACGATCATCAAAAAAATATTATGATGGTCTAAAAACTTAATTTTTTGGAAAGTTTATGATTATATTTGTATCATAATTGTGTAATAATTATTAAAAATCAAAAATAAATATTATTACATATTTATTTTTTACAGAAATGTGTTATTTTTAAATATAAAAGAATATATTCTTTTGAATATTGTTACAATAGACAAAATGAGGTCATTCAGCAGACTGCTATAATATTTAGTGATATTGGAAATATTATAAAAAATTTTTTTAACCTTTTGAAGCATAAGTTCATAGATTTAGTAGTTAATAAAACAATTAGTTCAGATTTTTAAAATAGACAAAGATTTCATTCATTTTGCAAATTAAATCAGCTCCACCTGAAATTTGATAATGTGGCAGCATTTTGTTTTGATTGAAATCTAATTTTTAAAATAATTCTGAAAATCAAATGATTTTTAAAAATTTATTTGATTTCTAAATAAAAATATCTATCAAATAAAGTCAAATTTATTATATTCTGATAAATAATAATGGTTTAATACCAAAATGAAAGTTGAAAGGTTAAATCTAGTGAGAACAAAAAAATCTGTCAGAATATTAGCAGAAAAATAAAGTGATTAAAAGAAAACTGTGATAACAGAAATTGGAAGAATCATCCATGGAAATTATCATCTATTGATACTCTATGCTTCATGTGAATAATACACATTAATGGAATGTATTGTGCAATAATCATTAAAAATGGATTAACATGCCTAAAATGCTCTTCTGATGAAAATCACATTTGATAACCTAATGGAATAAATTTCACCTATTATTTTTGCATTATTACTTCCCACAGCTATTGGATATTTAATAAATTACATGTACATTTTATTATAAAATCTAAAAGTGCAACAGGACTTTCGATATCACATATTTCATCATTATTGCACATCATTCAGTTTCATTTTAACTTTTATTATATGCGTGCTTAAAGGGTTACTTAATGTATGGTTATTTATTAAAAACAAATTACTAAACATATATGTAATTAGGGCAAAAGTATAATAATTAGTTAGAAATTATAAACAATCATTAATTAAATTTTTATGTGGATGACTTAATTAGATTTTTTAGTATCTTCATAGTAACAAATCACAATAAGTTAAGGATTGTTTGTAAATTTCATACTTCTTTAGCAAAATTAATCTAAATGTATATTTTCCTCGGATTTGGAAATAAATATATTTGTCATCACTCATAGGTACAAACATGCATGTAATCACTACACATTAAATTTTATTTTATAACATGTCTTTAATTTTATTTGCCCATTATTATTTAGTGTAAATAAAATTGTTGTCACTATTTTGTTAAATTAGAAATCCTGAATTTCATTTACTTCAATCATTTAAGAACAATAACCATATTTGGTATTCAAAAGATATAGATAAATGAACTTTAACTAGCATATAGTTTAGACACTTATTTAACATCCATTTTATCAAATTAATATATTTAAATTCTTATTTTTTAATTTATAGTAGTCTATTTTAAGTTGTATTGGTGTGAATTAGAGATTTAAAAACAGGGCATATATAATTCTTTATTTAATTCATTTCAATATTTTTGTTACTTTATGAATTTTGAATTTGATTAGTAATAGAATCTCTGACTGTCGGACATTATATACTGTTAGCGTTGTTATCTCAATTTTTTAGATTGAGCAAAGAGTTTTTTTCTTATTTCATGTAATTTTATTTATACAATAAATGACACCTTAATTTGAGTACATAATGATGTCATGCCCACTGTTCCTATTTATACCATTACAATATATATATATATATATATATATATGTGTGTGTGTAATACAGAGACTTTAAATCACTCAACAAACTATGGAGAAATTTTCATTATGAATAGCAAGATTGAAAACAGAATACACGAGTGAGGCAACAAATAGGCATTCTTGACCTCATTGAAAGAATTAAGAAGACTGAAATAATGATTTGGGGCCCAAAATCCACAAATATAACCTTTCAAAGATCATAATAATAAAATAAAAGATAAAAAAATCTTTTAGTGATTTCCTCTCTTTTCCAGAGTATAAATGATTTTTCACAATTGTAAATCTGATTACTTTAACAATTTCACTTAATTAAGAGCACATTTCAAGAACAATTTCAGTGATCATATATATCTTTATTTGGAGATTTTCCATAATAATGAATTTATATTACATAAAATAATAATCAGGATGATGATTCCTTTTGAGAAATTTTAACATCATGTTGATTTTATAATGGAAGAAGCTTTTTATTAGCTTGTTATAACTTTAAAAATTAAAGTAATCACTTAAATTAAATAGCAACTTGAATATGCATCACAACATATATATATATATATATTGTAACAGTAGCTGGATTCAAACCTTTTACAAGAAAGTGAAAAAGCAGGTACACATTACCCTAAATGCAGGTATTTATTCAAGCTGTCGTTAAAGGGTTAAAAATATATATGAAATTAGACATATATATGTACGTGAATTAAATTTTGAATTCTTTGTTTTCTTTTAAGAAAATAAATGGGGAAGGGATTAATTAGTAATCATTGTTTATTTTAGAATGTTTTATTTTTAAAATATTATAAATTGGCAAAAATACAGTTGTACACAAATATTTTTATATAGATTGTTTAGGATTGTCTAAAATATTGATTTTAATTTCTATCATACCTCAAATTAGCGAGGGTAGCGAAAAGAAATATTGTATATGCCTCCAAGCAATTCTGGGTTGTATAACAATCCTTAATTACTTAAAAAAAAAGAAAAATTCCAAGAAAAGCTAAAGAATGTATTGCGAATAAGAAAAGATACCAGGAATGATGGCACCACAAGACAATGGACATATCAAATAAAGAAGTAAAAAGTAATTTGGAAAAGGAAAAGTATTCAAAGAAAAACAACTAGATCGGAGATCTGATAAAATTCTTTTTTCTGAGAAAGAACAAAGCAATTAAAAAATTAATTAAGTAGAAAAAGAGGACAGTTGAGCAGTTAGATTGTGTCCATTGAGAAGAGAGAATCATTGAGATATTAATGAAAATGTGTAACATGATGGGGTAGATGCCAATACGTGAAGGGCTC
Organism: Epiperipatus broadwayi; assembly: GCA_028023455.1. Taxonomy (NCBI): domain Eukaryota; kingdom Metazoa; phylum Onychophora; class Udeonychophora; order Euonychophora; family Peripatidae; genus Epiperipatus; species Epiperipatus broadwayi. The sequence continues at coordinate 1,199,589 of JAQFVV010006284.1, read as the reverse complement.
TACCACCTGCAGCCTATGTGAACTGACTCTACACTGCCTGCCCTGCAAAAGAACCTGGGAACCTCGATAGTGATCTGTATTGCTTAACATAGGATGAAATAGGAGCGAATCGTGCATCCAAAATGTGAATAAATTGGTTTTGAAAATTATATATCATAGAGAACTTCTATTGTGACTCATCCCACACCTTCGTAAATCTTAATGCCAGACTTTGCAGAAAGAAACTATATCGCGCTCTCATAAGGAAAACTTTGAATGCTACAAGCTCATGGAACTCAATCCGATACATTCCATGATTCATTATATTCTGATCCCACATCCCGGGGTTCATCAGGTAACGTGAACTATATTTTTTTATATATAACTCTGAATTGCTTATGGCTAGCCTCGTAATGACTTTATTAAATTAGTTTGTGGCATAAAATATTGCGTATAACTGTATACTAAATTTTTTTATATATAAATTAATGTTTATTTGTTCTAGATTAAATATTTTATTACTTCATTTATGGTTTGGGAATTTATTATGTATTTTAACTGGGAATGATATGAGTTGATTTTATATAGATTATGTTTAAATATTAATAATAAAATTTTATATATATTTACCTTGGCGTTAAAGTTAACTATTATTTATCATTTACATTCTCCTATTATTTTACCTGCCAAATAAAATGCAAATTATTCCAATATGTCCGAAGTGAGCAGATACATTTATGATTTCATTACATGTCGCATACAAACCCACTTTTTTTGTTATTATCTCCGTTCATCCGATAGGTTTTCCTCCCAACCCTGGGAAGAAGCTAGCTTGGGTCAGGCACCTCGTTAGTCGGGAAAATATAATTCTCACCATAATAGTGAGTTTGGCGCTTGAGGTCAACTGACACTCATAAATGTATTCTTCCCGTAAATATTTTCTTATTTAGATCTTATTCAAGAGACAAGGGCTACCGGAAAACTTTCATTTCATTTGTTTTAAATCCTATTCACGCAATATTTAGAAATTGTGTCATATAAATAATACTTACATAAATAATTCGTATTAGAATTTTCCTTTGGTAGATAGTATTTAGATGTTATCTACAGGTGTTATGGCGACTAAACGGCCATAGTCATTCCATCTAGTCTACGATATGGCTCATGTGTCCATTTCTTAAGATCTATATTATATTTTATTTAAGTCGTCAAATGTCGGAAGGGATGGTTATAAGGGGTGGCCGGTTACAAATGGCTTTCCAACGAATGGGACTACGAAAGTAAGAGAACGGCAGGTTAATAAAAATAAATTATTTTTTTGTTTTTACGTGAGCTTAATTATTTTGCCTCGCAAATATTGCTTTAGGAAATAGAGCCCCAGAGAGGGATGAAAATAAGAGTGAGAGGTAGAGGTTCAACAGTAGGGCAGGTGATGGTCAGCATAGTATTTTGTGAGTTGGGGTTGGGAACCTGGCATGTTATATAGAAAGAAGTCAAAAATAATAAATAAATTGTCGTATTAATTAACCCAGCAGGTTGCATTGAGAAAAGTAAAAAAATAAATAAATTGTCTTATTAGTTCACTCAGCATGTTATATATATATATAAATAATAAATATATATATAATTGTGTTATTATCTCACTTAGAAACTAAAAAAGAAAAAATTCATTTTCTTAAGGATATTTCATAAAAATAGTAGAAATAAAGTAGATGAAAACCCGTTCAAGAGAAAGAAATAGAAAATGAACAAGAATAACACAGATAAAGCAGGGGAGACCGATATGATGAATATTATTATGAGAAAGTTGCAGGAGATGGAAGAAAAAATGGAATTAAGATTTAAGGAAATGGGGGAAAAACAGGATATGTTGTTAGAAATGCAGAAAAAGCAAGAGGTTAGAATGCTAGTAATAGAAAAGAAACTTTATGAGCAGTCAGGGGAAGGCAAAGAGGAAGAAAACCCAATCCGAAAAGAGGATGACCTAGAAGAAGGGCAAACAAAAGCCAAGATAGAAAAGAAAGAGGGAGTAAGAAAAAAGAAAGACCAAATACAGCAAAATAGTATAGTAGAAGATAAGGAGGCTACAGTGACATGCTCGATATCGCAGTCACAGGTAAACCAGTTTCTGAAGATTAGAGTGTTCACCGGGCAAATGGGCGAGGCACCAATTGAAAATTTAAAAAGCTTAAAAAGATATGTTCACTTTAACGTATGGGGAAGTAAGCGTGGACAAAAAATGTATGAAAGATATTTTACCATTAATATATGTGGAAGTAAGCATGAACAAAGGATATATGTATGGAAAAAGAAAAAGAAGAGAAATTGCGAGGTGCCAATTGAAAATTTAAAAAGCTTAGAAAGATATGTTAACTTTACCGTATGGGGAAGTAAGCATGGACAAATGATGTATGAAAGATATTTTACCATTAATGTATGTGGAAGTAAGCATGAACAAAGGATATATGTATGGAAAAAGAAGAGAAATCATGGGAATTTTTTTTATAGATATCATTATTTTAGACCTCAAAATAAGTATACCTCATTTTGAAGTCTTTCTGACAGGGGGCATTGTAACAGTATCTGGGTTCAAACCCTGTTACAAAAAAGTGGAAAAGCATGTACACATTACCCTAAGTACAGGTATTTATTCAAGCTGTCATTAAAGGGTTAAAAAAATATATAAAATTAGACATATATATGTGTGTGAATTAAATTTTGAATTCTTTGTTTTCTTTTAAGAAAATAAATGGGGAAGGGATTAATTAGTAATCATTGTTTATTTTCAAATGTTTTATTTTTAAAATATTATAAATTGGCAAAAATACGGTTGTAAGCAAATATTTTTTATATAGATTGTTTAGGATTGTTTAAAATATTGATTTTAATTTCTATCATATCTCAAATTAGTGAGGGTAGAGAAAAAAAATATTGTATAGGACTCCAAGCAATTTTGGGTTGTATAACAATCCTTAATTACTTAAAAAAAAAGAAAAATTCCAAGAAAAGCTAAAGAATGTATTGCGAATAAGAAAAGATACCAGGAATGACGGCACCACAAGACAATGGACATATCAAATAAAGAAGTAAAAAGTAATTTGGAAAAGGAAAAGTATTCAAAGAAAAAGAATTAGATCAGAGATCTGATAAAATTCTCTTTTCTGAGAAAGGACAAAGCAATTAAAAAAATTAATTAATTAGAAAAAGAGGACAGTTGAGCAGTTAGATTGTGACCGTTGAGAAGAGAGAATCGTTGAGATTTTAATGAAAATGTGTAACATGAGGGGTAGGTGCCAATACATGAAGGGCTCTACCACCTGCAGCCAATGCGAACTGACTCTCCACTGCCTGCCTGCAGAAGAACCTGGGAACCTCGATAGTGGTCCATAATGCTTAACATAGGATGAAATAGGAGTGAATCGTGCATCCAAAATGTGAATAAATTCATTTTGAAAATGATATATCATAGAGAACTTCTATTGCGACTCATCCCTCACCTTTGTAAATCTTAACGCCAGACTTTGCAGAAAGAAACTATATTGCGCTCTCATAAGGAAAACTTTGAATGCTACAAGCTCATGGAACTCAATCCGATACATTCCGTGATTCATTATATTCTGATCCCACATCCCAGGTTTCATTAGGTAATGTGAACTATATTTTTTTATATATAACTCTGAATTGCTTATGGCTACCCTCGTAATGACTTTATTAAATTAGTTTGTGGCATAAAATATTGTGTATAACTGTATACTAAATTTTTTTATATATAAATTAATGTTTATTTGTTCTAGATTAAATATTTTATTACTTCATTTATGGTTTGGGGAATTTATTATGTATTTTAACTGGGAATGATATGAGTTGATTTTATATAGATTATGTTTAAATATTAATAATAAAATTTTATATATATTTACCTTGGTGTTAAAGTTAACTATTATTTATCATTTACATTCTCATATTATTTTACCTGCCAAATAAAATGCAAATTATTCCAATATGTCCGAAGTAAGCAGATACATTTATGATTTCATTACATGTTGCATACAAACCCACCTTTTTTGTTATTATCTCCATTCATCCGATAGGTTTTCCTCCCAACCCTGGGAAGGAGCTAGCTTGGGTCAGGCACCTTGTTAGTCGTGAAAATACAATTCTCACCATAATAGTGAGTTTGGTGCTTGAGGTCAACTGACGCTCATAAATGTATTTTTGCCGTAAATATTTTCTTATTTAGATCTTACTCAAGAGACAAGGGCTACCGCAAAACTTTCATTTCATTTGTTTTAAATCCTATTCACACAATATTTAGAAATTGAGTCATATAAATAATACTTATATAAATAATTCGTATTAAAATTTTCCTTTGGTAGATAGTATTTAGATGCTATCTACAGGTGTTATGGTGACTAAACAGCCATAGTCATTCCATCTAGTCTATGGTATGGCTCATGTGTCCATTTCTTAAGATCTATATTATTTTGTTTAAGTCATCAAATGTCAGATAAGATGGTTAGAAGGGGTGGCTGGTTACAATATATATATAGAGCACACGTATGTATATATATCCAACTTTGATATATCCAACTTTGATATATATATATATATATATATATCAAAGTTGGATTCAACAAAAAGGGTTCTATGTTTATAGAGGCAGATTATGGCCATGATAGATAAGTTTAAAATGCATGATATAATTGAGTTATATTAAAATAGATTGCAAATATATAGGTAAGAATGGGCATATAAATGTAACAAGTCCATTATAAACTAGTATGTATACCCAATGGTAATTATATATCATAATAAAATATTGTAAAATAAAGCATACATTCGAATGCAAATATCAAATTAAGTAAGATATAATCAATATAAATCCATAATTATATTTTATAATGAGCTATAAACACCTTAGCCATAGATTAATCAAGTAAAATCAATGAAGTTCAATAATATATTAAATTCCTAGTTTCAGATAAAATATTATAATAAGATTAAAAGAAATTGATAAAGTTCATAAATGACATGCTATACCTCGAATTGCACCATCAAAGTCTCAGCTGATATCTCCATAAAACATTGTTGTCTTTCCCCATTTGTAGACAGTCAGAGAGATTAGAATAAAATAGCATAACCTGAAAAGATTGGTTGCTTGGATATTTTTTCTTCTAGCAGCACACATTCTGTTGTTCTCAAACATTAAAACTTAGTTAACTTAATTGTAGAATTCAGCAAACAAAATAATATTAGTGTGATCAACTTATAATTATGAATTAGGCAGTGAGTGAAGTGACCATTATACTTTCAACATTGACTCTTTTATACTCATTTTAGAGTAACATGTGAGTGAAATTAGGACAACCAACAGAAGGGGAGGGGTTATTAGAATTGATAGGAACATAAGAACATTTTCACCAGAAATGATTTACATATGATTTGAATAATGCAAAGAAAAGTCATTTTAAGTGCTTTTTTTATAGTAAAATATATTTCTCACTTTTTAAATACAAGTATTTGTTAATTGAAATATTTGAAATTAAAGTTATCTAACTTTGAACATTAATAAAAGAAAACAAAAAATATTTTTTTTAACAGATAAATTTATGGAAGTTAGGCATAACTTTTCAAAGTCAGTGATTGGAAGATATCAACTATGGTATTGACATATTCTTCAACAAATAAAAATGCAACTATATAGCTTTAAAGCCATAAAATAGAGCAATCAATTAAGTTAACTAAGATAATATCAGCTAACCTTTCAGAATTAGAATAAACATTTTTCTCTGCAAAATAAATGGTTACAGTTTTGAGATACTGCAAGAAGAGATGATAACAAATAAACAGTTGAAGTTTTAAATTGGACTTCAAGAGATTGTAAAAAGCATAGTAAGAGAAGATGTAGGTAAGAAACAAGGATAGTTGCTTGCATGATGTGAAGAAGAGAGGATATGAATCAGAGAAAGTGGATTAAACAGAGAAAGACTTTCATCATGCAATAGATCAATAATGGTTGAAAATAAAAATTATAATATATGTGTAATAAATGACATTTTTCATAAAAAAGATGGAAGTATTTTAAAACACTGTCTTTCTATCTTCCTTTTTCTTCTGAAATTAGACTGAGGTCTGGAAATAATATTTTCTTTTTTTCCCCTCCAAATTTTATTTTATTGAATACATAGCAATCATCATCAATCATTATCAGTCCACTGCAGGATGAAGGTCTCTCCAAGTTCAATCCATCTTCTCCAATCTTTAGTTTCTCTTTTTCACATCACCCCTGCACACTTTTTATTTCATCCATCCATCTCACATGTGGTCTCTTTCATGGTCTTTTACAATCTCTTGGAATCCTGTTTAAGATTTCAATGGTCCATCTATTATCATCTCCTCTAGTAATATGTCCAGCCCAACTTCATTTCAGTCTTTTCATTTTTTTAATGAGGTCAGTAAAACCGACTTGTTCTCTTACTCATATATTGCATTTTCAATCTCTTCTTGTTATTCCCAACATGCATCTCTCCATACTTCTTTGAGTGGTCTGAAGTCTCTGTATTGCTCTTCCATTAAGTGTCCAAGTCTCAGATCCATAAGTAAGAACTGGTAAAACACATTTATTAAAAATCTTACTTTTCAAACACATAGGCATATTTCTAACAAAAGCACTCCAACCAAATTTAATTCTATGATTAATTTCATCCATTATGTTTCCATCTGTATTAATAATCTGATCAAGGTATTTGTAGCTGTTAATTTCTTCTAACTCATCATAATCAATCTTTATTTTCATATTTTGAGAAAATCCATTAAACATTACTTTAGTCTTTTTAACATTTATCTTTAGTCCTACTTTCCTACTTTCATCTGATAACTCCTGCAACATTTCCCGCAGCTCTAAAGCATTATTTGCAAAAACAACTACATCATCTGCAAAATCTAAATGACTTAAATAATCTCCATTTACTTTCATTCCTTTAGCTTCCCATTTTAATCCACAAAATACTTCTTGCAGCATTGCTGTAAAAAGTTTTGGAGATGTGGAGTCACCCTGTCTTACACCCTTCTCAATGTTGACTTTCCTAGTATCATTATGTAATCTAATTGTTGCTGTTGCATTTTTATAAATATTCTTTAAAATATGACAATATCCTGGATCTATATCTTGATGATCCAATGTTTTAATCACTGAAGAAATGTTTATAGAATCAAATGCTATTTCATAATTTACAAATCCAAAACACAATGACAACTCATATTTATTTGTACTTTCTATAACTTTTCTCAATACCTGGATATGATCTACTGTACTGAAACCATTTTTAAATCCAGCTTGTTCTCTTGGTTGGTAGAAATACGTTCTCTGTAGACGAGTTGTAATTATGTTGGTAAAATTTTTGTATAAAACTGATAAAAGACTGATAGGTCTATAATTCCTGATATCTTCTTTATCACCTTTTTTAAATATTAATACTGCATTCTTCCAATCAACTAGTACATCTTTATCATTTAGTCATTTGATATATAACTTTGCTAAAATTCTTTCTATATTTTCATCTGCTTCTTTTAATATATCAATTATAATTCCATCATTACCTGGAGTCTTTCCTTTCTTCATAAATTTAATTGCATGTTTCAATTCTTCATTTAAAATTCTCGGCAATTCGGAAGATATAATAGATGTAGGAGGTACTTGTTCTTTATTACTATATAATTCTTGATAATAAAGAACAAGTACTTCCTATATATATAGAATTAAATACTCTAAAATTAATATGCTAGAATATATTGTGTTAAAAATGAAAAGTAAAGTCAATCAATAACTGATGATCATGTGTTGCAGGACTCTATTACCACAGTATTTTACCTGGAGCCTGGCAAACAACTATATACAATACACCTATATATAGGATACACAATACACTAACTTATATAGACTTTCAAAAAATCTCCAAATAAAATCTGGTTAAACTTCAAATATGAAAAATGGATTTGAAATTAGTTAATTATTCTTTAAACTAAAATTCTAATTTTGATTAATTCATTTTGAATGAGGGCTCATTTTTCTTCAAAACGTCAAGCTAAAGGGTGCTTAAATGTCATAATTACTTATCTCTTAATAGAATAATTTTAAAAATCTTTTTAAATGATTTGCATAAATATTCTCTCTTTCTGAAGATGTAGTTGGTCCGACTGGTCATCGTAAAATATAGCCTCTGGGTTTTAGTCACCAGGACCCTTCGTAATTAGACCTCACATTAACTAGGCAATAAACTCAGTGGTAAAAAAGTGACCAGACAAATGGTCATCTATAAATTATTTTTGACATTTAGAAGATGAAAATGTAATATTATTCTATTTACTGGGAAGTAAGGAGGAGGCACGTTTGTAATTTTACTACAGCCAAATACTATATTCATAATAATAAAACCCACACAGAAACTATATACACATAAATCTTGTAAAATATTTAATAAAAAAAATACACATAATTTATTTTTTTTAAATATACAGAACATATAATAAATTACAATTTAAAAGCAATATTCTTCAAACACAAGTTTATTTATAAAAAATTAAATACGCAATAAATATTGTTTATGATGCAAATGATATATGAGCGATAATCAGCTTATAGTAGGTCCATAATTTTCAATAACCTAAACAGCAACATATTTTATATAAGCACATACAATTTTTTTTTTTTAAAATCTATATTTTTCAGTGTTTATCTATTCTATTTTTCATCATTTTCTTCTTTACAATGTTATATATATATACAACGGAGTTAACATATCCATTATATTTAAATCCAAGGCCCCTAGCAGATAATGTAGGACGCTTTATTTACAATACTGCAAGTTGTTTTGTTCTGTATGTTCACACAGATATAAAAACGTCTTTAACTCATGCACATATATATATATGTATGTTGCAAAGAGTACATATTCAAATTAAGATTATCAAGAAAAAAATTTTTTTATTGTAACTTATGAAAAAGAAATATACTGACATCTCATACTTACATATTTATATACTAGTGTATTTATGTTTTCAGACAATCGTATTGCTTAAAAACAATATAAAACTATTTTTTTATTATTGATATGAAAATAAATGATGATGATGAGACCAGAGATCTTCTGATGATGATGATTTGACAAAAAAGTCACATGCTTTAATAATTTTTTAAAAAATATACTGAAAACATAGCAGTAGACATAGCCTCATCAATAATTTTGATATTAAATCTGCATCAATTTATGATCCTATGTAACGATACCCTGTTAAGCATTAACAGCTTGAATTCACGACTTTTGGTGGCTTCTATGAGACCATTTACCAGAACTTTATTCCAGTTCATGTTTTTCATCTCAAACTCATTGCTTTTTCAATTTTAACCAAAAATTATTTTGTACCATGGATGCAACTTGATTCTCATGGATGTTTTTTTCTTTAATTTTCATTATTTCCAAAATAGACAGTACAATATGAACTTTTTAAACAAATGACTAATTTCAAAATATACTTTTGTTCATTTACAACTAAATTAATAATTTTCATTTTATATGTCACTTAAAAAAAGGACTTCATAAATTCTGTTAAGCATGGTAGAATTTCCATGAGCACTAACTTTACTCTTTTATATCATCTCAAATGAAACTTTAAATTTGGGAGACAAAAAACTATGAAGAAATACCCAACTTTGATTTTACTTAGATTGCAAAAAAAAGTGATTGAGTAAATGTGAAATTTAGAAAGAGTGTTGCAAAACAAAAAATAGCTCCCCTCCCCCATTCTGGGAAACACTATAAATAGTAATTCGTAAAATTTACAACTTTCTAAATGGTTTAAGAATTTTAATGTTTTTATTTTTTGCTTGTTTATCATTTTCTTTTTTTGAATCATATAAAAATAATAATTGCTGATATAACAAATCTATTGCATAACTCCTTTTTAACTATTACTGATCTGTTGCAGGATAAGATTTCATCGAGTTTATGTAATTTCCTCATATTATGATAGCTAGTTTTATTCAAGATTTTGAAAATCTTTGAATGGTGATAGACAGTATGATGTGTAAACTGAGATATGGATATTAGCAAGAAAGAAGACAAAAGGTAGGTAATATAATCATAAGTAAGTAAATATAATCCATAGGTTCAGTACTTATATAAATACAACTTTTCCCCCATTAGTGATGAAGCCTATATCATATTAACAATAGTATATTTTCATTTTTACTTTTAAAGCATCTGCATTTGGCTAATCGTAACCATAAATCTTTACCATCAGAAAATAATAGCTAGATACCCATTTACCAACCACAATAAGATGAGTGGATTTTTTTTTGAGCTGCTTATATGAAAAAAGTAATCTTATCTGTGATCTGAAAAAAAAAACTTTACCTAGTTTGGACTTGAACTTCAGATCATGGAAAGTGTGGGAAGATGCAATCCTTTCCTAAGATTCTTTTAGGAGAGGCAAAAACTTGTGCAATTTAAAAGACTAGGATTATATATCATAGATTCTTTTGTTAAGTCCATTTAAAAACAACTGAACAAAGTACAGCTGATTTGAATTATAATATAAGATGGTAACTCATTAAACAAATTCAACACAGTAAGTAGACATTAATTAATGTGATATAAGGTATGTGTAAATGTAAAAGAATATAAACAGAAATTAATCATAAAAAATAGTGTAGTTAATATTTATAATTTTCAAAAACAGTCCAATGAAGTGAAACTAGAACTTAATGAATCCTTTTTAAAATCTTAAATGATTTTACCTAGTTATGTTCCAGTCACATGAACCATCATTTGAAGGTATTTTGAGGCATTACATTGGTACTGCTATTGCTTTGACTTTTCTTCAATATGTTAATTTGATGGTTTGATTTTTTGTAGTAAAAAATTGGAACTAAAATTAATTTGTAAAAAAATCTAAAGATATCAATATCATATACATAGGATACAAATATTCCATATTCAAAGGAAATTGACAATGCCATGTTTAATTGTATCATAATACAAATAAACTGATAATACCACTGATTGGTAACAATTGAAGAAGAAAAGAAGGAAGAAGAGGAAGAAGAAGAGCAGGCTTTCGAAAGTGTACATTTTCTTTTAATAAAAATTACCCCAAATTCATAACTCAATCAGACTAGCCAAGAAAATAAACTCTTAAACACTACCAATAATTTCACTGCTATAAGCAGACTTCTTAAGTATAAAGAACTACAAAATAACAACATATTTAAACTAAACATTACCCACAATTCTATTTACTTCCCATACACCCTTAATATTAAAAGAAATTTTAATATTAATTTTAATCACAAATTTTCTTTAAATATTAAGAGTGTATGGGAAGTAAATAGAATTGTGGGTAATGTTTAGTTTAAATATTTTATTATTTTATAGTTCCTTACACTTGAGAAATCTGCTTGTAGCAGCAAACTCATTGGTTAGAGTTTATTTTCTTGACTAGTCTGGTTGAGTTGTAAATTTGCAGCAATTGTGATTATTTATTGACTAGTTTAGCTTTATGCATTTAATGTTTTTTCTTTTATTATTTGGAAAAAAAGTAATTTTCAGTAATTTATTTACACATTTAAACTTATTTATATAACATACTTTTAAAATATTTATTTCAAACCCAAACAAATATATGGTTATAATAAGGTTTTATTTGACAATGTTTGTTTTTAAGAAGCCAAGTCATTAAAATGATAGTTACAATAAAGCAAAAATTGTTATTACTTGCAAAAAAATAATAATAATTTCATAAACACTGAAGAATAATTTTTTGTGATATTTTAATAATTCCAACTATAATTTTAAATTTTAAAACATTTTATCATTGTTTTATGATAACTAAAAAAATGTTCCATTTAAAAAAAAATGTAATTAAAATAATAAATATTTTGTTCAATAATTTTTATGAATAGATGGAGGTTATGATTCAGTATGGAAAATGTCATTATTATTGTTACATATTCAATTCAAATATTATTTTTTAGAATGTCTTTTGTTTGTAAACTTATATTAATAATGAATAATGTAAAGGTTATCAAAATATGATAGAGAATAATGGTTTAATTGTAAAAATAAAATGTTGCAAATATGACCAAAATTGCCACTAGGGTATTTCAAATAAAGAGTATGAGTTCAGTCTGAAAGAATAACAAATTTGTTAAAGATAATAAGATGTTCAAAAAGGTCAATTAAAAAGAACATTCTTCTAATAATAGCAAAAAATCTGAAGAAGACTGCTGACACAGTCAAAACTGTCAGCTATTTTTAGAAGTGTGAAATAATAAAATATTATAGTTTACACTGTATGGTATGCAAAGAATAATGGTGATAGTATTATATATTTTTAAAAAAAAAACCATTTTACTAAAAATAAGTATACAAATAGTACAATTCTAAAAAAAAACCAAGTTCAACAATATTTTTTTAATCTATGATGTAAATATGCAGAAATGAAGAAATATTAAAATAATAACACCAAAAAGATATATACATTTACAAATAAAAAATAGTTCACCATTCCAATGCTTACAGATAGTTTGAGGTGAAGTATTTATTAGTTATTACATATCCAATTTAGGATAAAAGTTTTTTAAAAAAGACTACAATTTAACTCTAACCTGTAATGCTTAATGCTTAAGCCATTTAAAAAATCCTGTGTTTACATCTGGGTTTGATTTAAAGTTCACTCTGAATAAAATTATCGTTAAATTTCCCATTTCTGTAAGGTGGACACAAATTTTACATTTGCAAGGTAATCTGTCAAAGAAATTGACTCATTGATATTAACAGTATTTGAAAATTTTTATCATTCCAGAGTTATATGCATAGTTTGAAGCACAGTGTTGGAAATTCCTAAAATTCCGCATAGAAAACTTAATGATGACAAATAAAAAAACTATATGAAATGATAAAAAACTGTTAGCAGTAACTAAAAGTTCTGAAGATTTAAAATATCAGCATGATATTGAGATAAACATTATTTCAACAATAAAAAAAATAAAATAACATTTTAAGTTTGTGAAAAAAAATATAGAAAAAAAAAGATATAAAAATAGAGTTTAAAAAAACTTACAACAAAGACAATAAAATCATTCTTTTCTTTATTTTACTATAAACTGGCTCTTAAGAAGACTGCAGGACAGTTGAAACATAGGCGTATGTTTATATGTACAATAAAAGGTTTTTGTTAAAAAGTGTTCAAAGTGATTTGGATAAATTGTATTTAACAAAGGCATTATTTAAAAAATCATATAAAACTAAATCAAAAAGTGAAATATAAAATTAAATCTACAAAGTATTGAAAATATAGGGTGATTGATAAATCCATAATGGATATTCTGAAAGAAGTAAGTGAAAGTAGATAATTTGGTGGTAAAGTATCTAAAAGTTAATCATATGAAATGAAAAATGCACAGGTAAAATACTGATATTTTAAAATGATAAAAAAAAGGTATATGAAATTAAAGAACTGTCCCTGTTTTATCTGTTAATATATAACTCTTTTCTAAAATAATTGCCAATGATTTATGGAGAATTTCTGATTCAAGTTAACTAGTAAAATATTTTGTATTTAAAATTTGTTGAGATGATATCCAAATATTCAGAAGAGTTTTGAATAAGCAAGGGTTGATTCTAAAAGCTATTCTATTGTGATTTAAGTTTTGTAATAAAGATTTATCAAATTTTAATGCCAGTAATTAGATAACCCATCAGGTTGTGCTCCAAAGACTAATAATGGCATGTAAAGATAAAATGATTGTCTTTTTATTTTTTTACAGCAGTTAAATAAGTATTTTTCAATAGCAAATTCTTTATGCTCAACAGAATCATGCCATCTAGTGTAAGCTTGAATAATCATTAAATTCCAGATGGTAGTGCTTAATAATCCCTTATCCAGTGCTGTCCAATTCAATTCTCTCTCAGATTAGGTGTAATTAACTTTGGTGAGTGAAAAGAATTTGCTAATAAATAGCATTATGTAAGATGGAGGTCATGTGATGTGTTATGAAAAAAATAATAAAATTAAATAAAGATTTCCAAATTCATTCATATTTTATATATGACAAATTGTTTTTAAAATGTTGCTACATAGATGCAGAAATTATTATAAAAGCTATTAGCAAGTAATTAAAACTAAAAATTAAAAAAAAGTTTAAAATAGTATATAATTGCTTTTTTACCAAAAATTAACAACTTAATAAAAAATGCTAATGGCTTTATTGCTCGAGAGTTCATAAAAAGTTCAAGCATAAGAATCAATTCTGAGATCTTCTAATCTCAAGATGGGACACACTTAACAGTGTAAAAATGTTCATGGTTTTATTGCTCAGGAATTTATAAGAAGTTTAAGTGCCAGAATCGATTCCAGGACTTTCTGATCCCACATTGGGCACTCTACCAATTGGAACAAACTGATCAGGATAAAAATGCTAAAAAGTCTTATTGCTCAGGAGTTCATAAGAAGTTTCCGTGCCAGAATCAGTCCTGAGGCCTTCTCATCCCACATTGAACACTGCCAATTGAGACAAACTAAACAGGATAAAAATGCTAATGGTCTTATTGTTCAGGAGTTCATAAGAAATTTGGGTTGTTTTACAATAGCGTGTTGAAACCGTCGGAGGGTGGGCTTTGTTTGTAAACAAAGGTAAATATAATGTTTACGGGGCCGCCACCGGGTTTTGTTTATTATCACATTTCAAAGTAAAATAATATCAAATAAATTTTGGAACATGCAAAAACAACAACAACAACAAAAATATGCAGAAATTAAAAAATTGAATTTAAAAAAGTGCTTAATTTTTTTTTGTTGTTATTCTTTTCATTACTTATATTTGGGGGGGGGGGTTATATGTATGTTTTTGATTTTGTTGATCACATTTAACCAAAACTACTATCTATCAAATAAAATTTTTGGAATGAAAACAAACCAAAAAAAAAAAACCAAAAAAAAAGGCTACAAAATCGATCGAAATAGATTTTAAAAAGTAGTTACTTTTTATTCTTCTCATTACTTATATTTTTTGTTGGCGGCAGTCAGGTATTCTACGACAAAATCAGCTTCTTTTCTTTTTTATATTTTTGTTGTTTTATAATAAATTACAAATACCAAATTGATTTCCATTTAACGGTACCAAAATATTTACAACCAAAAGGTCTAACTTTTGGGGGAAAAGGGGGTTGAGTGGTTACAATTCCTAAGCGAACATAACGCTCCAACTCGAAGGTTGACCAACTATTTATCGTAATTACCAAAAATGACATAAATCTATTTAAGGCAAATTAAAAACAACTTTTAGGGCGCATGCAGCTTCAAAGCTCTTTTGTTTGATAACCCTTCCAGCAGCAGCAGCAATCCGCAAATCATTCGCAGCAAGTTTTCTGATTTTCAGCCATTCGATGAAGCTTGCCATTGTTCTCACAGAAAATGGGACTTAGAGTATGATTTCATCCACATCGCGCTCGAACCTATACTTGCCGAATTTTTTGAGCAGGAAACTCTGCTGATAATTTGTTAGTAGACATTCCTAAAAGATGGGAGATAGAGGGGGAGATGGTCTTAATGAATATTAAAATAGTTTTGACAATCGCAATTCCACACACTCTCACCCAGTACTGTATCCAAAAGTGAAATGTGATCGCATATTGAAAATGCTTAGCACAAAAAATCTGAGCTGTAAGCTGACACGATAGCTTCTGCATCACTCACCCAGTTTCGAACGGACTATTTCTAGGCTTACACATTAGAAATAGAACGTTTTCTAGCAGTGTTAGGCCACCTAAATGGCATATTTCTGTGCGCTATCACAGAAATAATGCCCTCCGGTGGTTTCAACAAGCTATTGTAAAACAACCGAAATTTGAATGCCATAATCGATCCTGGGATCTTTGATTCCACACCAGGTACTCTACCAATTGAGACAAATTGAACAGAGTAAAAATGTTTAGGGTCTTATTGTTCAAGAGTTCATAAGAAGTTTGAGTGCCAGAATCGATCCTGGGATCTTCTGCCCCACATTGGATACTCTACTAATTGAGACAAACTGAAAAGATTAAAATTCTCATAGTCTTACTGCTCAGGAGTTCATAAGAAAGTTTGAATGCCAGAACTGTGAGTTCCACAATTGATTTTGGGACTTCCCAATCACAAGTTGAACACTTTATGAACTCTGTCAAACCACACAGGGCAGAAACCTAATGAATGAAATGCATTATCAAATTAGGCAGGCCAAACATTCAGAGAATTGAAGTTCTTTGGCAAGAGTATTCATCAGAGATAATTGTGACCATAATAGATGTAAAAGAAGTACATCATTTGAGATGCTTTGCCACTAAAGCAAAATTTCCCAGCACATTCTATTATTGTAGTTTAAAAAAAACAAACATATATAGTAATTATAAAAGAACATATGG
Organism: Epiperipatus broadwayi; assembly: GCA_028023455.1. Classification (NCBI taxonomy): domain Eukaryota; kingdom Metazoa; phylum Onychophora; class Udeonychophora; order Euonychophora; family Peripatidae; genus Epiperipatus; species Epiperipatus broadwayi. The sequence goes on along the minus strand of JAQFVV010006284.1, from coordinate 1,183,153 downwards.
AAATTGATTATAATTCACATGTCTAAAAGTTTTAAGAAAATTGTAAGTAACTTTATATTTAAACTCTGTAACGACATTATATATTATAATGTTTATTAGAAGTAAATAAATGTAAATATTATAGACAATAATCTTAAATAGAAATTATTATGACAAAGAAGTTTCAAGATTAGCAAAAAAGAATTGTTTCCATCTATTGATTTATACGTAAAAAAAACAATTAAGTTGTTGATATACATGTTATTAAAATGCTTCATTAATTTCATAAATTTATTTAATGCACTTACCTTCACACTCTCTTCCATCAGGAGTAAGCTGAAAGCCAGGTTGACATTTGCAATAGTAACTACCAATAGTATTGCAGCAATCTTGTGAACAGCCGCCATTTTTCTTATCACATTCATTCACATCTAAATTTTAAAAAAAAATAGATATAAATTTTTAAATAAATAATTTAGAAAACATATATATATATTTCTTTAGCAAAGTAAAAAAAAATATTTTGAAAATTTTATATTATGAATGACTATTTATTTTTTTACTGGAATAAAATATTTAATACATATTTATAAGTATTCTTAATGGAGACTACATAAACTTAACTAACATTATTCACTAGGTTTCCTTTGATGGAAATATTGAATAAGAGAATATAACTAAAAAATTAGATTGACAGACTCTTTCTTATAAAAGACTTATAAACAGAAACATTATTTGTTTAAGATAACATGAATTTGCTATCAAAATAAAATTATCATAATAAAATTTCTCTGTTTTCAAATTATAAATAAATGTGAATTTATGACCAAATCTATATGTGTACATATACATGTAAAAGATTCAAATTATTAATGTTTTGAGTGTGAATGAATATGCATATATATCCATGAAATCGATTGGAGATCTAAGTACAAAGCATTCTTTATGTGCCAACAACCTGCTTAAATTATTATACTAATACGGTATATAACTATAAACTTTACTTCTTTCTTTATAATTTTTTAATTCAATGCAGAGTGTAGTTTACTACAGAGAAAAGATTAACAAAGATCTCTCAATTTTTTTTATTCCACAATACACACGAAGCCTCCAGACTATAACAATACTAATGCATAAACTATTCTACCATTTATATCCGGTGTAACAAAAAGATTAAGAACAATTAGCTTGAGAAATTCAATGTTAGCTTCAGAACCCCTCCTAATATAAATCAGTTATTAAACAATGCTAAAGATAAGTTGCCTCCAAATCAACACTCCTGGTCATCTATAAAATTAGTTGCATTGAACCTACTTGCATTACAATTTATTAGCATAAATCCTGTGCCAAAAGCATTACTAGATTTGTATGACATAAGTATATATATATATAGTCACACTAAAACAGAACCCAATATAATGGAATATGAAATCGATTTTGATCATAACTTCTACCTGCTTAACATCAAAGTAATTTGTGCTGAGCGCAATGATCGAAAGAGAAAATTTCAAGAGGTGTAGTTTAGCCAACAACACACATGCAATAAATAAAAAGAATTTATGAGTTGTTTTATCATGCAAGTGGAATATGTAAATTGATAAATTTACATATTAATTACTTTATATGTTCACTCTTTGCTTCCTATCTCTCACAAATCTGACTTTATCTAGTGCTACAAACATGACTTGCCCAATCAAAAGCAGCGTTAAGGTGTAACTAATTTGTCTTTCCCTTATAGCAAACTAGGCTCTGTATTAATACGCTATATATTCAAAGAAAAATGAGATTTTGTGGAAAAATATTTCTCCCCTCTTATATTCTTTCTCTTTCTCTTGCTCTCTCTATATAGAAATGTGCTGATATGATGTGGGGAACAGAGGCTAGAGATCAAAGAAGATCAAGTGAACTTAGAGAGACCTTTATCCTGCAGTGAATCAACAATAGTTGAAAATGATGATAATGATAAAATGATGATATATACGTAACTAAAAGACTCTCTTTAAAATTTAAATATAATCTTCCAATGGCTACCATTATAACTTTAACTTTGAAAGTTTAACTCAAGTTATATGTAAAAAAAGAGAAAAAAAAAGGATTTATTTAATAAGCATAAATTAAAACATAAGCCAATAATTTGCTAATAATAGAAGAAAATTTGTGAATAGTAACCCAATATATATATATATGACATGATAAATACAATACTAAACACTTTCAATTACAGATATCAACTAGAAAAAACATTATATTGATCACCTATGACTAAAATTGTCAGTATTTTGTCTAAAAAGATATATTTGTAATATATAATAGAACAATTTGTGAACTTTATAGATTCCTTAGCTGTTTAATCCTTTAGAAAAAAAGCCGTTTTTGTTGCACCTGGTGGAAATTTTTATAAATACTCAATCTTTTTATTTCTATATAAATTCTTTATTTTATGTCAAAACTTAATAAATTGTATTTAATTTGTCATATTTCATTTTGATTTAAATAATGGATGAATCAACATCCTGTCTTATCTAGATCAGATTGAACATTCATCATCTCAAACCAATGTGTATACAACACCAATGGCTAGAATAGGCTAATAGGCAATGATGCTCTCTAAATCTGAATGATTCCACTAGGAATGGGGATCTGGCAATAAATAGTCAAATCTTATGAAGGCGATGTCAGAAAACTACTGTCACAGAGCTGAAAGAGAAAAGCTAAGTTTTCCAAACAATAGCTGTTAAGCAAAATGGTTGTCATGAGGCAAGTCCATATTCAGAACTGGAAGCTTCTAGAACCAAATGCTGACATAAGACAAGCTGTCAAGTACAGTCAGAAGTGTTATTATACCCACTCACAATGAATATTGTCACAGAACCCCTGAAAGTAGTAGGTAAAACTTTATAAGGGCACATGAAATTCCTTCTTCCATACTTTACCTAGAACTAGAAGATATATCTTGTCAATGGCAATATATGGAGTATAATCATTGTAAATATACTCCAAATATGCAAAAATATATATGTTTTCATGTATTACTAATAAGTGTATTATAAAAAATATTTTCATGCATCTGATGTTATACTAATCATGCCAAAAACATAACAGTTTCTTTTTAATTTAATTTTACAAATGAAAAATATTCTTAAAAATCATATTTGAACTTTGCAAATATTGAAAAAATGACTTGTAAATAAAAACAAAGGACATAATACATCATACAAGAATGTGAAAGTAAACCTTTGTGAAGTAATCAAATTCGTTTTTATTTTAATTTTTTTTAATGATGATTTCTAATAAATCTATTGTATTCTGCTTTAAAAGCTAACACCTGCTTTATAATTTTTATAATATTTAAAAATGCTATATTACTGTCTAATTTTGATTGGAGATTATATGTGATCAGATTCACACAAAGTATAGTCTAACCAGTGCCATGATTTTCTTTGTTAATATTATAGTCAAGTTTATTTTATTTTTAAAAATAAAACATATATGAATAATATCAGATTGTATATATACATTTTTTTATGTGTGTAAAAATAACCAGAAATATTTTAACAAAAACAAGCAAAAGAGCCCCCTTTTTATTCCAAAACTTTTATGTGAAAACAAGATTACAAAGAAGGAAAATTGTCAACATTTTGGAGAAAATTGTTTTTTATTAACAATTGAATAGAACTGTATGATATTTGCCACTGAGTATAAGAAACTGACCTTTTCAGATTTTCTTTAAATTAACAAATCAATAAAAACAGGACTGCAGAATAGCTTTCAAGATAATGGTAAAACAGTAACATAAAATGGCAGAACTACTTACACTATTTTTAGAACTATCTTCTTACAAGTAGCCATAATTGAAAATATGGTTGGACATTGAAAAGTGAACAAAGACATTAAGAACAGAAAATCAAAACTCTGAGATAAAGATAATGAAAGTTAACATTCTATGTTTTGTTTTAAATAAATATAATAGACTTAGTTACTTATATATATATTATTATTATTATTATTATTATTATTATTAGTATTACAAGTTGTCGTCCCCCCCCATATCTTTACATAAGTTAGAACTTTTAAGAGTTTTTTTCCTTACATTTCAATAATTTTCTGGTCCTATTTTGCAATAATACTATAGATGTTTTTAATTAGGCTTTCTTAAAAATTTCCTACAACTTGATTCCTCCAAAAATGAAATATATGTAACCACAAGATTAAAAAAAAATCTGAGAGACTATTAAAGTTACTTAAAATTCTTTTGCATTCATTATAATCTGCCCCTCCTTTTAAGGACAAACTTCAAAATTTTTCTCAGAGCTCAGTCTGTAACATTGGCCTTAATTTTAGCATAGAAAATTACTACTTTTCCTATACTTTATTTAACACAGATTTGAAATTGTAATATGTCATGAGTAACTTGCATAAAATAGCTAATATAATTTTAAAAAGTATTATAAAACACACACTCGGGTATAAATAATATATTCAAGACATGTGCCAAAAGTTGTTTAAAAATCATCTGATCAATAATATGTAACTTGATTCCATGTTGCATATAACTATATTCACTAGCAAAATCTTTTATTCTCCCTATGCTTGTGCCATCCAATGTATCTCCTGATCTCAGCTTACACAGTACTATTCATTAGCAACTGTTATTCTCTCAACTTTTATGCCACCTAGTGTAAGCTTTAGTAATCAATAGATGCCACATGATAGTGCTTAATAAATTTTTATTCAGTGCAGTCCTACCAATATATTACCAAATTCGTTTGTAGCAATTAAAAAATAATAAATATTAACTTTAAAGTAATATATATTAAGGCTACAACCTTAAAATATTAACTTTGTAAATTGTTTATTAATTTAAAAACTTATTACTTTACCATTTTTACATAAATGTTTAACTTTTGCGTTTATTTAATCTATGATTCAATATATTATGGTTTTATATAAACATATTACTGTGTAGTAGAATAACAATACTATTATTTAATTATTCTCATCTATTGTCATTCCAATATAAGAATAAAAAAAACTCTCCAAGTTTTAGTCCAGTAGTATATTGTTGGCTCATTTATAGTATTTTCTCTATAGAACACCGATATATTAAGATTTTGTTAAAATTAAAAATCGATTTTGACTTTAGTTACAGTTTTTATTATCAAAGGAATACATAACTGAAAAATAATGCTATAGATAGCATAAGAGAGTAAAAAAGGTCCAATTCCACAACAGCACCATCAGATATTTTCAATACCACGCGCAACTGGAAATTGCTTAGTTAATTAGGGCGATGATAATTGAAACCGGAAGTAACTAAGTCCACTGAGTTTCCGTTTCAATTAATCATTTAAAAGTTATGATTATTTATTATTACATTTATTACAATACTTACGAAAACATACAAAAGAAAATCATATTCTTGATAAAAAATTTTTTTTTTTTTAGTTATAATTAAAGTACTGAAAAAAAAGTAAAAAATTAGATTTATACAATGTGGGGAAAAAAATACTAATTTTAAAAATAAATGTTTGTTCTTAGAAGTGAATGTTAATAAGTTCGAAAAGAGAGACAAATTAAATTAGATTCAGCCAAACTTCCTATTTTTCTTTTTGTAATTTAAAGTAAGACAGCAAACTAATTGATTATAGTGATAAAATATGTTTTTGTTAAGTGATTGGTAAGGAAATGTGAATTTATTTAATTTTCATTTCAATAAAAGTTTTATTAACAATAAATAGTGATTACATACTAATAAAGGATAAATAAATGAATAAATTGTACAATAATATGATTATATAATGTTCTATTTGTCATCTAGCTAGATTATGTTATGAGAGCACAATTTTATACTCTTATGTGGTTAGGTATAGTGAAGAGATTCTAAGAACTTGTTTAATGGTATTAGCATTTTTAATATAAACATGAATATTTTCTTTTATAATTGACTATTCTATAATGCTGGGTAGGTGGGAATTGATAATCAGGAATAGGAAAGAGCAGTTAAAGACCAGGTGTCATCAAAGACTTTACTGGAGGCAAGGAGCTGGTCACGTTTCTTAATTTTTTTGAGCGTTTGATAAAACAATGTTATCATTTGTGGCGGGGGTAATTCCATGAGACTTTTGCATCTCACTATCCATATGGAATAAAGGACAAAGGTAGAAAGCCTTATTATTGAAAAAAATCCATTATGAATGGCATTTTCAAGTGAGAAAATCATATCAGGTCTTATGTTGGAATTGATTATAATTATATCTTTCAGAGTTTTAAGTCTTGGGCACCGGTGTATAATATGGTCTACGGTTTCATCTTCACGAGCACACAGACCACATATAGGGTCAATGCTGGTAAAACCTCTTCGGTGATAATTTTCAGTCATTACCAATCAGCTTTAGAATTACTCTCCAAGTTAATCCCCTCTCTCTCTCTCTCTGATCCATTGCTTCATACATATATATTACACATGGTTCTATAATTTCTTGGAATTCAGTTTAAAACTTCAATATTCATCCATCCCTTACTATCTATTTTAGAAGCACATCCATATTTATAACTTACATAAGTTATATTGTAAATAAGTCATTACATAAGATATATTGATAAAAGTGATTTTGCTGAAGAAATGTTGTTCTGTGAATCATTAGAAAGCACCACTACTGCCAACGATATTTATAGTAAGCTAAAAAATTACTTAGCTGTCAATAATATACCAATAAAAAATATAACATCTTGTGCTTCAGATGGTGCTCCTAATATGATGGAGGAAAACATGGTTGCTTAAAATTGATGAAAGATGAGAATCCAGAAATGCTTCCTGTACATTATGTTATTCACAAAGAAAACCTGGTAGCTAAAAACATTTCTCTTCTTCTAAATAAAGTGCTAAATTTAGTCATAAAGTGTATCAATGTTATTAAAGCTAGTGCCAAATGTGAACATCTCATTAAGTTATTTTGAGAAGAACAAAATAAAGATCATGTGAAACTTATACTTCACACTGAAGTAAGATGGCTCTCGAAAGGGAACTGCTTGAAAAGATTTATGGAACTATTGGATACTCTAAGTGATTTTTTAAGTGACATACCTGAAATGAAAAATCTGTTAATGATCGATGGTAAGACATTTGTGAGTTATTTAGCTGATATCTTTGAAAAATTAAATATATTAAATAAACAACTTCAAGGAAAAAATAAAATTCTTGTCGATGCAAAAGCGAAGATATTTGATTTTATTACCTTTATTGAATTATGACAAACATATTATAACAAAAATTTTGAAAAGTTTCATTGGCTCCAAAAATGTGAAGCGACTGATATCACTATACATGTTATTGTTAATCATCTGAAAATTTTATCAGCTGATTTAAAAGAAAGATTTTCAGATTTGAAACAAAGTGATTTTCCAACTTGGATGATGCAGCCAATGTTAGTGGATTTGTCTGACATTTCAAATATGCAGTATCAAGAAAAACTCGTACAAATGCAAAATGATGAGTCACTTAGAACTTTATTTGATATAAAAGGAGTGATGGCATGGCTTTGTGAGGAAACCAAAATCAAATATCCAAATGCAACCAAATGTGCAAGAGAACTATTGCTGCTGTTTCCATCTTCATATTTACCTGAATGCAGATTTAGTGCCATAAATGATTTGCTGCTAAGAAAAGAAATAGGCTGGATATAAAAAATGGGGAGATTTGAGACTGAAGATAACTAAATTGGAACCTGACTTAAAATCTCTTTGCAGCAAGCACCAAGCGCAAGGATTTCACTAAATTTAAATAATAAATAATTACTAATAATTAAAATAATATAGAAAAATCTTTTATTAAAATTATTTTGTACTTGAATTTCAGTTCTCCATTATATGTTTTGAAAATTTACTTATTGTGTTTGCTTAATAATTTCCTAGTTATTTCATCCTAAAACCTATCATTCAAGCTTTTTTAGTGAACATGTCAATTTTTGAATAGTAAATATTATGTATATGTCAGGGGGCACAGGAATTTCAGAAAGGCTTTGGTGGGGCACATCACAAAAAAGATTGGGAAACACTGCTGTACACTGTCTTCCCCCTTGGAAATTATTCGTAAAGGTATTAGATTTAGAAAAAAAATTGAAGATATTAGTATTGTTTAGATCTCATACAAAATTTGAGTAAGAATTAAAGGTCACATTTGAATCTCACACCTAGCATACAATGCTTTATTTGGATCTATATACAGTCTGCTATTGCCTAATCGATAGACTATTTCACCGCAATGCAAATTATGAGTGTTTGTTTTGGTTTAGAAATGGAAAAAGAAAAATTATAATTTTCAATAATTTATTTTCATGTTTTAGCTTATTTATTCAACATTTTATAAAATATTTTATTTTAAACCATTAAAGAAGATAAGTTAAGTTACTTATGGTATTGGCTTATAAAAATGGTAGTCATAAATGTCAGTGAAGAAATTATTTGAGAAATTTTAATATAAATAAATGTAATTTTTATTTTTAGCACAAATTTTTATTCTTTTATAATGTTTCAATAAAAATTTATTCACATTTAATTCAAATAAGAAATATTTCATTTCAATCATTTTTATGAATAGGCAAAAATTTTGATCCAATAAGAAAAGAGCCATTATTAATTACAATAACATATTTATTTTAATGCTTTTTTTTTATTTTAAATTTTGAAAAGTTCAAATATTAATTTTTAGAATATCTATTATTTGAAAATTTACATTTGTAATAAATAATATGATATGCAAAAAAAGGTTTAATTGTAAAAGTAAAATTTTAAAATTATGAAAAAAGTTGTCACCAGGGAAACTTGAGGCCTCAATAGGTTAACAGTTTTAGTTCCCAAGATGCATCACTTGCTAATTGCTCTTTTTCCTGAATTTTGTCAAACAGGCCACTTTTATCTCAGTGCACAACATGTTTTATGTGCAGTAAATTAGGACATCTATTTTTTGCATGTGTTAAGATTTTGAAAACTTTTATCTTTTCTAAAATTCCCAGATGTAAAAAATCATCTCTCCATGAGATTGATTTAACATATAATAAAAGTTTGCATATGTATGTATATATGCATTGTCAAAGTAAAACATATTACTATAGTCTAATGCATTTTTGGTGCAATATATCATACTCATGGCTTTGAATTGCTATACGATAATCAAATTGCATTATATTTTTATCAGAAATGTCTCATTACTATTCAAACTTTACATGTTGTAGTGATTAACATAATTGGATACTGTTTACTCTTTTGTTAATGACATTATTATTCGTAGCTGTGTGCTACAACTCTTATTTTCCCATTTCAGCCCATTCTATGTCTATCAGCAGACATATTTTTAATTCTGATGATGTTAAACTGATATCTGTAGTACAAAATAATCAAAAAAGCAAAATAAAAGCAGCATGACATATTACTAGCAATAATAAAGTCATTAACAAGAGATTTAAACAACATCCAGTTACACAATAATTGAAATATATAAAATTTCAATAATAATGGGTCTGTAAACAAAGGTAAAACTCTCCATACAGTAGTGCCACCCTGTGCTAACCAGAGTAATCAATAAATGCCAGAAGGCTTGTGCATAAAATCCCTATCTCATGCCTAATCATCCAATATCCCCAGACTAGTTTCTGGCTTGTGGCCATAATCAGTGAGTAGTCTTGGATCTGAGAGCACTGCACCTAGATCTTAGGATCTAATGCAACCCTCCAGCAGCCACCTTTTAACTCTACTTTACTACAAAACTATGAGAATGAAATTTAAAACACAAAAATATTTTCAATCTAAGCTCAATAGCTTATATAGTCATATGGATCTGAACTCAATTCAGCACCCATACATGAGATGGGGATCATGTGATGTTTAGTAATGGGTCTGATTAACTTATAGCAATTAAAAGCTATGGGTAAGGTAAACCATACCAAAACTGTATTGAGCTTGTATTTCAAAAATATTAAAATAGAAATTGTAATTAAATAATTAAAATTGTAATTATTTATTAAGCGTACAGGAAGTATATGTAAATACTTTAAAGACAGGCTTTAACCTATATCATATGCACCTTGAATGTTTATAATAGTAGTTTATATATTTCCAGTATAAAGATTGTAATATTAACTCATTGTAAATTGCAAGATTTAACGAAGGTTAATTTGTAAAGGAAATAGTGGACTTAAACAGTGGAGAGAACAACAGCTTCATGCTCCCAAATCAAGATGCTTCAGATTGGCCTATATAAGTGGAAAGTTAGGTTAAAGATAAGATGTCACTCTTATCTTTATAAAAGTCGCTATCTTGTGTCGAGGTTTAAGAGGTCCCTCTGCCAGCAAATAAAGATATTGTTTGACTATTATAAACATTCAAGGTGCATATGATATAGGTTAAAGCCTGTCTTTAAAGTATTTAAATAATTAAATTTTATTTTGTCAATGCATATATATATCATTTATGTTCTTTATTACTTTTTACAATGCTTTTACAATCCACTATTGACAGTTTCGATTGTCCCTTCAGAAATATAACAAACACAATACAAATACATGAATACAAATATATATGAACCTATAATTTCACTATTAATAATGACTTGTAAAAATCATTGTAAAAAGTAATAAAGAACATAAATGATATTAATATTATAAAGGTTTGGCAATGCGATAAGAAAGACAAAGTTATATATATGTATTAGTTTTATTATATTTAATAATAATAGACTAGTCTAATTATTATATATATATTATTTAGATAAACTTGATTTTGCCTAAAGCTAGATGGCTCATAGATGTAAATCATAATAATAACTCAAATTATCAACACCATGAATCTTCAAATTGTTGTCAAGCAACCTCTATTCATAGATGTTGCCTCCATTGTCAAGATTTCTGGTATTGATTAGCTTGGATTATTAACACATTCTTTTTTGAGAAAAATCCAAACCAAAAATGTACATAGAAATATCCATAAGAAGATATAACACTGGTGGATTATATTTTGTCTAACAAAACATATGCACTTCAAGGCTATAATGTACCTAATAGATTCAATATAGAAAGTAAAATTCAATTGGTAAGATGCAAATTATGTGTTAATGTAAAGCTAAAGAAGAAAGGCTTATTATTAATGGTTGTTTTTTCCTCAAGTGTCATAGCATCAGCCAGGAAGAGAACCCGCTAACCTGGAACAACTGCTTGTAAAGCAGCTGTCGCTGACCTCTCGACCACCAATGTGTGACTGTTGTTTAGCAACATTATTGCTAATACTGTCTTTCTAATTATAACAGATTTATGCCATTTATTTTTATTGTTTAGATTATATTCTACTACTTTGATCTTCATTCACAACTGAAATAGGTCATCAAAGTGCTATGAATAAATTTGGATTTTTTAATTCTTTTATTACAATTTTCCATGTCAGTTTTAAAATATTATTTTTTCTAATTGAAAAGAGTTTGTACATTTATATAAATATTTCCTACTTCTTCATAAAATGATAACTTGTTGGGATTAAATTGGAATAATGCATTTATTATCTTTCTTATTAAGATGTGTAACTAATCTTGCCACTTTGTCAGATATGGTATGAATGTTAACCATATTATTCATCAATATATAAAGCCTACTCACCTTGTGTATGGTTATCTGTTTTTAATAGTAAAATCCCTGTCCACTTTTTAAATCGATTATCTTTCCATCTTATCTTCCACCAATACATGCAATCTTTCTTTATTTGAAAGTTATATCATCATAAAAGACCATCATTTAATGGAAGATTATGTTAGTAATCTGGTTTTTCTTCGAACTTACTGTATTCAAGCACTAATAGCTGCCAAGGTTGATGATTTTACAGTCTTCATAATATGAGAGCTATAGTTAATGTTGGTTGGTCATAATTGTAAAGATTAAAGAAGATGAACATTCACACATTCATTCTACTTTCACTGATATTTCAGCTAATATCTATCAAGATCTGAAATGGAAGAGGAGGGGGAGTGAGTAATTTAATCTGTAATTTGATATGTGGGTATAACTATACTTTATATTTATACTTATATAATTTAAAACATCACATGGCCAATCTTTCTTTTCCTTGCACATGTTACAGCAACAGGAACAAATTTTTCCAATATAATATTACCACCTAATGCAAGCTATAATAATCAATAGCTGTTGGAAGGTTTGTGTATTTCAATCCTTATCTAGTGCCTACTCACCCAATATCCCCAGTGTAGTTCCTACTTTCTGAGCCTAGTCATCAGTGATAAGCCTTGGATTTGAGAGCAATGTACCTAAAACTTTAGATCTAATGCATTCCTTTTACCTGTGAAGCAATGAGCCCAAGTTAAAATTACAGTAATGTTTTCAATCCAAACTAATTTTCCTGTACAGATCTGAAACCAGTTCAGTATCTATATGTTTTGGTGTCTTAATTTTTTAAATCATATTTTATAGAGAGTTGTTCTCTTTTAATAGCTTGTTCAAGAAAAAGAAATGATGGTCATGTGATGTTTTAATAGGTTCCTAACCAAAGGATGTTGGTAATTATGGTTAGAAAAAACCAAAGACAGACTGACACCAAACTGGGTTCAGATTTGTATAACTGTACAGGTAAATTAGCTTAGATTAAAAACATTACTGTGTTTTCAATTTGAGTCAATGCTTTATAGTTAATGAAATATATAAAAGAGAGTTACTGGAGGGATGCATTAGATCCAAAGATAAGTGTATTGCTCTCAGATCCAAGGCTTCTCACTAATCACAGCCATAAACTAAAAACTAGTATGGGAATACTGGATGAGTTGATACTAGACAGGAATTTAAATGTACACATCTTGTGGCATCTGCTGATTACAATAGCTTGCAGTGGAAGCAACATTGCATGGAGAGTTGCTACTATTATATATAATTAACAATGATACAATGGAAATTTCTGGCTGCATTCATTTGTTCATGTGGTCATTTATATTTTAATTACAATTTATGTAATTTATTATTCATAAACTATCCTTTAACTATAAATTATTTGGTTTTGGGCTAATTTCATTCCTCTGCCTATTTTTTTATCCCTATACTTTTTCTAAAAAAAGAGAATCACAACCTCCTAAATATGCCCAAAATAATAACGATTTGTCCAGTGCTTTGTGCTTAAGTAAAAATTCAACTACAATATCACAGAGTTCATTATTGTTACTAATAACTGTTAAATTATTTATTAACCCATTTTATTATAACATGCATATGAAATGCGATCAGGAGTGCATTATACTTATATGGAAGCTTTTGGTAAATTCAAATTTAGGGCCTCACATATAGTATGAATGCATACATTTTTCTCTGGGAAGAGAAAGAATTGTTCTTGAATAAAGTTCATTTAACAATTTGGACATAATTAAGGAGAAATATGAAATCTGAACGTTATATAAATGTTGGCATATACCATAGCAACTATCTATACAATAGTGCCATCTAATGCAATTGTTTTAACAGGTTGTGTAAGCATAAGATTTTGTGGCCATATGATGTTTAGTAGTTTTAACCTTGGCATATGTATATTCTTAAGCAGTACTTTAAAAATCCTCAAATACATTTCCAAAATTAAAAATGTTTCATTATGCGTTAATGTTATTCAAAATTTATTTAATTACATAATAATGGAATGTCATTCAAAATGTTGTTCCTTTTATTCTTCATTCTGACTTTATAGGTCAGGTTCCCTATAAGTGGGGCCCCCAGGAAAATATTTATTCTTGAGGAGTAACCGGAACATTCACGAAAAGCCGACTTGAGCAACATCTAATAATAATAGCACATAGTATGCTAATATTATCCCAGTAATATTAGGCTAGTTGCATAGTGATATGTTTTTTACTTTAAAGAGCGCATGACCTTTTTAAAGATAAATAATCGACGACAGATGTTATATTTGCTATTACAATCGATAACTGTCTGAATTAAATAAATATAGTAATAAAAAAGTTACAGTCCAGCCTCAATATGATTATTTCAATAAGACAGCATTCCAAGAGGTCTAAAAAGATCAACAGTTTCTATGATTGTTCTGATTGGAGTAGTTTTCTGCTTTAATGCTCAATTTGATTGAAACTTTGGCGAAATAACTTCAAGATCATTAAACATATTAGACGATAGCTTCTTTACATTTCAGAGCGTTCCCATACTTCAACTGGAGTTGAAAGATTAATAAATTACAAGTTGAAGTAAAAATAATCAATTAAAGATTATTTCCACGACCGCAAATTAAAAAATTAGAGGTTCCATAGAAATCCCTCATTGATTTTATCCGCACCAATGTTGAACAAAAGCTAACGTTAGATTGTAGTATCAACCTCGTTGCCTACTCGCTCGACAGGCTTTTGGCAGAACTTGACATATATATTGAACAGCTAAAAAAAATTTAAACGAATAATTAAAACAAACGTTTCAGTATGCTATATCAAAATGTGTGTGCTGATTTATTTTTCTATATAAATAGTATATATGATATTATTCAATTCGAAACAAATTCACATTTTAAAAAATATTATTCTAAATACTATTTGTCGTCTTACATTGGACATATCTAAAGCTATCCCAAACTTATCTTTAATTATTGTATTTTGTGAATGCCCTATGGTTTGGAGCAATGGTAGAGTGGGGATTCTGGTACTCAAGATCCATTGATTGCGGTTAGCTCCGCTTTAACTTCTTAAGAATACATGATTAATAAAGCTATTAGTTATTTGCTATTTACTAGATGAATTACTACCGCATTCGTTCTCTCATTATAACTGCCTCTTCCTTTACCGTTTATTTTCCAAGACTATTGGCCAGTTACTTAATTATATCGTTTTTTCTAAATTTTATTTTTTTCATTTCTCAATCCTATTTTTTTTTCTTTTCACAATAGATATATTTTTGGGAATTAGAAACTAGCCCTAAGCGATAAAACTTTGGACCACCCGGCTCTTTGCACCAAAGTTTTTTGAAGTTAAATTGTATCCCTTGAATGATTTTAATTCAAAAGTTGATTAAAATAGTTACTTTAAAATAGGGATGTGTATAAACTATCAATTACTTCATATTTTGAACAATAACTTAAAATCCCTCGTACTGACATGTTGGAATGTAATGAAGAGAACGCATCCTAAGGAAACTGACGTCTGCGCTCGCATACTTAATATTTTTTTTGTCACCTAATTTAAACAATATAAATTGAGTATTCCACCTTTTCTGTAATACCTTTTTGTTAACTTATTAAATATCTCCTAGCTATACTTTAAAGGTTAGGAGAGGGGGGCGTTTTCTAAAATAATGGGGTTTTTTTTTCCAGTGATTTAAAATGGTGTTTTTTTTTTCTTAAAAAAAATATATATATTGTTTAAGCATAACGCTTTTACTTATTGTTTTCTATTACCAGCCACTCGTAAAAGAATATCACCATTGTATTTCTGAGAAAAAAAAATTAAAGAAGAATTTGTGATAGTTATTTAAATAAAACCCATAAGCCACATTATGACACTACAAATATTGCAATTTGAATATTTTAACAACCTGGTTATCATCGTTTTCAATTATTATTGATCCACTGGCATGATGAGGGTCTATCTGAGTTTTCACCTCTTCTTCCCACCACCGGTAAACCAACATATGTCATTCATCTATCTCACATCTGGTCACTTTCTAGATCTTTCACAATCTCTTGGATAACCACACTATATATAAAATATTTTGTTCTGTTTACTATAAGATTATTTATAATTAAAAAACACACATGCCAAAAAAAGCTTAGATATACATAACAAAGTCGGTTAATCAGACCACTCACAAGCGTGTAATTGGATAAATAGCTAGTAAATTTGTATAGATAATACAAACAATCATTTTATCACTACGCAGTATTTTTCAGCGCAGGACACAGAGATCTCATAAGGTGACTCTAGAAATTAATATCAGTGCCCCCCCCCCCCATACATCAAAATGATGTTTTTTAATACTTTAAAAACTCTTGAAAAATGCTCACACTCGCATATGATAACGCAACCGACTTTTATCCCGTGAAATTAATTTTTATATATAAATGATTATTAAATACAATTATTAAAATTAGGAATGCATTAATCCAATCAAGAGAATAAATAATAATAACAATAAATTTCTTGACAAAAATGCATATTTAATATGTATATATTATAACGTGTAAATAGCATGTCAGGAATTCAATTCTATAAACTAATTAATTTCAAGTTCCCTTCAGCTATTCATAAAACCGATACACATGACCACACACATGAGACAGAATGGATGGCTGAAGGGAGCTTGAAAGTCTGTGTTCAAATCTCTATATTACACATAAATTCCAGGTATATAAAATATACTTGTATTTAAAATATTAAAACTAATTACTATATAAACACTAGAATGCATCAACCTTTCCAAAAACACTTTATTGTTCCAGTAAATGTAAATGCTCGTTTCAAATTTATCAGGACAACCTAATAAAGAAGTTGGTACACTGGCATTAATAGCTTTTGCAAAGGTTGTTGCTTCCAGTATATATATACACTTATGAGACCTCATGCAATTTTACCTTCAACCACGACTTTGAAACTTATACTTAATGCAATCAACAACCTTATAAGTCACGGAATTAAAACTTACGTGCGTATGTCATTATTTACTTGATTTTTTTAATTTTTATAATACTGACAGTTTACTTTCCAATATAGCTTTTACAATGCCCATCTGATTATATACACCTACAATAATATATATTAATGCTGCCATGCTAATTACATCAATAAGTCATCATCAATTTAACAATATTTGTCAAAAACATATAAAATACAAATTACTTTTTCTAAAATTATAACTGTTGCAAATTTTTTCAACTAGCAAATAATTTGAAGAGGTTCTAATCATTCTCCATAATTGCATTGATGTCAATCTTCTCTTTCCTTCCTCATGTTGAAGCATTACTAATCAACTTTACAGAAAAGGGTTTACAAATGCAAGCACAGTTCAAAAGAACCTCAGCGTGCAATCAATGCTTTAATTAAAAAGATTTAAAATTTGATAAATCATTCTTTTTTTTTATCTCTCTCCTTTTCATTCTATGCATTTTAATGTTGTAAAGGGTGCACTAATGTTTATAATATTGAGATGTTAAATAAACACCTTACAGAGTTACAAATCAATGGCAAACTATGAATAATGCTGATCAAGTGCATTGTTACTTGGTCATAGTATCTCATTTAATAATTTCTCAGAACATAATATACACACACAATTTTCACTCTTTTCATATATAAATAGTGTATAAAAAAAAATAATCGAACGTTTATTGCTCAAGAGTACATAAAATGTTTGAGCACAAGAAGTGACGGATCTGCGCCACAATTCAAGGATTTTGAGCTTCAGAGTTCGCCCTCTACCAAGGCCTCAAATACAGGGTATGTATAAATATTTGTTGAATAAAAAAATAAAATAATTCTAAGGCAAAAAACATATTCACCAATAGTTCTCACATTATGTTAGAATTTTTACTATTATTACATTGAGAATTCCATATAGATACTTACACATAAAAGAATCTCATGGGTTTTTCAATCAGATTTGAATTCGAATAAAACCTGAACACTTTTTCCAAGTGGATTGAGTGTAGTAGGTCCAATTTTTACTTTTAGTTAGCTATCTACATAATCATTAAATTATTATTCATTAATGGTTTACGGAAAAGATTAATTAAATGCCAGTGTACTGTTGTGAAATGTGGACAATGAATAATAAAATTAGGACTAGATTCGAAGCCTTTGAAATGTGGTTATAAAGAAGGATGAAAAAATCAATTGGATAAATAAAATAACAAATGATGAAGCTTTGAAGAAAGTAAATGTAAGAAAGTAGATTGATTGACAAAATTAGAAAGAGAAACTGGATTTGACATATATTAAAAAGAAAGTTTAGTTTAATGAAATATGTTTGGGAGGGAATGGTGAGTGATATAAGAAATGGGAAGAGTAATGTGGAGTTAAAGAGCTGGGCAATGAAGAGAACAGAGTGGAAAAATAGATGGTGTAATTACTCTAGGGACTGGTCCATGAAACAAAATACTATTGATGATTATAAATGATTATTCTGGTTAGTCCTAATTGAAAGGGTCTTAAAAGCCAATCAGGTGAAGTAAAACAAAAATATGCTTATGTTATTATACAGTCTTCACTATTGGTGAACAAGAAACCACACATCCATGGCTTGCATTTATCTTCCATCAAATAAAAAAAAGTTGATGATCATAATTTATATCTAGTATTAAAACATAACCATTATTTTTTATAGACTTAACCTTCAATAGAATTTATCTATTTAAAACTACAAATAACACCATGATTCCATTTTAAAGCATCAGATATAGTAACTTAAAATCATACATGATAATTATAATTTCATCCTTTAATACCTTGCTTAATGGAGAATATGGGAGATTAGGATAATTAAGAAATATTAAGCTACCAGCATGGACTTGTAGATTTTAGTGTTTGATACCCCTGGCTTATCTTCTTCAGCAAAGATCGTTCGTGCATACTGAGAGAGAGAGATATTCAGCTTCCTGCATTAGTGGATGGTTGAAATATGATGGAGTTGAGATGAAGATACACATAAAAAAAAAACAGAAAACTTTGGAAATTATCACCAGTTGTTCAGTAGATGATAGAATAAAAATCTTATTTAAAACAAAAAATAAGAGAAAAGATGAACCAGATTAGAAGCAAAGAACAAAATATCATATAAAAAGTCATTTCCTTTCTATAAAATGTACATTAAGTTGACATTATGCTTTACATTTGCTTTTTAAAATGTCTTTTATATTTATGAGATCGAAACAATAAGAATTATCCTTTCATCTCTTGTATGATACCCTTTAAAACTGAAAGATATTTCATCGTCAATATATTTTAACTAAAGAAGATATTAATAGTAATAATAGAAAGTCAGATGTCAAATGACTTATATATAGCTTGCACTTACAAATATGTAAAATTAAGAGCATGCTAATAGCTCTAAACAAGCTTTTTTTATTTTATTTTATGATAAATGCTACTACAAGAGAAGACATTCAAATCATTTTTATCTTGGATTGTCCTCATCCCCAGACCAGTTTCGACCTATGGGTCTCTTCAGTGAGGAGTTGAGACATTAGATTCAAAAAAATATACTATCAATATAATACCCTCTTCCAAAGAAGAGAAGGAGGACATGCTCTAAAATTGAGTTTTGCAATGTCTACACAAAACAATCTATAAATTACAAATACATTGACATATAATATACATGCTAGTCCAATTATCTAATCACTTGTTAATTTAGAATATTGTCTGATTTCCTTCAGCAGAAAACTTATCTTTCTGAAATACTTCAACACCATGTCAAATTGTAGCACTCCAATATATTCTATTCTCTGCCATATCTTCCCAATGGAAACAATTGGCATTGCATTTCTTTAGAAGGTCTTTGAGATAATTCACATATTGGGGTCTGCTTCACCTATGAAACCCATATTCAAGATCATCATAAAACAACTTTTTAGGAAAACTTCCATTGTTCATTCATTTTACATGTCCAATCCAACAAAGGTGTGTTGATTTTACAATTTTGCCAATGTAGTTTTGAAATTTTATGGAGCATCTAAAATAAAACTTTTCTAATATCTTTATTCTGCACTGATAGGGTGTCCAAGTTTCACATTCATACAATAAATTAGATAAAATAACTTTATAAACAATTAACTTATTTGAAATAGTTACTTCTCTGTCATGAAATACTCTACATTTTAATTTATTAAAAGTAGCAATGGCAAATGGAAATCTGTGTTGGATCTCAACATCTAAGTCAATTTTTCTACTTATAAACTGGTTATTCTTAAGTTGATAACGATCCAAGCTAAAAGTTACGGAGGACTTTTCTTCTGACACTGGCTAATAAAAAACCGAGTTCTTGAATATTAATTAATAAACTGAAATCTTTAGAATTTTAAACGTTAAGAACATTCTGTAAATCATTGATTAAGCTGCCTGTATATATACATACCATTATTAAAGTACACTGAATAAAGTCTATATTTTGTCATCTTCTAATATCTTTCATTGTTCTTGGATAACTGTTATGAATTACTATGATTCTTCCTATAATTCCCACACACTTATCATTATATCATTATTTTACCATTGTAATTCAGGTATAATTCTATAATATATATTTCTGCCAAATGTCTTCTTTTCAATTTACATTACAATGGAACCATGTTTGTAAAAATATTATTTGTATTGGTGAGATATAAAGATTAAGATTATTATCATCTCATATATTATTCTATAAAATCATAATATATATATATATATACTTGATCACAGACTTTCAAACTCCCCACATCTATCTAATCCATCTTATATAATTGATACCCATGACCATATACATATAAAAAAGATCAATGATCTCCAATATACATATTACATGCTGAACCAGCACTCATCAGTTGATCCAGATCACCATCTCCCACACATATATACTCTCACTGCTCAATGTATATTAAGATAGCAAATCGTTAAACTTTAATGAACAAGCTTCAATCTTCTCCATTCTCCAATTCTTCAGCTATCCATGTCATCGAAAATCCAAGGATGGAATGCTCAAAGTTCTTGTGAATAACAATAATAATGGCATCAATAGGAGCTTTAAGTATTCCATCATCAGATTTTCAACGATATAGATGGCTTAAGACTGGAGAAGACTGAACCTTGTCCATTAAAGATTGCAGAGATTTGCTATCTTAATATAAACTGAGTAATGATTGTATACATGTGTGGTAGATGGTGATCTGGACCAACTGATGAGTGCTGGAGATCATTGATCTTTTTCACACATATGTGGTCATGTGTATCAAGTGTATAAAATGGAATAGATAGATCTGGGTAGTTTGAAGGTCTGTGTTCAAGTTCTTATAATTTCATTAAGTTTATTATAGATAATATACATGTATTTAAATATTATATACACACACAGATTATCACACTGAAAAAGTGACTGGTTTTTTTGCCAAGCTGCCAGCAGTTCCACCTTTGAAAAATGAATGTATTACATTGTGAAATGGTTTACATATTCACCACGAATGTTTTAAGATGCCAGCATATTCAGATCATAAGTTATTAATGTGACCCAATTCCAGGGGAAATATATTTAATTAAAGGCTATATGCACATTCACATAGATTATTTAAAAAGTAATATCCTATTTATGTCTATGCATGCTGTTTTGGTAAATATTTTTAGATTAAAGTACATTTATTAAAGTTTATATTTTGTAATTTTCTGATATCTTTTTATATTCATGGATAACACTAATAAATTACCAAGATGCTTTCTATAACTCTCACACTCTTATAACTCCTTTTTTTTTAATCACCGTTGCTTACATATAAGTTCTTAAACATAATTAAAACTGATACAAATACCTAATCAGTAAACAATTTAAATAATCAAAATTAAAGAAATCATTGCAATGTTTTTTTTATGGATATAATTTAAACATAAAATGTAAAACCCTATATCAACTCCATGGCTGAAAAGTACAAGGTATTCAAAAATAACTGGAATCATTTTCTGAAAGGTGAGCACACTGTAGTGCATGCCTATGCTACTAGATGCCTCTTACAAAAATTGCCTTGTATTAGACTGCCAACTGCACCATTGAGAGAATCAGGTTATGGGGTAGTAAATATTTTTCTTAAGTGCATTTCATTTATTTGATGATTACCTGAAAAGTTAAAACAATGTGAAATTCTGATTTCTGGTAGGGAAAACAGCAGGGGAAACAATTATAATGCTTGAAACAGATTACACATGAGCTGCCCTAAGAAAACACAAATTTATGAGTGCTTTAATGGAAGTGTCAAATTCAACACATCCAAAAAAGTGTAGCAAATGAAGTCAAACATCAAAATGGTGCTGATTTTTTTCCTGATGCAAATGGCACTGTTCTGTCAGAATTCAATTGTAATACCAGGCAACCAACAAGTTCTGAACTGTTTGCATGATGCAGTAAAATGTAAACATCCTGTTTTATAGCAAAATGAGAATGCAAGTTTTACCTAAGACAACATGCCAGTGCACAAAGTCTTGAATGTGAAGGACTTTAAATTAAATTCAGCATGACCCAGCTTATTTATCACACTGCTGGATGACTTCTCTTTATAATGAAAAAATTCCCCCAAAAATGTTTTTGTAAAATTAGAAGTGATGAAGAAAAAAACACTGGTATTTAAAGCACCACTGAGCAAGAGTTTTTGTATTACTTCAAAAAAATGAAAAACACCTTTAGACCAGAGCGTTATATTAAATAGGGTATATATTGAAGGGGATTCAATTTGTAGCATGTAAAAATAAATATATAACTTTTATTACAAAATTCTGGTTTTGTTTTAGGTCCCCCTCATAATAAATTAATAGTAAGACAAATGTTTCATAAAAGGAGAAAATATTGAAAGCAATAAACATAATTTTTAATTATTTTTAGTGCTTAACAGCTCTTATCAAAAGGCAATTATTATACTCAAAATAAAAGTAGAAATTAAAATATCCTTCAGCAATTGACATTTCTATGGTTTTCCTGGTTGAACAATTTTTGTAAAATTTTAACATTTGATTTTAGTATTTAAATCTTTATTTTATATTAGAACTCAATAAACTGGCTTGATTTGTTAGAAATATAAGTTTACAAATGAAAAATGTCCTAAAAATTCAGATTTAAACTTTGCAAATGTATATAAAAAAGATAAAGTGAAATGTATAAAGAGAACTACTTTTTTTAGGGGCTTAGTATAATATTATTGAAAAAGTAAATGAGCAAAATCTTTGGTAATTGAATTTTATTTATTAAATGTGAACATATAATTATTAAGTCATGCTATGAAGTTCTATTCTAAAATTTAAAACTGCATTTGTAATTATTATTACAAAAGCTCTGTATTATGATATTTAAAAGCACATTAAAAATATTTTAAAATATATATATATATATAAAACAATATTTAAAAGCACATTAAAAATATTTTAAAATATATATATATATATAAAACAATCATAATTTCCTTTTTATCACTATTTCAAAATTCTTAACTTACATTTGAAAAAATGAAACATGTCCCATTCTAAGAGAGTTTGTATATCTTTCTTTCCAGTAAACAGTTTTCAAGATTTCCTTAACTCACACTTCCAAGTGCTTATATCTAAATTACAAGTGCATAAGAAAAGTTAAAACTCATATTAGAATTTTAACAAAACTAAGTGGAATTATGAATTTATTTATTTCTTAAAAACTACTATACAAATATTTTAAATATTAGTAGTGATAGCTCAAATGAAGATGAAATTAAAGTGGAAATTACTGCAAACCCTGACAAGAAATATATAAACTAATTTAAATCCAACAATAAATGAAAAAATACAAAATGAATTCACCAGTCTTTAGTTTACATCACAATATAAGCATTCAATTTATTGACATGATACAATGCAGAGCATACATTATATATATATATATATATATTAAATAATCTCAGTACAGCCATAAGCTATTATGAAACTATTATAAGCAATCAGCCATTTCAAAAATCAACAAGTATATGAATTTTTTTTCTTGTGTATTTTTTGAAAAACACAAAAACAGGAATTAAAATCTTTAAAGGTTGTTTATCAAAAAAGTAAAAAAAAACAAGAAGGAATTAAGAACTTTATAAAATTGTTTATTATCTAATTAAATAAAACAACAAGAAGGGATTGGAATTTTTATCTCTGAAGAAATCAAGTGTTTTTCAATTAATGTAAAAACCGAATTTTTTTTTAAAAAGATATTTTTTTGTAAAAAAAATTAATTGGTTAAAACTTAAGGAAGTTTAATATCAGTTGTTTTTTAAAAGAATAAAGAAATGTGTGAGTATAAGAATTCAGTATGAGTTAAGTAGTGGTGAGTTGTAGCAGTACCTAGCTTAGCTAGGAAGTCTGATGCTAGATTAATCTAATTCTTAATTAAAAAAAGATTTTTGCAAATCAATATATTATGGATAGTCAAAATAAGAGTCATAGATCACATGACCCTATTCTCTTAAGCTCGTAAGTTATAAAGAATGAGGATTGCCAATTCCTCAACACGCTTTGTGATAAATGCTTAGCCAGAGAAAACATTTAAAACATCTCTAACAGGAACCTCCCCCAACCCCTGACCATGATTTCGTGCTTTGGCACTCCTCAGAGAGGTGCCAGGATAGGTTCAGACACTAGATCTAAAATACCAACTCAAAGCCAGCATTTAACTAAAAGTTATCTATTGAGTTGAAAATCTGAAATTTTCAGACACCTACATATCTTCAAACCCAGCTATCCAAATCAAATAGCTATATGGGGTTGATAGATCTTCAGACATACCATATATTAGTAGTCTTAGCAATATAACATCACATAAGACTTAAGGCAGAGACTATAAATAGTCAAAATAATAGTCATAGATCACATGACCCTATTCGTTTAAGCTTGTAAGTTATAAACAATGAAGTTTACAAGAATCATGTACTCAATTTTTATTAAGAGTAAATCATTATTGATCCAACTATGTGACCAAGTTTCACTAAAAGAAATGTAGAAGGAAAATATTCCTATCAGAATTTTTCAACTAGCCTTAAATTAATTCATCCAAAATCATGATTGTCTCAGCTTATATTAATCTGAAATGAAAATAATTGTTACACTGGAAATCTGGAGCTCCAAAAAAAAAAAAAAAAAAAGCTAAATTAATAATATAAATATTGACAAAGCTATAACAAAAAATTAACTTGAAGCCAAAAAGTTGATTAAACTACTATATGCAATATATAACAGAAGAAACACTCAAATAGGTAACTACAAAAAAACTCCATGGTAAAATAAGTTATTGTAGGGTGTACACAGAATACATTTATAAATGTTATTTTAAAAAATAATAATAATAAAAATAGTAAAATTTTAAAATTGTATTTGATGAAAATATCTTTTTTTCTTACTTAAAATTATATGATACATTTGTGTTTTCAAAAATAAGGGGAAGAATGTTTAAGTTAAAGTTTATATTCTTTCTTTGTTATGAATTATTTTTAGGAGTTGATTATTGTAAGGAAAATATTAAATATTAATTAATTAAAAAGATTAAGAAGAGAGTAATATTTACATATTTTATATGAAATCATATATATGCGGGAGGACCCCCCAAAAAACTAATCATTCTTTGGTAAGCAAGCCTCTTGTTGGACATGCTTTTGCTGCTACATATATCTTGCAGAGGACCTTCTGCATCAATCTTCCAAATGACATTACCATGTGAAATTAGGTACCAGATAGTACATTTTTTGTAATGTGTGTTTCACATATTTGTTAATTTTTGTGATGGCTGACAAGTTGAAATAATGTGAAATTCTATTGTTTTTTTTAGAGAAAACAGCAGGAAAAACAGTTGTAATGTTTGAAACAGATTACAAAAGAGCAGTTCTGGAAAAAATACACACTTATAAATGGTTTAGTGAAAGTATCAAATTCACCATATCCCAAAAAGGGTGGCAAATGATGTTCAATGTGATGACAATGTTGTCTTTGTTTTGACACAAACAACATTTTTCTCTCAGAATTAGTTATCAACAGTCAGACATTTTATCTACAAGTTCTAAAATGTTTGCATGATGTGGTAAAATGTACAAATCTCATTTTGTGGCACAGTGAGGGGTATTAGTTTCACCATGACAATGCCTCCACACACAAAGTTTTGAGTTTAAAACATTTTAATTAAATTTAGCATGACCCAGCTTATTTATGAGTCATATTCACTCAATCTTTAACCATGTAACTCTTTTTATTCTCTTAAATAAAAAAAGACCTCAACTTTTTTTGTGTGTGGACTTAGAAGTGGTGAGGAAAAAACAAAGGTGTTAAAAGGCTTTACTTAGGGTTTCTGGATTACTTCATAAAGTGAAAAATATATTTAGATTGGTGTATTGCATTAAATAGACCCTACTTACATGTAAAGATAAATAAACACTTTTTTTATTATAATATTCCAGTTATTTTTGGGTACCCTCTTGTATTGTGTAAAAACATGTGTGTTAACATTAGAGTGCCACATTATCATTTTCTGTTTTTTTTTTATAGTTTTGGTTATTAATTAATTTTAGTAAATAATAATTTAAAAAAATAATAGTTTCTGAAATTATTTTTATGTCCCTATTTTTCTGGTTATTACTTCTGTGAATTATCATTGTGTATGACTGATTTCTTCCATAGAATTATGCTTTAAGAGATTTGGAGATTATTCCAGTAAAATTATTTAATAACAGAACAAATTAGCATGTATATTTACCTTGTTCACACTCCATAGGTCCAATCTCAGAGCTATTTTAAACATAATGGTATTGACACTATACATATGATGTGGATGTATGTGTGTGGATATCCAGATGGTATTCTGTAGAATTATTTGGATAACACTAAGATCACACCATTACCTTTAAGGTCTACATACTTTTACATTATAGATCTGATAATTTATTGATGGACAGTACCCTCATGTGTCTGATGGCCCTAAGGATTAATAATGATCATCATTAATACAGTAATCTAAGCATTTTTGATGTAAAATTATTTTTATCATTTTTAATATTTATGTATGTGAGGACAGTTTAAATATTGATGACTGCTTTTATATGCTCTAAGTTTAGCATTGGATAGATGATCTTTAGCCTAAAGTTTATACAGTACTGTTTCAATATCCATCATAAAGAATGTCTGATAATTTTCGATCATTATTACTGGTGATGCTCTATGTTTATCACTTATATGCTGATTATATTATTTATTTTCAATGCTGATTTTTTTGCCCACTGCTTTTTTGATGCTTTTGATGATGATTTTCATCATCACTCTGTTATACAACTACATTTAAGATTATTACAAATGTGCAATCAGTGTATGATGGAATATCATCTGATACTTCTGTTTTGTACCATTATAATATATATGTTAGTCATCATACTTAAATATACAATACTTAAAATGAAGATGAATTTAGATGTCTAGATTTTATAGTGTTTTATTTAAAGTTTTATTTAATGTGTATATCATATTAAAAGCACGGATTGTTTTCTTTTTTGATGTTATGTATATATAATTTAATAAGAATACCAATCTCTCCATACAGTACTGCCATCAATTGCAAGCCTTTTTAATTAATGGATGAAAGAAGGTTTGTGTATAAAATCATACTACTCATCCATCATCCCCATACTGGTTTCTAACGTGTGGGTTTTATCAGTGAGAAGCCTTAGATTGTAGTGCTCTAAAATCCAAGGCTCCTCACTGATGAAAGCCACAAGGTAGAAACCAGCATGGGGATATTGGATGAGTAGGCATTAGATAAGGGTTTTATGCACAAACCTTCCTGCATCCATTCATTACAAAGGCTTGCACTTGGTGGCACTACTGTATGGCGATTGGTACTCTTATTATTAGCGTGTGGAAGCATATGAAATGGTGATCATGTGATGTTTTGATGGTATATATAATTTACATGAACTTTTTTCTATTACTGTATGACTAAACTAACGTATATATATATATATAAATAAGTCAAAATTGATTGCTTTATTTAGGATTATTAATTTCTTCTTATTCCACTTTTTTTAATTATTATTATTATAACCTTAATAATCATTCCCTTAAAAAAACAACTGTATATTTTTGAGCCCACGCTAGCAATTATTTAATTTACATATTTTGATTTTTTTTAAAAATCAATTAATTTTTTTTTAACAAAAAAAAAAAAAGGGAGCTATACAGCGTTAAATAATACATTTTCTATTATCCATTTACCATTTGCATATAAATATAACAATTTATAAGTATTTTCTGATTTGAGTAGACATAATAAATTACACTGTTTTAGCCTAAAGGTTTGTGATGACGGCATTTTGATTGTATTTATATGTTGGACTATTTCTATCATTTAATATTAAATACGGAACGGCTTTAAAAAAATTTAAAACTTTATTTAAGCTTTCCAATTACATTTAACTGTTAATAATAGTATACAGGTGAATATATACACAACATTTCGAGTGGAATTATTCTCCTCTCTTCTTTGGGTGCTGTTGGCCCGACCAGTGATAATACTAGCATAGGAATCGAACCTGGAAGTTTAAAATTTTGGATATTGGTTCCAAGAAATCTAAAGATCCAGGTTCGATTCCCATGATAGTAATGCCACTGGTCAGGCTAATAATTCTACTCGAAATATTGTATATATACTAGCCTGTGTGCTATTACTAACAGTTGAATGTAATTAGAAAATTTAAATAAAGTTTAACATTTTTTTAAAGACGTTCAATATTTAATATTATATGATGGAAATAGCCTAACATACAAATAAATTAAGCTGTTTATCATAACGATAACAACTTTTAAATATTGTATTTTGATTTGCTTTTTAAAGAACTTCATTTTAGAAATTTTGAAGGATTTTTAAACTTTTTTTAAAAAATACAGATATTACGTTATGAGTTGAAATCTTAAGTAGTTATATATTGCAAATTACAGTTACATTTTTTTTTATATTTATTTTAAATTAATTGTAATATTATTTCTCTCTCTTTTGGAGATATTTTTATTTATATTATATAAATAACTATTAGTCCTGTGTGGTTAGTGTAAAGTAAAATATCAGATGCTAGAGAATGGATCCACTGCTTTTTAATAGCACTTCCGGCCTGCAACTCCTTTTTTTTTAATTAACTATTTTTCAGTATAATTTCTTCTTTTCTTTTCCTTTTCTTCTCTTTTTTATTATTTGTAATAAATACAAATATAAAGATCTCCATCTTTTTTTTTAAAGTTAAATAATTTTTAATATGTCATGTGATGCTAAATGCAGAAAATAACAAAAATGAGATTTGTCCAGAAACTTTAGCTTCAAAATATCATAAAAATATAAAATAATTAAATGGTTAGCTGCATAGAATGTCATATAATCTTTTACACCTGGAACCTTTACCATTTAAGTATCATAGAAATAATAAAATAATTAAATAGTTAGCTACAGAGGATGTCATATGATGTTTGAATCTAGGAAGTAACAAGATTAAAATTTGTACAGACTCTCAAGTTTACTCTACTATTGCACTAAACTGCAAAGAGTATAAAAAATGATCTTAAATCATGTAATATTTATATACCAGACATAACAGGTTGTGTTTCAACACAGAAAATTCAGTGATAAATTTCTTCATTCCACCATTTCTATAAGTGGCATTAGATTTAAAAATCAATAATGAGATTATATTAAAAAATCAATTTTAAATAAATAATATATGTTATAAAATACCAAAGAAAACACATAACAATAAAATAATTTAAATATCAGAATTTCTTTTAGCAAGATTTGTAGAAAACAACATTCAAATAACACACACATTTAATTTAATACAACATAATATAATATGATCCAAGATTAATAAATACCCAATAATATAATAACAATAATTATTTAAAATGTTAACCTCTGGATTACATTTATCATGATAGAAGAGTTGGTGTTGCAAAAATGTTTAAAATGATTCAATATTGGACAGATTAGCAACAATTTAGAAGCAAAAGCTTGAATTAAAATTACTTTTTATTAGTTTTATTTCTAAAGTATCTAGATGACAGTAGATATAAATGAATATCAAATCAAACAAGTGAAAAGTTAACTCAAAGTCAATATTCACTCTTTTCTTACAAAAAGATACAGAATATACTTGCACAAGTTTGTGTTTTCTTAAAAATAAAATCTAATGACAATTTATTTACTTGTTTGTTTTTCTAAAATTAAATAAAATATTTGTTTCTTAGTAAGTACATGATGTTTACATTAAGCTTCTATTTGAATATACTCATTCTTTAGCAGAAAATTAGTCAATTGGAAATTTAGTAATGACAAACAGAAAACACCTATTGTTTTCTTCTGCTGAAAAAAAAAACAACTAATACCAAAAATATTGCTATTATTTTTTTTAGTAATTATAAATATTCACTGAATTATAATTTTCAAACAATATTTTGATTATTTTAATATATGTATTCCTTACCATAACTTGTATCACTCTAAAAAATTTGAGGAAGAATTTTTTTTATTAAAATATATTTTTTTAAATGAAAACAAAAATGAAGTCTATTGTTTTAATTATTTTGCTTTTCTAATGTTTTTGTTTATTTAAAAAGTTGGTAGATTATTTTTAAGATTACATATAAAAATTTAATGGGAAATATTTTTTATGTTAAAAATAAAAAGCAAGAAAAATATTTAACAATAATTCAAAAAGCAGATAGCTGAAAAATTATAATGTTAATAATAAGTCTTGAATTAAATTAAGATAATTTTATTCATTTTTTATGCAATGATTTTTTATAATGCAAATATTTTGAAATTAAAATGTTACTTTATTTTTAAAAACATATTAAAAACAATGATAAAAATATAAAATCAATGTCACTATGGAGACAATAATATTATTTAATATTTCTTTTTTAAATTCTCTGTCTAGTACAGGATATTCAAACTTCTTTTATATATATACATTTTTGTATTTTATAAATGAATGTATAACTATCTTATATTCTTATACTAATTTGTTTATACATTGGTTATTCTTTCATGCATCTTATTTAAATTTACAATCTAATTCCAAATATATCACAATCCTTACTGGAACATCTTTAAAATTATCCAATAATTTCTTTTAATTTTCATAGTAATATATATTTTTAAAAAAGAAAATAATAATAATAATAATAAATGTAATATCTTTAATATTGTTCAATACTGTCCTTTTAACTACAAT
Source organism: Epiperipatus broadwayi (assembly GCA_028023455.1). Classification (NCBI taxonomy): domain Eukaryota; kingdom Metazoa; phylum Onychophora; class Udeonychophora; order Euonychophora; family Peripatidae; genus Epiperipatus; species Epiperipatus broadwayi. The sequence continues at coordinate 1,152,226 of JAQFVV010006284.1, read as the reverse complement.
AATAATATACTTCTCATACAAGAAAAATAGCAATAATAAATAATGATTTTTTATAATCCTCTGAAGAAAACTAAACATCCACAATGAGCAATAGACATTCTGCATAAAAGTAAACATTAAAAGCAAACATTGAAATATTTAATGTGTGGAGTTATCCATTTATAATTGCTTAATTAGAAAGAACTTATTTTAAAACAGTAGTTAATAAAAACCAACTGCCCTAGGCAAAAGATTAAAGTTTTATTAACTAGTTATATTTCAATAAAAATATCATATATATAATAAGTTAAGCGCTTTTTAATTAAACAATGATAAATGAATAACTCCACACATTAAATATTTTCCACTAAAACATCCATTCAAATATTGTATTAAAAGCAAATTGAACAATAATCACATCAGCAATCTTTTAAGTTATAAGTCAAATATTAACATCAGTTAGTTTATAAATAAAATTTTCCTTCATAAGAAACTTTGCCAAAGCATTGGATTTTAACAACAATATAAAGGTAGGCAATTTTTGATCTTTCCATGGCCAAGTAATGCAATTAAAACAAGTTTAAATTTACCAATTTATCATTTATGTGATCTACAGCTTGAAAAATGTTTTTCATAATAAAAGTATTTATTAACAAAATATTTAGTAATATCAGTTTTAAACACAACTAAAGAAAATGAATAAATTTCCAAAATAAATTAATGAAACATACTTTTTCTGTAAATTAGATTTTTTTTTTCTTTCCCATGATGTAAATTTTAATCCTTCTAAAAACATCATATAGTTATAAAAATGAATAGATTTTATATGTATTAAATATATATAAATTAACGATTTATTGCTTGAGAGTTTGTAAAAACTAGTGTGAGCACTTGAAATAATAGAGCAGAGCTGTAATTCATAGATCTTGAATTCAAAAGTTCACCACTCTGCCAAAACCAAAATAGGGTTATTTATTAAATTAGAGCATTATTCAAATTATTGAACATAATACAAAAATAAACAATTACCATTACAATCATTTCTGTTGTCAAATAAAATTTGTATGAGTGCCACCATTTTGTGAAAACTGATTTTTGCAATTTGACTTTTGAACTATACAGCTTTATATTTTTCTAATGACTCCTATCATCTATTAATAAAAATGAAAATATATATTTATCATAATTTGGAAGTATTTACGACAACATTGCAATTAAAATCGACATAATTTCAAATGCTATTTGAGCAAAATTATGATTATTGAATTTAATCAGAAGTACAATTTTGACACAATATTATTTTTTAAAATAACACAGATGAAGAGTTGTGGGTGGAATGTATTGAAGCTCTTCATTAAAATATGAAGATTGTCTATCTTAATATAAACTGAGCATTGATTGTATATATGTGTGGAGATGATAATTTGGACCAACTAATGAATGCTGATTTAGCATAAAATACATAATTGGTGATTATTTATCTTTTTGACATGTGTGTGATCAAGTGTATCAGCAGTATGAGATAATGTGGATAGTTGAGGGTCATATGAACATCTGAATTCAAACCCCCTATATATTACACATTGGAGTGCAAATATGAAAAAGCCTGTACTGTAGAAAAAATTCATATATTAAAACAACAATTAATAAAGATTTTTGGTCAAATATAAAATAATAAATAACATTAATAAAAATGGAAGTATATAGCAAACATCTACATTTATACAATTTACGTAAGTATATATTAAAGCAATAATATCTTTTAACACGCTCCAGTGGAAATCCAGAATTAATGCTAAAGATTTTTTGTTTTTTTGTTTTATATGATGAAAATATGTGCAAGAGATTGTGACCTGGGCCAACTGATGAGTGCTAGTTCAGGACAAAGTGCACATCTTGGGGATCATTTACCTTTTTTATATGTCTTTGGTCATAGGCTTCGGGAAATTGGGGTAAAATAAAAGCTTGAAATATATATATAGGAAGTTAAAAGTATACCTAAAAAAATGTTTACATGTACTTAAAATTCTAATATTAACCATATATTATGTTTTACTAACTTGAAAATTAAGCTAAAATGCTTCAAAAAATGCATCCAGCATGTGTATGTGTGAGGCTGGTCTGATTACCTGGTTGATAAATAGTTGTAATATGATTGAGCTAAGGCGAATCATGTACTGAGATAAGAATAACCGTCGAATATATATTTCAACCGTTATATATATGTGTGTGTGCGCGCGTGTACATGTAAAATATTAAAGCTAATAGTAGCATTTAACACGCTCCAATGGAAATCCAGAGACTGTAATTCGAATTAATGCAAATATTTTTTTGTTTTATAAAAAGTTGTACATAAGCATGGATGCCATAAATTTCTTTTACATTTTATGATAACAGGATAAAACTAATCCTTCTTCAGAAAGACCAGAAATTCTGCACTTCTCTAAAATGATACATTTCGTTATCTATATGTTATAAAAATTTGTTTAATATTTTATGATTAAAAACATTCTGGAATTTTTAATGCTTAAACACCAGTTGAACGCTTCATCAACTGATTAGATAATAAATAAACAGTCCCTACAATATTATTAGTCTTTAGTTACAGCTGCCATATACAATTTTGGCATTTTTTTTTTTTCATATGTGTTTTGACAAATGTTTTTTCAACTCTACCCCACAGTCTTCTAGAAATAGCATGCTATTCTTCATTCTATTCTTTTATGATACAATAATGTTTCATTATTATTGTATCAAATTTGTTCTCGGTTATGCCAAAACTAGTCATTCTGACAGATCTTGAAATATGGGGTTGGAATATAAGAACCTCATCTCTTAATGGTTTAAAGCATTGCCCATATTAATCCTATTATCTCCATAAAGTTACATCTATTCCTCTCCTAATCAGTGATCTGAGGGGAAAAGTTCATTTTCAATTTTTTATGTATCTTGAGATGTCACATCTTCAGAATGATAATAGTATATTATTATATTCAACTCCTTCAATGGATAGTTGATCTTTTGGGCTGTGATTTATAAAAGAAGTTCATCTAGTGAGAATAATAGTCTAGTAATCCACCCATATTGTCCCATATATGAGCTATTCATGAATGCATACAATCAATATAAAACAGTTGAATTCCTTATAATTTCCCAGACTCTAGTTTTTGTTAGAAAGGAGCAAAGCTTTGCATTCTGTCAATATATCTTATTCAAGCAAATATCCCTGAAGTTTCCTATTCAAAGCACATTTATCTATCTAATAACTGTCAGTAATTATATAATTTAGAGAGTTCAAAGCATTTAAGTGTTTAAAATTTTCAGCCATTGCTTTGAGAGGCATTGTAAGGGTAAGATGTAAATGCTAACTGGTTATAATGCAAAAGTATGTTTTCTCCTTAAAAAAAAAAAAAGGCCTATATTTTGGCAAGTTTTAGAACTGATTTGGCATTATAATCTGATCTAAATCGATCACTTATTCTTATATAGGACACTCAAAAATTAGATATATTAAGACAGATTACTTCTATTAATCAAGATTAAATATAATTGAAAAAGACTTTATTTTCCATTAATATAAATTTGAAGATACCCAATAACATGTTTTTAGTATTTTTATTAAGTTTTTCATGGAGTACTTTTTAATAATTTTTCTTCATGGAGACTTCATTCTTGCAAATGAATATTCGGTTTTCGTTTGAATTACTCCAAGTTAAAGTAAATGGCTAACATTTTATTTAACATATTTTCTTTTAATGATGCTTTTCAGAGTTTTTTTTTTTTTTTATCTATCCAAAGTTTTTTTTTTAATTTTCATACAAATATTCTACATTCTATGGTGATTGATCTTATTTGCAGTTCTGTTATTATACACTGAGCTTACTTGCTAATGTTCATAAACTTTTACACTCAATCCAATCAAATAACTTTTCTACTTTCATCAAATGCTGATCTGAGAGAATTCATTAATTTAATTTAGACTATTTCTTCGAAAACTGAAACTTAATTTTCAAAATTTTAGTTCTGAAAGTGTTTGGAAATTTACAACATTCAGAGTTATTTTTTCCATTTGTTTTTTTTTTCTTTTAGTGCTCAAGTTATTTCACCACTAAACATCACATGGTCACCATTTGGGATGCAGTGCTCTCATATTCAATGCTTGTCACTGATGAAAGCCACAAGCTAGAAACTAGTCTGGGGATATTGTATGAATCGGTACTATATAGGGATTTTATGCACAAACCTTCCTGCATCCATTGATTACTCTGGCTTGCACTAAGTGGCACTACTGTATGGAGAGTTTTGCCTCTGTTTGAAGTTATTTCCCATATACTTGTTTCCTACAGTTTTCCAAAGAATATATAATTTTTAGGTCTAATGAATATTGTATCTGTCATCAAGGAAGAAATTTCAATCTGCTTTTCAAATAATTACTTGCCCATCTTTAATTTCTCTTCTTCAACATCTCTCAATTGGTTATTCCATTGCCAAGTATATGCTCTTTACTGATAATATCATGTCCATTACTCTTTATGAACTTGCTTTATTAATTTCTTTCATGCTAAAAGTAACTTCTTGGTTTGATTCCCATCATATTGCTCAATTTTCTATTTTCTCTTTTTCATGTTCGATTATAAATCTTTTTTAATGGCTTTTTTACCTGCCTATTATTTATAATATTCAAGCTTTTTAATAAAATGTTAACAAATATCCATTATGTTTTAAATAGAGATATCTAATTTATTATTATTATTATTATTTATATATATATATTGTTATTCAGTTAATAGGTTTGAACTTTTATGAGATACTTTCAATAAATACAAAATTAGGCAATACATGCATTAAAAGAGCCTAACTGTGTAGTTGTCAGCTCATATCTCTGCTATTTCCATATTGATTCTGAATAAAACTAAAAATCTTTCCAATATCTTTGAAGATTTTTAAACAATCCTATAAATGATTCATCCAATTATTGGTTTGATAATAATAAATAAATGTACCCCAATAACTTTCTGTTCCATATATATATTAATTACAAGAAGAAAGGCATCGGAAAGAGACAAACGATCCCCAAGACGCATTTGATGCGAAACCAGTACTCTTTAGTAGATCAAGCATCTTTACTGTCCTTGGTATAAATCAAATAACCATAATTTAATCTAAAGAAGACAAACTTTATCATAATAATTATTACTTATCACTTATCAGGCTAGAAATTATCACATTATTTTTAGTCCAGATATATACTTTAAAGATTAATTTATCTATTCCTATTAAGCATAAACGACAAGGAGTAAATAATTGAATGGAAAAATGGCTATATTTTTTCCCATGTAATATAACTATTCCGTTGTACAATATTTATTTTAATCACAAGAGTAAACACCTCTAAAAAAGGTGTATCCTCCACCCAATGTATTATACACTAAAACACTACTCCTCAGTTGGCCCAGATCACAACCTATCATGTCTTTATTATTTTGGCTCAGCATTTATCAATAGCAAATTATTACTATTTAATCAAAAGGTGTCAAACTTCTGAATCGATAACTATGACGCACCCTCTCTTTCATAAGATTTAATCATTAATGCTAATCATTTATTAGGCTAGAAATTGTTATATCATTCTTAGCCCAGATATACATTTTAAACTGTAATTAAAGATTGATATATCTGAGCCAACCTAAGAAGCGCTGGTTCAGCATGAAATGCAACTTGGGAAATATTTTTGTTTTCAAATATCTTTACGCATGTAATTAAATTATAAGCGATGAAATGAAAAGTTATTGGGCTATTTAAAATATTTTATATGTAGGGAAAAAAAGAAATGAAGATAAAATAATTATTCATGTTGGAGATATTTATTTAAGTCTGCTTTACCTACACGCGAATGCACGCACAAACATATATAAATACACATTAATAAAGATAAATTTTAATAAACTGCATTCTTTCTTTTCTCATTATCATCCGACACTTGCACAACTTGAGTGAATTATTGCTTTGGTGTTAACAATAAATTAAAAAGTAACAAAACATCGAATTAAAACTTCAAATGCACGAATATATTATTTTAGTAAATGACTGTATCTTAGAAAACAAAACTTTCCCAATTTACTCGGATATCATTACGCCAATCTAAATTTGCTAAATAGTCGTCTTAATCATGTGACCTAGACTAAGTGAGAACTGTCTCGCCAACTAACCCATCCTACTTTTCGGCAGACAGGCCTCTGCCATCAGTTGCTTGACTCAAAAATATTAATTAAGGCATAAATGAGAGATGGAATTTGTTGAAGAAAAATGTTAAATGAGGGGCAGAGAGAAGTGAAGCAGAAATATTGCATTCATTCTTGGTAGTGTTAGAAGACTAACAGTGTTTGTGAATAATCATAGTATATACAACAAGACTTACATTATATATGTGAATATGTCACCATCGTCAGCAGCAGGAACGAGTATGGCTACTTCCAAGATTAAAGAAAAAACCCAGATAAATGTTGTAATATGTCAAATCGTCATTCCAATAAAATATATAAATATCTAATGTGAAAGATTAATGTAGCCTTATGGTGACATAGAAAATCTAATTTCTTTTACATATACACATTTATGTTATGTAGTATGTACGTTAAGTTTTATGCTCACAATCAGGTTGTGGTTACTAGGCAATGGAAATACGACCAGACTATAAAGTTTAATCATCATCGGTGATAGTTTGCTATTATTTATTATACCTTTAGTACAAGTTATTAGACAATCCCAATAATTAGAGTTACATTCATAAATTGTAATGAGTTTCTTTATATGATTGCGATAATATATTTTAAATCGCAATACAAAGTTCATTATTTTTACATTTATATATATTATTTCATTTGTTTAATTAAATAATTATTATATTTTTCACATTAAAAAATATACAAAATCATTTTAATAAAATACTAAAAGACTATAATTAAATGGCTTATTGATGAAGAATTTATAAGCAATTCAAACACTGGATGTGATGATCTGGGCCACAATCTATGAACCTTGAGGTTCAAAATCTACTATTCTAGTACTCTCCAAACCAAGAATGGTAAAAGAATAACACTGCATCAAATTAATAACTATGTGCCTCATAAAAGTTTATGATGAAACTCTAGTATTATGGTGCTACAATAAATTGTACAAAGAATGTGACAAGCAATGGCAAATGGATGCCTGATGATTAACCAAGTATTTTTCTAGGTCATGTGTATGTCCTTACTTTATCCATCTTCTGGCATAGAACTTACATGTTGTCAATATGTATACCTAAGTAGATTAACTTGTTTTTTTAGATATATATTTTTAAAAATGTGAGTCTACAACTTGAAATAATGGCTCTTTTTTTCTTCCTTAATACCTTAAAAGAAGTAATTGATGCCTAGATTCTATTAATGCTTAGCTATGTAACACAAACTGAGTCATCTAACAAATTAAAAAATATAATTCAAATTCTTTGTAAGGTATGTAAAAAAAGTTAAAATAACAATTATCATTATCAATTGTTTATATATATATATATATAAAGATTCCTTATATCATATATATATATATATATAAAGATTCCTTATATCAAATGTTCATAATAATAATATGAAAGGCTAAAACCTTTGACAGAAGCGCCTTAAAATGCTTATGTGACAGTCAATCAGATGTAACAATGACTGCATGTGGAACTCTCAATTCAAGAACCCAAGCCAGAACATGAAAAAAAGATGGGTCCCATAACCATTTAAAGGTACTTCTGTCGAAGGTTTTAGCCTTTCACATTATTATTAGATCATCTGTTAGCGCTTAATAAATTTAATATATTTACAAATGTTCATAAGTAACTTATTTCTTCAAATTAACTTTATTCTTCTCTCTCAGTTATTCTTACATTTATAATTTCTTTCAATATATTTTTTACAGTCCTATATTTCAAAGTACAAGCTGAATTCAAGTCTTTTTCATAATTTCTTCAATATATAATCTTCTTCACTCATATTATTTTCAACTTTTGTATTAATAATTCTATCCTTACACTTTATTTTCTCTATACTTTAAATCTTGTTCTCTCTATATCTATTCATTTAAATCTTTACTTCACATGTGGCAATATATGTCACCCACCTACCACCCCAATGTGTGAGAAGTCTCTTTTTTCAATTCTAAGTGGTAATCCAATTGCCTTCTATTACTATTAAATGTTTGTTAACTATTACAGTTTTTTCCTTCCAAGAGATTATAAAAGACCAAAAAAGAGACCACATGTGAGACGGATGGATGAAATAAAAAAGTGTGCAGGGGTGATGTGAAGAAGAGAAGTTAAAGATCCAAGAAGATGGATTGAACTAAGAGAGACCTTCATCCTGTAGTGGATTGATAATGGTTGATGATGATGATATCCATAACTTGTATTCAACTTTGCTAATATTTGAAATCATTATTATCCTCTTTTATAATTTCTTATTCAATATTTACTTTTTATCTCTCTGTATATATACTAAAGTATGTTTCTTATAATTTATTAGAGGCGTTGGAATGTTTATATATATATATATTATTATTATTATTATTATTATTAATCATTACTATCAAAATCAAAGGTCATGACCTGTTATGCTTCTAATTGCCCATATCTTGAGCATATTTTCAGTCATTATGATGCTCAAAATAATTCAAATTGAATTGTCCTAATAGAAAATAATTGTTCAGCTGTTTAAAAGCTTGGTATTACAGAAAGAGCAAATATAACATATTTTTCTATTTGATGATGACTAACAGGTTGCAACCATTAATTTCAGAAAGTTAGATATAAAGACAGAGGAAGTAAAATTTCACATTTATTAAATTAAAATAGTCATACACACATGTATATATTTATATAATTATTAATTACAGTGAACCAGTCTCTCTCTGGCTATGAATGAATAATGTCCTATATATTTAAGCAATGATCAAGAATAACCCATTTTATTTTAGTTTATTGCATTCTTGACTCTTACTAACAGAGTGCTATTTATTGAGAGCCTGGGGGAGGTTGATTTTACCTCCTTACTTACATACATTAAACATTAAAAACCAGTCAACACTTAGACAATCCCAATATCAATCAACAATTTCAAACTGTTGTCAAGGCAACTTCCTTTTAACAATAAAGGTGGAATCTCCACCTTTATTAATGGTCTAACATATTTATATATACGTCCCCTCTTTTCTTCCAATGTGTAAGCTTGTGATTAAGACCTGTAGAGGTCCCTACCTTTGCATTTTCAACCACACACACTTTAGGTTTATTGCCTTAGTAAATATTACTTACGTAATCAATGTGCATTAAATAAATTTATAATTACACTATACTAATGCCATGATTACAATTATTGACTTTTGCTTGATTATTCAAAAAAGGTTATTAAAATTTAGATTCTATTAATATCTTTTTCTAAATGACTATTAATTTACTAATTACTAATGTCATTTTTTTATCTGGTTGACATGTAATTTTCATTCTGATATCTCCACCAATTTTAGCAAAGGTAAGTTTTTAAGTATGGTTCATTTTTATTTTGGTTCATTTCTAGCATGGAAATCAAATCTGAACCTTTAGATTCATGAATTTAAGAGGACACTCTAACCAACTAGGATACTCTGTCAAAATCTGGTTGATTAAAGCATCATTTTAAATTTAATATTTATGAATCTAAAAATCCAGGTTCAATTCCCACCCAAATACTGGGTCACAGTTTAGTTTAGTAACACCTGGAAAAGAAAGAATGACACCACTCAAAACATTGTTATATACTAACCTGCACCAGTTAGATGATGGAAATAGTCAATATATAATTAGGATTGTTTAAAATCTACAACCAATTAAAATTGGGGAGAATGATCACATGATCCTTTTAGTTTACATTTTATGTCTGCAGTAGCAGTAGTAATCTAGTCCACCAATCTATTGTAAGGCCTTTGTCATCATAAAAATGAATGAACACCTGACGAAAGTGCAAAACAAACATACAAACTAGTTTCTGGCTGATAGCCTCAATCACTAAGAAACAATTATTAGGGCTAATTATATAAAAATTGTAACATCCTAAAGGCTTAAAGAATTCCATTGTAGAGTATTATAGTTATGAAATTATGTTGGCAATTGCATATTTCAATAATTATAGTTATATATTACCTGTAGGCACTTTGACAAAAGAAATAGTCTATTATACAAAGCACTGTGTAATAAATTACAATTTACAATCTGCATTAATAGTAAGGGATTTATTATATCACACTATTTTATTTAATGAACATCCAGCTGAAAGACCAAAGTGGCAAACTAGTTTCTGAATTTTTAATATTCACCAATAAAAGGCAGTGAATTTTATCCACCTATTTAACCCTTTAATTGTTATGTACCTATATGAGAAAATTGATTTGGGTTCAAAACCTTAAAATGTTGAAATTATCAAATCATTTTCTTAAAATGATATATAAGCAGAAAAGGTAGCTACTGACAATAGCTGGAATATATTATTGCTATTAATATAGAGGGTTTGAACTCAGATTTTCAAGCTTGTCACTATCCACACTATCTCATGCTACTGATATACATGAGCACACACACATGAAAAAAAGATAAATAATCATCAATATATGTATTTCATGCTAAACCAGCATTCATCAGTTGGTCCAGATTACCATCTCTCATCCATATATGTATACAATCAGTGCTCAGTTATATCTCTCATCCATATATGTATACAATCAGTGCTCAGTTATATTAAGATAGCAAATCCTTACACTTTAATGGACAGGCTTCAATCTACTCCAACCTCCAACTCTTCAGCCATCCACACCATTGAAAATCTGATGATAGAATTCCCAAATGCCATGCTATTAATGTAAATATTTTTACTGATATCAATTTAAAGGTTTGTGATGAAGTTATTTTGCTTGTAATTCTAAGCTGAACTATTGCATCATCCAACTAAAATTGTTAAATGTTTTTAGAAAGATTCAAACTTCATTTATAATTTTCCAAAATTACATTTAACTATTAGTAATGACATGCATATAATTATGGACTACAATATTTGTAACAGCATTATTATTATCTTGCTATTTTGTTGTTTTGACCAGTGACAGATAGCACAGGATATGGACAATGACTTTTAGATTACAGTTAGTTACATTAGACACATAAATTTAATATTTGTATCTTAAAGTCATTAGTTTAATCCAAATGTTATCTGTCACTGGTCAAACTATTATATCAGTAGAAGAGAGAAGAGTGAATTAAAAGTGTCCTACTGTGTAATAATTTTGAAAAGGGTATGGTGGATATTAATAACATGAATACAATTTTTTTTTGATTTTCTGTTAGTGGCCTAATGATGTAGGAATTCTTCAGCTTCCATTAAAATTACACCTTATTCTAGATTTGAACCTTGAATCAGGGATTTATTAATAACCTAACTATAAGTTAACTACAAATACCTTGGTCAGATCATTTCTACACTTAAAAATATAATTGATTAAATTAATCATAAAATTAAGATTGGTTGGAGTGCTTTTGGTAGAAATAACTTAATATTAAAAGAAATTGAAGTGCTTTTGGTAGAAATAACTTAATATTAAAAGAAAATATGCCTATGTGTTTGAAAATGAAACTTTTTAAATAAATGTGTTATGGATTTGAGACTCGGACATTTAACAGAAAAGCAATGCAGAAACTTCAAATCACTCAAAAAAGTATGGAGTAATGTATGTTAGGAGTAACAAGAAGTGATTAAATGTTAATATATGGGTGAGAAAACAAAAAGGTGTTACTGAGATCATTGAAAGAGTTAAAAGACTAAAGTGGAGTTGGACTGGACATATTGCTAAAAGAGATGATAATAGATGGAAAGTTTAAATCTTAACCTGGATTCCAAGAGATTGTAAAAGACCTAGAAAGAGAGTATATGTGGGATGGATAGATGAAATAAGGAAGTGTGCTGGGATGATGTGGAGACGAGAAGCTAGAGGTCGGAGAAGATGGATTGAATTCGGAGAAACTTTTTATATTACAGTGGATCGATCATGGTTAAAATTTTATGATGATGACCCTGACTATTACACACACAAAAAACTTTTATAATAAAATTTACCATTATTCTGTTAAAAGTTATTCAGATTATTAAAACATTAAATGAACAATATATTTTCATAAACAGTTTCACGTGATATTTCTGATCCACAATACATCTGCAAATTTAAATCCACATTTAAATAATTGATTTTGCTTTCAGTTTTGTTTTTTTTTTTTAAATAAATTTTGTGATTGACAGTTTCTAAATGCATCACAAATGTTAACTTTAAATTAAATACGATAAAACGAAAAACCCAGTTGATGTTATCAAATTAAAACGGCCCGAGGAGGAAAGAAAGACTATGGTTAGCTTTTGACGTAGTGTCGTGCCGTTTTAATCATCTGGAGTTGTTTTTTAATCTAATATTTATATATTTCATTCATAACCAAATTATTAAATAGTTTTAAGCAATTAGCTTTATAATACACATCGTACAGAGCTAATTAATAAAGAAATAATAAAATCAAAACTCTTAAAACAAACTTCATTTCATGTCAAAACTGAAATATTGGACTGACAATATAAAATTAAATCTCCTAATTTAATAATTAATATTAAATATATAAGTATATAAAAAATTGAAAGTGTAAAACTGTTATCAAAATAAAATAAAAAGAAACTAAAAGCCTGAAGTTAATAACTTATAGGTAATAATGCTCTGTACAATTTTTTATAAGCTAAAATGCTTTACCAAGTACATTTTAGACTATGTTAGATGGTCATCTTCAGATTTTACTAAGTAAAAGAAAAAGAGAGAATGAAATAAAAAAGGCGAAAATATGGGGGAGGGGAAGGGGGAAGTGGGAAAAATCAACTAACATACAATATAAAGTATATATATACTTAAACTAGATGTAATTAGGAAGATTTGAATCCAGATTTTCAAGCTCTTTAGTCATTCACTCTATCTTATACAACCAGTACACATAACCACATACATATGTGCTAAATGAGCAGTCATCAGTTGGTCTGGATCATTATCTCCCACATATATGATCAGTGTTCAGTTCATATTAAAATAACAAATCTTCAAACTTTAATAAACAGCTTCAATTTTTTCCACTCTCCAACTCTTAATATCCTTGAAAATCTGATAGTGACATATTCAAAACTCTTGCGCTTTGCCATGATTATGACAACATAATTGGTGAACTCTACTCAAAGGATTCAGCTCTACTGACTCTTAATTTTATGAATTGTTTAATCGATAGACTATTTCACTCACTTTTTACTTGTACAAAACTCATAAGTTGTAATTGATTTCAATTGTAGCTGTTAATGCACCTAGAATTAGACCTAAATAGAATGCAAATAAATTGTTAGTGAAAGTAATTGGTGAAGCAAGGACTTTGAACATGCCATCATCAGATTTTCAGTGATATGGTGATTGAAGAATTGGAGAGTGAAGAGAATTAAAGTCTGTCCATTAAAGTTTGAAGATTTTCTAACTTAATATAAACTGAGCACTGATTATATATATATATATGTGTGTGGGAGATGATGATCAAGACCAACTGATGAGTGCTGGTTTAGCATGAAATATACATATATTGGAAATCATTTATGTTTTTCACATATATGCATCATGTGTATCAGTTGTATAGGATAGAATGAATGGCTAAAGGGTGCTTGAAAGTCTGGGTTCAAATCCCCTCTGGAGTAAATATACTCTGAAAGCGCTATGCTAAACATTGTTATTTGTGAAAATTTTATTAACTTTACCTATATACAAAGCGTATTATAAGTTTTAAATATAATATGAAAATAAAATTATTTGGCTGAGTATCATTGTAATAATAGTATCGAGAGAGAGAAACTGGTTGCCAATCAAAGTTCAATCTGTCATTTTTAATTCTTAAATATCACATCCAAATAAATAACACATAAAAACCTAATCATGTGACTTTATTGTTCAGGTGTTTACAATAAATTTGAGTATTAGACATGCCAGAACTGGAATCAATTCTTAGATCTTATCCAAAATTAGTATTTTAATACTGCATCAAACCATTGCTTATTCATTTTGTGGAGTTTAAAGAATACGAAACAATGATTATAAGTGATGTTTTACAGACCACCAGTATTTAGTCAAACAGTAACAGAAATCAGAACTTTTCTGTAGAATACTGATATTAAATATAAAAGTGATTGGAAAATAAATCATGACTGTATAAAGTGTTACTTTTATGATATATTTACCTTTAAATATGTGTTAAACAAAGACTCATTACCAGAGTTTTTTAACTGTGGAAACTTGAGAGCTGTAATGATGATATCACTGATACAATTAGAATATGCAAAACTGGACTAATTTAAATAAAACAGAAGCTATCTTATGAAAAATACTATAGTTGTTGGGAAAGAGCAATACAACAACAAAGAATAAGAACTTAGTAAGAAATACCACCTGACATCTATTAAATACTAAAGATTACACTAGACACAAAAATAATAGAAAGAATAAAACAATCTGCTAATATATAACTATTATGTTTGTTTATGATTTGCATCAGCAGTCAAATGACAAAAGCATATTTTATATCACTTTTTCTCTTCATCTGAGACAACTTTTACACTCATTGATGAAATAAAAATAGAATGGTAACATTAATTAATTAACACCATGACAACTGAAAAACTGAAAAAAATCCTAACTTTTTACACCTGAAAACAATTTCCAAATATTAAATAGGCTTGAGTTCACATCATGAGAATAGAAGTTATAAAAGAAAATTACTGTATTAATCATTGCACCAGAAAGCTTTATAAAAAAGATATTTAGATCATTATAGTGTTGCTTTCTCTTATCCACAATGGTTTTGAGTGGTCCTTAGAGTTCAAAATGGCAGTGAGTACACTCTAAATCAGCACCCATTATTATATACATACTATACTGTCTGATATCTAGGGTTTAATGATTTACATTAAGTTTACTTAAGGGAAGAAGTTTTCATTCTTACATTGTCTATTCAATAAATTTTTAGATGGATTATTGTGGGTTTTAAAGCACATTGAACACAGGT
This sequence comes from Epiperipatus broadwayi, assembly GCA_028023455.1. Classification (NCBI taxonomy): domain Eukaryota; kingdom Metazoa; phylum Onychophora; class Udeonychophora; order Euonychophora; family Peripatidae; genus Epiperipatus; species Epiperipatus broadwayi. The sequence goes on along the minus strand of JAQFVV010006284.1, from coordinate 1,137,084 downwards.
TGTAACCTGTTTAAAGTATTTACATATGCTTTCTGCACACTCAATAGGTTGGTTACTACTATTAATAACTAATAAAAATCAGACAACTGGTTTATTTCATTAGAATAGATTATGAATTTTTTAAGCATTTCCCCAATAAAGCACCCATTTAATACAGGTTTCAAATGATGTATCACTATTGCAATGATCACAATGGCATTAAGTTGCAATATTTTAATGAAATATTTTTTACTAATTCTATTTTCTTTGGATTTGGACCATTATGCATTTGGACATGAGTTTTTAACTAGATAACAAGCCCCAAAATAGTCCAAACCAAAGAAAAAGCAGACTGATAAAATGTAAAAAAAAAATCATTGGTATAAAAAAAAATTACAATATCATTATTAAAAAAAGAATAATAATATTGATATTAAAATTTTTCCCCAAGAGTGCCAGAATCAAACTCAGGAACCTACATTTTGGAGTTTGACACAATATCATTATGCTATGTGAACATATTATCATCATAATTATAATTTTAAACTAATTGTATACAATCCACTGTAGGATGACAGTCTTTCCAGGTTCAATCAATCTTTAGCCTATATTTGCCACATCACTGCAGCATATTTCCTTATTTTATTCATCCACCTAGGTCTCCTGCAATCTCCTGGAATCCAGTTTAAGATTTTATCTGTCCAGTTTTTATCAATTCTTCCAGCAATATACCAGCCCAACTTCAGTCTCTTTATTTTTTCAATGGTGTCAGTCACATCTGTTTGTTCTCTCATACATATGTTTTATTTTCAATCTCTTCTTGTTACTCCTAACATACATCTCTCCATACTTCTTTGAGTGGTCTGAATTCTCTGTATTCCTCTTCTGTTAAGTGTCCATGTCTCAGATCCATAAGTAAGAACTGATACAACATATTTATTAAAAACCTTTTCAAATGCATAGGAATATTTCCTTTTAATATTGTTATTTCTACCAAAAGGACTCCAACCAAGTTAAATTCTATGATTGACTTTATCCTTTATATTTCCATCTGTAGTAATAATCTGACCACAATATTCATCTAACTCATCCAATAATATTTATTTTCTTCTTTTGAGATAATCCATTGAACATTACTTTAATCATTTCAACATTTACTTTTAATCCTACTTTCATCTAATAACTTTTGTAACATTTCCTGAATCTCTAAAGCAATATTTGCAAAAATGAACAATATCATCTGCAAAATTTAGATAACTTAAATAATCTCCATTTACTTTTACTCCCTTAGCTTCCCATTTTAATTTACAAAATACTTTTTACAAAATTGCTGTAAAACATTTTGGAGATATGGAGTCAGAGTATATTGGTACTTACAAATTATGATTGATAAATGTAATTACATTGACTACTGTTCAACATATTGCAGAATCACTGTATTTATTATGAGGCAATATTTTTTAAATAAATTATTAATAGTGAATTTTTTTATATAAATTGCAATATTTACATAAAAGTGATTTGAAAATCTAAACATTTTCATTTATATATAAATTACATTGATTATCATGGTGACATAGTATCAGATAGATGAATTTAGCACTATGCTAGAGTATATATGTAGTATATTTCAGACAGATGTCACAAGATTACGTAAAAAAATAATTCTATTTTATATTTGCAATCAAAATGTGTTTCTAACAAGAGCAATGCCACACTATATATGACTTGCTTTATTGATTACTTTCATTTATTATGTAAATTTTATTAATTATTGTTGTGCCATGAAGCTCCTATTGATAAAGTCTCTTTGTGTTCCACATAACCTGCACATAATGATCCTGTATATGTCTTCCCTCATTTCATTATTTATAACTATACTGTATATACTTTTTATTTTGTTTATATTATAATCTAAATTTATACATACATACTATATAAATAAAAGTGTGTCAGTATTACATAAATGTGAAAAGACCTGTGTACATGTAATTTAGTAAAATAATAGATATTCGGTTAGAATCAAAGCTTATCAACAAAGTACAAGCTATTATATGTAATATACATGGGGGGGTCTTGGAACAAAATTATAGTAGATATCATGATTCTACAGTATTATTTTTTGAATGGTGGATAATTGATCCCACAGATAGGGAGATCACAGATACAGAGGGGATATTGTATATATTTGCCTAAGGATTATTTATTTATTTAGTATATAAGTTGTGTTTTTTAACTGATCTTAGCTTATAGCTTTTTTGGAAAATTGATCTAAAAGTAAAGTATTCACCCCTAGCACCAATAAAATAGTCCATTAATCTTAGAAAATAAAAATACTCTTTTAATAATTTATTTACTACCATAATCAAATTTGTTAAAAATTTAAACAACTTCCAGGAATAATTTAAAGTGAACTATTTATAAAGTTATCAATATATTATTCAACTTACAAATAAATAGCAGCTAAATGGGTTTTTTTTTTATATAAAGATAAAAAAAGTGTAAATTTCTTTACAATCTGGCCAACCTTCATAAAACAAAATTTAAAATCAACAAAATAATAATAGAGATAAATAAATTAAGTGGTGAAACAATAAAGTTTTAAATTATTGCACTAAAAAATAAGTCTGCCAGATTAAAAAAAAAGTTTGCCATAATAAATATAAACAATGGAATGCTTTCTTTAAATAGGATAAGATGAAATGTGGCGATGGAAAGAGGCTTTTAATAAATCATTTACATTCTTCTTTTTATCAAAAAATCAAGAAACATTTCATATAGATTGTACAGGTAACCCTAGGATAGGACTGTCATTAAATTCTTGTAAAATCTTAAATAGATTGAAATATAAGAAATAAAAACAGATAGGGAAAGGGTATGTTTAACCAGCTATCCCAAATATTATTTTACGTTAATGCATGTAAAAAACATATTTTTTATTATAAATAACAATAGTTGATTAAACAAGTTAATAACTGAAATCAGTAGAATGGGGTGAGATTAGATCACTCAATTTTTCATTGTGAATTAAGATACAACCTCAAAAAAATATTTTAAATAAAGCATTTGCTTGTATATAATTTAACATGGTTATAATGGTTTTAAATAAATTATTTGGTACCAATTTAGTTTGGGCTCATGACCATTTTTGAAATCTAAAGACCAGCCAAAAAGCACTGCTGATACATCCAACTGATAAATGACATCGAATAATCCACACATTTCTATCCATCTGCCAGCTAATAACGATATGTGATAAATTAAGCACACAACCTTACTCGCTTTGGTAAAAAAAAAAATCAGATTTATTATTATTTTTTAATTGTAAAATTAATATTCTTTATTTTAGACAATTATTCTTTTGACTAATGTTAAGAAAAAATGTGATTAATTATTAATTATAGAATTAATATAGTTTGGCAGTTGTTTCAACATGTGGCTTGATCAATTTTATGTTTATTGAACATGTGGATTTTAATTAATATATGTGACCATTATTTTTTTTCATTTACTTTTTCTGTTCAAGTACTTTAAATTTATATTTTGAAAATTATAACTAGTAAAAAGGATATGCATATTTTGGATGGTACTTCATATCATCTAAGCCATCCTTCTCCCTTCCAGCATACTCCAGCACTTTGCGACATCATTATTTAATAACATTCATATTTTAGAAGTTATAATCTTTTAGGATTTTGAAATTATAAGCTTAGTTTGATCAGACTCCTGCATCTTTTGAATGATACTTCATATTGGCCAAGCCATCCTTCTCCCTCCCCAAATACTCTGAAACTTTGTGCCATCATTATTTAATAACATTGGTATTTTAGAAGTTATAAACATTTAGTATTTAGAGTGTACTCCCCACCATTTTGAATTCTAAGGACTTCTCACAAACACCATTGACACATTCAAGTGATCCTGATGGATTATTTGATGTCGTTTATCACTTGGAAGTATCAGAGGTGGGTTTGGTGGGCCTAAGAATTCAAAATGGCAGTGAGTGCATACTAAATCATGACCAATTATTTAAATAATTAAAATAAACTGAATTGTCTAAGGGTTTTTTAATTATTAATAATTAAAAAGAAGATATGGCAACAAAATTTATTAATTAAGATTTTGTGCCAAAATAAGTAGTATTATAATGTCTGTCACAAGTTTTTTTAATGTTTACATTTATACGATTTCTGAATTTGGTCTTCCTGTTTTTATTACTGTTTCTCTATTAGTAGCACTCAGACATCCAAATGATCTTGTTAATAAATAATCAATTATACAACATTTGTCCATAGATTTGTTCATTTTAAAGCTACAACTGTTTTAATATATGTATAGATTATTACTAAAAATATACCCAATATGAAACAAAAACCAGACTGAAACATTATGCTTACCCTTGATGCTATATGTATGGCAACTTTAATAAATGTTTTTACTCGAATGTCAATAAATATTAATAATGATAGCTCAAATGTAGATTAAATTTATACAGAAACTACTGTTAACCCCAGAAAGCAATAGTAAACTAATACAACTCCATTAATAAGTGAACAGTACAGAATGAGTTTACCTGTACTTTAGCTTGGATGGCATATATGCATTCAATTTATTGACATATTACAATGCAGACTGTGAATTCTGTATATTGTGATGGATACCTCCAACATCCCTCTAATGCCTGATACACAACATGAGGCCCAACCCTAATTAAAGCTCCATGATATTTGCATTACTCATTAATAAATATTAGGTAATGTTAGAGCACCATAAAATGACAAACCATTTATCACAACCTAAGTCTTAAAGCCCAATATAAAGAAACATTAAACCAAAGTTTAAACCAAGTCAGTCAAATAGATACAACAACTAACCATTACAATAAGTAACATTAAATGTATTATGATTACCAAGACAAAAGAATAACATACAATAGAGCAGATGAGTGAAAGCAATCAAGAAAATATATATATAATATTAAAGTAAAGAAAAATCAATTGTTTGTTTGTGTTAATACTAACAAAGATGACATCAACAATATAGTAAAAAGGATGAATGAGCACAAACTGGTTTAATATAAGAAAGATACAAGGAACTTTTTGGTTCAAGGGGAAAAAAAGAATTATTTTATCTGTGGAAAAAATCTACCATTTCCTGCACAAAGGAGCTGTCTAAGATATTGCTGAAAGTGGTTTTGTTAATAATCAGAGGTTCAGATCCTTATGTTATCAAAATGGATAATATTTAACTGAATACATCAGATTTAGCATAAATACCTAAGCCTTCATAGTTGTAGTGATTTTTCCAATGGTGATCTGACCAAACTCTAGATTGACTACGTGACTCTTGGTAGTGTGAGGCAATTTGTCTAGGTGAGTTGGTGAGCTTAATTGGTTTACTTGTGTGTTAACAGTAGACCAGGTATTCGAGTTTACCTCTTGCCCAGAATAATACTATTTTTTATTTATTTATAATCATGTAATTCGTCTTTATGTTTGTAATTCTAGCTTTCCTTTTAATTTACCATGAATACATAATTGTCACTGTAAACATTGTACTTGTTTAATAAATATTTTGGAAAAAAAAAAGAAGAAAAGTTTGAAGGTCTGTATCAACCAATTCGGACTTGTAATACAATTGAAGAAATCTTTTACAAGGATTTTAGAAAGTGAGGAGAAAGATTTATCTCATAAAACATCTAAACAAAGAATTTGAAAATTAATAATTTGTAAACAAAATAAAGTATTCGAATCTCTAAAATCACCATTGATTCCTCGCTATAGATTTCCAGATTTAAATCTGAAACATGCAATAGCAGAAGAAATAGTGACGTTTCTCCAATCAACTTAATTAAACTACAAAACTAATATAAGTGTTGACAAAAGTAATTATGCAGTGCTAAGTGCAAATTAAATGTTGTGGAAGGAATCTCGTCGTTGACTGCAGAGCTATCATCACGCTTGATATGGGATTTTCCTATCTCTCCACGCCTGGATTGATAAACACAGAAACGATCCATTATGAATTCTTTTTTTTTAACTCATTTTAAAACTTCAATTCAAAGGTTAGTAAAGTCAACCTATCCATTAGCTGTGCGAATTCCCAACTATGCGTAAAGTAACTACCATGGATTATGAGAACAAGCCATTAGAAGTGTTTGTATGAACTATAAAGCCAAGTTATGAAGTTGACGTCATCTATATTTAATTATTGGTATGCTATATATCATAATTTATTTTCTTTATTTTAATATAGAGCCAAGTAGCTTTAATTTAAGCTTTATGAAATAAAAATTAGAAGAAATTTCTTTTACTACCTTGGATAGACAAAATCTATGAGGTATGCTCTTGATTATGAAATAATCCGATCATTATAAATGGGACAAGGTAAGATGTTACTTAATACATATATAAATTCAACACTTTTATATGTACAACACATACACGTTCATTAATTGCTTATTATAAAGTTTGTGTTAATTATTAATATTTTTTAATATATTTTTGCATATCTTTTTAATTATTTGTGTCATGAACTTATAACTCTCCTTCATCGCACACACATCGTACATAAAAGAGGGATCTGTTAAACTATCATGGCGTTAAATAAAAGATTAAATAAATAAATGAATTCTGTACTATGTATAGCAATGTTGTATAGAATATGAAAATCGTTTATATTAATCAGAACATTTAGTGGCTATTCTTTATGGGATCAGGATGTGAGACATTCATATAAACCAAACACAAATAAAGAATGACCATAGATGTCTAAATGAGTTTTTCCTAATTCTGTTTTAAATTTTCTTGTTCAAATAATAATCAATATAAATACGTTTATTAAATTTATTTAAATGTTAAAACACGATTTTTGGTTTATTTTTCTGTGGTTAAAATTTGCTTAGTCATATCCTTACACAATATCACAATCATTATTTGCAGTATACAATATACCATACCCACTACCATTAACAGACATATATTTATTTTACACATATTCCAATGTGGATGATACAAATATACCCTAATCCAAAGGATCAAGCAACATCTCCCTCGATTTGAAATCTGGAATAGCAAGAGTAAACTCTTAGGTATGAGTTTAATGTATGAGGGTATGCATGAATGTAAATAAGAGGAATATACTATTTTATTCACCAGAAGGAACCCACCTTTGTGCATACCATGAAAAAAACATCCCATTACAATATTAACATAATTTCAGAACAACGATATGCTAGTCGGAAACTAGTATAAACTATCAGAGGGAAAGGCTGCACCTTATATTGCCATTTCCTGAATATTAAATAAATCAATAGTTAATTGATGTAAATATTAATAATGATAGCTCAAATGCAGATGAAATTTATGCAGAAGTTATAATAAATGCTCAACCTTTCCCGCTAATTGTTTATAGTAATTTCAGAATACCTTATAATTGTCTTGAAATTACATTAATATATAAAATTCACACTCTGTGTAGTCACATGACAATAAATTGAATGTTTATATAGAATCCAAACTATAATACTGGTCGGCTCATTCTGTACTTTTTTGCTTATTAATGAAGTTGTATTAGTTTATATATAGCTTGCTGGCGTTTTGCAGTAGCTTCTGTATAAATTGAATGACAATAGCAAATTTACTGTATGGAATTGCAAACCATTCAGGGTATGGGGAAAATGATACACTGTTACAAATATCTTTAAAATTTTGTCACATCATTGCCTGCATAACTTTATACAGTATAAAGAATGCAAACTGATAATTGCTTCCATGAAAAGAAAAAAAACACAAGCTATTACTATCTTTGAATTATTGCCATGCCACAGTCTCAAACAGTAAGCATAACTGCTTAACATTGTGTGGAAATGGTTAAAATAAATGCTTCCAATAGACAAAAATATGACAATGTGAGAAAATAAATTATAAGAGCAAAGCATTCTGGGACCCACAGCTATATAACATTCAATGTTAAATGAGTGATTTTGTCATTTTTGTGAAAAATAAAATAATCATAAATTCCTGATTTTGTCATTATATAATTTTTAAAAAAGTTGAGAAAATTTATAAAATATTATAAATATGAAAATATTTTATTAAAAAATTGTAATCATTAACCCTTGCAGTAATGCAAACAAAATCCTTTTGTTGGAGATGGTAATGGTTGTGCATTAGCTTTCCTTCACTGTCCTGCATCTACATGTTTTTGCCAGTTTCACATCTAATTGATAGGAAAAACTGGGATTAAAATATATTTTGGTTTATAAGTTCAAAAAATCTGAAGATGTCAGTATTTTTCTAAAAAGGTACGATAAATAAGCCAACAGAAGTCTATAACTTTATTGGTTGGTAAATTCTTTGTTCTTGGACTTTGAGAGCATTTGTGAAACTACTTGAGACCACTTTTTATATTTTTCAAATTTATTTAAATATTTGCATATTAATTATTTAAAAATGAATATTTTATTATTATATTTAAATTTAGTCGAATATATACACCTTTACTCTGCTTAGTGATGGCAATTGGTCCTCCAAAACTCATTGTTAAGCAAGAATATCATATACAGAATACATATTTATAATGGGGGTCTACAGGAAAAAAATTTGGTCGGTTCCAGTTAAAATATTCACATTGATTTCCAAGCTCAAAGATTTTCTGGATTTTTTTTCATGGCAATGATGACTAAATACGGTATCTAAAAAGAAAAGTTTTATATCACTAGGAAAAAAATGCATATTTTCACTGTTTAAAAAGTACAGCACAGCAAAAAGAAAGAGAAAGTGAAACTAAATTTGAACTTAAGAGTTTTTATATTCTTCTGCAGAAGTTTTTCATCGTAATAAAAAAAAAAATCCATACTGAAGTGCATTTTTTTTAAATTTGTATTACAGTACATATTACTGTGCATTTATGTTTATTCCTTATGTGAAATTATTCAAATTAAAAAACAATGTTTAATTATAAATTATTTAATTGATCATAAAGACTTATTACTGTACTCCAGAATAACAAAAGGTTTAATGCGTATCATAAATTAGTCAACTTTAGGAGGAAAAAATCAACTTATTTTAAAAGAAAAAAATCTAACTTTTCTAATTTTTTAAAACATATGTTAAGTTTATTTTTCTTACTGTATATTTTTAGTAATGTAATAGTGCCCCCCCCCCCATTTGTGTAGAAAGAATATTTATTAACATTTATTTTAAATGCAATCTTTTTTTTTAAAAAAAAGGTTTTCTTTTGATTTGAAACCACTTGGGTGTACATAATTAAGGAACATACACATGCAATTTAATATTAGTATTTAGTGTTTTCCTGAAAGTTTGTGATAATGGTATTCTAATTGTACTGTTTTCATCATCTAATATAAGTGTTGAATGTCTAGAAAAATTAAAGTTTATTTAAATAATCCAAGTACTGTACATTATATTTAAATAAAGTTTCATTTTTTTAAAGATAATCAACACTTATATGTATACAGTATTATAGATTCAGTAATTATATATATTTTAAGTTTATGCATTCTATATTCAAAATACTGAATGCAGCACTAACATTGTGTTTAACGAATAAAATATTATATGTGCTATACAATTACAGTAACGTACTTTTGCTTTTGGATAAAATGAATTTAAAATATCTATTCTCTGATGTCATCAGTGATGCAAAATTCAAGATGGCTGCCAAAAAATTTTTTTCCTGATTATTATAGTAAATAATCGATTGTAAATTGAAGTAGTGGGTACAAATTGATGATGATCACTATTGTGAAATATTGTTAAGTAGCGAATCGCCAAGTGGGGTAAAGGTGTATTTAAAAAATATATAAGTTAAGAAATTCATAATAACAACAACAAAAACTAAAATCAGTAATGCTTTGCCAAACACCATAGTACAAAACATTTGTGACATTTTAATAATTATAAATATGTAAAATTAAGAGCGTGCTAATAGCTCTAAACAAGCTTTTTTTTTATTTATGATAAATGCTACTACAAGAGAAGACATTCAAATCATTTTTATCTTGGATTGTCCCCATCCCCAGACCGGTTTCGACCTATGGGTCTCTTCAGTGAGGAGTTGGGACATTAGATTTAAAAAAACCAATTTAAGCAAAGCATTTATTTAAAAGTTAATTGTTAGAAGAAGATCTGAAACTTTTAGACATCTACATGTCTTTAAAGTCAGCTCTCCAACTGAAAAAATCATATGGGCCTGAACTTAATTCAGATACTCCATATATTAGTAGGCTTAGCCATTTAATTTAGCCAAAGCCACAACAGCAAAATAATAATAGTAATAATAGCAAGTCAGATGTCACATGACTTATATATAGCTTGCACTTACAAATATGTAAAATTAAGAGCGTGCTAATAGCTCTAAACAAGCTTTTTTTTTATTTATGATAAATGCTACTACAAGAGAAGACATTCAAATCATTTTTATCTTGGATTGTCCCCATCCCCAGACTGGTTTCGACCTATGGGTCTCTTCAGTGAGGAGTTGGGACATTAGATTTAAAAAAAAACCAACTCAAGCAAAGCATTTATTTAAAAGTTAATTGTTAGAAGAAGATCTGAAACTTTTAGACATCTACATGTCTTTAAAGTCAGCTCTCCAACTGAAAAAATCATATGGGCCTGAACTTAATTCAGTTACTCCATATATTAGTAGGCTTAGCCATTTAATTTAGCCAAAGCCATTAACAGCAAAATAATAATAGTAATAAGTGCAAGCTATATATAAGTCATGTGACATCTGACTTGTTATTATTACTATTATTATTTTGCTGTTGTGGCTTTGGCTAAATTAAATGGCTAAGCCTACTAATATATGGAGTATCTGAATTAAGTTCTGATTTTAAAGACATGTAGATGTCTAAAAGTTTCAGATCTTCTTCTAACAATTAACTTTTAAATAAATGCTTTGCTTGAGTTGGTTTTTTAAATCTAATGTCCCAACTCCTCACTGAAGAGACCCATAGGTCGAAACCGGTCTGGGGATGGGGACAATCCAAGATAAAAATGATTTGAATGTCTTCTCTTGTAGTAGCATTTATCATAAATAAAAAAAAAGCTTGTTTAGAGCTATTAGCACACTCTTAATTTTACATATTTGTAAGTGCAAGCTATATATAAGTCATGTGACATCTGACTTGTTATTATTACTAATAATTATAAATGCAATTTTAAATTTTAAAACAGAATTTCATAACTTTATGATGACATAATAATAATTCCTTTTGGTTTTAGAAATGAAATGATTTTGTCAATTTATTTTTACTGTCATCAGTGTAATCATCCAATAAGAAAAATGTTATTGTTCTCATTATGTATTTCACTTTTTTATTATTATTATTATTATTATTATTATTATTATTATTATTATTATTATTATTATTATTATTATTATTATTATTATTATTATTATTATTATTATTATTATTATTATTATTATTATTATTATTATTATTATTATTATTATTATTATTATTATTATTATTATTATTATTATTATTATTATTATTATTATTATTATTATTATTATTATTATTATTATTATTATTATTATTATTATTATTATTATTATTATTATTATTATTATTATTATTATTATTATTATTATTATTATTATTATTATTATTATTATTATTATTATTATTATTATTATTATTATTATTATTATTATTATTATTATTATTATTATTATTATTATTATTATTATTATTATTATTATTATTATTATTATTATTATTATTATTATTATTATTATTATTATTATTATTATTATTATTATTATTATTATTATTATTATTATTATTATTATTATTATTATTATTATTATTATTATATATTTGAAAAGTTAAAATATAATTTTTTTGCATGTTTTTTGTTTGTAAACATATTTTTAAGAAATCAAGGCCAATTTATTGAATTCTAATATAAAATAAAGATTTAATACCTAAAATCAAATGTTAAATGATACCTCAAATTACTCCAGAAAAAATAAAGTAAATATCCACCAGTTGAAAAGTTAAACAGAAATAATGTTTCATTTGAATACAAATCACCACATACTGCTAATCTATATAAATCATGTATTTTATATCAGGTGTTTTCTCTCCCTCTTTTTTTCTCTTTTTTTATCAAATGGCAATGTTTTATGTGCGACTCTCTCATTTTCTCACCCATGTATTTCATTATCAATCTCTTTTTGCTTTCACTAACATATATCTCTCTATACATCACTGGATAATTTGAAATATCTGTATTGCTCTTCTGTTCATGTCAGCATATCAGATCTTATAAGTAAGAACTAGCAAAACACATCTATTAATCCCCCAGATGTCATGGTCAAAAAAGTTGCAGTGGAAGTCATGTGTATCTGAAAAATACATTTATTTCTAGTATATGACATAATCACTATTTCTTATGCTAGCTCTTAACTAGTATTAAAACAGGCAAAACTCTCTATACGTATTGCCACTCAGTGCAAGCCAGAGTAATCAATGAATGCTAGAAGGCTTGTGCATAAAATCCCCATCTAGTGCCTACATAGATTTTACTAATTTATTTTTTAATGACTTTTATCCAATAAAAAAGTTATTGTTGTCATAGCATGATGCATTTTAAAAGGTGGCTGCTGGGTGGTTGCATGAAATCTTAAGATCTAAATGCAATGCTCTCATATATAAAGCTTCTCAATGATGAAAACCACAAGCTAGAAACTAGTCAGTGGATATTAGATGAATAGGCACTAGATAGATTTTATGCACAAACTTTCCTGAATCCATTGATTATTCTGACTTGCACTAAGTGACACTACTGTATGGAGAATTTTGCCTCTATGCATTTCATTTTATTGCTACCTTTTCTATATCCATCATATTCAAATATGACTTTTGTGACATTTTTGGTGCAATTAGAAAATCAAGTCCATTTTATTGAAATCTAATATAGAATAAAGGTTTAATTTTAAAATTAAATGTTGAATGATAACCCAAATTATTACTAAAGAAACATCCATCAATGGAAGAATTAATTACAGGCATCTATTAGAATAACATATTCTCCAAATAACATTGACTGCATGTATAAAATAGGTTGATATAAGTAGGGATATTTGCTGCAATCAGTTTATTCAATTGTTCAGATTATCCAAGTGATGAGCACATCATACTAAAGTTGCAGAATGTAAAACTGTATATAAATAAATGTAAGAGTGTATAATTTACAAACATATGCCAGGCTGAAGCTAATGATATGTGCAGGAATATAAGTAATTTATATGTTTTATGTTTATAATATAGTATGACCCTTACATGACATTTTCCATTATTAAAAAAATGTTTTTCCTGTATCTATTTCAATCCCCACACAAATATATTTTGTTTTAAAACATTTATTTAAAAAAAAATCAATAAAATACCTTTGTATTATCTACATTTAAATACAAATTAATTAGTCAAATACAATATAAAGAAATATCAAGAGAATCACATTCGTAGATCGAATATCAATAAAATTAGTAAATTATATTATTTATTTGTACATCTGGGTCTCATTTTATGTGGTAGATAGGTTCCTCAGAAAATGCACACAAAAGAGATGCACAAAAATAGACTTACCTTACCTTGAAAAATGGGGGATATGTACTGTAATTTTCCAAAAATTGCATAAAAGCAAAGCAACAACGTATAATTACTTTAAAATTTGCATAAAAAAAAAAATAAGAAAGTAAAATATGACTAATAAAAAATTTCATATTTGGAAAAAATTGATACAAGACAAACTTTTTTTTACTTTTTTTATTAACTATAGTATTTAATTTTATTCAAAACAATATATTTTTATGTGTAATTTACATTTTTTTCATACATGTACGGTATTTTAATTATTATCGCTATTTGAGACATCAGATTCGTCATGATGTGATGTGATGTTAGGTACTGTAGCTTCTCCTTAAATGAAGTCAAGAGGAAATACAACTAAAACATTTTCCAATGGCTGTTGATCTTTCCATTTTGCTAAGCGATCTAAAATTGATATTTTTGTTTCCAAAGAAATTCATTTTCTTGGGTATTTTTTCTTCTCCATTAGAGTAAACTAAACATTTAAAATAAAAGTTAAGAACTTAGACTTACGATAATAAAAAGACATCAACTCACCACTGTTGAGCAAAATGTAATTAAAACTAACAAAAATTAAATTATTATTTTTGCCTTTAATTTTTTAATTTTCAATTCCGTTTAAAAATCAAATTTCATCACTTTAAATCACATTAATTTAAGATCATGTTACATAATTTTTAAATTGTTAATTACAATTAAAAATCAGATCTTAATTGTCAAATTTAATTGTGTCCACCACTGTTACTCTCCTTTTAAAAATAAACTTGCAGAAACTAAATGATTGATTACATACACTTTTTATAAAAAGCAAAAATAGAACGTGATTTAAAATGCAAAAACAACAACATATACATAGTATTTTTCATCTATAATGTTTAAACAGATTTACTTTATAGTCTTGTAAAATTTATTACTTGCGGACACTAAATGATTAATTCATTATGTACTCTTTTTTTAAAACGCAAAAATAGAATATGATTTAAAATGCAAAAATAACAACATACAAAGTGTAGGCATTATAATGTTTGAACAGATTTACATTATAATCTTGTAAAATTTAATGTGTGTATATAAAATGGGGAAATCCTGATTTTTAAGTGAATTATGAACTTCTTTATTGCATAAATCTATTACAGTACTATTATAAAGTGCTTAAAATATTGAAATTATTAGATGGAAGTCGAACTCCGATAATGCACCATTACTTTAAATATGACGTGAGTGCGCGAAATTTATAATATTTAAAGTAATAGCGCATTATCGGTGCTCCACTTCTGATCTAATAATTTTTATCACATAAAAGAAAACCACATACAAAGATATTAAGAAGAAACATGAATAGCATAACTTCAAAATCATATTAAATAAATCCGCATAAAACGAGAGCCAGGTGTATATACATTTATGTAGATAACTAAATGTTTCTTTGATAAATTGGAAGTTCTTTATATATTCATTTATAATAAATTTTATATAAAATTATTAAATATATTTAAAATATATCAAAATCAATACTTATTTAATCCCTGGGAGTTCACAATAATTGTCAAATTGGGTGTGTGTGCAATTCTATAAATATATAAAAGAAAATCACATATCACATCGCATGCAAAATGTTCTAAATGTCATAACCATAGTTATGTCAGTGTGGAGGATTTAAAGATCAAATATTTAGTTACTTCAAAATTAACCTTTGGAAGATTTGGACATCTTATTTGTTTAGAAAATAAAATTTCTCAAATGGCTAGATTAAGAAGATGTCTGGCTAAAAACTAAGAGTAGAGAGAGTTTATTGCTGGACTCTTTCCAGAATACTGCTGATGCATCCACTAAGATTCCATTCATATTCAGCTAGAGTAACAGCCATCTCAACAATTATTACATAAAAAAATCTTTAAAAAAATAAAATTGTTCTATCTATAAAAATAATAAAACTTACCACTGTTGAAGGAATCCTCAAGAAACAATTGTTTATAACTATGAGGATTGACCAAGCATGACATTCCAAGAATTGTTCAATTACCTTTTAATTAAAGAACAAGAACAATAGACTTTTTATGTAAGATTAAAAAAATTGCCTTAATAGAATTTTAATGGCACTTAAAACATTTTTTGAATTTTTTTACTGGCCTCAAGAAGATCTGGACAAATGAGTCATTCATAGAGGATTTTAGAGACCTGAACGGCCATTTTTAATTTTCAAAAAAAATTACAGGACCTACAATTTTAAATAAAATGTCTAATTTATTACAATAAATAAATATATATACATACATTTTTATAAAGTGCAAATATGAAAGAATGTTATAAAGCTGATAAAGTAGTCATTACCACAAAAAATAATTTAAAAAAAATGATATTTTTCACATTTTTAAAATCTTTATTTTTACATTGGTTCACAAACTCTCAATTTTGAAAGGTATAGCCTAAAATGACAATTTCATAGACAGCTTCATCACATTCGTCATAAAATGCAGAAAAAAATAATATATAACATGACCTACCTGAGTTACAGATTGTTGGTGTAATGTGGCAAAAGGTGACCATTTCAATTTCGTTTTTCTGCTTGACACCCTGTATGTTCTATTCTTGCAAGCAGTTGTTTTTCTAGGCCCTCTATGCAGGATATCTATTAGAAATGCAAGGTTTTGTGTGGATTAGAAATGCAAGGTTTTAGTGTGGATCAAAAAAAAATAACAGTAGTAACTTTAGTAAAGTGTAAGTTATGGGGATAAAAAATAATTACTATATTATTGAAAAATCATGGGCTAAATTATGCATTATTACATAGGAAACCATGATAGCAAAGTATGCTATAAAATGAATAAAAAGTTATCTACAATGAAATGAATAAAAACGTAGTAAATTCTAAGTTATGCATGTAAAAAATAATTACTACATTATTGGAATATCATGAGGGTAAGGGTGAGCTAAATTATGCATTATTACATAGGAAACCATAATAGCAAAGTATGCTCTCAAATGAATAAAAAGTTATCTATAATGAAACGAATAAAAATGTAGTAAATTCTAAGTTATGCATGTAAAAAATAATTACTACATTATTGGAATATCATGAGGGTAAGGGTGAGCTAAATTATGCATTATTACATAGCAAACCATAATAGCAAAGTATGCTATAAAATGAATAAAAACTTATCTGCAAAGTATGCTATAAAATGAATAAAAAGTTATCTACAATGAAATGAATAAAAACGTAGTAAATTCTAAGTTATGCATGTAAAAAATAATTACTATATTATTGGAATATCATGAGGGTAAGGGTGAGCTAAATTATGCATTATTACATAGCAAACCATAATAGCAAAGTATGCTATAAAATGAATAAAAACTTATCTACAATGAAATGTATAAAAACAGTAAATAAAATAAAATAAATAACCCAAAGGAATTACAAGCAATTATTATATATCAGATGATGATGAATACTTACGGGTAATGGGGAATACGAAACCTCAAAATCAAACACATCAACAGAAAAGTTCGTTAGAATGATAATTACGTTCAGCGGCGAAAATAATTGTTTTCTCCGTATATTTTTTTTATCCGTTGATAAAATCTAGAAAGATAAAAAAATTTACAAAATTTTAATAATGTACTTTACAAAAATTGCTATAAAAAATCTAATTTTCATTGCACAGAAAAAGTTTTTAGACGTACAAAAAGATAGAAAAATGGCGGAGAGAAAGAAAAAAAAGCGTAACTGTGACATATACGGTTTGCACGCTATTGCGGTTGAAATTGTAAACTTTTTTTAATGCGTAAAAAAGCGGTTTTCGGTCTCAAAGGGTTTAATACCAGACTTTTAGTTAAATTTCTTTAATAAAAATCAAATATTTTTTTTGCAATTACCATGCTATGTTTTTATTTATTTATTTAGAACTCCCAAAGAGAATATTATATGTACCAGGTAAACTAACATAATATTTTTTGAATTTGAATATCTATATATGTG
This sequence comes from Epiperipatus broadwayi, assembly GCA_028023455.1. Taxonomy (NCBI): domain Eukaryota; kingdom Metazoa; phylum Onychophora; class Udeonychophora; order Euonychophora; family Peripatidae; genus Epiperipatus; species Epiperipatus broadwayi. Next base: position 1,119,499 of record JAQFVV010006284.1, on the reverse strand, counting down.
CATATACATATTAAAGTAGTGAGTGTGTAGATGAATGAATTAGACAGATAGTTGCATATCTTATATTTATGTATCTTAAAACAAAACTAAATCAAAGAGTTATTAAAATATTTGAAATAATAATATTTTAATATATTTCAGCATTTAAATACTGTGTTGCTGGGGTAACATGGCTTTAATTTGATCTTATTGCATCATTAGACTTTGTGCTTATATCAAGACAGTATTTTATTTAGACCCTGTTGGCATATATTTATTTGTGGATAGATTTACCTTTTGTTTATTCAATGTTGAAACATATATGATTATGTTTAGAAATAAACAGATGATGAGTTCATCTTTATCTAGTTTAAGGAATACAAAAATGCAACATCAACAATTAGATTACATAATGATACTGAGAAAGTCAATATTGAGAAAGGTGTAAAACAGTGTGACTCCATATCTTCAAAAAATTTTACAGCAGTGCTGCAAGAAGTATTTTGTGGATTAAAATGGAAAGCTAAAGGAGTGAAAGTAAATGGAGATTATTTAAGTAATTTAGATTTTGCAGATGATGTAGTTGTTTTTGCAAATAATGCTTTAAAGCTGCAGAAAATGTTGCAGGAGTTATCAGATGAAAGTAAGAAAGTAGGACTAATGATAAATGTTAAAAAGACTAAAGTAATGTTCAATGGATTTTCTCAAAATATGAAAATAAAGATTGATTATGATGAGTTAGAAGAAATTAACAGCTACAAATACCTTGGTCAGATTATTAATACAGGTGGAATCATAATGGATGAAATTAATCATAGAATTAAACTTGGTTGGAATGCTTTTGGTAGAAATAACTTGATACTAAAAGGAAATATGTCTATGTGCTTGAAAAGAAAGGTTTTTAATAAATGGGTTTTACCAGTTCTTACTTATGAATCTGAGATTTGGACACTTAATAGAAGAGCAATACAGAGACTTCAGACAACTCAAAGAGGTATGGAGAGATGCATGTTAGGAATAACATGAAGAGACTGAAAATGCAATATATGCATAAGAGAACAAACAGGTGTTACTGACCTCATTGAAAAAATTAAAAGACTGAAGTGGAGTTAGGCTGGACATATTGCTAGAAGAGAATGATAATAGATGGAGATTTGAAATCTTAAACTGGATTCCAAGAAATTGTAAAAGACCCAGAAAGAGACAACGTGTGAGATGGATGGATGAAATAAAAAAGAGTGCAGGGGTGATGTGGAGAAGAGAAGCTAAAGATTGGAGAAGATGTATTGAACTTGGAGAGATCTTCATCCTGCAGTGGATTGGTAATGGTTTATGATGATGATGACATTTAGAATATTTATTTCGAGTTGCAATTGATCTAAAATAATTATAAATTAATTTACTTCAAATGTGACTGAGACCTCAAGTATACACAATTGACTTAAATATGAGTGTTTAATCAAATATCTAAGAAACACGTATGTAATGATAAATTTGATGTAAAGCCCAATATATTAGACTAATGGATTTTAATTTTAGTGTAAATAAAGATGTAAATGATATTTTTTTAAAATTAATTTCGTATTCTGTTATATTTACTCACTTATCATAATAGATTTTAATAACTTATGCTTATAAAGTCAATATTATATTTACCCTCTAGGCTAAAGAATTTTCGATCACTTAGATATATTTTGGAAATTAATAAAATGCCCCTTTAATTCCAAAATATATTATTTGAATACTATCATATCTATTAATAAATGTAGATATGTAAGCAACCTTAAAGATATAGAGAGTCTCATTGTTTTATTTCTTTCATGCCCATTATTATAGAGATTAACAAAATTTTTCAACCGCCATATTTACTGTTATAGATTATAGCAAGATCTTTTCACAAGTACCATTATAAAATTTGCTGCCCAAATTTGTAGGGCTATTAAATAAGAAGTTCCTTCATCAACATTTACCATTAACTAATTATTTATTTATCTAGAGCTGTGTTTTATTTGCAATAGTCATAAGGAAACAAAATGAAAATGACTTTGTGCAGGTAAATGAAATTTTCAGCAATATCTGGACCAATTAGAAAGGTCTAAATTGTAAATATGTGCAAGCATATCATGACTTCAGAAAACTTTCTTTCGGGAACTAATTTAAATTATAAATATGACCAAAACTTTTTCCAGGCTCCAATTTTATAATTTAATATTCTATGATAATTATTCTTTGTAATCTGATGTCATGTTTTTTAATTCAATTTTAAATAAAATTTATTCCAATATCATTTGCTAGTGTTCACATACAAGGAATCTCAATGTATAAATGAAATGCTATCCAGGTACATCTGCATAAAATTCGTTGTAGTAAAAATATATATATATATACTAACATTTAGGTTGTCAAGCATTGGTGGTCTAGTGGTTAGCATAGCTGCCTTCCAAGCAGCTGGCCCAGGTTTGCTTTCCGGTCAATGCATTTGACATATGAAAAAAAACATTTAGGTCACATTATCCTGGTCAAAACATTGATATATATATATATGTATATATATATATAACAAATGATACCTGGATGTATCCAGATAATATTTCACTTATATCTGTAGTCTATGAAAATCTTTGTTTTAATATATTAAGGAAGAGAAAAGCTGTATTAAGAATGTAATATTCAATATGTACTCATTACAAAATATGAATACAAGTCACATTTGACTTCTGCAATTACAAGACATTGAAAGTTGTCTTCATCAACATTCAGACATTTCTATGCACATCATAAACACAGTACCATGCATCTGAAACTTATTATGAATGTGTGCAATAATTATGCATGTTGGAGGTTATGTTGCATACTCACACCTCCATTACCATTGTATTTCCACAAATACTCACAAATATCACTTCAAAATGGTCTTGAAGTCCTCAATCAGTATTCGTGTTTTCAACATTTTAGGATGACAATATTCATTTGACTAATGCCATCTTTTGAGAAAACATCTACTGTAATTCAATTCAACTTTGAAAGGAATAGGAAATGTTAAATGACTTGAAAAATCATGCATTTCACTTTACATAAAAGCATCCCTGTTTAACATACTAGAAATAACAAGAATTGCATATTACATACTATAATACTCTGCACCAAAACCTTTACTAACCATATTTATTCACTATGCAGAAAACTTCTTTGGAGTAAACACACAGCAGTCATCTCAAACATTTGCAAAATTCACTTGCTCATAATAGAGTAGGATTTCTCAATATATATATATATATATATATATAGATATTGAGAAATACCTACAGATCGGATCTCTCTCTCTCTCTCTCTCTATATATATATATATATATATAGAGAGAGAGAGAGAGAGAGAGAGAGAGAGATTAAAAAAACTTCAACTCAGACATTAAAGCTCCCTATAACTATCCACTCCATCTCATACAATTGATACACATACCACATACATGTGGAAAAGATAAATGATCTACAATATACATATTTTGTGCTGAACAAGCACTCATTGGTTGGTCCAGATTACCATCTCCTACACATATAAACAATCAGTGTTCAATTTATATTTAAGATAGCAAATCTTAAAACTTTACTGCCCACACTTCAATATTCTCCACCCTCAACTCTTCAGCTATCCATACCATTGAAAAATAGAAGACGGAACACTCAAAGCACTTGTTGATATAAATACTATTTTCATGCCCACATTGACTTTAAATCACTCTGACCTCTCACATATAGAATCTTAATATGTCCATTTAAATATACCGAAGAGGTATGGGCAATGCAGGCTAAATATGTAATATTTAAATAAATATATATTATCTATAATAACCTTAATGTAATTTAAAAACTTGAACTTAGATTTTCAAGCTCCACATAGCTATCCACTCCATCTCATACAATAATATACATTATCACATGCATGTAGGAAAGATAATAATTTCCAATTTATGCATTTCATGCTGAACCAGAACTCATCATCTCCCATATATATATATATATATATATATATATATATATATATATATATATATATATATATATATATATATATATATATATATATATATATATATGCACAATCAATGCTCAATTTATATTAAGATAGCAAATCTTCAAGTCTGCATTCAAATCCTTCTAATTACATTAAGTTTAGTATAAATAATGTACATTTATTTAAATATTATATATATATATATATATATATATATATATATATATATATATATATATATATATATATATATATATATATATGAATACAAAAATCCAACATAATCTAGTCATGTCCTAAGACCTCTAAATATTACCTGTAAAATTACATCAACTGACTAATTATCCTCAACACCAAAATATTGGAAACAACTTTTAAAACCTCTATTATTTTTCCAAGATCTTCACTTTTGACCCCCTCCCCAATAAATATAAATACTGAGAAGTGCACTCACTGCCAACAAACCACTATGTGGCAAATTTAAATTCTGGTCACTAGAACCAAAATATTTTGAACCCTTAATAAAACTAAACATAGAATCTCTTCCCACACTATACTTTTCCAGATTCAAAAGAGAATACATAAATATTGATGATCAGTCTACTTCATGACACAAAGAGATTGAAACACAATCACACATTTTTTTTGAATGTATCAAGGTTGTGACATAATCAGAATGATAATCCCAGTGATATTCAACAAAAAATGTAAATATCAGCACTTTTATAGGTTCATTATTCATCCTTTTTTTACAGTGTACCAGATGTACATTTGTATATAATAATAATCATATAAGACATTTAATATAAGCTTGCATTTTATACACAATTAATGAAACAATACATAACAATTGATAAGCTAAGCACTTTCAGGAATTCTACATTCTCACATTCATAACTCTTTTCACTAGTAGTTAGTGAATGCCACAGTAATGTATGCAAATTTATTCAATAATGTTTAAATGACCCACTTTTTAGAGATAGTAAAGCAGGCATCTCTTCAGTTGATTGATTTGGGATCAAGCCTCCTTCACTTTGTGTTTTGCATCGTTGTGCTCTGTGCACATTATCTCAGCTGAAGCTGTTTGGAAGATGTGGACAGCAACTCTTTCATGCTCTACAAATATTGAGCTGCCTTTGGCCTTAGTTTGCATTCTGTGGTATATGTATCAATGTTGCAATACTCAAAGCAATATTAGTTTCACTGTAGTATTTTGCTTGGCACCCTTGTTGGGGCCAATCATCTTGTACACAATGTGCGCAGTTAGTTCATGTGTAATTATGCCCTTTGCATTGTTGAATAATCTATTAGTAGTTGGTGGTGAATAAAAGCCTGCGTTGAAGTCATTGGAAAGTTTTTTGACTAAAAGTTTAACTATAGAGGATATATATGGTAGCAGAATCCATAGTTTATTTTCTATAACTGGGTTGAACCTAAGCTTGTGGTAAAATTATTTAATCTTTCTATTGGTAAGACTGTGTTTGTATCCCACATTCTCCAGGCCTGCCACAAATCATGGGCCTAAGTGTGCATATGCTTGAGCCTTTAACATGATGGAAGGAATCTCTGAAAAGATATACATCATGGAAAATAATAAAAAATAATCACATCAACCGGTATCATTTTTCTGTATAAATTAATGTCAAACTTGAGTCCCATGACCATTAAATCAATATTTAAAATGTTCTATTATATGATGTATATATTCTGTAATTTCTACATATTCTCTGATCCTTTCTGTTTATAATATCAATCAAATACTATCATCCAATACTGTTTTGTTCAATGGCATGTGAAAAAAATTACAAATGTAACCAAAGTTGTATAAAATAAAGTCCTTTGAAAGATAGATAATATATGGGTATAAATATATATTTTTGGTACTCATGGTAAGCTGGATTTAAAAGTGGTTTTAGAACAGTAGATCATATCCAGGTATTGAGAGAAGTTATAGAAAGGACAAATGAATTTGAGTTACCTATGCTTTAAATTTATAGATTATGAAAAGGCATTTGATTCTATAAACATATATTCAGTCATTAAATCATTGGATATCAAGGTATAGATCCAGAATATTGTCATATTCTAAAGAATATTTATAAAAAATGCAACAGCAACAATTAGATTACATAATAATACTGGGAAAATCAACATTGAGAAGGGTGTAAGACAGGGTGACTCCATATCTCCAAAACTTTTTACAGCAGTGCTGCAAGAAGTATTTTGTGGATTAAAATGAGAAGCTAAAGGAGTGAAAGTAAATGGAGATTATTTAAGTGATTTAGATTTTGCAGATGATATAGTTGTTTTTGTAAATAATGCTTTAGAGCTGCAGGAAATGTTGCAGAAGTTGTAGTAAGAAAGTAGGACTAAAGATAAATGTTAAAAAGACTAAAGTAATGTTTAATGGATTTTCTCAAAATATGAAAATAAATATTGATTATGATGAGTTAGAATAAGTTACCAGTTACAAATACCTTGATCAGATTATTAATACAGATGGAAACATAATGGATAAAATTAATCATAGAATTAAACTTGGTTGAAGTGCTTTTGGTAGAAATAACTTGATACTAAAAGGAAATATGCCTAAGTGTTTGAAAAGGAAGATTTTAAATAAATGTGTTTTACCAGTTCTTACTTATATATCTGAGACTTGGACACTTAATAGAAGAGCAGTACAGAGATTTCAGACCACTCAAAAAAGTACGGTGAGATGCATGTTGAGAGTAACAAGAGATTAAAAAGTGCAATATATGGGTAAGAGAACAAACAGGTGTTAATGACCTCAATAAAAAAAATAAAAGACTGAAGTGGAGTTGGGCTGGACATATTGCTAGAAGAGATGATAATAGATAGACAATTAAAATCTTAAACTAGATTCCAAGAGATTGTAAAAGACACAGAAAGAGACCACATGTGAGATGGAAGAATGAAATAAGAAAGTGTGCAGGGGTGATGTGGAGAAGAGAAGCTAAAGATCGGAGAAGATGGATTGAACTTAGAGAGACCTTCATCCTGCAGTGGATTGATAATAGTTGATGATGATGATGATGATTTAAAAATTTCATCTTATTTTTGAAATAATATAATTCTGCAAAACACTTTATTTTTATGATTATAAAACTATATTATATGGTATGTACTCTTTATTTTTATGATTATTGGATTAATTTATCTTTTTTTTTTTTTGCTTTGAACTTCTTTCTTATTAAAATTATACTTGAATAAACAACTAAAGATATAGTTAATAAATTTAAAAAAATTATTACTATTTATTTTTAACAAAATAACTAAAAGTAATCCAATTTTTACGCTTTAATAAAGATATATTCGTAATTGACCGTAGACGAATAATAAAAATATTTTCAAAGTAAGATTTTAATGTTTTTTTCTTTTTTAGTTTTATTTACTGGATAGTATTTATTTCTTCTATAGCTATGTTTCACATTTATTCTTATCATTATATAATTAATTATTTATCTTTTTTGTCAACAACAATAATTAGCGACAAAATGGAGGCGATGCTTTGAAATCCAACCATTCTTGACTTTCAGCAGATTTTTCTCCCTAATTTGTTGAAAGAGCAAGAAATATTTGTGAGCAGAATTCTACTCAGAGAGTTTAACAAGTGGTTACAATGCAATTTCTTTTTAGCCTATCATTTAAGATGATTATAAGTCAAAAACATAGTTATCTTTAATCCAAATTTCCGTTTGTTTATTTATTTTATAAATCTGAGCCTACATCTTTAAGTCAACCAGAAAAAAAAAAAGTTCAACTATTTAAAAAAAAAAAAAAACAAGGAAGAAAGAATAAATTGGAATAATTATATCTTTCAAAAGAAATTGATTTAAAATTACAGGTTCTTGGAGGGGAAAAATACTCTTTTTTTTTCTTCCAAGTAAAACAATGTATTATTAATATCCGTTATTTGGATTTTAAAAAGATTCTTTTCCTAAAAAAGAAATTAACTTTAATTATAAGCATGATATACGAAGTTGAGAAGAAAGATATTGCTATGTCTAGACATAAAAGTCTAATTAACGATATTTTACATAATGAACATTTTATAATTAAAATCTGATAATTACCTTAATTTATTACACTTTAAGGGCTTAAAAATAGCTGTTGTATAGATTTTAAATTTTAATAAAATTTGCACAGTGCTTTGATTTAATAAGCTGCTGGCATTTGCAACTATTTAAAATAATAATAGTAATTAATATCTATTGATGGAAAGCGCACAAAAGATTCGAACTCCCAAAAAGGGAAAGAGTGGTTGCAATCCATGGATCTTGAACACCAGTCTTATATTCTACCATCGCACTGAACTATGCTGAGTTTTATCACTATAGTAAAATATGCAATAAAAATTTTTTGAAAGACTTTTATAAATATGCGTAAGAATAATAATAAAAAATCAGTTTCGTTTATATTTGATCATTAATCAAAAGATGGCTGTATGGGCAGAATCTACCTCTTAAGAAAGATAGTTCTTGATGCAGAAGTCAAACTAAAAAAAGAATGGCAAAGTAATAAACAGTAGTCCTAACATTAACAACCTACTGCATAAAAAGTTCCTTATGTACTTAAGGCATAAATGTACAGTTTTCAAAGGTAAATAAAAGGAATTAATTCACTAATTATAGAGATTTTTTACCATCATCCTTTCAGGATTCAATTAAAAAAACATCCAGGATTAAACAATAGATGGCATGTAAAAGAAATTGTTTTCGTTTTACAAATAAACTAAATATATAGAAGTAATAATACTCAAATGTTTTTATTGCCTAGGAGTTGAAAAGAAGATCGAAAACTGGAATTAATCTGAGACCCTAATGCACTGAAATCTAGCACTCTGCAAATGCACTAAACCATATAATTTTTTTTTTTAGAACAATGAGGACTGCTTTCGGATTGTAATTTTGACTTACCTCATCTAGCTAAAATACTCTTAATGTCATGTGGAAAAAGAACATACAAACGTTCTCCAATGACTCTTCTGCCAAGAAAGGATTTAACTTATGATTTATCTAGACAAATTATTAAAAACATTTTCTTATTCAGACTTCTAATAACTTGCTTTGTGCATATATGTATAGTTAAATATTGCCTAAAACTATAATGATAAATAAAATAGAAAATCCTATAACATTAGAACCCTAGCTAAAAAATAAATTTACATTAGAATTCTCCTTAGACCATGATTCCATTGTTTGTTTTTTTTTAATTCAGATTTTAGGATTCCAAACTATTTAATTTTTTTAAAAAATAATATTATAATTTCTCTTTGTCATTTTAGTTAGTTTATTACAAGAAACAAAACCCTGTTGATAGGTGAAAAAATGTATATATTGCCTTAAAAGTACATTTTTTAAAAATTACCCTCATAGGGATTCAAAATACCAAGTTGCAATTTCCACAAGGTTGAAGCCGAGTGAATTTATTGATGATAAAGGTATTTATTTTTTTCTTCTCCAGAACTCAATTGTAAAATCCTACTTTACTTTTGTTAATTTGATTTCATCTTATTTCTATTTTTTACATATATATATATATATATATATATATATATATATATATATATATATATATATATATATATATATATATATATATATATATATATATATCATTAAAAGCCAGCCAACACTTAGACAATTCCAATATCATTAACAATCAACAATTTCAAATTGTTGTCAAGAAAACCTTCATTTAACAATAAAAGTGGAATCCCACCTTTATTAATGGACTAATATACTTATATAGACACTAAAGATTGCAACTTGACCACAGATTGAAATTATTGATACAAAGAAGTTTAAATAAACCTCATTAAACAAATAAATATAACCTGTTCTGAATGCTGACTAATAAATAGTCAGTTATAACATTACAAACTGCAAATATAATTTTCAAATTGTATCCAAAGTATTACATAAATAAAAAGTGTAATAATGTTCAAGGCTAAATGGGTCCAGTCAACCATTATCAATCCACTGCAGGTTAAAGGTCTATCCAAGTTCAATCTATCTTATCCAATTTCTAGTCTCTCTACTCCACATTATCCCTGCACACTTTCCTGTTTGATCCATCCATCCATCTCACATATGGTCTCTTTCTGGGACTTTTACAATCTCTTGGCACCCAGTTTAAGATTTCAATTGTCCATCTATTATCATCTCTTCTAGCAATATGTCCATCCAAATTCCACTTCAGTCTTAATTCCTTCAATGATGTCAGTAACATCTGCTTATTCTCTTACCCATATACTGCATTTTTGATCACTTTTTGTTACTCCTAACATGCATCTCTCCATACTTCTTTGAGTGATCTGAAGTCTCTGTAATGTGTTACATGTACTTTTAAAAACAATCTATTAAGTTTAACGTTAAATTAATGACAATATTTTTAACTTTATTAAAAAAGCCTTACAATTTTTTTAGTTAGCTTCAAATAATTTTATACTTGTCTCTATTTCATTTATAGATATTATAAAGTAAATATGTTATCATATATACTACAGCCCTGTGTTAGCAATTCCTTGTCCTATTGCTTTTTAATTTTTTTTTTTTATGCACAGGCAAAATATAAATTTTATTTGCTGTTTAGTTCATATAACACACATACATATATAATTTTAATAATGCTTTATAAAATAGTAATTGTGATTTAATATAACTCTCTGTAAAGCAAAAGATGAAATAAATGCTACCAATAATCACAATCAAATGAAAAATTCTAATATAAAAAAAGATTATGACAAACGTCCTTAAGATTATGACTTTAAACAAGACCATCCAACCTTAAGCAATCCAAGCCCCTTCCCCCCCCCACATTAAAAATAATAACCAAGTGTCTCCCCTAAAATAATAATACAATACATATTATAAATTATTGGAAAACACTATCATTAGTTACAGAAGAACTATAACTGATCATGCACATATTCACCATGAACCATCTGAGCATGCAACATGCGGATTGGATCAAAACATTTGACACATTTTATATTTGAAAAATATTATACACAGTATGTAAAAACACCAGATAATTATATCAACATTAATATTATAAATTATTGATAAAATTAAAACATTTAATAAGTATTTAATTCAAATTTATATTTTATTTATTTACTTGAAAAAAAAATCAAAACCTATAGATAGGCTTCACAAACCCCCAATTGCAGGTTGTCTGTGGGCATATTCTGGAAAGCACTAATTGTAGCAAAAAACCCCATTTAGTTAACTGTGCTAAGCTCAATTATGATGAACTCACTTTAGAAGTAGTTAGACTTTTTCTTATATATAAATAACATTCCCCCAAAATTTACTTAAAGGCATGAAAAATATTATTAAAAATAGGGTTATTAACTACCAATCATGCACTAGTAAATAAAAAAACCTAAAAATTGAAAGTACATTTCCATTTTAAATAGACCTTATTCATATTCAGATAATTAAGATGGTGAAATGTGAAAGAAAAACTACAAAGGTTTGACATCATGGTTTATAACATTGAATCTATTTGGTAGAAACATGGGATAACAATTTTATTTTTTCCAATTTATATAAAGATTAAGTTTTAATGAAAGATAGTTAATAATGTTTTCCTGAAGGTTTGTGATGATGATGTTCTAGCTGTATTTTTATATTGGACTATTTCCATCATCTAATATGTGTGTTGAATGTCTTTAGAAAAGTTTAATTTTATTTAAATATTTCAAATACATTCAACTGTTAGTAATATCACAGCAAACAGGTTAGTATATGCACCAACTATTAGTAATATCACAGCAAACAGATTAATATATGCACTAACTGTTAGTAATATCACAGCAAACAGGTTAGTAAATACACAACATTTCGAGAGGTATTGTTCTCCCCTCTTCTTCAGGTGTTGCTGGCCTGATCAGTGACAGTACTAGCATGGGATTCGAACCTGGGAAAACAGGTTAATATATGCACTAAGTGTTAGTAATATCACAGAAACAGGTTAGTAAATGCACCAACTGTTAGTAATATCACAGCAAACAGGTTAGTATATGCACAACGTTTCAAGAGGTATTTTTCTCCCCTCTTCTTCAGGTGTTGCTGGCCTGATCAGTGAAGTACTAGCATGGGATTCGAACCTGGGTCCTTAGATTGTTGATTATTGAATTTTAAGGTAACACTCTAACCAACTGAGCCATCCTGCCAAAGGTGATGGAAATAATCCAATATAAAAATACAAATGGTTAATAATGTTTAACACAGCCAATGAGAGGCAGGTTTTTATAAAAACTTTTGTAACAAGAAAGCTTTTTGTCATATTATTTTTTATTAGTTAACTGATTACTAATAATTTCAGGATTGATTTCACATATAATTTGCCACAGATCGCTAATATAACTTATATTACCCACATATGCACATATATAATTTTGTGGAATGAAAGTCATCTTTTCACATGCATTATAGAATTGACATGCACTCCTTTGTCCATAAATGTTTGAAAAGCATAGATAATTTGCCAATTTAAAAATCAGGCTCCTAATATTTTCTAGCTTTAATTGGGGCACGGCCAGCAAAAGTTGGGTTTATTTAAAAGATAAGCTCTAAGTATAGGTGGACTATCCTATACTTTTAAAACATTTCTTGATGAGGGAGTGTGTGTTAAGTCTATAGTGCATGTGAGAAGACTAGTTTCTTTCCACAATATTACATATGTAGACAATTTACTATATTATTAATTAATACAAACTTTAAATAGCTTTATGCAGAACAAAGATATTTCATCACCCACCCACCCCCACCCCCCCAAAAAAAAGATTACTAAAATACATTTTAATTGTTTGGCCATGAAGCTCTTAATATTTATCCATCCTTTATCTCCAAGTTAAGAACACCTTGACATTCATTATCCAACTAACTATTAGAAGTCAAGTTAGTCTGGTTAGATCAGCTGGGTGAAAAAAATATATAAAATTTGTAGCAAGTCTGAAAAAACTTCCAGATTTTATTCAATCCAGAAGTGGAAAATACAGACATATATAAACACATACATATATAATTATATGTACAGCTAGGTATGTATTTGGATTAGTGAGTGTAGATAATTTATTAGATATAAATATATTTACATAGTTAATCGATAATAGATGGACAAGTGACATCCTAAACTGGATTCCAAGAGATTGTAAAAAAAACACAGAAAGAAACCACATGTGAGATGGGTGGATAAAATAAGAAAGTGTGCAGGAATGATATGGAAAAGATAGGCTAAATGTAAGAAATGAATTTAACTTGGATAGACCTTCATCCTGCAGTGGACTGATAATGGTTGAAAATAATGATGATGACATAGTACATTTGCACCAATGTCTAACTGAATATCACTCATATTAACCAGATAGTATTATTATCATAGTGGTTAATACCATTGCAAACTCTTTAAACAGTTGTACCATACAGTGCAAGCCATAGTAATCAATAGATGCTAGAAGGTTTGTTCATAAAATCTCTATATGGTATCTCCTCACCCAATGTCCCCAGACTAGTTTTTGATAGGTACTAGATAGGAATTTTATGCATAAATCTTCTAGCATACATTGGTTATTATGGCTTGCACTGGGTGTCACTACTGTCTGGATGATTTGATACTGTTTTAAGAGCTTGTGTATGCATAGGAAGTGATGACCATGTGATGCTTTGATGGTTTTATATCAATCCTGTCCCTAGAATGATAGTGTTTGTGATTTTTATCAAAATGTATAGATACTGAACTGGGTTCAAATCTATATGACTATATAAGTGAATTTTGATTGGATTGAAAACATTATCAAGTTTTAATCTTGGACTCCTAGCTTTATAGTTAACTAAAATGGTAAAATATGGCTGATGAAAGGTTGCATTAGATTCTAAGATCCAGTGTTGCAGTAGTCTGAGATCCAAAGTTCTTCCCTGGTGAAAACTACAGGCTAGAAACTAGACTGGGAATATTGAATTAGCAGGCATTAGATAGGGATTTTATGCACAAACTTTCTTGCATTAATTGATTACTGTGGCTTGCACTGGGTGGTACTGCTGTCTGAAATTTTGCTGTGATTAGTCTGAAAATTGTGTAAGGAAGGAATAAAAAATATTAGGCATCTGTTAATTAAATATAAATGCTTGAGAGCAGAAAGGGTACAAATAATGAAGTTATGGAAGAATAAATATGAACAAAGTGATTATGCAGAAAGTGGGTTATTGGTTTTTATGCTGGGTTTGGGAAAAGATAAGGTGGATTTAGATATAAAGGCCATAGAGTTGACAAAGATTATGTTGTGGAAATGGAATGGAAAAGATTATGGGAAAATTTATGGTGGGGAATGGAAAGGAAAGGTAAGTGGCTAACAGGTTTCTTTGGGCATAGTTGCTGAGAGATTCCTGACTCCATATAAGGAGAAATCGCAGTGCATCACATCACATCCCATACTGCTTTAATAGCTTGTGTAAACATAGAAAATGATAACCATGTGATGCTTTGATGGTTTTATATTATATTTGGTTGTTGCTAAAACCAGTGATAATAAAAAGCATACTAATCATGAATTTCATCCAATATAAAATTTAGAAAAAGGTCATGGTCAGATTTTATTTTATTTTTAAAAAAGAGAAGCATATCAAAATATAAGCTTAATATATATATTGTAAAGTTTACAGATGGAGGGAAGTTAGATTTTAAGAATGTCAGATATTTTTGATTTTCTAAGTAATGTGTATTTGCATCTTATTCACACATACTTTTAGAGTGGTCATTAAAATTCTAAATACAACAGCCACAAGGACAGAGCATGTTTTATTTCCAAAGCCTGAAATCTAATTCCAATATAGGTCAGCAAATCGTTATTTATCTATTGTAGTTGGAAAAAAAAAACAAGAATGAAAATGTTTTAAATTCCTATGACCCAGTAATTGGTGTGTAAAGTTAGTGACATTTCTATCTCTCTTTCTTTATGAGCAATTATTAAAAAAGGCTTTACCCTGCAATGACTTTGTGCAATTTCAAAAGCATTATAAAATGTCATATTGTGTTTTGTTTGTATTTTTAAACTGTTTTCTGATATTTCCTAAATCTGTAGTATTCACAGACATTTTCAATATCTAACAAAAATGAATGCAAGTGAGATGTAGGAAAAGTTAGTCATATAAACCTTTGGTTATAGCATCTACATATATTTCCACCATTTTTAACAACAAGCACCACTAGTGATGAATCTTAACATTTATTTAATTTTAAAGTAATTTCTAGTGATGAAAAGTATTCACAGTGTTATATGTTAAAATAAACTATAATAAACTATAGTCTATCATAATAATAAAATTGTTATTAAAACAGGCAAAACTCTCCATACGGTAGTACCACTCAGTGTAAGCCAGAGTAATCAATGGATGCCAGAAGGCTTGTGCATAAAATGGTGATCATTTGATGTTTAGTGATTTAATAATAAAATTGAATGTAAAACATGTTTACATATATGTAAAAAAAAGTATTCCAAATATTATTTTTAAGAATCATCAACATTTACAGTCTATATTAATATGTAAGGAAATAAATAAATAGTTAGACTACTCTGCTATGGATAATGACATTAAAATCCAGATAGCTTAGTGCATGGGTTTGGTTTCTCATTTTAATATTATCTAACATTTTTAGAAAGAGAGTTTTAAAATTGTGAGATGCAGATTAAAGATTAAGTAGCATTTTATAAAATTGATTGTAACCGTGATGAAGATTGTAGTTTTTATGGAGGGAAAATTACTTCAGCATATGTTATTAATGATGCTGATTAGTATTTGTGTGTAAGTGATTAACATCAATGGTAAAAAGTGCATTACGATTGTAGGAAAACATTCCAATAGAAAAGTGTTTCATAATCTCTTCATCTCTCTGACATAATGAGGCATGATAGATCTATATTTATAAACTGCCTTTTGAAAAAAAAATTGAATTGGTGAAAAGGAATTTAACATTTATTATAATTAATAAATCTGGGCATCTGGGTTCCAGGTATCAATATCTGAATTTTCTTATGATGTATTTGATGTTGAATAACAGAAAAATTGTTATTGTTTATTGGAACAAAATGTCTTACTCTCTAACAGGTGGGCATTTCCTATTTTTAGCCCTTATGCCACTTTTTTGTCAATGTTAAACATTTGATTTTAATATTAAACCATTATTCTATATCAGGATCCAATAAACCAGATTTGGTTAAAAATATAAATTTATAATTTGATTATAAATTATTTTTTTCTTTTTTGAGCAAATGTAATAAACGACTATTAATAAACACATACACAAAAAAGGTAGATTTTTAAGTATTCAGCTTTATTACTGTCTACCATGATTTTTATTTATATTTTATTTACTTTTGTAGTGCATGAGATACCCAAGGAGTCATCTGTCCAAAAATACCATTATATAATTTGGCAATGCATTTTATGGATATTGTTAAATTATACAAACCTTGTACACCCCCAGCTATCATTACATAATTTGACACAACCAATAAGAAGCCCAAATAAAGAGCAATTAACTGAGATTATGCTCATATATGTATATCATATTCGTAGCTTATAGTAATATTACTATAATGTATGAATATAATATACAAAATAGTTGAAAGCATGCTATACAGTAATAAGGCTGAATATTTGAAAAAATATAAGTTTACAAACAAAAAACATTCTAAAAAGAATCATATTTGATTTTTTCAAATATTGAAAAAAATACAAACAAATGGAGTACATAATGGGCGAGACTTTTTTGTCAATGGCAGGCAGGAAAGCAGCAAAATAAGTGATTCCAAAAGTCGATGAAATCTTTCTTGATTGAAATTTATTTTTAAAATGGAAACAAATAAATGTAAAGCTTTGACAAATCTATAAAATTCTACTTTAAAAATTAAAATTTCATTTCTAATTTTTAGAATATTTCAAAAGATTCTACTAATACAATAGCCATATAAGTGCTATTGATCTATTTCAAAAAATATTAAGAATATTCTTTGTTAACATTACCATTAAATTTATTAACTTTTATTTTTTTAAATAAATCCATCTATTTCAAGAGATTGTAAAAGACCCGGAAAGAGACCACATGTGAGATGGATGGATGAAATAAGAAAGTGTGCAGGGATGATGAAGAGAAAAGGAGCTAAAGATCAGAGAAGATGGATTGAACTTGGAAAGACCTTCATCCTGCAGTGGATTAATAATGGTTGATGATGATGATGATACAATTATTGTGTAAAAATAATTATGAATCATTAATAACATATAAAAAAATCAATTAATTTACTATTCCAAAAATCTTTCAAAGTAATCTCCCAAATGCATGTAGAACTGGTTGACAAAGAATTAAATCAATCAAGTGTGTGTGTGTGTGGGGGGGTGGTGGACTAAATTACAGTGAACTTTGCCACCTATTGGACAATATGAATTTCTTTAGATTTTTTTAAAATTAATATATCAATATTACATTAATTCTATTTTCTAGCATCAAGTGAGTGTGTTTACCAGAAAAATAACATCAAACATTCACTAGAAGGGTGATCAAAAGTAAAAGAAATTACTAACACCATCTCCAAAAAATATACATATAGTATACCATGTCTCATATTAATAAAATTAAATAATCCATTTTAAAATTCACTATGTTAATGAACACAGCTCTTTTATTCAATTAATTAAAAATAAATTAATATTCTTAATGAAAGATTGGTGATTTACAAAAACTTCAAATGGATCGAGAACATGGGTTTATTGATAGCACTAAATATGACTGCTTGTGTCAGATTCCTCACACATTACAAGTTTTTGGTGTAATTTTGAACATTTTAAAAATAATAAATGAAATGGTACAGAAAATTTGATCTTGTTACGACATGAATTGGTAGTCAAATTGAGGCCTTTTTTTAATAGATGACATATATAACTATCACCTATCAATGGCTTTGGAATAAATATATTACTTTTCAAAAAAGTATGATCATTGGACAGATCCTGATGACAATGAACAAACAAATCACACATTTAATTGATTTTATTAGATTCTATCATGTTTAACATCTTAAACTTTACATTACATTTACATTAATTACATGAGTAAAGGCATCTGAAGAGGTTTAATGAACTCCAAGATGCATTTCATCCTGAGTCAGCAATCTTCAACTGGCCCATGACACAACTTCTCAGGAAGTCTTCATTAACCTTGCTTAGTATTTTTCAAAATCCAAAATATTAATTTCATTTACAAGCAACAGACTTCCTTCATTCACAACTAGGACATATGCATCCTTTCTTTATAAATACTTTAATAATTAATATGAATCAATTACTAGACTAAAAAGTAATGTGAATGCTACTGAAACCTTCCAATGAGTTATATGTAAATTGACAGTTTACATATAGCTTGTTAGGTTTTTCAGCAGTTTTCATATTAATTATAACTATATTTGAGCTATTAAAATTTATATTTAGAATTGAAATTATGATATCAGTTTGGATTGTGAAAACTTGCAGTAATCTATAATTATATAATTGATATAAACAAAATATTTAGCTGCTTATTAGAAAAACATCAAATCATTAAAAGGTTAAATTTTTATATCACTGGCTTTGCACAGCAGAACAAAAGTGAAAGATAGTCATTGGTGGAAAGAAATGAAATTACAGAAATAGTTTATAATACACAGTGGCTTTGAACTCAGATTTTGACATGACCTTCAACTATCCATGCTATCTCATACCACTAATATTCATGATCACACACATGTCTAAAAGATAAATAATCACCAATATAAATATTTTGTGCTAAACCAGCACTCTCAATTGGTCCAGATTATCATCTCCACACATATATACAATCAAATCTCAGCTATATTAAGATAGCCAATTTTCATACTTTAATGGACAGGCTTCAAATCAGCCCACGCCACAACTCTTCAGCCACCCATTTCATTGAAAATCTGATGATGGATCACTCAAAGCCCACCTTAGTGCCAACCTTCTCATCCTACCCCTGTGGACTACAAGTCACTCTAAACCCCTCATGTATAGGATATAACCCATTTACATACATATATGAGAGATGGGCAAAATACTAATATGACTGTTTGCCCTGCATGAAAAAGTCAAATTATTTTTCCAGCAGCAAAATAATCTGAAATTTCAAAAACTCTTGTCTGACAATGAGCTTGCATACCTGGCAGATATTTTTTTTGCTGTTAAATGAACTAAACATATCCTTGCAAGAACTACTTAAGGACATGTTCCCACTATGAGGTAAAATAAATGCTAAAAGAAAATATTACTATAGCAAACACAGCTGATCAAAGAACTTCTTCAAATGTTTTCAAATTTTGATGAATATACGAGAGAAAAGGATGTCAATTAGAAGATGGTAATCATTGTTCAACAGTACTTACAATCACTCACAGAATCCTTTGGTCATTGTTACTCAAGGAAAGAAGATCCCAGACATGGAAATATGTAGATAATAAATCCATTTGTTGCAAACATAGAAAATAGTAATTTAAACATGAATGAAAAAGAAAGCCTCATTGGATCAATCATCAGACTACAATCCAAAAGCTAGACTACCGTAATTCTTATCAGGGCCTCATTTTTGGCTCTCCATAAAAAGTGAATATCCATTAATGTGAAAAAGAAATGAAAATTTTGATTCCAATTTTCAACAACACATTTGTAGGAAAAGACATTTTTTTCTGTAACAGCAATTAAAACTCCATAACTGTCACGGCTTGAATACGGGTCTCCGTCTCACATTAATATTATTGGAGCCAAAAATCCATAAAATTTATTTCAAACACGCAGGAACAAACATCACACTAAAAATGAGTATTTAAATAAGTTTCATTTATTTTGTAGCAATTCAAGTAACTTCAATAATTTTGTTACAATTAAACTATCTTTAAACATTGTATGATTAAATAAGCATTTATAATTTTGTTATATTAAATATAGGTGCATTTCATATTAATAAAATGGGAATTCTCCGATCATTATTTTACACATGTATTATATTAATCTTTTTTTTTTAAAAAAAATCATATTAGTGGTTCGCGGAATTTAAAATGATGAAATTAGCGTGGTCCATGAAGTCCGAAAGGTTGGCGACCGCTGATTAAACCAGTTATTTTGATTATATGTGACTTATAAGAAGTGGAGAGAAACAAGTGTTTCACATACCAAGATAAAATTATATCAAGTATATCAAATATTACAAATTTATTTTAATAAACAAAATACTTCAAAATTTTAAATGTCACCCAATTTGTTACCGCAGTCAAAATTACAGAAGAAATAGTTACTTTGTTATCATTGATGAAAAGATGATAGTTGGCCCTCCTTTTGAACTTAACTTTTTTAAAAAAAATCTCAACTAAAGCTTATAATAAGTGCTTAAAACTAAGATGAAAGAAAAAGAAAAGAGAAAAGAAGTCACCCAAAAGATTACTCTCTCCTCCTCTTTTTTTTTCTTTAACATTTATTTTAGATCAATCCTTTGAAAACAAATACAAACTTGACAGGTATTTTTAGCCAGGTTAAATTTTTTCCTTTATCTTAATCCAACTTTGAAAATAATTCATAATACCTCTTTTCAGGGTCTTTTTTTCGTCTGGTAATATTATTTATTTTGAACAAGATTCTTTTTTCTCCGTCAAAAGGTAAAAGCAAGGAAGTGGAAAGGATAAGGAAAAGCAAAGAAACATTTAAAATATCGAAGAAGCAGCTGTCAAACTTTCCAAAAGAAAAAAAATGTCATCTTGTAAAAGATGGATAAAATATTAAATAAAGAATATATCAAAAATGAATTCATAAATACAGTATAGTGCAATTTATTTGTATAAAATAAATAAACTAATATAGCAATGCAATTTTATTATTGACTAATAACAATAACAAAAAATCGTGCGCACATACATGTGCAAAAATAGTATTGTATATATAAACTACAGATGTGTAAGAAATAGCATTTAAACTACTATCCCACAAGCGGAGAATTGAATCTGAATCGAATTTAAAGCTTTTATTATTTATTTTTTAAATAGCTGCTGATTTTTATGCAAACCTTATTTTTTTTTAATTAGTCGCTCATATCAAATCCAACTTATATATCATTTTCAATAGTAAAGTAGTAATCGATTGATCACTATTTTATATGCTTATACAAGCTGTTAATGCAGTAGCAAACTATAGATACAATAGTGCCACTTAGTACAAGTCTTAGTAATCAATGGATGCAAGAAGGTTTGTGCATAGAAGCCCTATCTAGTGCCTACACATCCAACACCCCCAAACTAAATCCAAGACTCCTCACTGAGGAAAGCAAGAAACTAGAAATTAGTCTGGGGATAGTGGATGAGTAGACACTAGATAGGAATTTTATGCACAAACTTTTTTGCATCCATTGATTAATAAAGTTTGCACCAGCTGGCATTACTGTATGGAGAGTTTCTTTTCTCATGTATAATTTTTTTTATCTCTTCTTGGTAACTTCTTATGTACAACTTTCTATTCTTCATTGAATAGTCTGAAATCTATGTATCACCCTTCTTTTTAAATATCGAACTCTGAGATTCATATGGAAAAAAAAACTGATAAACATATTTATCAAAAACCCTCATTTCAAATATACAGGCATATTTATCCTTTTAATATTATTTCTATTAAAAAACACTTTCATTTATTACATTTCCAATTGCATTAATAATCTAACCAAGGTATTTTTAGATATGGATGACTGAAGAGTTGGAGAGTAGAGAAGATTGAAGCCTATTCATTAAAGTTTGAAAATTTGCTATCTTAATATAAATTGAGCACTGATTATATATATATGTGTGGAAGATGATGACCTTAACCAACTGATGAATGCTGGTTCAGCATAAAATATATATTGGAGATCATTTATCTTCTTCACATGTTTGTGGTCATGTGTATAAGTTGTATAAAATGGAGTGGTTGGCTGAAAGGAGCTTGAAAGTTTGGGTTGAAGTGCTCTCTAGTTATTAACTTTGCATTCATCATTATTAATGTTTATTTTCTTCGTTTTATAAAATTTATTAAAATTTTCTTAGTCATTTTAGTATTTATTTTTAGTCCTACTTTCTTATTTTCATTTCAAGCAGTCTAATAAGAGGAAAAGATGATGTAAGCTATGTGTATAACTTATATGCCCTATTTCTTCGTTCTGCAGCTCACAGTACCACTATGAATATGAGGCAAAAGGCCTTGAAAGCGCTTAGCTTGTAATAATTTCTGTGTATCTTTATAGCTTCTCATTCAAGTGTGTCATACGCTTTGTTAATTTTTGTATATTAAATTATCGAATGAGAAGTCTTAAAATCTTTAATATTTTACAAATATGACTTTTATATAAGTTTTAATAGAAAACAAACATACCTACAAAATGCAACACAGAGAAAGTGATCAAAACTCCATGAGCAAAATATCTAGATAAAAATCATTTATATGCATTCATATAATGAATGAACTTGAGACCAGACTTTAATAGTAAGGAATCAAGTCAAACATCATGTGACTTAATTTAATAAACTTACAAATGTAATATAATGAACTAATAGTTCTAAACAAGCTTTTTGATAAATGCCACAAGAGAAAGGATTTAAATCTCTATCTAGAATTATCTCTAACCCCAATCAGTTTTGAGCTAATGATTCTCATCAGTGAGGCACTAGGACATTCAGACACTAGATCTAAAATGCAAATTCAAGCCCAGCATTTATCTAATACTTAACTATTAAGTAAAAAATCCAAAATTTTTATACATTTATATATCTTTAAATCCAGTTATCTAACTTAAATTGGTGATGTTATATTGTTAAAGCTATTAATATATGGTATAGCTGAAGTTTATTCAGACCAATATAGCTATTTAAGTTAAAAGCTGGATTTGAAAACATAGAAATTTTTGAAAATTTCAGATTGTCTATTTAATAGTGAAGTATTAGATAAATGCTGGGCTTGATTTGGTATTTTACATCTAGTGTCTGAATATCCTAGTGCCTCACTGATAAGAGCCAATAGCTTAAAACCAGTTTGGGGATAGGATAAATGTAGATAGAAATTTTAAATGCTTTATTTTGTAGCATTTACTGAAAAAGCTTGTTTAGAGATATTAGATCAGATTTTAAATAATAATAAAAAAGTAGGTAAGTAAAATAAGTTAAAAATTAAAATACTGTTTTGGCTAGTATTTATACACTTGTGCAATAATCAGCCAATGAAACCAAAATGAATTGCTTCACTGCACTAGTACATAAATTTTCATTGATTAAAATGATTATTACTACTATTTAAAATGTTGTGATTTATATAATGTCAAATATTAAAACATCTAAAGTAGTAATAATATACTGCATAATTAAGTTTATTTTAAAAAATTATATTTCAAACAAAAAGAAATTACTATTTATATATAAAATTATATTACATTATAGATAAAATTATAGTAAAAAAAGAAGACTTGAAGCAATTTTATAATAATTTATAATACTTTAAAGTACAGTCCTATGTGGTTTAGTGCAGTGGTTGAGTATTAGACTCTGGAGCATAATGTCCTCAGATCAATTCCCTTTTTAATGTAGCTCTGCATAGTTTCATGTAGTAGTTGAATGTCAGACTCTGAAGCATAAGGTCCTCAGACCAATTCTCTTTATAATATAGCTCTGTGGTTTAATGCAATGATTGAGTCAGCCTCTGGAACATAAGGTCCACAGATCAATTTCCTTTACCATATAGCTCTTATTTGTGATTTAGTGCAATGGTTGAGTGTCAGACTCTGGAGCATAAGGTTCTCAGATCAATTTGCCTTTATAATATAGTTCTGGGTGTTTTGGTGCTGTGGTTGAGTGTCAGACTCTGGTACATAAGGTTCTTAGATCAATTTCTTTTATAGTATCATCTGTGTGGTTTAGCGCAGTGCTTGAGTGTCAGACTCTAGAGCATAAGGTCCTCAGATCATTTCTCTTTTTAATATAGCTCTGCATGGTTTCATGTAGTAGTTGAGTGTCAGACTCTGAAGCATAAGGTCCTCAGATCAATTCTCTTTATAATATAGCTCTGTGTGATTTAGTGCAATTGTTGAGTATCAGACAATGGAGCATAAGGTCCTCAGATCAATTCCCTTTTTAATATAGTTCTGTGTGGTTTAGTGCAGTAGTTGAGTGTCAGACACTGAAGCATAAGGTCATCAGATCAATTCCCTTTACAATATAGCTCTGTGTGGTTTAGTGCAGTGGTTGAGTATCAGACTCAGGTGCATAAGGTCCTCAGATCAACTCCTTTTATAATATCATCTGTATGGTTTAGTGCAGTGATTGAGTGTCAGACTCTGGAGCATAAGGTCCTCAGATCAATTCCCTTTATAATATAGCTCTGTGTGCTTTAGCACAGTGGCTGAGTGTCAAATCCTGGCACATAAGGTTCTCAGATCAATTCCTTTTACAATATTATCTGTGTGGTTTAGTGAGGTGGTTGAGTGTCAAACTTTGGAGCATATGGTTCTCAGATCAATTCTCTTTTTAATATAGCTCTGATTGAGTCAAACTCTGGAAAATAAGGTACGCAGATCAATTCTCTTTACAATATAGCTCTGTGTGATTTAGTGCAGTGGTTGAATGTCAGACTCTGGAACATAAAGTCCTCAGATCAATTTCCTTTTTAATATAGCTCTGTGTGGTTTAATGCAGTGGTTTGAATGTCAGGTTCTCAGATCAATTTCCCTTTATAATATAGCTCTGTGTGGTTTAGTGCAGTAGTTGAGTGTCAGACTCTGGTGCATGAGGTCCTCAGATCAATTCCTTTTATAATATAGCTCTGTGTGGTTTAGTGCAGTGGTTGAGTGTCAGACTCTGGAGCATAAGGTCCTCAGATCAATTACTTTTATAATATAGCTCTGTGTGGTTTAGTGCACTGGTTGATTGTCAAATTCTGGAGTATAATATCCTGAGATCAATTTCCTTTTTAAAATAGCTCTGGGTGGTTTAGTGCAGTGGTTGAGTGTCAGACTCTGGAGCATAAGGTCTTCAGATCAATTCCCTTTTTAATATAGCTCTGTGTGGTTTAGTGCAATGGTTGGATGTCACACTCTGGAGCATAGGGTCCTCTAATCAGTTCTCTTTTCAGCACTTCTGACACCGAAATTTCTTAATAACTCCCAAACAATTAAGCCATTCATATAGATTTGTAGACACTAGAGCTAAAGGTCCTTGAACCACAGCAAAACATTGGCATATTTGACACTCAAACTTCCCATGAACTTCTGACTGATAATGTCATTCAATCACTTTATTCACACCTTCAGTATATAGTGTGTATATAAAACACAAGCTATTTTCTTGATTTTTTAATCAAGCTTAACACTTTTTTCAGATAACACATTCCATGGCCAATCCAGATGGTATTTCAATAAAAAAATTGCTAATGATTTTGTTGCTTGGGAATTCATAAGACACTTGAGAGCCAGATCCAGGGAACTTTCATTCTCAAGTCAATGCTGTACCAACTGTGCTAACCTGCACAAGGTAAAAAAGGCATATGGCTTTATTTCTTGAGAGTTCATAAGAAGTTTGGGCAACAGAAACGATCCTAGGATCTCCCAATCCCACATTGGATACTCTACTTACTGTGCCCATGCAAGGTGTTTTTCAGTGTTGTTTGGTAAATGAGATTTATCTATTTTTAATTAGAATAATGATTCAAAAATAATTCAGGATTACTACAGGAATATAAATACTATGGTTATAAAATAATAGCATCATTGTATTGATGAGTAATGTCCAATGGGAATAGAATGTAATTAGCAGATCAAAAATTCATGTAAGTTTTAATCACTGGCAGAAATCAGTTGACTTTTGATCTAAAGCTTTAAACTCTCAATTAGTGCTCTACCATGTTTTATATCATTTAGAGAAATTGATGATGTCACACTTTTACTGAAAAACACTAGAATCATGTTTTTTAATCGTGTTTTTTTTTAAAAAACACTTATCATCATCATCAT
Organism: Epiperipatus broadwayi; assembly: GCA_028023455.1. NCBI lineage: Eukaryota > Metazoa > Onychophora > Udeonychophora > Euonychophora > Peripatidae > Epiperipatus > Epiperipatus broadwayi. The sequence goes on along the minus strand of JAQFVV010006284.1, from coordinate 1,093,428 downwards.
CAACCATTTTAATCCACTGCAGGATGAAGTTCTCTCCAAGTTCAATCCATTTTCTTTGATCTTTAACTTCTCTTCTCCACTCACCCTGCACACTTTCTTATTTCATCCATCCATCTCACATGTAGTCTCTTTCTGGGTCTTTTGCAATCTCCTGGAATCCAGTTTAAGATTTCAATTGTCCATCTATTATTTCTTCTAGCAATATGTCCATCCCAACTCTCTTACCCATATATTGTATTTTTGGACACTTCTTGTTACTCCCATCATGCATCTCTCCATACTTCTCTGATTGGTCTGAAATCTCCATATTGCTCTTCTATTAAGTATCTAAGTCTCAGATCCATAAATAGGAACTGGTCAAACACATTTTTTAAAAATCTTTCTTTTCAAACACAGAGGCATATTTTCTTTTAGTATCAAATTATTTCTACCAAAAGCACTCCAACCAAGTTTAACTCTATGATTAATTTTACTCATTATGTTTCCATCTGTATTTATTGATTAAATCAATAAATAAACCTGATATCGTTATTTTCTGCACAGATCCTTTCTAAATATATACAGTATTTAGTAAAATGACTCGAAAAAAAGCTATTCTGTCTTAGTCTTATCCCAATGTACAGTTCAATTCTGAGCGTTGTTTAATTGGCTGTCTTCTAGAAGTCTTTGCATTATGTTCATATTCTTACATATGAATATATGTTGGACTAACTCCATTATCTAATTTCAATAACTCCATTAACTATTTTCATTTGTTAAATGTTTTTAGAAAAATTCAAACTCTTCAAATGCCAGATTAGTATATAACAATGTTTTGAAATGATAAGCTTCTCTTTCCTTCAGGTATTGCTGGCTGACCAATGACAGTAATAACACAGAAAACATTGGGGATTTTTAAATTCATGAATGGTGAAATTTAAAGTGGTGCTTTAACCAACATTTCTGTCAATTCAATAACAACTACAAATTTTATATATTTGAAACCTCCTAATTTTTTTGAGATTTTTTCTAAGGACACTGATAATAACTGTTTTGCAAACATTATGGATTATCATATTAGGAAGTCATTACATTTATCTTTGCCCTTATTATAAAATGAAAACACCAGAAGGACTTTGTAAATAAAAATATAAAAATTTCTACTGACTGTCGTTTTTGATACATTAATATAACTAGTTAGAGCATCATGTGAAATTCAGTATTTATGAATCTAGGGATCTTTTCCCCCTCAATTATGCCAACAAATAAATGTAAGCTTGGGGAATTAATTATTGTTTAATGGTAATGCTTAGTAAATTTTATCTAGTGATTTCCTATGCAGTATCCCTAGACAGCACTGGATAAAGATTTATTAAATACTACCATCTAGCATCTATTGATTACTCAAGTTTATACTATGTGGCACAACTAAGGAAAGTGAATTTGCAACTGAATAGGATTATATATGCGTGGATCATGGTATACTTTGTCGGTATATAAAGATTACCAGTTTGATTTCCATGCTAATACTACCATTGGTCATACTAGCAACATGAGAATCAGAAAATAAAACAATACCACTTATAATATTAGGATATATACTAATATTGAGTGAATGTGCAAAGTTTAAACAAAAGTTTTAATTAAAACTATTCAATAATGAAAACTTAATGAGGGAAGTATTAAACATAAAACTGTTGATAGAATATCACTATCATCAACTCTTATATAAACAGATTCTTATATATATACTGTACAAAAAATATATATAATTTTATGAATGTTGAAGTGAAATCAACGTATTTTCTTGGTTGTTTTTTTTTTTATTTATTGTCATTATTATTATCTGCTTTAGCACCCATAACCCCGTTTTAAAAAATGAGGAAAAATATCTAGGATTTTAAATAAACTAACTTCCTCGTACTACCCAACATGAAATAAATGTCTCCACCCAATGATATGTCTAAATATAACAGTTTAATAATTATTAAAATACTCATATCCACTTGAATTTACATATAAAAAACAATACTTTTTACTCGCAAATATAAAAAAAAGATTTATATATCTTGTAAAATAATAAAAATAATTTGCAAAATACGCATTTTTGTGAAGTAATATTTGTGGGAATAGGATCACACTCTCACCTGAAAGAAAAAAAAAGAATAAATGCTTAATGATCACTTAAACGTTTAACTTCTTTATAATATTTACCTTGGAGTTTAAACACGTTTTTATTATAAGAAGTGCAGTTTCATAAATTCTTTTGTTGACCAATACTTAATCGGACAAAACTTATATACATTTCTTCATTATTTGATCACATGGTTTCAACTAGTCAAAGACCAACTAAATTATTTTAATAAGTATAGCAGAATATGCATGCATATATATAATCCATTTATGTTGTTCCCGTAGATTTATTAATGCACAGAGGCAAAACAACTCATACAGTAGCGACACCTAGTGCAAGCCGGAGTAATCAATGGATGATGGAAGGTTTATGCATAAAATGGTAATCATGGGCTGTTTAGTGATATATTAAAACTTGATATTTTTATACTAAGGAATACAACTCTTAGAAGCTAAAATTAAACGTAATATCAAAGGGATAAATTCTTATAAAAAGTATCATTATATATATATACACAGACATCACTATTATTTTATGCTTATTTAGGATGTGAAAGGTTAATGATGAAGTTGACCATGGTACATCTAGATTGCTTAGAGGCACAGATGGATCCAATCATCATCTTCCTGGCGAAAAGCACAAGATAGAAATTAATGTGACAGGATAGCAATGGGTATGGAATTATTAAGCATTTGCCCTCTAGCGGCTATTGATTATATAAGAGTACACAAAGTGCCCGAAATTTACAAAAAAAAAGATTTGTTTTCTAGCAATATAAAAAAACCAGTTTAATAAAAAAAAATGTGAATCTAGGAATTTTTATTTAGTTGTTAACGGTCTTTTTTGTTTTATTACCTATATAAAAAAATATCTTTCTTAATATAGTCTATAAAATTGTTTAATTTTCTTCTCAAAAATACTTTGGATTACATCATGCTGTACAGCTAAAATATTGATAATTTTCTACAGTTTTTCAGTATAGCATATTACAGACGTTTATACTTCTGGAAATTTTCCATTTTAAAACCAGGCAAATTCAGATTAAGGCAAATGGATGATCTTCAGATAGCCATTTGGGAGATGTCACACTACTTTTATTTGGCATGCACTGAGTGAAGTATATAAATAGGTATTAACAAAACATGTTTTTGGAAAAACCAATTACATTTGCTTCTGATATTGTGGTGATCATACAATAATAATTATAGTTCTCTTTTCTAGTCATTCAAGATCAACTGCTTTTTGATGATGCCCTCTAATATTTGTACTTTTCCCCCTTCAACTATTAGTCTAATGCACTCTTACTAATGTTTTCCAATTACTTTTATTCTGAATTTCTTGTCTTAGTTAAAAAGGTAAGAAAGCAGCTAAGAACTATGATTTACAAACAAAAAAAAACAACTTATTTGACTTTTTTTTTAAAACTATATTTTACACTGTGTAACTTTTGTTCAAAATGTAGCTTTTTATACTGCAAGGTGTTTATAATCCCCTCATGTTTCATTGCACAATAGCAGAAGCTGATAAAATATTAAACCATTAAAACATCATATGATCATCTTTTCTTATGCTTACACAAACTGTTAAAACAGCAGTAAATTTTTCCATACAATAGTACCACCTAGTGGAAGCTATGGTAATCAATAGATGCTAAAAGGTTGTGCACTTTTCTCCCTTTCCAGTGCCTTCTCATCCAATATTCCCAGAAAGTTTTTAGCATATTATTTTTATTAGTAAGAAGCCTTCAATCTGGAAGTAGGGCACATGTATCTTTGAATTTAATGCATTTCCCCAGAACCTACCTTTTATTTGGTTAACTAAAAAGCTATCAATCCAAAATTATAATTGAATAATAATAAATGGATAGTAGATAAATAAATAGATAGAATTTTAAATTAGATTATAAGAAATTATAAAGATCTAGAAAAAGGCCATAGATGAGATGGTTGGATGAAATAAGAAAGTTTCTTGGTAAAATGCAGAGAAGAAAAACTATGGATTGAAAAGACTAGATTAAACTTGAAGAGATCTTCATTCTGCCATGGACTGACTTAAATTAAAAAACATAATCTTGATGAAAATATTTATAACACGTAAAAAAGAAAAAAAAGGGAGTATATAATTAGCATATGTATGTATATTAAAATTTTAAAGACATATACATAAAGACATTAGTCATTGGAAATTTGATAATAAAAACTACAAAAATAAAAAAATTCAGTATTTTTAGTAACAGAATCATAAACGTGCATACACAAAAATAATATTACATCACAATTACCCCACTAAAATAGAAGCAAATCAATAATTGGGAGTGTGAGAAAATTGAAATTTAATTAACAAATTATTGATAAAAATTATGTGTAGATATAAATATTTTATGAATATACCTATTTTATTGAGCATACTATAATTCGTTTATTTTATAAATTATTTTATTCTCTGCAGAATATAAATAACTTAATCCATTCATTAGAAGCTTTTAAATATGAATTAAAATATAAATCATTCATTTAATGGATGCCAAATATTTATAAATATATAAATCTCCATTTATACTGCATTTTAGATCATCCTAAATGTACAACTAGAAAAAAAGGTAAAATAATAAAACTTTAATTGTCAACAGGTACAATCTATAAAAATTATGAAGTTACTAGATGCAGGCATCTCATATTGGCCAAAAATTGATTAGGTATCATATAATAAAATAACAGTTTTAAAGATTGTATATAAGTATAGAGAATTTGAACTCAGATTTTCAAGCACCCTTCAACTATCCACACTATCTCATACAACTGATACACATGACCACACACATGTAGAAAAGATTAATAATCACCAATATATGTATTTCGTGCTAATCCAGCACTCATTAGTTGGTCCAGACTACCATCTCTCACACATATATATAATCAATGCTCAGTTTATATTAAGATAGCAAATCTTCATACTTCACTGGACAGGCTTCAATCCACTACAAACTCCAACTTTTCAGCCATCCATGTCATTGAAAATCTGATGATGAAAACTCAAATCCCATGCTGATGCTAATATTATTGCCATGCCCATGTTGACCTGAAGTCACTCTGACCCCTCATGTATAGGACAGTATCCATTAAATACATATAAGAGGGATGGACAGAATGCAAGCTTAATATGTAAATATTTGAAACCAGGCACTCTTCACAAACCTGGGAGCTTAATTGTAAGTATAGAGGATTTGAACTCAGATTTTCAAGCACCCTTCAACTATCCACACTATCTCATACAACTAATACACATGACCACACACATGTAGAAAATATTAATAATCACCAATATACGTATTTCGTGCTATCTTAATATAAACTGAGCATTGATTATATATATGTGTGAGAGATGATAGTCTGGACTAGCTGATGAGTGCTGGTTTAGCACGAAATACGTATATTGGTGATTATTAATCTTTTCTACATGTGTGTGGTCATGTGTATCAGTTGTATGAGATAGTGTGGATAGTTGAAGGGTGCTTGAAAATCTGAGTTCAAATCCTCTATACTTACAATTAAGCTCCCAGGTTTGTGAAGAATGCCTGGTTTCAAATATTTACATATTAAGCTTGTATCCTGTCCATCCCTCTTATATGTATTTAATGGATACTGTCCTATACATGAGGGGTCAGAGTAACTTCAGGTCAACATGGGCATGGCAATAATATTATCATCAGCATGGGATTTGAGTTTTCATCATCAGATTTTCAATGACATGGATGGCTGAAAAGTTGGAGTTTGTAGTGGATTGAAGCCTGTCCATTGAAGTGTGAAGATTTGCTATCTTAATATAAACTGAGCATTGATTATATATATGTGTGAGAGATGACAGTCTGGACCAACTGATGAGTGCTGGTTTAGCATGAAATACGTATATTGGTGATTATTAATCTTTTCTACATGTGTGTGGTCATGTGTATCAGTTGTATGAGATAGTGTGGATAGTTGAAGGGTGCTTGAAAATCTGAGTTCAAATTCTCTATACTTACAATTAAGCTCCCAGGTTTGTGAAGAGTGCCTGGTTTCAAATATTTAGATTGTATATAACTTTATTAATAAAAAAACTAGCACTTCTGCATTTTATAAAAGAATTTTTTTTAAAAAATTGTAAATTTATGATCTTATTAAAAAAGAAAGTCATTATGGTTTATCATTGGTTATATAATTTTGGAATAATTTTTTATATGTTTGACACAAATTGGTTTATGACATTTCCAACATGCATAGAAGCTTTCTCTGTTTACTATTCTAGAATAGCAGTAACATGTTTTTTCATCTGTAAACCATTCATGCAATATTGATCTTTGCTCTCCATATTTTTCAACTATCCTAAACAATGCCATTAGAACAGGGGTGGGCAAATAGCGGCCTGCAGGCCACATGCAGCCAAGTAAGAGTTTTTTGTGGCCCGCCAAGAGTCAGAAAAATCCACCTTGAACTGAGATTTTCTTTCCATGTGTGACTGAAAATTTGTCTCGTATTTTCCACTAGGACGTCCATGCCAATATGCATGTGCAGTGTAGATACGATGCACAGTGCTTTCGCAGTTGATCTGGTTAATTTCAATTTTGTCTTTGCAACAGCAAATATATAAATTTCCAACTTTAGTGAAACCATGAACCCTCCAAAAAACATAAAATTGATGATGAATGTCATAATGTTTAATGAAGAATGGGCAAACAAATATTTCTTTGGTAATACAGAGAATAAAGCAGTGTGTTTATTGTGTCAAGAAACAATAGCCATATTTAAGGAGTACAATCTAAAATGAGACCACAAACAAAACATAGTGAATTTGGCTGCAAGAATGCAAAATAAAAGCTGCAGAGTGGGTGAAAAGGCTGAAAAAGCAAGAAACATTATTTACAAAGCAATAAACACTTCAAAATAGCACTACAGAAGCAAGTTTCATGGTAACCTTGCTAAATACAACAAGCCTTTTTTTCAGATGGTGAGTTTATTAATCAGTGTATTTAATTTAATTTATATTTATTGATTTTAATGGTACAATTTATACCTTTTCTGAAATGCAAAGTTAATTAATGAATGCAATTATTTTAAAAGGTGTGGCCCTCTGCTAACTTCCGCTTACACAAAGTGGCCCCGGGCCAAAACAATTGCCCACTCCTGCATTAGAAGAAGCCACAGTTGGATTGATTTGCCTATTTACAACTTGTTTGCTAATGAAATGTAATTAAACATTTGGCAAGTTCTTTTAAAAACTTTAACCAACTAATTATTTTATCTTTCTTGTAGTCAATGAATTTTATTTGCATTTAGTTATATTTTTGAAAAGCCTACCATCAAAAGTATTAAAAATGCATAATATCTGATATACAATTCATGATATCTGATATACAATATTTATTGTTAAATTTTCTTTTTTTTTTCATTAGAAAGAAATACATTTCCAGGAAATACCTACATAGCAGGACAAAATCTGGGTCAGTTAATAAAAATGGAAGGCATCAGAAAATATATATCTGAAGATTCAATAATGAAGAATTATTTCAGGTATGTCATGTAATATACCAAATTTTTCAGAATTTTATGAAGATTGTAATGAAGATATCTATGAAAATGTGACTTTAACATTTAACTTTCAAAATTTAGAATTTGTGAACCTATGTAAAAATAAGCATTTTTAAAAGTATTAAAAATCTTTTTTTTTTTAATTCTTTCTGAAGGTAATGACTATTTCTTCAGCATTATTACATACCTTCATATTTGTTCTTTCTAAAAATATATGTCATTTTATATTTAATCTATTCAAACTAAAGATATTGTTCAAATGATGTATGTATTTTTTTAAAATTCAATATGGCACCTGAAGTAGATAAATTTAAAACAGGCGAAACCTGACATTTTATAAACAAAATTAAACTTCTCTATCAAGTGTGTTAGCACAGAATTATTAGTATAATACCATATACTTAATTTTCTATTATTAACAACTTTCCTTTTACTAAACTTTTTTAATAATCAATTAAATTTGCTACTGTATTTTTTATGATAAACAAATTGACATTTTAATTTAAGCTACTTTACAATGAATTTAAAATGGAATAATTATAATTACTTCTAAAATCTAAACCTTTTCAAAAAATTTTTAAAACTATCAATTGAATTTTGAAACAAAATCATATTTAGGAAAAAAAAAACAATTTTTTTATCTAACCTAACGTTACAAAATTAGGGGAAAATATTATAAAGTTTGCAATTCTTTAAAAAAATTTCATAAACCTTTAAAGACTCTATTTGATTAGACATATTAAGCAATTTCTTAATCTCCCTAATTTCTGCAAAAGAAAAATTATTAAACATTATTTGCTACATATTAAAATAAAACAATATTAAATATATATTCAAATAAAATAATTATCAACAAATATCTCAACAATACATTCTAAAACATACATAAATGAAAATCATAAAAAAAAAAAAAAAAACCCTTATTTAAAAAAAAAAAAGCAAATCATATATAATGTAACATTACTTTTATAAGCTTGTATTTACAAAAATGTATAGCTCAAACAAGCTATTTAAGTTAGATAACTGGAGTAAAAGACATTTTCATGTCCAAGAATTTCAGAGTTTCTCTGTAGTACATTTTTGTAAATACAAGCTTATAAAAGTAATGTCACATTATATATGACTTCCTTTTTATTATTATTATTATAATTTTATCTTTAGGCTATTAATATATGGTAGATCTGAATTTGGTTCAGTCCCATATAGCTATTTAAGTTAGATAGCTAGAGTAAAAGACATTATCATGTCTGAAAACTTCAGAGTTTCTACTTAAATATTACATATGAAATAAATGCTGGGTTTTGAGTTGATATTTTAGATCTAGTATCTGAATATTCTAGTTCTTCACTGAGGTGAGCCATAAGCTTGAAACCAATTGGTCTGGAGATAGAAATGTTCCAGATAGAGATTTTAAATATTTTCTCTTACCACACTTATCAATTAAGAGCTTGTTTTAGCTATTGGTATGCTCTCTGTATAACCCCTATTTAATTATAAATAGCCAAACCAAATTAAAAATTAAATATTGCCTAATACTGGCCTAGCATTAAAGATAAAATAGAAATTCATATAACACTACAATAGTAACCAAAATAAAATTTTACTAAAATTCTTACACAACCATGGTTTCATTTATTAACAAATAGATCTTCTCAAGTGAAATTCACCTAAACATAACACATATTTATATACAAAACAAAATAGCCTTCCCATCATTCCTTTCAAAAACTAACTTTCTTTAATATCAAAGGATGTCTTCATGAGACTGATGGCCTCGAATTGAAAAACATTTATCATCAAAGTTTCTTCTTTTTAATTCACTTTTTTCATAAAAAATAACCTCTGCATTGTCAAATAATATTTTATGATCTACATTACAGTTCATGAATATACAAAACTGAGTTTTGATATCTATTTTAACTCTACTCTTATGAACTTTAACTCTTTCATTAAGACTTAATTTACTCTGACCTATATAAATTTTATTACAACTGCAAGGTATATTAACTTTGTGATTAAAATTCAGTACAAGTTTCAATTTGTTACACAAATACTACATGCCAGTAATATATACCACAGACATTAAACATACTGAAAACTAAAATATCCAGGACATTGCCTACAAGTGATTCTCTGATATAACAATACTAAGAAAGTAGGCAAGTGCACACAACTCCATGACATGTTTTGAATTAATAGGATCTAATTAATGGGCAAGTATGGGATACTAGAATGTAGTGGTTGAACCATTAACAAAAATCAGTAATGTTGCTTTTTTAGAGCATAAAAGATCTACAAAAAAATAAACAAAGTACTATTGTTCTGCTTTTTGACTGATGGTTGTTATTTCTGACTGACTACCACTTACTCATCAAGTTATCACAAGCTTAACAGAATATAAGTTTATATGCTAATTTATCATGTCTTAAATAAAAAAAAGAATTGAAAGTTCCTTTATAAAGTGCAGAGAATAACATTTATTTATCAAAGTTATTGATGAGAAAATTATTCGCACATAATATTCACTATCAGAATCCAATTTTAGTTGTTGTTTCAACATATATATTTGCATTATTCATTAACTATGACGCCTTGTACCTAGCTTTATGTGTCTGTATGTGTATATAAATTATATTAGACATTTCATCCCCAATTTCTCAAAGTGATAACATTGACTTTTCTAAAAGAGCTGTCAAATTTTAGCTCTTTATCCCGAACAGACTGCTTAATTGAAGGTGACTGAGAGACAGACCATATCCATTTCAAATACAGACTCAACGACCATGTACCACGGGTAATTGCTTGTAAACTCCTACCTTTCATCTGCAAAAATTTAAAACATATTTCAGAGAAAAAAATGTCAAAAGCTACTAAATTTCTCAGAAAAACTTTTTTTTTTCATTTTTGGGGCTAAAGCTTTATCTTTAAGAATCATGTGAAAGTTAATAAGTTGAACCAAAAAAAAACCCGAATATTTGGTTAGACCAAAATAATGTCATTAATTAAAATAACTTTCAACAGGTGGTCACTTAGAATTTTCATTTATATGGGAAAGCAAATAAAATGATTTATTCACATAAAGAGATATAACGTAATTAAATTAGGCATGTGTGTTCATGTGGGTATATATAGTTTTAATATGAGCAATTTAAAAGAAGGTTTATTATTAAGATTGGTTTTTTTAATTGCCTCTAATTTAAAGATAATTATGAAAATAGTGTCAAATTTTTGTTTATGCATTTTAGATTAAATATAAAAATGACACCACTGTGAACCAAAAGAATAAATTAGTTATATGTCCACTAATCTTGAAACTAATATATTATTATTAATATCCAACTATCAAGCAAGTGGAATATTTAAATATCTAATTCAAAAAATCACATGATCACGCATGCTTACACAAGCTGATTTCACAAAGGCAAAACTATCCACACAGTAGCACCAGAGTAATTAATGGATGCAGGAAGGTTTGTGCATAAAATCCCTATTTAGTGCCTATTCATCCAATAGTCTCAGACTAGTTTCTAACTTATCGCTTTCATCAGTGAGGAACCTTGGATCTGAGAGCATTGCACTTACATCTTAGGATCTAATACAACCCTCCAACAACTACCTTTTATATTTTTAGCTCCTCACTGATGAAAGCCACAACATTCTCGTCATCAAGGATAAAAGCTACAATTGTATATTGGTAAATTATCTTGCTTTGATTGTATAATTAATGCATGGAATTCTATCTAAAATAATTGAAATCTTTATTCTTTACATACTCTAGATATCTATTTTACAACAAATACTGGATAGTTAACTAACTCATAACTAGTCCAGGATATTAAGTGAGTAGGCACTAAATAGGGATTTATGCACAAATCTTCCTGCATTCATTGATTACTCTGGCTTGCACTGAGTGTTGCTATTGTATAGAGAGCTTTGTCTAATTAAAATAATTAGTTGTTATAAATACTGCAGGATACCCAGACAGCCAATGAGTGCAATGAATCTGGTTTTCAAGCTGAAAGTGTATTCAGACATGTTTAATTAAAATAGATACATATAATAAATGTTTTCTTTAGCCAACACTAGAAATGTTTAGGCCAGTCTATTACAAATAATGAATGAAAAGGATAACAACAAATTTTATATAATGCTGTAAAGTTGACATCGGTTCCTGTAGATGATATGAATTAGCATTTCCCCAAAGATTGATCATCTCTTTGTTTTTCAGTCTATTCATTCAATATTATGACAAGGAATTCAATCAACCTCATCACGAATCACCCTCTTTTTTTACTATCAATCTTTTTTACAAAATAATAATACATATAATAGCATATAACTATGATAACTCTGTCATTCAAATATAGAAAATGAAAGATAATATGAATAATTCCACATATTTGCAGAATGAATTTAAAATATTATAACTTTAATGTATTTCTGAATGTTTTTGACAAGGGTGCATAGTGTTGAAAGTATGTTGAGCTGTTTAATATTGCCAATATTTTTTCTGAACATGCAAATTAGTATTGGTTTTTGCTTTTAATTTATTATAAATTACAGTATATCCTACAGTGATACATGTCATCATTAAACTTACTAGTGCTATATCATAAAGTTATATTTAAAAAAATATTTAAAAAAAAATCTCTTTTCTTCTTCTTTCAATCCACTAATTGGCAGGTAATATATTTCTCAGCCTTTTCTCTATTGTCAAATGATTTCAAATCTATAGGATAAATTTACCCCCAATGCCATCTATGTATTCCATCCTAATTCTTCTCTCCTTGCTGGCCTTCCTTCCATTATTTGTTCCAGGGTCAAATAGGCCATTCCAAATGTCATATCAAAGGGCACTCAACATTCCATCATTTTTTTATCTTGACTATCAAATATACCTTCATTATGCATCATAAACACCACTTCTCAAAGGCTCATAATGTCATTTTCAGATCCAAGCAATGTCCATGTTTCTGATCCATATAATATCAGTTGTTTTTAACATAAAGGGATATATTTCTAGATGGTAATAATCTTTATTTCTTAATAAAGTCTCCTTTAACTAGTGCAATTCTAATGTTTATAACTTTTCTATTTCTTTAGTCTGATGTAATTCAACTTCACAAGTATTTATTGACTGTGAAATGTTCTAAATTTTCTCTTCTCATTCACATTTGTGATCATATGATTTCTTCTATCTAGAATATTTTTACTATCTTCATCATTCCTCTATTAATTTTCATATTGCATCTTTCTTTTAATAGATTACCAAGTTCATTTAACATCAACTCTAAGACAGATTCATTCTTTTCTATTAAAACAAAATTATCTGTAAAGTTTATAGTAATAAATATTTTGACATTTATTTTCAAATCTTTATATTGAAACAGGAAGATTGCTTTGCAAGTCTTCATTTCACCTTTCTCTTACATTTCACTTACCCTTATACCTAAATTCGAATCCCAAATCGTTCGTAGTGTGTCTGTACGGCCATTTATATACTAAAATCCCACCTAAAATAAACCACGTAGGCATTATTACTCGTGAAGTCCAATTTTCAACCCTTTATTTTTATTGATATATAAATGTCGAGTATGTGCATGTTTACATATTCATTTAAAAGGTTATATAGGTAAAACTACACACAGACTACGATGATAACTGTTAAATATTAATATCAATCATTGGAATTATATTATTGGATTGTGGTTGTTGAGTTCATTTATTTTAAAAATATTGTGTTGCAATATTTATTTTCTATTGTAGGTAAAATAATAATTATTAAAAGTAGTTTATAAACGGATTCATGCAATTACAATCTAAATGTGAAATAATTTAATATTTTTCTAAAATTATAAAGTTCCCGCCATTGAAAATTATATAAATATAAAATAAGGCTAGGTTGAGTATATAATAGATTTAAAGTAAAACATTTTGGATTATAAATTCACACTTCTTATGTCTACTTAGGAATTTCCAATTAGCAAAAGTCTTCAACAGAATGAAATAAATGTTTTAATCTTCTTTCAATCTGAGCATTTACTGGAATTTATAATTGTAAACTAAAAAAAAACCTTAAAATGGATTCCTTCTGATGTTCAGATAAGAAATAACTAATTGATAAGAATGCAAAAGGTTAAAGGTTTGTCATGCCCCAAGGCAGGTTCTTTTATAAGATAAACAGTATATATTGAATGTTTTTCTTTTGTTGAGAGGAGGGAAGAAACAAAAGCTGATTCTGATGTTTTTTTTTCTGCTGTTGGATTTTGCATTTTGATTTTATTTTCTGAGGTTAATTTTTTTATTCTGAGAATTCGGACGGTCTGAACTATTATTTTCGGTATGCTGATCCTGATGTTTTGCTGACCGACCATCCGTGACTTAAATAATCCGCTTTCAAGAAAATGTACAAAATGCTGACCTATCATAGAACCACCAATATGACTGAGTAGAGTCGGCACCGTGGCTATTTTCCTTTCGGAAATAGCTGGCCGCTGCCGATGTACCATCTGACGCATCACCAATATGCCTTAAGGAACCGCCTATGCTGCTGCAAACAGAGACTTGAATTAACATGCTGCTAAATCTTATCCACTCCTGAAATGTGCTCCAGCTTCAACCACCAAAGCAACTGAAAGGTAACAAAATTAACCCAAGAGCTCTTGTGATCTAAAACCCGCTATAGCAAAAACAAATTCCTTTTTTTTTGCAACACTTATTATCATGTATGTTTTAAAAATGTATATTTAAATTTCTTGCTCGATCTAAACCTTGGGTTAATATCAAATTTAAATTGTTTTATTTGCGTATTTTATGGGCTTGCATAGCATCAACCGAGCGAAGCAAATCTTAATTAATGATACTCCCCATTCCTTATAAAGAATGTAATTTTACATTCATGAGTCCCTCCCTTAAATGAGATTTAGTAAGCCGCTCGTTCGATGACTATATTATTTTCTTTATAATACCTAGATTTGATTCATAATCTTCCAGGATGTATGCGAGGTGTGGGAATAACTATTGGCAGATGTGGGAGTGCGTGGGTTAATTACATTTTACTTAAATTCTCGCACTCACACCGTCCTTTTAATGTTAAACCCCATTATTTGTTTTAAGTATTTCTATTGTTATTCTGAGTTTGGGAGAGTGTAGACGCTTTTCATCAATGCAGTGAATTGCTTAAGTGGCCAATCTTTCGTTATGTCTCCTTTTTTTTGAATCGATTATATATATATTTTAGTGTTGCTGGCAAGGGTATTCGATGTTGAGATCACTTTGTTCTTTAAAAGGGCTTTAAACGGCCAAGTCCATTTCCCCTTTACTTCTTCCTGCGGTTTTCAGTCAATGTGTGTACCAGAGCGTCACACCTGGGGATGCTGATGCAGTTCTTCGCAGCCATATGCTAGCATACTCCGATCTTTAGGGCTACGGCCGAGACCAATGTGGGGTGCAACATATGCGTCTGATTTTATGAGTTATTTCTTTATTGTCGTCACAAAGTTCCTGTAGTTTAAATGGACTACCACCCTCCATCGTTTCCTAAACCTTGCGAGTACCACTGAATCCCTTTTTAAGTACTTTAAGATAATATCATGCTCACACATATATTTCCGCACTAAGCAAGTCGCTGCTGCCAAGCTCATTGGAGCCACTCTGCATTTCTTCTGAAGTCAGCCTTTATCGTAAAACTATTTAATATCTTTTATTATAAATAATTCCAGTACTCTTATTCTTGGGCTTCGCATGTATTCAAGGTTTAGTAAGGCACCTTCGTAAGCGATAAATGACCCAGATTATAGATTAACGAGTAAAATGATTTAATCAATTGTAGTTAACCATTTGATGCCACTATTTAATAAATAAATAGTGCCAGAAATCATATTTAGCCACTTAATAAATCATGTTAATTTAATCAATTCTTTATGTTAGTGTTTGTTTTCTGATTCATCTCATTGTCTCGTATTGTCTGGGTTATACACGTATCTATTAAGACTTTCCAAACGCTAGCTGTTAATGTATTTATAAATCTCACGTAGTCTCTTCTCTCTCTCTGACCACCGCGGCCTGAAAAGATGTTGCTATTGTGATGGCAGGTTCAGGCTCCATCGTATTTGGTTGCGCAGTCGATCTGCTGTATTCGAATCCGGTATGACAGACCCTGAACCCACTTGTGGTGCTGCTTTTCGAGTGTGGTGGAGAAACTGTGCAACTTGATGATGAAATGTGCGAATTCTGACCGTTACATAGTAAATTTTTTTTTTGAGACTGGCGCCTTAACGTGGAGCCACGAGATAAACACCCACATTCCCTGAGTAAATGTTTTTTCCCCACTGTTGATATATATTATATTAGACATGCAAATCCCTTATAGTTGATATTTATTAATGTGTGCTTTATATCATATAAAATAATAGTGTAATTATTTAAATATAAACCCCGTAATGTATTTTTCCAAGTCCCGTGAGTAATTTTACTCTTAATAAGGATTAATTATATATATTTAAGACTTCCTTGAAAATGCAAAAATGTGTATATATGTTTTGTTTGACTCGGGCGTTTGAATATTAGTTAAAGATAGACAAACCGTTAAACTTGCTGTAGTGCGTTGCGAGCTGATCATGAGTTATTACTGAACAATTGAAAGTCACGCTATCATAATGTTTATTATTTAAGAATTTAAAATCACGCTATAAATATGGCGTTGAATATCTAATGGTTATTCCAAATGAATATTGTGACAAAATATATGTTGTAAAAGTTTTTTTTTCTCTCTCTTGTCCTTTCCTCCATGAAATAAGTTAAAGCTCGAGATGCAATACAGTGAGAATACTTCCGTATGATACAGCCTAGACAAATAGGTGACCTTACAATGTAATAAATACGCCTGTAGTTAAACGAAAGAAAAATTTTTTTTTTTGCAAGGCTAAATCTATATAACAGTCCGTATTTTATTTGAACTGATGACATGGCGCCCCGGGATAGTCTCTATAAATGAAACTATTTCTAAAATAAATTTTTGTCATCAATTTCAAAATTTTATTGATGTAAAGCTTAAATGTATATATTATTTTGAGAATCAAAATGCGTTATAAATATGTTACCAGACAGTCAGACGTGAAGGGATCGGGAGATAAACAATTGTCCTAAAAATAAATGATCGTAAAAATAATTTGTTTTATATATTTGTATATATGACTTATATAGATGCGCGTTTGTTTTAAATGAGGGAAAATAAAATAAATATGCCCAGATCTAGCGAACATTATATAGATAAGAGTAGGAGATTGGAGAAATTAGATTCAAGTAATAACAAAATAAGCAGCATATTAAATATATTTTCTTTACATATTAGTACTAAAATAAGAGTTAGTTTGCAGCAGATGGAAAACTTTATATGATATAAATTTTATGACAGCAAAAGTTAGTTAAGGCATTGGTGATATAAGAAGCAGCAAATAGGCCAAAAGACCGGAAGGGAAATAGCCGATTAGCCATTAGTATAGAAAAATAAAAAGTAAACCGCACAAAATCCTGAATCCAAATTAATATATATTTTGTAGTAAGTAATTTAGAATTGAATCATAGAAACCATCATCAGTAGAGACAAAACAAATATGGAAGACCATCAATACGACCACGGACCAGATGTAAACTCAGCCGAAATTGTGGAATCTCCACCAGCAATAATAAAGCCCGAACAGTGATCTGGAATCGGAAATTTTGAAATTGCATACCTGATAGATATGTTTAAGAAGAGTGAAGAACGAGCAAGGAAATGGAAGGAGGAAGAATGAAAAAGAGACCAGGAATATCAAGGATGTGTTGAAGAGTTTTTAAAAGAAATGAGATATAAAAAGGGAACAAGCAGCCCTTGCACTCTGGGTAAAACAGTACAACCAAAAACACGGGAATCCAGAGCCAAACCCTAATAATCCAAAATCATCTAAGGAAGTAAAAGTGGAAGAAGATGATTCAAAAAAGAAACGATAGGAGAATCAACAGACTTAAACCCTATAGCTGTATCGATTGATGATCCGGGAAACCAAATAGAACGGCCCATTAATATCCAGATGAGAAAAGATGACACGGACCAAGATGCCAAGACCGCCATATGCAAAAATGATGATATATCATCAACCCAGACCAGCAGCAATAAGACCATCTATGCGGACATTAGCAATAGTCGCAAAATTATACCACTTGACATAGGTATTCAAACTCAGCTAGTCAAAATGGTAACCATTAAAATCTTTTGCGGTGATATTGGAGAAAATCCCCACCCACATTTAAACAGTTTAAAGGATTTTTTTTACTTCTATAGAACTAGCCCACATGAACAGATTACAATAGCCAGTCACTACTTACATAATTATGCAAAGGATTGGTGGACTATGTTAACAGCCAAACCCGAAGACTTTACAGCCTACACCAAAATCCTTTTAAAGTATTACTGGAGCGACGACCGGCAGAGTAAAATATTAAATGCAGTCAGCCAAGAACAATATGGGACCATAAAGGAAACTCACACTCAATTCTTTATACGGCAAACCAATCGTTTGAAAACATTAAATGCATTCGCATTTTCTGATGCCCATATCATCGGCACCATCCAACAAAATATGCCGATAGCCATCCAGCAATTGATGATAGAGAGCAGAATTAGAAACATTGAGGAGATGGCCGAATTTCTGACCATGCTCGATTTTACCACTTGGGCCAAAGAGCCCCCTGACAAAATTAACAAAACTAACAACCCAAGACAGCCGCCGTTTAATAACCGAGCCAACTATCACCCACCAGACCCAGGAGCATATTAAATGAAGAAACTCATGGACATGGACCTGAATTCGGATGTGACAAAGACAACAATGTTTTTTTTTCTCTCTCTGTAAGATTTAGAAGTTAGGTAGTTTCAATGTTATCCGTGCGTAAGTTAGTGATTAGTTTACCAAAATATTTGTTAGAGTTAAAACCCTAGTAAAAAAAAAAAAAAAATTGATCCGGGTATATATCTGTATATATTTGTATCTTTGAATTTTCCCCTCATTTAAAAAAGGAAAAAAAACAAAGATGTATTGTTACCTTATATTTTTTTTTAGATTTCTGTTGGGCTGACTTGGCTAGTCAATATTATTTGTTTGTCAAAGAAATTCCTCGGTAGACTTTTATGTAAGACCTTTTTTTTTTAAATTTTTTTTTCGTAACTAAGGGAATGTGAAACAGGAAGATTGCTCTGCAAGTCTTCGTTTCACCTTTCTCTTACATTTCACCTACCCTTATACCTAAATTCGAATCCCAAATCGTTCGTAGTGTGTCTGTACGGCCATTTATATACTAAAATCCTGCCTAAAATAAACCACGTAGGCATTATTACTCGTGGAGTCCAATTTTCAACCCTTTATTTTTATTGATATATAAATGTCGAGTATGTGCATGTTTACATATTCATTTAAAAGGTTATATAGGTAAAACTACACACAGACTACGATGATAACTGTTAAATATTAATATCAATCATTGGAATTATATTATTGGATTGTGGTTGTTGAGTTCATTTATTTTAAAAATATTGTGTTGCAATATTTATTTTCTATTGTAGGTAAAATAATAATTATTAAAAGTAGTTTATAAACGGATTCATGCAATTACAATCTAAATGTGAAATAATTTAATATTTTTCTAAAATTATAAAGTTCCCGCCATTGAAAATTATATAAATATAAAATAAGGCTAGGTTGAGAATATAATAGATTTAAAGTAAAACATTTTGGATTATAAATTCACACTTCGTATGTCTACTTAGGAATTTCCAATTAGCAAAAGTCTTCAACAGAATGGAATAAATGTTTTAATCTTCTTTCAATCTGAGCATTTACTGGAATTTATAACTGTAAACTAAAAAAAACCTTAAAATGGATTCCTTCTGATGTTCAGATAAGAAATAACTAATTGATAAGAATGCAAAAGGTTAAAGGTTTGTCATGCCCCAAGGCAGGTTCTTTTATAAGATAAACAGTATATATTGAATGTTTTTCTTTTGTTGAGAGGAGGGAAGAAACAAAAGCTGATTCTGATTCTGATGTTTTTTTTTCTGCTGTTGGATTTTGCGTTTTGATTTTATTTTCTGAGGTTAATTTTTTTATTCTGAGAATTCGGACGGTCTGAACTATTATTTTCGGTATGCTGATCCTGATGTTTTGCTGACCGACCATCCGTGACTTAAATAATCCGCTTTCAAGAAAATGTACAAAATGCTGACCTATCATAGAACCGCCAATATGACTGAGTAGAGTCGGCACCATGGCTATTTTCCTTTCGGAAATAGCTGGCCGCTGCCGATGTACCATCTGACACATCACCAATATGCCTTAAGGAACCGCCTATGCTGCTGCAAACAGAGACTGAATTATTATGCTGCTAAATCTTATCCACTCCTGAAATGTGCTCCAGCTTCAACCACCAAAGCAACTGAAAGGTAACAAAATTAACCCAAGAGCTCTTGTGATCTAAAACCCGCTATAGCAAAAACAAATTCCTTTTTTTTTGCCACACTTATTATCATGTATGTTTTAAAAATGTATATTTAAATTTCTTGCTCGATCTAAACCTTGGGTTAATATCAAATTTAAATTGTTTTATTTGCATATTTTATGGGCTTGCATAGCATCGACCGAGCAAAGCAAATCTTAATTAATGATACTCCCCATTCCTTATAAAGAATGTAATTTTACGTTCATGAGTCCCGCCCTTAAATGAGATTTAGTAAGCCGCTCGTTTGATGACTATATTATTTTCTTTATAATACCTAGATTCGATTCATAATCTTCCAGGATGTATGCGAGGTGTGGGAATAACTATTGGCAGATGTGGGAGTGCGTGGGTTAATTACATTTTACTTAAATTCTCGCACTCACACCGTCCTTTTAATGTTAAACCCCATTATTTGTTTTAAGTATTTCTATTGTTATTCTGACTTTGGGAGAGTGTAGACGCTTTTCATCAATGCAGTGAATTGCTTAAGTGCCCAATCTTTCATTATGTCTCCTTTTTTTTGAATCGATTATATATATATTTTAGTGTTGCTGGCAAGGGTATTCGATGTTGAGATCACTTTGTTCTTTAAAAGGGCTTTAAACGGCCAAGTCTGTTTCCCCTTTACTTCTTCCTGCGGTTTCCAGTCAATGTGTGTACCAGAGCGTCACACCTGGGGATGCTGACGCAGTTCTTCGCAGCCATATGCTAGCATACTCCGATCTTTAGGGCTACGGCCAAGACCAATGTGGGGTGCAACATATGCGTCTGATTTTATGAGTTATTTCTTTATTGTCGTCACAAAGTTCCTGTAGTTTAAATGGACTACCACCCTCCATCATTTCCTAAACCTTGCGAGTACCACTGAATCCCTCTTTAAGTACTTTAAGATAATATCATATTCACACATATATTTCCGCACTAAGCAAGTCGCTGCTGCCAAGCTCATTGGAGCCGCTCTGCATTTCTTCTGAAGTCAGCCTTTATCGTAAAACTATTTAATATCTTTTATTATAAATAATTCCAGTACTCTTATTCTTGGGCTTCGCATGTATTCAAGGTTTAGTAACGCACCTTCGTAAGCGATAAATGACCCAGGTTATAGATTAACGAGTAAAATGATTTAATCAATTGTAGTTAACCATTTGACGCCACTATTTAATAACTAAATAGTGCCAGAAATCATATTTAGCCACTTAATAAATCATGTTAATTTAATCAATTCTTTATGTTAGTGTTTGTTTTCTGATTCATCTCATTGTCTAGTATTGTCTGGGTTATACACGTATCTATTAAGACTTTCCAAACGCTAGCTGTTAATGTATTTATAAATCTCATGTAGTCTCTTCTCTCTCTCTGACCACCGCGGCCTGAAAAGATGTTGCTATTGTGATGGCGGGTTCGGGCTCCATCGTATTTGGTTGCGCAGTCGATCTGCTGTATTCGAATCCGGTCTGACAGGCTCTGAACCCACTTGTGGTGCTGCTTTTCGAGTGTGGTGGAGAAACTGTGCAACTTGTTGATGAAATGTGCGAATTCTGACCGTTACAATATTATTATTAAATTATCTTTGTCTAATGTCTCTTCTTAATTTAACCTCATCACTTTCCTTTTCAATAATAGTACTTTTGGTTTTTAATGTTCTTAAATAAGTCTGTGGTCTTTAAAATTTGTGTTATTTTTATTGTGATGATCTTATTTTCTGTTTACGAATATACCATAAATAATAGAATGGAGGACATTTAATATTAATGGCATATACAAAATGCTGTAGAATTTTTTTAGGAAGTAAAATATATTTAAAAAATAGAAGGAAAATATGTGATTTGCAATGACATTTAAACAAAGATTCTGATGAAGAAATTGCCCTGGTGAGAATATTTTCCATTAACTATTATTTAAAATATTAAAAAAAATTACTTTCTTGCTGAATTAATACAATGTGCATAAAAATAAATTTAAAGAAATCATATAATCAACTACTTAGGAAGTCATGTGATATTTAATTACTTAAGTAGCAGATTGTACACAACATTTCCATTCAATTTATAATAGTGAGATCTATGCAGTCTACGCATGCACTTTTTACACTCTCCTTTTCATCTTTTTTTAGCTTTCCATAAAGGCGAGTTTTATTTTTTGTCTTTCTCTCTCTTTTTTTTTTTTTTGGTAGTTACTGGAAAAGATTTCACCCTGAAAAATATTATATCAGTAAAAACTTTTACTTTTTCCGATATATTTTGAAGACAACATTATGGTTATGTGGTAACGCAGTGGTAAATATTTATTTTTCTATATTTTTTAATAATTATTAATTTTTATATATTTTTTAAATTATTATTTTTTTATATATATTTGCCAAAAATTTACAAAAAAATATTATTGAAACTAATATAAAAAAAAAAGAAAAAGATTGTGATTACCTGCATTTTTTTCTATGATATGAGCTTGGCTTCAA
Source organism: Epiperipatus broadwayi (assembly GCA_028023455.1). Taxonomy (NCBI): domain Eukaryota; kingdom Metazoa; phylum Onychophora; class Udeonychophora; order Euonychophora; family Peripatidae; genus Epiperipatus; species Epiperipatus broadwayi. The sequence goes on along the minus strand of JAQFVV010006284.1, from coordinate 1,070,762 downwards.
TATTTGAATTAGATGATATCAAATAAAAATAAACATGTTTTCCAAATATTATGACCTGATTTAGATTTTTGTATATTTTGTCTGCATTTTAATAATAATAAATATACACAAATGCTAAAAATAAAGATTTTGACAGTATATATATATAAACTACTAGCTTATGAACTTCAAGCATAATTCTATAATGAATTTAGTATTTCATTCACTTTTTATTTTATTTTGTATATATTGACTTTTAATAGTATTTATTAATAAATTACAAACTGTATTGAAGTTCTTTATTATAATATTCAAATTATACTAATTATTGATCAATATTAACTACTTGTTGTTAGGTATGACATATACATTGCAAACTTCTGTATGGAAATACATTTTGAAGGGCTACAGAGAAAAAGAAAAGGTACTAATGTCTTTATTCTACGAAGTTTTCAAGTGATGGATTACCTTAGGTAAATGTTATTATATACTAATTTTTTTAGAAATTTTATGATGAATCCAACTAACCTGCTAACAAAAATATAATTTTAAGTTGTATGCATGATTATTTAGAATTTATAAAATAATATGAAAATAATTATTAGAAATATTAACTTTTATTCTTTTTTTTATTACTTTGAATATCAATGATTATATTTTTCTCAGTTTAATTACATTCTTTTATTTTTGATTTTTAAAATAATATATATTATGTCATTTTTTTTAGTAATACAAACATATATTATGATAAAATTTGTGGCTTAACATAATTTTTTAAATATTCAATATGGCGGCTTCATCGATGTAAAGGTTAACTCTCTCAAAAATTTACCCATGAATCTTTCGTTTCAACTTTTAGGTCTTGAGTTGGTCACTTTAACAATGCATTAACCTTAAAGGGGCACAAATTTGGGAGAATCAATATTATTAAAAAAGTATTTCCTGGTAAAAAGGAAAACAATTTAAAAAGGGACAGAGACACTTATTTTGTAGTAATGATTATTATTGAAAATCTGAAAGTAAACAGAACATGATTAAGAAGATCTGAATAATAACTAGTTTGGGGTGAAGGGGGTATGAAAAGACTAGTATTGGATAAAGATTTATTAAACACAATTATCAAGCCATTACTCAAGATTATCCTAAATATCATAGCTGAATCAGAAAAAGATAATTTGTTACTTAAAAGCATTATGTAAACTGTGAACAATTGATATGTGACTAGTTTCATGTCAATTCAAAGAACAGAAGGGTACATGTGAAATTTACAAAGTCTATTTTAAATAATAATTGAACTGCCCTTTAGCTGCCATGACCAATAACTTTTTACAGTAAGAAAATGGATCACTTCTTACAGTATTTTAGATCTTTTTATTTAGAATTATACAGTCAGAGAGCAAAGTAAATAACATATTAAGTTTATGGAACAGAGATAATTCTAAATAAAAAGGTATGGTAAGAAGTGGTCTATTTTTTTTGTAAAACATTATTGAACATGGCAGCTAGAGGGCAGTTCAATTATTATTTAAAATAGCCTTGGTAAATTTTACATGATTCAATATTAAATTTTATCATTGCATATATGCACAACTGATATCTGATCTGGTTAATTATATAAGCAAGTTGACTTAGACTCAGAGCATTAAGATATTTTTGAATTTCATGTTGAAAACGATGATTTAAAAAAGGAGTAACAGATGGCTACTCAAGAAAAAGTGTATTAAATCCAAAAAAAAAATGCATTAGATTCAAATCTAAAACTGCACCCTGATAAAAGCCATAAGCTAGAAACTAGTCTAGAAGTGTGAATAGAGCTAGCTTTGAACAGGGATTTATTAAATATTATTATCTAGCATCTATTAATTAGTCAAGCTTAAACTAACACAACAATTGTGTCAGAAAGAGAATTTGCTAATAATAATGTTAATAAATGTATTTGAATGTGGGTGATAAGAGCCAATAGGAAATTTGCTTTAAAATAATAGCAATTCTCTCTGTACAGTAGAGCTATCCAATACAAGCTATAGTAATCAATAGAAATTGGTTGTCACATGAAGTGTTGCTTTAGAAAGTTTCTAACTTTTGAGCATTTTATTATGCTTCTGGGAAGATCAGAGACAAAACAGTTATTTTTATTTGACAGACAGTTCACATTTCTAAATTGCCATTGTGTAATAACTGTTTCAAAGTTAAATAGGATGAAAACATTTTAGAAAACATAAATGAAATTATTAGTTCTAATATGATGTAACTCATCTGATTGTTGCATTTTTGAACATTAAAAAAATAATATAGCATTTACTTGGGTGGTAATTTGATATTTGACATTTAAGTATCAGAAGTAACATTATCAAATAGGGATATGAGTTTGTTACATTTATCATAGCTAAAAGAAATGGATCATATTGTACATATTTCTTCAAGATTTTGATTAATTTCTAATTATGAGGATGTGTCTTTCAGGGTATGGGAGAAATAACCCAACAATAGATCATTATAGAATGGTAAACCATTTTTGTTAAAACAAAGTGTAAATCACAGAATCATCATTTATTTCTATTTTACTATCAACTTAATATCTTGCAAAAATACCCTAAGATTTTGAACACAGATTTTTTGTATAGTTAACTAAAAGTGATATAAGTTAATGTTTAAATATATTTAGTGACCCAATCTTTATGTTAACTAACTGTAGGACTCTTTTATTTTCAACTAAGATGTCATTTTCCAACAAACACCATGACATTTTCTGTTTAACAATAATTTCAGAAACATTCCTCTTTTCTTTAACCAAAGTCATCTATAAAATTTTTCAGTAATGAATGAATATTAGAGGATAGTATTAGTAAATCCATAATCCACAGACTAATTTCTATCTTATAGCCTTTATAAGCATGGTCTTGGTGCCACCAGTACACTTTCTCAACAAGAAACAAACTTGTTTCCCTAATTAAGCTATTACTATAAAAATAAACAGAATCAAATTTTGAATGCAGGACAATTTATAATAATTTTTAGATAATTTAGAAAAACTTAGATCGAAACATAATGGATAAAAATTAGTCATGGTGTCAAATTTCCATGGAGTATTTTTGGTAAAAATAAATTACCATTAAAAGGAAATGTGCCTAAGTTTTTTAAAAGATATGTTTTATCAGATTTTATATATGGATATAAGACTTGGACAATTGACAGAGAAGCAATTCAGAGACTTTAGACCACCCAAGAAGTTTGGAGAGTTGTATATTAAAAAAAAAAACAGAAAAGACTGAAAACAAAAACATGGTCAAGAGAACAAACAAGTCTCATTAACATCATTGAAAGAATTAAGAAAACAAAAATGGATATAAATGAACACATTTATAGAAGTGATGGTAATAAATACAGTTGAAGTTTTAAATTGGATCATAAGAGATTATAAAAGACTTAAAAAGGGACCACAAAATGAATAAAATGAAGAAGTTTGCTGATGTGTTACTGAGAAGTTAGAGATTGGAAAAATTGAATTAAACTTGGTTGAAAATGATAAAAATGATAAATGATTAACTAAATATTTTCATTTGATAAACAATAAAGAGATTACATCTATGTAAACACAAATAACTTTTATCTTTTGATGTTGCCAGGAAACCAATTTACTAATTTATACTTTTTGAAGCTTGGATAAATTTATTTTATTAGATAATATTTAAATTACAGGCATTCTTCATATACCTGGAGCTTAATTGTAAATATAGGGGATTTAAACACAAACTTTCAAGCACCCTTCAAGTATTCATATTATCTCATACCACTGATACATATGACACCACACATGTAGAAAAGATAAATAATCACTGATATATGTATTTTGTGCTGATCAGCACTCACCAGTTGGTCCAGATCATCATCTTCCATACACACATATAATCAATGTCCAGTTTATATTAAGATAGCAAATCTTCATACTTTAATGGACAGGCTTCAATCTATTCCAACTTCCATCTGATGATGAAATGCCAATATTATTGTTATGAGATTTGGGCATTCAATCATCAGATTTTCAATGGTATGGATGGCTGAAGAATTGGAGGTTGGAGTAGTTGAAGGCTATCTATTAAAGTATGAAGATTTTCTATCTTAATATAAAATGAGCACTGATTAAATATATATGGGAGATGATAATCTGGACCAACTGATGAGTGCTGGTTCAGCATGAAATACATATATTAGTGATTATTTATTTTTTCTACATGTGTGTGGTCATATGTATCAGTGGTATGAGATAGTCTGGATAGTTGAAGGGAGATTGAAAGTCTGTGTTCAAATCCCCTATATTTATAATTAAGCTCCAGGTATATGAAGAATGCCTGTATTTCAAATATTACACATTAAGTCTGCATTCTGTCCATTCTTTTTCTATGTATTTAAATGAATAAGGTCCTATACATGAGGGTCAGAGTCACTTGAGATCAATATGGGCATAACAGTAATATTGGCATCAGCATGGGATTTGGGCATTCTGTCATCAGATTTTCAATGGTATGGATGGCTGAAGAGTTGGAGGTTGGAGTAGATTGAAGCCTGTCTATTAAAGTATGAAGATTTGCTATTTTAATATAAAATGAGCACTGATTATATAAGTGTGTATGGGAGATGATGATCTGGACCAACTGATGAATGCTGGTTCAGCACGGAATACAAATATTGGTGGTTATTTATCTTTTCTACATGTGTGTGGTCATGTGTATCAGTGGTATGATATAATTTTATTAGATAATAGTATAATAATTTAACATACAGAATATGTTTATATTGATATCAATACAAAAATGTTTATATACAGTAGAGTCATGACATCTGCTGCATTTTGTTTCAAGTATCGCTTGTGTACGTTATACATCATGTGTAATAGCTCACGTTCTCTTGATAACCTTTGATTACAAAAGAATACATATTGTTTATGGAACTGCAAGTATATAGTAATTTTCAGTATATATACATTAAGATTATATAGTATAAACAAAATTTAAAAAAAATATTTAGAGACGACTTCAAATTCATTCAAAAAGTAAAAAAAAAAAAAAAATGACTGGCTCATATCTTAATAGCAAAATTCTAATTTTCATTGCAATTGGATGCTCTCCTATTGTTATGATGACATTCTTTTTCAGTAGACTATACTCTCTCTAATTGTTTTCGTGTTTTAAGGTTCATATAAACTTTACAAATGTTTTTAAAATTCATAAAATCTTTAGCATTAAGCTTAAAAATATTTCAGTAAACAAAATATTAAATAGTGGAAAAGATAATAAAGTAAAAAATAAAACTGTGTTTTCAACACAAGCTAAATAAATATTAATAAGCATGATTACATATAATGCTGTAAGACAAAAAAAAGGGAACTGCCATAACGTAACATTTAATAAATTTATAAATTAAAATTTTTTTTTTTTTAAAAAAAAATGTCTTGTATAATGCTCCAAAGAAGAAATTTTTCTGTTATTGTACCATAAAATTTATTAAGTTTTTGTTTATTTACATTTTTTTCTGATGGTATATAAATGAAGTTGTGAATGGTATTATGTCCAGATAATAAAAGTTTTAGAGTTAACAGTTCTACCTGTACGTATAGTAATAGTAGTGGTGGTCATAGCAGTATTATTATTATTATTATTATTATTAATAATAATAATAATAATAATAATAATAATAATAATAATAATAATAATAATAATAATAATAATAATAACAACAACAACAACAACAACAATAATAATCATCTATTTACAGTAATTTTCAGCGCATTCAGATTAAAATCAAATATTTAAGCAATATGAGTAAATATAAAGTAAGAGTGAAATGTTCACATGCAGAGATATAAATACAAGCACTTTTTCTACTGAAAGAAATAGCTATTTAAAAAAGTTAACATATATACATTATTGCCGAAACAGAAAGACTTAAAAGCTATAGGTTTATGCAATCGACACCAATCTATCATTTACGATGCTACATCAGCATATGACCTCCAAAGCAACTACCATTTAATTATTGCATAATATAAAATTTATATAAGCACTGCACTTGTTTAATTAATAAAAATCTAAATGCAAAGCAGAATTAACTTAACCAAAGCTGAAGGAAAATACAATCACAATATTATCATAAATTAAAAATTTATGGGAAACATTAAAAAAAAAAAAGTATTTTCCTAAACGAAGTAAAAACAGGAAAGGCGGAAATCTTGAAATATATATTTAAGTAGTGAAAGTAAATGTCACCTGCATTTTAAACTCAAGGTGAGTCAAAATTCTATTTTTATGAGAAGGTAATTCAATAGTGAGATAGAGGCTTGTATAACAAATTATAAACCCTTGTCAGAAACCTGATGGGTCTACCAATATAAAAGATCCTTCTAAGAATTTTCCTTTAAACTATCTGTCAGGAAATAAAATAAACAACTGAGAAAGAAATAAAAATGACAGATAAAAAAATTAAATCATTAGTAAACATATATATTTTACAATTTAAAAAACTACAAAGAGTTTTAATTTCACTAATTATGTTTTGCTTCAAGCTAATTAGAATTAATTAATATTTTTAATTGTAAGTTGCCGTTTTTATTACTTTTTATTTGTATATTATTAAGGAAACTTTGTTATACTTCAAATCATTATAAAATTCTTCGACTTTTATTTTTATCGATGACTAGAACTTTGAGACATAGAAATCTCCTCCTCCTCCTCATCATCATCATTAATTTCAACAATTACTCATCCACCATAAGATAAAGACCTCCATATTGACTCCAGTTCCTCTGATCTATCATTTCTCCATATCATTCCAGAAAATTTCCTTATTTCTCATTCAACCATTTCACATGTGGTCTCTCTTTAGGTCTTTTTCATATCAGGAAATATTGTTTACAGCATGAACATCTATTGCCATCACTCATAACAAAAGATTAAACTTTATTTCTGCCTCTTAATTCTTTTCGATTCTGCAGCTCAAGGTCTTTGGATTATGGCCCAGCATCCTGTATTAGTACTTATTATAAATCTCCAAGCAATAATCTGATTTGTTTCTTCACTTGTGCATTTCAATTTTTAATTTATTTTTATTACATTTGTACACACATCTCTCCATACTTAATTATACAATCTTAAAGATTTGCCTTATGATGGTTTGAAATGGATAGTGATCTTTGAAAAGATGTACTACATTTGCTGCACAAACAGTAGTGCTAGGTCTGTATTTTCTGTAAATTAATTTAGTCCTTCCATAAATACATCATGAAGATGATTTTTTTCTTATTTTACACATATATTTTAAAGATATGCAGAGTTTATAAGACTTATTTTATACCAAATCATTTAATTTGTAAACATAATGATCTACACTCATTATTAGCCCATTGTATATGCCATTAATTTATATTATTGCTTTATATAAAAAAATCCCACTATTTATATTTTTTAGTTAGTGGCAGCTAGAAAATTATGGTGATAAAAGTGTCATTATCTTTAGAACTCATTCATAAATGAACATAGTGTTATAACTCCAGATAAAAAAAACATAAATATAAAAATTACAGCAAATAACACAAGATACAAAGATAATAAGTAATTTATATTTATTCATATAAACATAACAACAACAACAACAAAAATGAAATAAAGTTAGAAATGCATTTTATCTGCCAATACAAAAAATTAAAGTATGTTGCAGGGAGGTTTGAACCAAGATGTTTATTTAAAGAGCATACATTGCATTACATGGGATTTGAACCCAAAATAATGATTTAAATTGGGTGCATAAAATTGCAAGGGTTTGAACCCAGGACAATTATCTAAATAATTTCAGGTTAATAAATTGAATGCATGTTTAATTAAAACTTTAACCCCCAGGGTAAACATTGACCTTAACTCAAATTTAAATATAAATTACTTTCTATTTTATAATTATCAATGTGCACTACATGTGTAAAACATGGACATTATTTATACTATCATATATTGTAATGATCTTTAGTTGGATAACATAGCTCTACCTAAAGAATATTTTAGTAAACAAATAATTTAAATGCATAGTGCAACCAAGTCAGGATTCAACATATTTGTAATTCAATTATCTCTACAAGTAAATCTGATTGCAAAATGATTGATAGATTATGCATTTTTATACTAAAACATTAAGGATGCAATGCATCAGAAAAAAAAAGGGACTTCAAGTACACTGCTAACATATAAGAATAATTCATTAAGGTGCTAGGCTGTAAAAATGGGGTACTTGGTTACTAAATATTAAAACATAGAAGATATGCCAGCCTTTTCATGGATATGAGAAAAGAAAATATCTTGGCATAACCAGAAATATACAGCAGAAAATACTCATCTGCATTTTAAATACTATGTGAAAATAAGTATAGCCTAACAAAAATGTTAAAAGAAATCCCTAATTAAATATTAAGTGAATGGCCTGGAATTCAACAATTTGCATATCTCCAGCATAAAATGACATTTTTTCACGTCACACAAGCAAACGCATATCAAAACATATCCTTAGGAATAACTCTCTTGACTATAATACGAAATTGACAACATTTAAAATAAATAATTCCTCTAGATAGCACCTTCAGCTTCATCCAGGGATCATTAATACAAATACATGAACCTGCTCTAATGATATAGATGTGCAATTTGATATACATAACCAGAAAATAAATTACCAAACTTAAATGGACTTGAGAAAAAAACCTTAAATTTATTATGGAGAATATATTATCATGACAAAACTTTTATCAAAATAAATTATTCAGAATGTAATATTACGCATTTTCTAAATTTTACCTGCATTTGTTTTATAGATCGTATTAATTGAATTATATATATTAAACTAACCTGAATTTTTTTTACCCAACTCCTAACATTAAAATTAATAAAAAGTCAAAACTTTTCCAAAAAATAAAATACAAGCAGAAAGGTGTGTGGGGGGCGACATATTAAACAATTAATTAATTTTGTCAAAAAATCTTAATAAATTAACCGGAATTCCAGGTTTACTATTATATAAAAAAATACACTCACACAAACATCACCCGACTACTGAATAATACACATATAGCATATATTTATAAATATAGGGATTAGTTAAAGACCTATTCTTACTCTAAACGTAAAGTTACAAGCATAATTAATTATAATACAAGTTATAGATATAGAATATTAAAATTAAATTGATATAAACAAATTATTTATATAATTTACTGACATTTTTCCATGGCTAGAGTCTATGGTAAAAGTCCAAAATGCTGATCATTTATGTGCAGAGTTTAAGAGTTTAAAACGTGGCTATGTTGACGAATAATTTATATAGCTTCTCAAGAGATATTTTTTATTTAGAAAATTTCTTTCCATATATTTTCTCAATAGGAGCTTTTAACTTACAACACATTATTTGCAGAGCAGGATACATTAAAATACTTACCAGGTGACATCTATCTGAGCTTTTTAATTTGGGGGATATTTGTTTTTCTCCCTATTAATTTAGTTCATAATGGGGAAGACACATTAGATCAGAAATACTTCTTAAGCATTGTATTCTTTCGGAGCTCTTGGTAAGATTGCAATGACTGGATGACACTTTTTTTTTCTTCTACATTGCTAAGGCAGATATTTTTTAAATGACAAGGAAATAGCTGGTTTCCTAATAACAATGACATAGACATTTGCATACACCCATAGATGCTGACCAGAGGAATCAGTTATCCAACCCAATATTCTAGGTATTTCTCTTCTGACTTTTCTGTAGAGCTTCCAGTGGCAATTGATTGGAAAACTTCTAAACATACTTTGGTGCGGATTTAGAGTGTTATCACCACTATTTTGAATTCTAAGGATCACACAAAACGACATTGAATAATCCACATGGAGTTGCTTGAATGTGTCAGCGGTGGTTTTTGGGTGGTCCTTAGAATTCAAAATGGTGGTGATACCCTTCTTAATACTAAATGTTTATAACTTCTAAAATATAAATGTTATTCAATAATGATGGTGCAAAACACCAAAGTATGCAGGGAGAAGAAAGGATATGTTCGATAATATGCAGTATCACCCAAAAGATGCAGAAGTTTGATCAAACCAAACTTATAATTTCCAAATACTAAAAGATTATAACTTCTAAAATATGACTTATATTACAATATGAAATAACATAAAATTGATTTCAAAAGAGTAAAAGCTTTTACATTCTAAAATGTGAATTGTATATATTAAATACGAATTATAAATATAATAATTAAAAAATCTTATGCTCAATAAATGTAAAATTGATCATACCAAGCTTATAATTTTGAAATATTATAAGTTCTAAAATACAAATTTTATTAAAATATAGGCCTACAACCACATGCTGAAATAACATAAATGTTGAATAAATGTAGAAACAACTGCTGAAGCATATTAATTCTATAATTAATAATAAATCACATTTTATCTTAACATTAGTTGAAAGAATAATTGTTTAAAATAAAGAATATTAATTTTATAATTAATAAAAAATTAATAAATCAGATTTTTTTTTTATTAAAGTGAGAAATGTGTGTTTAATTTCTAACATGTCATTATTAGTTGGTGAATGGATAAAAAAAATCTAAATGAGAGATTTATTTATTAAATTTCTCAAAGATAATAACACTACCTATCAGCAGTGGAAAGGTTAGTGTTTATAATACCTGTTTGCATAGGAAATAAACAAATTAATTTTAATAGAAAATTGATTATTTTAAAAGTAAAACAGGTATTGGATTTTAAATAAGAAAAACACTAACCTTTTCATTATCAGTAGATAGCATTATCAACTTTGAGAAATTTAATGAATAAATCTCTCATTTAGATTCTTTTTATTCATCCACCAGTAAATAAACACACATGAAAAAATAAGCTCACAACATTACTCACTTTGGTAAGAAGAAATCTGATTTATTAATTCCTTATTAATTATAAAATTAATATTCTTTACTTTAGTCAATTATTCTTTTGACTAATGTTAAGATAAAATGTGATTGATTATTAATTGTAGAATTAATATGCTTTGGTAGTTGTTTCTACATTTATTCAATATGTACATTGTTTCTACGTATAGTTATAGACCTATATTTTAATAAAATTCATATTTTAAAAGCTTTTAATATTTCAAAATTATAAGCTTGATTTAATCAATTTTACATTTATTAAACATGTGGTTTTTAAATTAATATATGTGCCCATTATTTTTTTTTCCTTTATTTTTTTTTGTTTAAGTATTTTAAAAATTATAAGCTTTTAGTATTTTAAGATGTATTCTTTCGTTACTCCCATTTTTTATGTTTTGTATATTTTAATCATGTGATTTGATCAAGCATAGTTATATAAAAATTGCACTTTAATTTTTTGATTATTGATGTTAATTACGATTTTGTAACTAATTGTCATATCGTGTCCATGGGTGGATTATTCAATGTTATTTATCACGTGAATGTGTCAGTGATGGTTTTGAGCAGTCTTTAGATTTCAAAATAACTGTGAGCACACTCTAAATTGGTACCCACATCTTAACTAAGATTTTACAATAAATGTAAACAAAGATTTCCAGATTATTCTTTAATTAAAATTCTTTGGAATTATTTTCTAATTAAAAGAATTAAAAATTTGTTTTTTGCTGATAATGACATTTAATCCTACTATCTAATCTTTATTATAATTTCTTGTTTTTATTAAAATTTCTTAATTTTACTTATTTTACTTATTGAATCTATTTTTCCCCTAGAAAACTGTTATTTACTTATCACTTCAATAATTATTGAGTAGTTCTATAACACTTCTGCACAATTAAAACTTTTACCACAAAGATAAAATTAATACTAAAGAAAACTATTCTATTAACAAAATTAAAAGATTTTTTTAAGTTTAAGATAAACAAAATACTTTTCTTTTAGCAAAAACAGATATAAATCTCTTAATCTGTTTTAACAACTTGGTAAAAAAAAATTAATTATTTAGGTACTTTAAACTAAAGTATAACTTTTTTTTTTTTTTAAAGAAAATGTTTTTTTTTTAATAAATATATACAATTTTGATTATATCTGTGACTTATTACATATATATTGAAGCAGTCAATCTTAGCCTAAGATTGAGCTTCATGTTTCCATCTACTAACCTATATTTAAATCCCTATTTCCCACCTCGCTCCTTTTGTTGCGTATGCGCGCCTAAATTATAAAATTTAATGTTTCAATAACATGTTTTAAAATTATTATTAATTCTTTTTATTAATTATTAGTTCTTTTTTATTAAAGTATTATAGATGTGGCTCAAATATATATATATATAGGAGCAAAACTTACTAACAAAATATTGATGTTTTTAAATATTTATTATATGTCATTTTTAGCTTTTTCTTTTTAAATTGCTTGTTTTTCTATTAAACTGTATATTTTTTATAAAATCCAATATGGAAGATGTGACTGTTGTTAATTATCCAAAAATAATTAAAGGGAGGTATTTTTTTAATTAAAGTTTTACTTAAAATAAATGGGATTAAGTAGATTAAAGATTTTCTTTTGTTAAAAAACATGTCAAATCTATTTCTAATCTGGAAATAGATTTGAATTTATTTTTGGAAGTTATCTTACAATTGCATCTTCAAAAACAACTGATAAAAGAAAAAGTATAAAATGACTGAATTTTGAATCACAGAAAAGATTAGCTACTTTTAGAGAGAGGTATTATAAACGTATTTCGTTTTGCTTGAAACTTACAAATGATGTAGCAGTAAATCCACCACTCTTCTCGACCCTATGGGTCAGGGTGATCATCTGCCGCTACCGTAATATCCTTCTGCCATGAAATGAAGAAAAGTCTAAAAAGAACTTTAGAATGCTAATAGAAGTTTCCTGCCACCGAAGTACTCGCATTTCAATCGCCGTGCACGTGCCATACTTTAAAATGGATTCTTAAAATTGCAAGGTAAATTTCCAAGCTGCCACCTAATAGTCAATTTAGTCTAAATAATCTATCAAGATCTCTTCTCATGTATTCTTTAACTTTGCCTTTATATATATATATCTGAATGTAATTTTGCTCTCAAATGATTTCTTTATATCTAATCCTATCTCATATGCAACCTTCCTTAACTTCAGTGCGGTCATTTATTTATAGATATTTATTACTTGATTTTATATATATGTTTTTTTTTTTATTATCTATATAGTAAAAAAAATTTCTATGCTTGAGATACAATACAACTTTTCCACCATATGGGTTTCCAAGAAAATATATAGCAATGCAATACATATAAAACTTTCAAACACATCTACTCCTACACACTGCACATACACACCTATGTATATATATATATATATATGCAGCAAGCTTCTATTAAATGCACACTGAAGTTCTTAGGTTGGGCTTTGCACTCTTGGGCAGCAGGATGGTACGGCCATGAAAGATGATGGCCCCAAAAGAGTCTATGCTTAAAATATCAAATAAAGTACTTATATATTTCATTTATTGTAAAATCAACGAAAGTGGGATTGATTTATTTTAAATATCAGAAAAGGGATGGGGGTGAATCTTAATGTTTCTGTTACTAAATCAAATCTTAACGTATAGTTTATTAATTTGAAATGTAAATCTTAATGTTTCTTTTACTAGGTAAAATCTTAACGTATATTTTATTAAATGAAATATTCTTTCTCTATATATATTATAATTGCATGGCGTATTATAGTATTCAAACAAGGGTCGTTTATTTTAAAGCAGTAAATTATATTTCAATGTTGTTAGTGACATTCATTCGTACTGCATTCCTGACATTTAGCCTATCTTTGTATTATATATATATATATTATGTGCTTCTAGTTTTCTAATCTGGGGGTTGCGACAAGTTCGAACCCATAGATTTCTTTTCATACCTCATTCCATAGATAGTTGAGCTATCTGGAACCACATTTATTCTGTATAAAATGCCTCTGGTGGTGATCCCATAAGTTTGGCACATGCTATGCATATTCACTTCGTAGATAAAAGGCCTCTCACATTGGTTATACCAGCAAAAGTCTGGGCCACGCCATGCCTATCCACTTTTCTCTAAGCACTACCCAAGAAGGGGGTGTGAGATTTCATTTTCATCCAGAAGCACAACCTTTTCCTCTTAGTTATTTTAGGCTATTATGTCAGCACCGCAAACTTCTTTGTATTATTATTTCTTTTGCTTCATGACCCAGTTTTAATGCTCTAATATTAAAATTAAGCTTTGCTTAAAATATATATAAATGCCAACAACTTCTATTTATTAATTAAGTTTATTTCAATCTTATACAGTCCCACCATCGTAATTTATATATCTATATTTAAGAGTATCTATATGCCTTGGGAAAAATAAAGCATTCGTCTTACTATTGTTTAAATAATTTTTCAATAAATATTTTTGTCATAGTTCAAATATAATCTTTTAACTGTCTTTTGTTTATTTTCATGACCTCAAGGTGTGAAAATAATTTATATTATATGTATAATGAATTTCAGAACGCTCCTAGAAATATATATGTTAGTCACCCTGTTTCAGAACAGTAAATCAAAGCATTAATGGCAGTATTATGTAATTCTTTCTAATATCTGATTGGCATTTTAATATTGGACCCACCAAAGATGTGTGTTTATTTGTAATATATTATTTAGCTAATAAAGAGCATATGAGAAATAATAGCGTGAATGACACTATGTAATCATCTACTGCTTGCTCATTCACACATAATGTACTTAATTTATAAATGTATATAACTAATTTTTCATTATATTAAACTATTTTTATTGTCTAACTTATTTGAGTAGTTCGAATTCCTTTTCCTCCACTTCCACATATTACAGCCATTCTTATATATATTTTAATATAATCATAGTTAATAGATGTCTCATTGTTTTGCTCAGCTTTGCTAGTCAGCCGGATTAAGATTAATTCTCATGTGCCATCACTATTATGTTATTCATTAGGTATTAAATCTGGGCCTTAGAAAGTGGGTTCGAATTCAGGCTGGTCCCTGACCTAAATCTTATGTTTGACTGGGTTTGAAGTACATTTTGTGAGTTCCAGCTCATGTTAGATGGATAAACATGTTTTGACCGGCACAATATAATACTCAGCAATGTAGATTAAAATGATAGGGTCAAACTAAAATTAAAGTGAATTGAATTTTTATGTTTAAATATAGTTTATGAGACTCCTTTCACACTCCCATACACACAACAAATAGTATTAGCTAAATGTATTTTAAAATTAAGTGAATATACTTAGACACACATATATGCAAATTCAATGTATATATTATTTATATTCTGCTAGTACAAAGTGTTTTACATTCTAATTTTTTTGACACCGTTTCTGAAAACAATTCATACACTGATAACAATGCCTTAACTTTACACAAGAGTTTTTTCTAAAGTAGAAAAATATCTTTAACTGGGGCTTTATTTTAATCTCACAAAGATAGTATGTTCACTTTTCTATAAAAACATACAAAAACATATCATAAATAAAATGTAATCTTCAATAACTATAAACTAAAACACAGTTTATTCTTCAAGAATGTATGAAAATTTCATAGCTTGCTAATGTTTTCCCTCAGCTACCGATACTTGACACCACAATACAGTAATGAAATGTGCAAGATGGCTACTAAACCAATCGTATTTACATTTCAAAGAAATTCATGAAAAAATAAAAGTTACATTAAACATATCAAACCATGAGCAAAAGAATAACATAAAAAAGGGGGAAATAATGATGACAATGTATAATACAGTGGGCAAGGTTGGTGTTAAACCACTAAACATCACATGATCAGCATTTCTTATGCTTGCTCATAACTTATTAAAACAGGCAAAACTCTCCATGCACAAGCCTTCTGGCATTCATTGATTACTCTAGCTTGCTCTGAGAGACACTACTATATGGAGAGCCTGTTTTAATATAATACAGTGGCTTCACATAATACAAAATATTTATATTTTAAAATAATAATAAATTTTTTGATTATATACACTATGCAGTATATGTGTTATTTTTTGGTTAATTTATTTTCCTTGATTTTAAAAATTTCAGTTATTGAGGGAAAAAAGATATATTCAGTTCTCAGTCATTGTAGCATTAAGGATCTAATGACAAAAAAAATATTACTTCCAAGTGAGTTTTTTTATCCCTTTCACAAATTTGTTCCAAAAAGTATTTGGATGTCTTCTGAAGTTGTTATTATAAAAAAATGTACATCTGGTACACCACAATCAATTGTATTTATTCACTATATTTTTTATTTGATTATTTATTATAATTATTTTATAAAAATATTACTGTTAAAAATGTTTGCCAATAAGTGAAATTTCAAGTCTAAATCTAAATAAACTCTTTTCATAATCACAGTTATAAGATTGGTATAGTAAAGCATTATTTCCATATATATATATATATATTAAATAAATGTATAGTATTTATATTTTAATCTAGATGTAATTAGAGGGGATTTGAATCCAGACATTCAAGCTCCCGTTAGTCATCCATTCCATCCCATACATCTGATACACATGACTACACACATGCACAAAAGATGAACTATCTCCAATATGTGTATTTTATGCTGAACCAATACTCATCAGTTGGTGTGGATCATCTCTCTCACACTCACATAAATAATGTGTGTTGTCATGTGTATCAGTTTATGGGATGGAATGGATGACTAAAGGGAGCTTGAAGGTCTGGGTTCAAATCTCATCCAATTACATCTAGCTTAAAATATAAATTGTATATATAATAGTAAGAAAATCAAGTCATACATCATGTGACTTAATTTAATACTACATATGTATTTAATTATTACATATTCAGCCTGTATTTTGACAACCCTCTTCTGTGTATTTAAATGGGCTTAAGGTCCTACCTATGAGGGGTCAGACTGACCAATGGTCAACATAAGTATGACACTACAAAAAATTGGCAAACAAGGGCTTTGAAAACACCATAATCAGATTTTCAAAGATACAGATGGCTGCAGAGTAGGAGAATGAAGAAGATTGAAGCCTGTCCATTAAAGTTTGAAGATTTTCTACCTTAATGTAAACCAAACACTGATTATATATATGTGTGAGATGATGATCTGGACCAACTAATGAGTGCTGATTCAGCATGAAATATGTTTACTGAAGATCAGTTATCTGTTTCACATGTGCGTGGTCATGAGTATTGGTTGTATGGAATGGAGTTGATGACTAAAGAGAGCTTGAAGGTCTAAGTTCAAATCTTGTCTAATTATACACATATACACACTTTGGTCAGATAATTAATACAGATCAAAACATGATGGATGAAATTAATCGTAAAAATAGAACTCAGATGGGTGCTTTTAGTAAAAATAATTTAATATTAAAATGAAATATACCTACATGTTTTATCAGTAATCTGAAACTTGAAAATTCAATATGAAAGAACATTGCAGATACTTAGTTCATTCAATGAAGTGTAGAGAGATAGACATATTTTAGGAGTAATAAGACTAGATTATGAATGAAATATATGGGTAAATAAAGACATGAGGGTCATTGATATTAATGAAAAAATTAGGATACTGAAATGAAACTGAACTACACATATTAAAAAAATGATAGTAGATAAAGCAAATGAAATTTTAATTTGGATACCAAAGGATTGTAAAAGTCCTAAAGAGAAGTTATATGCAAATTGAATGGATGAAATAAGAAAATTTGATAAATATTGTGGAGACACTAGGATTCACAGAAACTGCATTAAACTTCAAGATTTCATTTGTAATGGGTCAATAATTATTGAAAAATGATGATAATATGGTAGATATAAATTAATAAATACCCATTTAATTATAAATGTAGTTATTTTAAATTACATTAATAACTTGTAAAATTCTTATACAGAAAAATCATATGATCTTATTCAGATTAGAAATAAAAAATGTCATATGATTGTCTAAGTACTGTATATTTCAATATAAGCATATTGCTTATTTAGGTACAAAATCTTGAAAACATTTCATAAGAATTGCTCATGTATAAAAAGAAAAGTTAAGATGATTTTTATAAATAGATCCAAAATTCTGTAATAAATACATAATGTACTAACATCAAAAAAAAATATTTGGAAAACCTCATGACATTTTCTGTTTCCCTCTGAATTATTTCAGTTGATAATGAATAAGCCATTAAAATATGACCTGACCATCATTTCATTTGATTACACAATCTGTTAAAACAGTAGTAATTTTCTCCATAAATAGTGTCATCTAATGCAAATTATATTAATCAATGGATGCAGAAGATTTGTGCATCAAAATTTCTATATAATGTCTACACATCCAATATCATTACTCTATAGTCTTGATTATGACTTTCACGAGTAAAGAGCCTTGAATCTGACTTTGGACTCCTAGTTTTATAGTTAACTAAAAAGATAAAAGATGGCTGCTGGAGGAATGCATTAGATTCAAAGATCTAGGTGCAGTGCTCTTAGATCCACAACTCCTCAATGAAAAATCCATAAGATAGAAACTAATCAGGAAATATTGGATGAATCAGCACTAGATAAAAATTT
The DNA here is from genome assembly GCA_028023455.1 of Epiperipatus broadwayi. Lineage (NCBI taxonomy): Eukaryota > Metazoa > Onychophora > Udeonychophora > Euonychophora > Peripatidae > Epiperipatus > Epiperipatus broadwayi. The sequence goes on along the minus strand of JAQFVV010006284.1, from coordinate 1,052,156 downwards.
TGATGCACAAATCTACTAGCATCTTTGATTAATATGGCTTGCACTAGGTGGTATTATTATACAGCGAAAGTTGCTACTGTTTTGATAATGATTATGATCTTAATAATTGAAAATATTTTTGTAAAAGTATATTATGTTATTATTATTCATACCATTATCATAATTTAAAGTAGTTATCTACACACTATAGATGTAATCACATGACTTCTAAATATAATCTTCATAATTTTGCCACGGTAAACTGTATTTTCAGATATAGGCATAAGACAATACAACAGAGTGCTCCAACCTATCAATGATAATCAATAATTGTAAGAGCTATATACAATGACTCATTTTAAAACAATAAAATGCACAAAGATAAATTATAGGAGAGCACCAATGTTTTTTTCTTTCAAGATATTGAGTTTAACACTAATGTGGGTATGATATCTCTTTGACATGGTGAAGATTATAATGTTTTTGTTTTGTAACAATTGTTAATATTTATGTGATTATACGATATTATTATAGAGCATTCATACTGCTAAAAAAAAAACCTAAATACTCATTTACAAACTAATTTTGATTGGTTACATAGATTAACAATGGTTAACTAGCCTGAGAATATATAACTTCCAGTAAATATATTTCCAAATTGAATCCAAATTTGAATCATAGATCGTAATAATAACACATAGCATGTACATTACAGCAACTTTCCCTCATTGATCATCATGGAATTTTGAACTTTCTATTATTGGTAGGAATAACTCAGATGTATACTATTTGGGAAACTTTATTTCATGGATTTTAACTGATATTGTTTATATTAATCTTTATCACCAAAGTTTTATACAAAATATAAACCTGTTTCTTACTGAGAAGAAATAGAACAAAAAATCTTTTGCATACCTGCAGCCATTCTTTAACTTATCCAGCAGTTTGAACAACTGAAGATAATATATTTGGATTTTTCTGAATAAAATCTCTGTACCTTTTTAAAAAGTTTAGAGAGTAATAATTTTAGTATTTCTGACACAATAAGTGTCAGAATCCATGGGTGTGTCCTGTTTATTCCTAAATTAGGAAGATAGGGTTCTGCCTGTTCCATTAATAACCATGACACTATTTTTATTATCTCTATGGTTAAAAAAACTATTATATAACTGTGGCTCATATAATGTTATTAGATGTCTGAAGATAGAAGACTGGTGCTCTCTATTATTGCTAGAAAGATAGCTAACATATCACTACGGTTTAAACATCAGTGGAAGATTCTTTCAATTCATATATAAATAAAACATATAGATTATTGTCAATTATAAGTATCAATCATAAGTATTATAATAAAAAAAATTGGCCTTTTTTTTTAAAAAAAAGTTTTTACTTTTTAATTTACTTGAAACTTACAATCCTTGTGTATTTCTTATAAATCTTTATGGGAAAAATAATCCCAACTTATCACTTCAAAAATTAGAAAAAGTTTTAAAAAGAAATGGTGAAGCCATAAAATTATTCTATTTAAGTGCAATAGGTAATATAATGTGACATTTAGTCCATTGGTTTTCTTTTTTAAAAAAGATTAGTTGGAATTGTGTTAATAACAGCTTCTTGGCTGAAATTGACAGCTTTGTACTTGTTTACTTCTTTTAGCATTCTTTGATTTTCTTCCAAATCACACTTAATATTTTAAAACTATAGAACTAAATTATTAAAAATATTGTTTTGATTTTTATTAAGATTCTTAAAAAAATGTAAAAGAATGTTTCTTAAGCATAAACATATCAAAGATCATCATGACATGTTTTAAACATATACAAATTATAACACAAATATCTACACAATTAAACTGGAACATATATATGTATATTGTTGATTGTTATTGATGTTGGAATTGTATAAGTGTGGATTGGTTTTTAATTATATATATGTAGTTTTTTATAGTCATTTTCCAGTAACTTATATAATCATAATGTTGTTAAAAACTTATACAAACTTAATCAATCGAATTATACATAACTCAAAATAATAGATAACTGATCTGTATGCAATTTAATTTAATATCACCAAATCGATTTTCATTTACAAACTTTTTCAAGACACCATTTTTAAAATTAATCATGTGACAATAAACATTCTACAGCTTTATACACTCTCTAGAGGTCATCACTAGAAATAAATCCATGAAAAAATATTATTTTTATAAATTTACACATATGTATACATCCAGTATACATTTTCTTATTCACTTTTTTCTTTCTTATACCTACTATCCATCATAAAATAAACAACTCTCTTATATTATCAATACATATACATTTATATATATTACATTTTATTTTCTAACATTGAGAATTTCCCTCCCAATTTTATCAAACCATTGTACCATATTCATATATATACATCCATTATATATTCTCTTATTCATCTTTTTTCTACCTTATAACTCCTATTTATCAACCAACAAATAATTCCTGTCTTATACTATCAATACTTATACATTCTTATATATTACAGTTTCCAATTATCTATAAGTGATCATTTCTCTCCCAATTTTATCAAACCATTGACCTTATTAATGCATTTATCTATGTTTTCTTATATATATTGAGCCAGATTGATTTCCGATTCAATGGTTTTATTACTAAAATTAAAAAGGGAAAACAACTTCATTTTCATCAAATGTCTAAGGCTCAATTTTTTTTTATTATTATTTAAAACACATATGCATTTATATTTTAAAATAGATTATTTAAAGTTTATAAAATTGATTGTAAAATAGTTTAGTTTCACTGTCTGTTTTAATCAATTTGATTAAAAACAGGCAAGCATGCTAATTATATATTCCTGTTGCTTTTATTGTAATTATTTTTAAAGTTAATTCTAAAAAGAGGAGATTTAGTTTTGTATTTGTCATTTTTGTTTCAATTATCCCTGGTTGGAAGTCTTAAATTAGATTGAGTGGGAAATTAATATTTGCCCTGCCTGGAATATAGAATGGACACTAATGAAAGTTTTGCACGGGAAATGTAACGAGACAACGATAGCCTGCCAATTTAGGGAGAGAGAAGAGATTCATTATTAGATACACACTTGGATTATGGCCTGCAAAGAGATACCATTGTGAGTAGCTGTTTGCATGTTTAATTCCTACTAAAAACTTAAATAATTATTGACAAACTTCGTTGCTGTGCAAGATGTCAAAATCCACTGCTATGAGTTTTGCCATCATTAGAATGTCTGGCTAATTTAAACAAAGGATGGACCCACACCTATCAGCTCTCCTTCAGTCATGCCATGAACCTCTAAAATAAACACTGCCTCTACCTTACCACTGTCAAAGGATCTGAAAGATGAACTATTATCAAAAGTGTGCACTCGTCACTAAATCACTAGAACTCTGCCTTACCATAAGCTAAACTTTTTCCTATTCTAGCCAGGGTAAATAAATTGCATTTAATTAAATCTCCACTCAATCTAATGATAAATATGTTTTAAAATGGTATTAATTGTTTGTTTTTATTATTTATTATCTGTATGTACTCTTTTCTAGTCTTTAAAGTGTGTCTTGGAATCTTAGTTTTAAGATTCCAAGTTTGTTTGCAATTTTCGTTTATCAGGGGGTGCATTAGGAGATTGTATTTTATATGTTTAATATATACCTGATTATTTCATTAACTATTACAAAACGCATTGGCAGTTTTCGTAGTCTTTATTTATTCATTTGTCCTTAGTTGTAAAATAAAGAATCTTTAAGCATGTTTCGTTTGTGCTTTTTGTGCAAACAACAAAATCTTTTTGCTGGCTATTTGTCAAGTTATTTCTTCGGGTTGTCTGAAAGTAGTCATTTCTTTCTGTATTACATAAGATCATAATCAAATATCTTTTGCTGTCTTGTGTGTGAGATCAACCATGTTTACTTTGAATGTAGTATTATGCGCAGCAGTCCTGCGGCATTTTAATGACAGTAATTAGAATATTACTGCTCGAACGTTCATGCTGGTTTCGTTGATTTCTGGCGGGACAGTAACTATTTTATTATCTCTGATTTAGGAAGCTAGAGTTGTTATTTGTTTTTGTAATTTTACAACTGGCCAGCAAGAAGATATTATCCTAACCATTTCTTATATTTTAAGTGAAAGAATTTTGCTTCCAAAATGTTTAATGACTTCATATTTGTCATACTCTTGTGCATTCTCTGGTAAATATGTGTATATTACTATAAGCCACTTTTGTATTCGTGGCTAGATGTCTTCATTCTATTGCCCAACTTTTAATAAAATTAATAAATTGTTTAAACTTAATTTGGCTGACGTTTGTCTTTGTGCTTTGATTTCTCAACTGTCTAAATAATATTTAAGATATCTTGTTCCTCCCTGAGTGTAGTTCGGTGCATTTTGATTCGCATATCCTGTCCACCCTAAAATAAATGTCTAGTTTCTATTTTCAGATTAGTGGCGCCCCCAGGGTCAGTATATGTGAATCTCAAAGATCTTTCTCCCATTACAATATATAGTTTCATAATATTTTTTCTTTAAAATTTTTACTATACTTTATTACCTTTATATTTTCTTCACAATTTAATATATGCCCTGTTTCTAAATAATGATTATATGGTCCAGACTTAGTATCTTTTCTTTTTATTGCATGTTCTTTAGCTCCTTCAGTTGCACTTTTTCCTGATTGTCCTATATATTTATTCTTGCATTTCTCACATGTAATTATGTAAATAATTCCTATTCCATGATCAATATTATTATTCATTTTTTCACTGCATATTCATTTTCTTAAATCTTTATTATTCTTCCATTGTATATTTATTTAATCATTTAATTTATATTTATTCAATATCTTATATACTTTATCTGAACAAGGAATTAAAACACATTTTTTAACTTTATATATTCTCTTATTTTTCCCTTTTATATAATTTTCATTTCTGGTATTTAAAATTTTCCTAATTACTTTTTCACTATAACCAATTTCAACATATTCTTTCTAAATTTGTATTTTTTGTATATATGTCTCTTTTTTATTTAAAGTGAGTCTATCATTCTTCATTTTGAAACCTTTCAACACTGCCATTTTTGAGACCATGGCTGATACAATTTAGGATCAATTACCCATCTTTCTTAATAAACTGCATTGATTCAGAAATGCAATCCCCAGTCCCTATATCCTGGATCATACTATATACATAAAAGAGAATCAGTGAATATTTGTGTGGTATGATGCAGTTGGTCGAGCATCTGACTTGGAATCAGGAGGTCCCAGGATTGATTCTGGCATAATTAATTCTGGTACTTGAATGTTTTATAAACTCCTGAGCAATAGAGCCATTAGTGTTTGTTTAATGAAACATCTTCTGAGCATAAAAGTGCATAAACTTAAAAATATTTTTAAGGCAAGAAAAACATTATCCATAGAAATATTTTATACTACTGTGAACTTCCCATGCATTTACATCTTTCTTCATTTCAAATCTATTATTAACAAATAATAAACAAATATTGATTTCACTAACATCTGATGTCTAACTTTAAAAGCAGGTTAAGAAAGGTGGGTACTTAATGCCTATTTCCTCTCTCTTTGTAAATATAATCAATCTGTTACACTTTTTTACATTTTATATTTTGGACTGAAAATTTAACATGCAATATATCTTTCTAGCTTTGTCAGGTAGAACCCATCTGTTATTTACAATATAAATTAATCTATTTACTACTAAAAGAAATTTAATCAATCTGAACTTAGAAGGAATGTCAAGTTGACATTTAGAAGCAGAGTAAAAAAATTATAATCTTAATGTGAACAACAACAAAATTTTATGTGTGCAATGTATATCATTAAAGTCATCTCCATTAACTTTTTAAATCATTGTTTATCTCATACTTCCCAGAGTTCCTTTTCACAAAAATTAATGCATTGTTATATTTCAAAACATACGGAATATGACATTTAAAAAACAAATGATATCAATTTTGTTTATCACTAACACTGTCATTTTCAACAATTATTAATCCACTCAAGGATTATATTTCTGCAAACTAATCCAGTTTCTTCACACAATTTTTCCTTTTCCACACCACATTGGCAAACTTCATTATTTTATTCTCTTTCTAAGTCTTTTACAAACTTTTAAAATTCATTTTCAAATTTCAGCAGCTGATCCATTATCAAAGACTTTTAGCAATATGATAAATCCAGTTCTGTGTTGGTCTCTTAACTTTTTCAACGATATCAATCTCTCATGTATTTGACTTTCGATTTCTTCTTATTACTCCCATATAATTTTTTTTATTCTTAGTTGAGTGGTCTGAAATCTCTGGATTGCTCTTTTGTTAAATGTTCCAAGTTTCAGATCTATATATAAGAATACACCTCTTAAAACCTTTTTTTCAAACACTTTTTAAAATTCAAATTTGCTTATGTAGGAATATAGTTTAAAATTACTTTTTCTTTTTGCTCCCATAAAAATCTTATCTTTATGCAGAGACCAAATTCAGCCTTTCTTATATATATATATAAATCTTGTCTGGGAAATAAACTATTGTAAATAAAATAATGTATGATCAATTGCTTCAGAGCAATATGCTGTAAAATATCTGTTTGAGTACAAGCTCCATTTAACTGACCAAAGTGTGAATTAAAAAATAAATATTCATCTGAGAATAGATACCGGAATCTTTAGGCTTTTGAGACTGTAGTTCTACTGCTCTATAAGAATTAGTTTAATAAATACTAGATATAAAAAGAGTATAATAACAATGGAAGTGACTTTATTGAACAGAGCACAATAATAAATTGGCTTCATTGCTTGCGAGTTCATAAAATGTTCAAGAGCAGAAAGTAAAAGAGAGAGTCATGATCTGTGACCTTAAGATCAAAAATTTGCCAGTTCACCGTCTCAAACAACACGGAGCAACAGAATATAATACTGCATTTTCATTACTTCTTCATTGTACAAGTAAGAATAATTATTTACATCTCAGTTATATAAATTTTTATTTATCAATTATGTATAACTAGTTTGCATGTTATAAATAAGTACTTTACGAAAACTAATCCCGTGTATCCGCCAATAGATGTGTGTGTAATAGTGACGTGAACACTTTTTAGCACTTTATCTGTAAGTAAAAAGCATTTTCTCTTTTTAAATCTTCATTTTTACACTATAAGTTTATTTTTGTTATCAAAAAGCAAAAGACCTTAATTTTCATTTTCTCCACACCCAGAAAATGCTACGTCAAATTGGAAGCTCCTTTTTTTCTTTAAAGTTATAAAGCAGATACATCCCGTATTAATTTGTTATTTGAGTAGTTTTATTATTGAAATCTACCATAAATATTTTTGTAATAACTATTTCCTTCCAAACTTCATTTAATGTATCTTTTTTACGTTCCCTAGTTGTTTCTATTTACTTTTATTTTTAGAAAAACATAACAAGTTAAATGATTAAAAGGGTTTCTCCCAAGAATCCTGTCAGAATTCCACCTCATTAATCTTCCCTGCTGTGAAAAGCAATCAGAGATTTTAATTTAAATAAATTTAATGGTGGGATGCAAGAAAATAACATGGAAATAAAATGAAAAGATCAGAGGTTATCCAATGGTTTGTCTAAGCCACAGTCCAGCCAATTTTAGATTGTAATCAGATAATTTGAAAAGTAGCAAATAAATATTAATTCAGTTTAAATAATTTTTTTAAAAAAGAGAAACTTCTTTAGTTATTAAACAAAAACTCATAATTATATATATATCACTAAATCTATCACTTGCTTTATTTTGCTGTGATATTTTATATAAATACAATATGTCCATCTTACTTCAAATACTTTTTAGTATAAAAAAATTTATTGTATATATACAAACACAATTTGTCGTTTCGACCGCCCTGCAGACTTCCTCAGAATTATGAGAATTATGATATTGTATTATTTATATAGTTGTTAATTTTATTTGTCATTATATCATAGCTGTGAGAAGAACTCCAGAATAATAAAAATGTCAGATTGTATATATATGCACACACAATCTGTTGTTTTGATTGACTTGCAGTTTTCCTCAGTGCTATGACATTGTATTATTTATATAGTTGTTAATTTTATTTGTCATTATATCATAACTCTGGAAAAGATTGAAGGATAGTCAAAATGTCAGAATGTGTATATTTACACACACATTTCATTTGTCATTATATCATAACCCTGAAGAAAACTGTAGGGCAGACAAAAGAACAGATTACATGTGTATAATGAAAAATTTTTGCTAAAAAGTATTTGCAATAAGGTTGATAAATTATATTTATATAATTTTACATATATTTAAAGTTTGTATAGCATTTTTTTTAAAGCACTTGAAGTTTACTTATGAGTTCATTAATATATGTAAGATTCTTTGTCCAAAGGCAGATTAAGTAATTAGACACCATAGAACTGTGGCCAAACTTACATTTTAACATTATTTGTATTGGTTTTGCTATTGCTCACAGCCTGCTTAATCAATTTATTCCCACCACTCATGTTTAATACTGCATCACAAACTTTAAAGCACCTTTTAATTTTTTAATGTATCATTCATATGAAAAAACAGAGAACAAACATATATAGTATGTAACCAATAAACATCACATGATCACCATTCTTTATGCGTACACAAGCTGTTTATGCAGAGACTAAACTCTCTATACATTAGCACCACTCAGTAATCAATGGACACAAGAAGGGTTTTGCATTAACTAGTCTGGGGATATTAGATGAATAGGCAGTAGGTGGGGATTTTACACACAAACCTTCTTGCATCCATTGATTACTCTGGCTTGCACTGAGTGGCACTATTGTATGGAGAGTTTAGCCTCTGTATATATAATATGTCTTAATAAAAAAGTGATTAGTGACTGCTTCTCTTCACTTTCCAAGCTGACTGCAGTACCATCTTTGAATTAATGTGTTATGTAGTAATGTACTTTTTAGTTATTCACAAAAAATTTAAAGCATTAGCTTGTCTGGATTATAAATTAAGAAATGAAATATGACAGCATGTTTCATACCTCAACCGATGATGGAAAATGCAGTAATATAAATTTTATTTTAAATTAGGAAAATTGCTATTGACACACAATGAAACCTTGAGAGACACATGTTTTCAAGTGGTTTGAAAGATTTCATGATAGCTAGGAGATGGTTGCAGACAATCTACAAAGGAATGACACACATTGTCACATTTCATGTTGCACTCATAATCCAGATTTAATTAGTAGCTTAAAACATTTATCAAAAATAGCTAAACTAGGTCACTATGTAATACATGCACACACTTAGAGAGCATGCTGTAGGCAGCTTGAGAATCTCTGATTTAAAGCTTGCCCTGAGACTTTTATAAAGTAAGATATTTTATCTAATTTGTCACTTTGAAATTACCTTTTATTCTAACAATTAAAACAAAAAATTACAAGCTTTTTAATAATATTAAAATCAAAATTGTCTCTAAAAAGTATTTAAATGACATATAGAAGAGTTACATAAACATTAAAACAAATATGATGATTTGCAGTGATAAAAATATTCAATAAACATTTAATTTCTTCTTTTGATGACTCAATAGAAGAAATTAAATGTTTTTTGATGACTCAATAGAATGATTCCAAATCACATTCATCATTCCTGTTCTTCCTAGACTGTAAAACAAATGCAAAATGACCATTTACATTTGCAGCAGCAACTTTATATATGTGTGCTCATTTTGCAGTTGTTTGGTATCTAGTGAGGATGGGTTGCAGAAAATGATTTGATATATAATATAAAAAAGATACATCATAAAATCCTTCACACAAACAACTTAAAATCTCACAGAAACTTTAGTGTTTAACTGAAATCACTAAAATTTATATGGAAAACAAGTTCAGACAACTCTTAACTGTGTGAATGAAATTTTACCCATAGTAGACGGTATGAACTCATCATAATCTCCTTACTACAAGGTTATCAAAAACAGATTCAACTTACAATAAAACTGATCAATGGGATGACAATAAAAAATAGCAAATAGCTTAAACAGGCTTATTGGAGAGCTAGAGTAGTGAATCTGATCACTATCAGTAAAGATAGAAACCTTGCTATATAAAGAGATCCATTTGAGAAAGAGAAAGCAAATAGCAAACAGACAACTGTTAGATGTTGAATGAAGGCACTATGTTGTCCATTATATGGTAGGCTATAGTGAATCAAGCTCAAGTCAGGAATTGAAAACAGGTGGATATTGTCAACACTATACCTGCACACAAGGCACATCACCAGTAGGCTGGTAGTGTAAACATTTCAAGATGTAAGTAATTAATTATACTCCTCAATCAATAGCTGTTACCATTAACAGCTAAATTTGTAAAATTCACCAACTGTAACAGAAGCTGTGTAAAACATCATACATTTGTGTTATAATGTAATAGCTATATTTATGCTTATTTTCTAAAGTTGTTTATTATTTTTAAATAACTAGGGATATTACTTCTGACTTTATTGCAGCAGTAGATGTAAAATATGTCTTATTATAAATGGCTCAATTTAATATTTCTAGGACAGAATCATAAGTATTCCATTTTAATAATCTTGCAAATGCTAAAAAATTTTCTTAAATATATATATATATATTAGAACTATATAATATGAATATTATCTAAATATATCAAAGGTGAGGATTCTTCAACAACTAAATGAAGAACATTAAATTCACAGTAACTCATATGTCTAACCGTCAATGAAATAAAATAAAGCTAATTTATGTAAAGTTATCAAGAACTTACATAAAAAAACAATTTTAGACAATACTAGCTAACTGTGTGAATAAAATTATATTCACCATAGACTTAAGTAAAGCCTTATTACTAGTTTACCATATAAATTGTTGAGACATCTGACAAGGAGACTAATTTTATGTGATTAACAGACATATGGATTTTTTTAATATTCTAACATTGTTGCATGATAGTTGGAAAACCTTCATTTCTATGTAAAATTTCCTACTGTGTACTTTTAATAGTAAATATTTTCAAAGATTCTGAGGATTTGTATGATTATTAAAATAAATATGTGGTAATTATGCATTGAGAACATTGAGATGAGCTACTTGAAATAGAGATTTTATATTTCCACAATGAACATTATCTAAACTTGTTTCCTACATAAGTTTCTGACTATATTTTAGATGACTGATAATGTAACATGAATTTGCAAGAGATTTTAATATTGTTTGTGCAGTGGTTGGAAAGATCTCCACTTATTATAACAGGTAAAACTCACTATACGTATTGCCACTCACTGCAAGCTAGAGTAATCAATGGATGCCAGAAGGCTTGTGAATAAAATCCCCATCTAGTGCCTACTCATCCAATATCCCCAGACTAGTTTCTGGCTTGTGACCTTCATCATTGAGGAGCCTTGGATCTGAGAGCACTGCACCTAGATTTTAGGATCTAATGCAACCTTCCAGCAGCCATCTTTTATCTCTACTTAACTACAAAACTATGAGTCTTAAATTAAAAACACTATACTATTTTCAATTCAAGCTCAGTAGCTTATATAGTCATATAATTCTGAACTCAGTTCAGTACCCATACATTTTGGTGTCTTTGGTTCTTTAATAACCATAGCCATCACTATCCTATTAAGCAAAATTGCATTAGATCCTCAGATCTAGGTACAGCGCTCTCAGATCCAAGGATCCTCACTGATGAAGGCCACAAACCAGAAAGTAGTCTGAGGATACTGGATGAGTAGGCATTAGATGGGGATTTTATGAACATGCCTCCTGGCATCCATTGATTGCTCTAGCTTGCAGTGAATGGCAATACATATAGTGAGTGTTGCCTGTTTTAATAACAGTTATAAGCAAGCATAAGAAATAGTGATCATGTGATGTTTATTGGCTTAAAACAAGTCTTGCATAATAGGATAGTGGTGGCTATGTTTATTAAAAAAACAAAAACACCAAAATATATGGGTACTGAACTGAGTTCAGATCTATATGACTATATAAGCTACTAATCTTGAATCAAAATATTATAGTGTTTTCAATTTAAGACTCATAGTTTTGTACTTAAGTAGAGATAAAAGGTGGCTGCTGGAGAGTTGCATTAGATCCTAAGATCTAGGAGCAGTGCTCTCAGATCCAAGGCTTCTCGCTGACAAAGGCCACAAGCCAGAAACTAGTCTGGGGATTTTGGATGAGTAGGAACTAGATGAATATTTTATGCACAAGCATTCTGACATTCATTGATTACTCTAGCTTGCAGTGAGTGGCAATATGTATAGTGTGTTTTGCCTGTTTTAATAACAGTTATAAACAAGCATAAGAAATGGTGATCATGTGATGTTTATTGGCTTAAGATCTCCACTTCTGACACATTTAACATACCTAATATTAAAATTGTATAAATCCATTAAAACATCACATGATGACCATTATTTATACTTACACACACTGTTAAAACAGTAGCAAACTTTCTGTACAATTGTGCTATCCAGTATGAGACTCACAGCTTTATTGTTAACTAAATAGGTAAAAGATGGTTTCTGAAGAATTACATTAGATTCTAAAATGTAGGTTCAGATCTCTCAGACCCAGCTAGAAACTTGTCTGGGAGTATGGGATGAGGAGGCACTAAATAGTGATTTTAAGCAAAAAATCTTCTTGCATCCATTGATTCCCAAGGGTTGCACTGGATAGCACTACTATTTAGAGAGTTCACTACTGTTTTAAAATTCTATGATAAGGATAATAGTATTAAGGAAATACTTACAAAAACATCAAAGAATATAAATAAAGACAAGCTTGCCAAATTTTAACAGTTAATCAACTTGAATAATTCTCAAATGAACACTAAATGTTAAAAAGCTCTGGGTCATAATAAAAAAAGGTGAGTTTATTTAAATCTTGGAGATATATATATATAGGCTTTTCTGCTGCACTGAGCTGTCAATGAGTGAAAATTGCATGTAAACACAAAATATGCATAAAGCATGTTTATAAACCATGTTTATTTTTATTTGAGTAGTCAGTTCTATTTTCTAGTCAGATACAAAGTTATCCAGAATTTATACATAATTGTGTGTAATATTACTAAATTCACCATTTCCTTTATTTTGCTGTAATACCTTATATAAATTTAATTTATCCACTCTACTTTGAACACTTTTTAGCAATAACCTTTTATTGTACATTTCAACTGTCCTGCAATCTTCTTCAGAACCACTAAGTAGCTCTGAATAAGATTGCAGGACAGTTGAAATGTAGTGGTTCTGAAGAAGAGTGCAAACAGTTGAAATGTAAAATTGTGTATGCACATATGTACAATAAATGGTTTTTGTAAAAAGTGTTTAAAGTACAGTGGATAAATTGTATTTATAATTGTATGTATGTGAGCTCAACTTTTGGGGATCCTAAAAAACTTTCCATTTTTATTTTTAAAAATGTCTTATGCCAAACAAGGGAAATTACCTACACTTTAGAAGCTATTAACAAAAGGCTGAAACTGTTATTCATTAATAATCCAAACTCAAAAATAAGAAAAAAAACCTCTTCTACCATATTTAAAAAAATTAAACATTTTTGTTAATATTTTAATGTATATTGCAAACCTTGCTTTGCCCAATATGTCTTAATTCCATTGAGACTGACTGTATTAAATTAACTTCAGGATTCAAGATAGGACTCTAAGTTGCTTAAGATTCATATGATGGTTTATTATTTCAATGCAATAAGATAATTCTGTTTATATATCTAGTTTTTTATATGAATTTATCCAACAATAAACTTTAAGACATAATATAAACAAATGTGTGAGAAAGATAACACCACATTACAGTTTATTGCTGAAAAAAAAAGATTTAAATGTAGACATCTAAACAAATGTTTATTAAAAAAAAAAAGACCATGACTATTCAAATTGTATTTGCCTTAATTAACCCATAATGGTAATTGGTGTGTGAGAGGTGATGCCTTAATATCATATATATATATTTTAATATGACTTTATTTTGAAAATATCAAATTAATTTGAGTTTAGCTCATGTAGCATAAGTTTTATGCATCCCCTTATCAAATTTAGAAATATCAGATATCACATGTAGTCTAGATGGAAGTATTTTTTCTTTGTCTTTTGTAAATTGTCACTATTTTTGTCTACTTTTTTAGACAAAGTTTTTACTACTTAATGCTTACAATAACAGAAAGTAAATTTATTTCATTATAATAAATTAATTGTAAAAAAAAAATTAACTGTTTCCAGTTAGAAGTTATTTAAATAAAGTAATTTTTTCTCCATTTTTCAATTTTTTATACAAATATTCTTAATGTCTATTGTAAATAATGCTTATAATAAAAAATCAAACTTAGAATAATAATGATATAAAACTAACATTTTCTTGAAAGCTATATATTATACCATATAATTTGTGCCAAAACCACATTGAAGCCACTATGGGGTAAAGCTCACTGATAATATTTGGGTTTGTTTAAATATTTTATTTTTTCTATTCTACATAAAATATGATATTATAACTGTGACTATTAATAACAACCATAACATGATAGAAAATGCTATGAGAAAGACTTTTATTTTTTTAATTTCGGCACTTATTAAAAACATTTTAGTAGATACCCCCACTCATTTAGTTATTGGGTTGTAAATGATAAGAATAAATTAATTACTAACCACAACTTACTGAAATATCAAACATCTTTTGTTTCAGGAACATCTTTGTACATTTGTATTTGAAGATTATAAAAAATGATATCTATATTAAAATAAGTAATTTAAAATTCCTGCATGATTTAAAATAATGGTAAGATGTTAGATTCAAAAGTTAAAAATTCTTGAAACAAACTTTAATCTCTTATGTTTGGAACTTAAATATCACATGATCTCACTAATGACATACCCATTCAATAATTTTCACCCTATGATATATAGGCTAGTAGCATAGAGATGGATTTAAAAGTTAAGAGGTTCTAGATCAAAGATCAATCTGTCAAATTTTGGTGCTTGAACAGCACATGACCCACAAAAGTAGTTATCTCACAGAAGGGCATTAACAAAATATTTCTGGAGGTCAAATTATAAAAAACTTGCAAATATTTTGATAATTTTTCATATTTATTTATAGATGATTAAATTCTCATTATCATTATTTTCAACCTTTATTAATCCACTGTATAATGAGGCCTATCTGATTTTAATCCATTTTTCCATAATTTATTTTCTCCACATCACTCTCATAAACTTTCTATATCACCTATCCACATTATATATATTATTTCTATGATTTTTTACAACTTCCTGGGCTTGAGTTTAAGGTTTTACTTGAGCATCTACTCATAAATAAATAGTTAAATCACTCAAATATCACATGATCAATATTTCCAATGCTTACACAAACTCTTAAAGCAGTAGCAAACTACAGTAGTGCCACCAAGTGCAAGCCATAGTAATCAATGGATGCCAGAAGTTTTATATATAAATTTTCTGCACAAATCTTCTAGCATCCATTAATTATTATGGATTGCACTTCATGACAATAGTGTACAGACAGTTTACTACTGTTTCAAATAGTTTATTGATTCTAATACAGTGTTGAGATATTTGAGGCAGGATATTTTAAGTGAAAGTTAGAGTAAGAGATAAATTGCTAACTTCTGCTCTAACTTATTTATAAGTAAGTGATCAAATTACTTTATTAATATTATTTTATACAATTTTTAAATATCAATGCTGACTAAATTTTATTTGCTATTTTTATGCAAAAATAGTTTTTTTAAACAATATTTGTAGTAAAATAATTTATTTATCTATATATTTCTTAATCAGTTAGTAATGAGCTTTCAATATGCATTATTTAATCATGTTACTAACTCACTCATGTTATATTGAGTATGCAGTACACTCTCAAACCCAAAAGCAAGATAAAGACTTTTAAAGGATAAAAATGGCCATCTTATCTTTGTACTTAAATGCAATTATATAGACCAATCTGAAACATTTCAAAAAGAGAGCATGAATGATTTATAATCTTCATAACTTTTACATTCATTACATTACTAATTTATTGTCAAACCCAACAAAATTTTGAAAATTTTGCTGGGTTTGACTATAAATGAATAACGTAATGGATGTAATAATTACAAAGATTAAATCTCCATGCTCTCAATCCAAAATGCTTTGAAAAGGAGTATTCTTATCTTTCAAAAATTTATATTTTGCATTTGGGTTTGAGAGTATCCTGCATATTAACTATAACACTGGTGAGTTAGAAATATGATTAAACAGTGCATATCAAAGGCTTATAATCTTCTGATTAAAAATTACTAATAAAAATTGTGCTTGTAAATTGTATTGTTATTATATTTATCTATATACTTGTGAATGGATAAATAAATAAATAAATGATTTATTTATTCATATGTAAATAAATAAATAATATCTATTTTATTTATTAGCTGATAGATAATAACACTTTTAAAATATTAATTGCTTTAACATTAATTCTTAACTATTAATTTTTTGCCACTAAAGATACTCATTGTTTCACTTTCTGTTATTTTATTGATACAAAAATTTTAAAAATTATAAAATAATGCAGAACATGTTTTAATTTAAAAAATTATTCTTAATTTACCTTATTATGTTTTTCTTAGCTTTTATCAAAAAAATAACTTCAATAAAATCAAAGTAATCTAAAATATCACACATTTGCAAACAATTTTTTTTGACAGTAAATAGTTTTAATTGACTTTGCATAAATATTTGATTGACTAATTTATGTTAAAACGCTACTACATTGAAACAAAACATCAATGCAAACATTAAATATTTATTGAGAAATAAATATTTAATAAAAATCAAGTTAAGAGATTTATGCATAAATTCATTTACAGTCTTATCAAATGATGCCACCGCGTAAGCATAATAATTTTGGTTTTGTTTGAAGAATCATTATTTTCATATAACTTATGGACTGTTAACTAGAAAATACTGACTTTTAGAAAATATAATTGGAAATAATATCAGGATTTTTTTAAATAAGAAAAAATAACTTACAACTTTTTAAATGGTATGTATATATTAGACCTGTTGCCAGTGTTTGCGATAGCAGAATGCCATTACTTTCTCCAGTTAAAGAGGGGGTGTTTTCAATAGCAAAATACCATACTAAAAAGTCATAACTACATCATTCTGACATTACAAACATTCTCCCCCCCCCCACTTGAGAAAGATATGACATTCTGCCGTTGCAAACCTGGGCAGCAGGTCTAATATGTAAACTTTTTAAATTTATTTTTACTGCTAACAAACACAATGAAAATAACAGTATCAGAGCTGATCAGTGGAATTGTAACACCACATTTTATTTTATGAAAGAGTTGAACACTTAAAATATATCCTTCTTGATAGATTTTTATTATGTAATACTTAGTTTTCCTATTATAACAGGATGATTTTAACATGATTTGGTTCTACAACACAAACAGTATATATTTTAAAGCAAGACATCTGTCAAGTGTTGTTAGCCAACAGGTCATCACAGCTGCCTTGCAAGCAAGTAGTTGGTTGCAGACAGTTGTGGGTTCACGTCCCGGCCGATGCTATGACATATGAAGAAAAAAAAAGTAAATATAAAAAGTGTTTTTACAAGTCAATGGGTGTATGATGTATACACATGTAATTTGTAGATGAAGAGAAAAATATATGAATAAAAATGATTATTAATCAATAAAGTGTATGTGTGTTTTTAATTAATAGATAGCTTTAATATTATTTATATTAAAATGTAATCTTAGAATAAATAGATTTATGTAGAAAATAAATCTTTACTAATCTAAATATTATTGTCACAACCCATGTTACCATGGATGACCATGAGTCATTTAGTCTGCCAATCTCCTAAGAGAGGAAGATGGTAAAAAGGAAAGCACATTATCAGTTTATGATTTCATATTATTTATTTATTTCCTATCTTAGTGTCTGAAAGGGGAAAAGGGTGTGGTGGAAGAATATAAAGTTAAACTTTATTCTAAAACATATTAGCAAATCAGATAACATGTTTATAATTAATAAAATAATTATATGAAGAAAAAAACTTAATTAAAAATGCTGATAAAAACATTCATTGGATTATATGAAATAATAATAATAAAAAAAACAAGTACCAAATGAATCATTGTTTACTTTAAAACAAAAAAAAAAAAGACTTCATAAAAAAAAGGCAAACTTAAATGGAAAGATATCGAATCAAAATTGTTCATATTAAAAACTAATAAAATGTAATTATGTTTTATTGATATACATTTTAAATCAGATCTATGTTTATGTAATGTATTTCCTTATTTGATTACATAAGATAGTATTACTATTTAACTATGCTTGAATCTAATAGATAAATAGTGGAATAATTTTATTGCTCAGAAGTTAAAGATGTTTGAGTACTATATATAAGTAATGATTGGGCATGCTCTGTAGACCTTAAACTCTGGCGCATACCACAAAATCACTCTGCCAAACAACATGATGCAATCTAATTATGAGCCTGCATATGTATAAAAAATCAATATCCTGGATTACGATATGTTCTGAATGGTCAGCTATTCTGGAATAGATTATATTTATGCAATTTGTCTTTACTGTCCTCATTGAATCATAAAAATGGATGTAGAGTATCATCATCATCATTTACTATCACATGATACTCTAAGTTATATTTTTAATTTAATCCAATGTTCTTACAAACAATGATATGATCACTGATGATATAAATCAGTAATGATTTTTTAAAAAGAAAATGGGTTGTGGTGCAGGAAGTCATGTGATATTCAAGCATCATAGTAACATCTGGAAGAAAAAACATAGAACTGCAGGTTCTTGGATTGAAAACAAATCAGCAGTTTTCATTGGTTGAATACCATATGCTTTCCAAGTTATTAACTGATAAATGACTAAACAATTTAATTTTATTATTTCAGTTAGAATGGACACCACTGTTTCCATTGAGTTAAATCACCCACTTCATGGACAAATTAAAATTTGTAATATTAATGTTAAATATTTGTTAAATAATCTGATTTTTTTAAAATCGTGGTTTGATGCAGTGATAGGATGCATATCTGAAGTTCAATGCTTATTGGAACACAACTAAACCCATGGCACTCAAACCTTTTAAAACCTCTAAGCAATAAATAACTTATTTATTTTAATAAAAAGATATATAGAAAGACAAATTATGAGCATTTGAAAAGTGTTAACACTATTTAATGCAGTTACTATGGATACACAGGAAGAAAAATGAGAAAGTGTAGAGTCAGTCAGACTGAAGAAAACAAGATTAATTTTTTGAGTCATTGCTCAAAAAAAAAAATAGTATGGTTGGTCAATTAGTAAGACTATTCGGAATCGTATATATCATTTCTGGAGTAAATGATGGGGAGAGGGGAAAAGAGGCCAGCAAGGAAAAATCCTAGGATAAATAAATATATGAATGCATTTAATGTAAAATGTTCTTACAGATCTGAAAGATTGGAAATAAAAAGATCGCTGAAGAACTAGGTTGCCAGATGGAAGAAAAAAATAATAACAAAAAAAAAAAAAACATTATCTCATTTAAAGGGCTAGCAATAGAATTTTAAGTTAATATACAGACTATGTAGCTTTACATATTCATGTCTCATTAATGAATAGTGTTGTATTAATTGTAAAAAACTTTATTTTATGTACTTATATGTTATAGATAAATACATACACACCTTTGCCAAACTTATACATTCTCAGGAACAAAGGTTAAATTATAATTTATAACAACGTTTTTTTTAGATTATATATTATTATACAATCAAATTATTTGCTATACATTTTTAAGACAAGATTATATGCTCAATTTACAGACATATGAATACTTAGTTGACTAAAAAATAAATGTTATATACAGTACTTCTTTATAGATCGTTATCATAGATTAAAAAATTTATCACCTTTCCAATTAATAAAATATAAACATATTTTTCTTTTCTAGTCTTTGTAGAAATCTTAAAACACCCTTCCTTTAGGGTTAATGTAAAGTTGTTTTTTATATATCATAAAAAATATATTGAAATATCAATTTGATCAGTAAACAAATATCAGACATTTAGTAACAGATAGATTAAATACGAAAATTTAATTTCTTGCCTTTTAAGTGATCAGTTGTTCCGTTTTTAAAATAGAATTTGCTTCAAGTGTCAAACCGATTTGTTATAGTTAGAATTTATAGGACTTGATTAAAATAGCGATTTATTGGAAACTTACATTATTTAGGTAATTATATCCTCATCATCATCATCATCATCATCATTATTTGTTAAAAAATATATTGTCAAAAAATATTGGGTTTGATTATCAAGTACTCCTCCCCCCTATTATTTCAAATAAACGGAATAAATTGTTAAGTAATTTTTAAAAAAAACATTTTATATATAATAATAATAATAATAATAATAATAATAATAATAATAATAATAATAATAATAATAATAATAATAATAATAATAAATGCTTTACTATTTGTTAAGGCAATTCTTAATCTCCTCTGCAATTGTACGAAAATAAATAAAATAACCTTAAGTTAATGGAATGTCATCTATATTAAACATAAGCAGAAAAGTGCTAATTTTTTTTGGGTAAATACCATTTGCCTTTAATTTCCAAAACCACACTGAAAACAACAATGTATATTTTACTTTTTGTGCAAATAAAGATTATTTGAAAAAAAAAAAATAATTAGGTTACAAGCACAGCTATATATATACTAGCATTCATATATATTATTTTTTTTTATAAATCTCATATACACTTTAATGCAATTTTTATATAATTTCTCCTTTATTTTTCTAACAATTTCAACTGTCCTGCAGTCTTCATCAGAGCTACAACATTTCAGCAGCTCTGAATAATATATGTTGAAATGTTGTCACTCTGATGAAGACTGCAGGACAGTTGAAACTGCTAGAAAAATAAAGGAGGAATTATATAAAAATTGCATTAAAGTGTATGTGAGGAGATTTATAAAAAAGTAATATATATGAATATATGAACAAAATTGCAAGAGAAGTGAAGAAAAAGATATAAAAATAATAACACTTCTATATACTAACAATTAATTTCTGACTAATTGGCTTTCTTCTGATAGTTTGGTGCAGCAGTAGAGTGTCTGACTTGGGGATTTGGAAATCCCAGGATTGACTCTGGCACTCAAACTTTTTATGAACTCCTGAGCAATAAAGCCATTAGCCTTCTTCTCCTGATGATTATTTATAACAATTTTTAATTATGTATAAAATTGATTATTTAATCCTGCATTTCTGAAAATATCATTTACTTTAGGAAAGTATTATTTTATAATTTAATAACTGCACATAAGTGAACTCCTATTGAGATAAAATAATTAAAAGATAAATAAAATCACAAACATACCATACTGACAACGAGATCCTTGGAAACCTGATGGACAGTTACAATTCTGATTATATCCTCTTGAATTACATCGACCACCATTGAAGCATATTCCACTGCTACACTGCCCTGTTAAAAACAAAACAATAACAAATGTATATAATTTGTAGTAAATAGTAATGTTCATGTTATTAAAATGACAGAATTATAAAATAAGTTCAGTGCATAAAGGCTGTTTGGTCAACTAGGATAAGGTTAGATCACTTGATCATTGTTAATGAATATTTGCCATTGTTATCATCAATCCCTATATCAGATTTAAAACTCATCATATATTAACAAAGCTCTTATGCTGTCAAACATTGGTGGTCAGAGGAGCTGCCTTACAAGAAGTTGTCCCAGGTTCACGGGTTCGCTTCCCAACCAATGCTTTGACACATGAAAAAAAAGCTCTTATGCTATTAAGATTCATAACTATTTAGTCACTAAGGATTTAAGATATTTGAACCTGTGTAGAGTGGCAACCTCTGAACCTCAAAATTTCAGATTGTGGCTCTAGCTGTTCCCAAACAATAAACCATTCAATTATTTATTTATTTATAAACAATAATTATAAATCTTAATTATGTAAGAGGCTTGTTAGAATTTATAAAGTAGCTTTCAAATGCTAAAGTAAATTATATAAATATAAAATATTATTTAACAACTGACCATATATTTATATTATGACATAAGTTTCTTTTGGCAATTATTTTATGCCTTCTTAATGTAATTTTAATCCATTTTAAATTTTCCATTTACATTACAACTATAGCAATGTTTAACACTTTTTATAAAGATTAATTAGAACCAATATTAAAATTATGATACATCAGTCAAACTTCTTATAAACATTAAAAAAAACAAATGTATTAGTTATACAACACATAACAATTACAATATGTGACAAAAATATACCATATAAAGACATATACTATATATTACATAATTTTTCCATTCACTTTTAATCAGCCACTTAATAATTAAATTTATTGATTATATATATATTCATAAAATGACCCTTATAGGTAATATAATTAGTTTCACATATTTTCCTTTTATTGGGTTCTTTGATATAGTTTAATACTTATTATGCAATCAGTTTTATGTCCATACTTTAGACAGTAAACATATAAAGCAGATTTAATTATATATATATATTAATTTTCATTAATTTTGTACATATATATTGTACCATTAATGTGTAGAAGATGTATTAACACTCAAACAAAAGTTAGAGGTTGTTAAAAGGAAAAAATTCAAGTAGTACAAAACTCATGTATTTTACCATAAATATTGTATATTAATATTTGTTAAATCTATTCTTTTTGACTATCCAGAAAATGCATAATTGATTAAATTAATCATAGAATGAGTGCTTTGGGTAGAAATAACTTGATACTAAAAGGAAATATGCCTATGTGTTTGAATAGGAAGGTTTTTAATTAATGTGTTTACCAGTTCTTACTTATGGATCTGACACTTGGACAATTAATAAAAGAGCAATATAGAGACTTCAGACCATTCAAAGAAGTATGGAGAAATATATGTTGGGAGTAACAAGAAGATATTGAAAATGCAATATATGGGTAAGAGAACAAATGGATGTTACTGACCTCATTAAAAAAATTAAAAGACTGAAGTGAAGTTGGGCCTGACATATTGCTAGAAGAGATGATAATAGATGAACAATTGAAATCTATAATCAGATTCCAAAAAATTGTAAAAGACCCAGAAAGAGACCACATGTGAAATGGATGGATGAAATAAAAAAGTGTGCAGGGTGAATGTGGAGAAGAAAAGCTAAACATCAGAGATGATGGACTGAACTTGGAGAGACCTTCAGCCTGCAGTGGATTGTTAATGGTTGATGATGATGAAAAGATAGAAATTAAAACTTAATTTAATTATCTATAATTAATAAAAGGAATGCCTTATCTATAAAGACAGTTTTTTAAATTAAATATGGTCAATAGGAATGTCAGATTAAATTGAAAAGTAATTAAAAAAATTGTTTTAGATTGGTTCCTAAAAATTATATGTAAAAAAAAAATTATGTAAAAAAATACATTGTATATATGGAAAATAAGGAGATTGGTTCCAGATGTAAGAAATCAATGAATATAATTAAATAAACCATATAAAAAAAATTCATTATATTTTTTGCATGCAATCAAACTCCATTTCATAAACATTGCCCATCAATAAAAATGAATTATGAAATCATAAATTTCATTTGAAAAATTAAAAAATGTAAAGAATTCATGATTATAAAAATGAGGCAAAATTTGTAATTTGAATTATACATAGCAAGATTTTTTTTCTGTCACTTTCTGACAATAAATACATATATTTGCACAATGATTGGAATACCATTGCTGTCACGAAATCTTGCAACATCGCTGCTACCACTAACAATGCTTTGGTCATGATGTTACTTTTTGATTGATAAAGTTCTGTCTGTAAACCACTGAACAACACTAGCAGTAATGTCCTGTGTTACTGATGTTACATTTATATGAGTGAATTCACAAATTAATGGCTGGGTTTTTATAATGCCTAGGTCTTTACATAGTTCCCTATAAGATGACATTAGTGATTTCAGATCTTGAAACATTGAAGTTCGTTACTCATTAGGATCATACTTGACAAACTGATTACTTAATTAGTTAGCAAGATCAAGACTTTTTTAAATTAAATTGGCATTTAACACTAGATCATCATCATCTTCACTATCACTATCTTCTTTAGGACCAGGAGTTTTAAGAACAATTTCTACAATTTCTTTCTCACTTAAAGCTTTATCAACTAACAATAAATCGATATCTTCAAATGACATTTCATCGAATCCTTCTCTGTTACTTAATCAGGCAATTATTATGATGTTGGGAAATTCAGTTATATTAGAGATAACAGGATCTTTGCTTTTTACACATTCTGTCTAAATAGTTTTCCAACATCCACTCAAAGTTGAAGATCTTAATTCAGGTAATGTTAATCCAATTTGATTCACACAATCCAGAATTGAAAATTTCTTCCACACATCTATGACAATTAATGTTTTATCATTCAGTTTGTCCAAGACATATTGAGATTTTCATTTTACATAATAAGTTTTAAATGCAATAATTCATTGGTCTAATGGTTGAATCAAGGCTGTGATATTAGGTGGCAGAAAACAAAATTGTACATTTGGGTGTTCCAAGATTTGATGACTATGGAAATTATCTAAAATCAATAGAACTTTAAATTCTAAACCTTTGGCATTCATATATTGCTAAATTTCTGGAAAAAAACATTTGTTGAATCATTCTATAAAAATTTAAGTGGTGACCAACCCTCTTTATTTGACATCCAATGAACTGGAAATTTATTCAAATCTACACTCTTCATTGAATGTGATCTTTGGGCTTGATTAACAAGCAGAGGCATCAATATGTGATCTCCTGAAGCATTGGAACAGTTTGCTGCAATTTTGCTACATCGTTCTATGTGACATTCTTTTTTCAAAAAACACTACTTTTATCAACATTCAAACTTGATCAGGAGTGTGGGTGTATCCTCCCTTCAATAAATTTAGTTAATTTTTTGGGAAATTCTTTGGCAGCTATTTCATCTGTGAATGCAGTTTCATCTTTTATTTCAATGTTGTGAAGTGCATGGCTTTCAAAAAACTGTCATTTATCCTGTACTTGCAGAAAATATGCATTTTTTGTTTAACTCAGATGAAATATCTGCTTGATTTCTTTATTTTGTTTGTAAATTTTTAGTGCTATTTGCTTCATGGCATTTCCATCTATTGGTACTTTTTTTCAGACATTTCAGTTGTTTTCTCATCCTTGGTGTTCACCTTAAGATGTCACTACTTCTAGGTAAATTCCTAGAAATATACAGTTTCACTGGCCTTCACCCAACCAAAGAGGAATTTTTCTACGTTATAAATGCAGAAAAGTCCTCACATTATGTTGGACGGAGGAGGCAGCGACAGAAGCCAACACAAAGAGACTTCTTTCTATGATAAAACACAGAAAGAGTTCCCGATGGCTGCCGGTTATGGCTTTTTTCTATGCTAAAAGCAAAGAGAAAGAAATGCCTTGATCGGCTGCCATAGTAGTTGATTTTGTTCATCATTTTCTCGTAATAGTAGAATATCTATTCTCTCTGTAGTTTCGGGTGAGAGTGTGTGTATTTGAAGCAGTCGTAGTTTTTTTAAATTTGATAAGACGTCTATTTTTTTTAATGTGTTGTAACTTACTTTACTGTTGTAAGTTTAGTAATAATGTCCTGAAGATTCCATTATGAAGGGGTAATCCTCAAAAATTGCTTTTAAGGGTGCAAAAGGGAAAAAAAATTAAAGGATCACGTGAAAAGTACCGTTTTCGTGAGAATTCATCCGTGACCAGTTACTTTTGCTATATATATATATATATACGCACAAACAAAAACAACCCACTGTCTAATTATTAGGAATTACTTGTCCGAAAAATAAAATTAGTCGGGTATTATTTTTTTTTTGTTTTGTTACATTTATTATTTCAAAATAATATTAGTTTTTATATCTACACACTAACAAAAACAACCCAGTTCCTGATTAATTACTCTCTTTAAAAAAAAAAAGCAAATTCAATGGAGTTTGATTTTTTTCAATGGAGTCTTTGAATTATGGTTTGTTTGTTTTTATATATACACAAGATTTACCAAAAAAAAAAAAGAAACCCACTTTCTGATTAATTACTGTCAAAAGAAATGCAAATTAGTCAGCTATCATTTTTAAATTTAGTATTTCAATAACGGTACCCTTTTTATATAGACAGACTTAACAAAAACAACCCACTTTCTGAATCATTACTGTCCCCCCCCCCCCCAAAAAAAAGAAAACAGAAATTAGTCGGGTATCATTTTTCAATCGAGTCTTTTAATGATGGTCCTTACTAATAGTAGTCGGGTATCAATTCTAAATTGTAGTATATAAATTACATTACTTTTGATAGATTTAGAATTACCTCTTGCTTTTTTAATAAAATGATTGATTTACTCTTGACCAAAAATACCGTAACTTTAAAAAAAAAGACACATGTAAAGTCCAAAAAAAAAATGAGAAAAAACCCCGTAACTTTAAAGACACACACACACATAAACTCAAAAACAATCTAAGATTAATAAACATTGACTTATTACGTCTTGCTTTTAAATCAAATTATTGATTTACTCTTGCAAAAAAAATACCGTAACTTTAAAAAGACACACCTAAAGTTAAAAAAAAAAAAAATTTGAAAAAGCCCCGTAACTTTAAAGACACACACACAAATTCAAAAACAAGATAAGATTAATAAACATTTACTTATTATGTCTTGCTTTTGAATAAAATTATTGATTTACTCTTGCAAAAAAAAAAAAAAGACCGTAGCTTTAAAAAAACACGTAAAGTCAAAAAAAAAAAAAAAAATTAGAAAAACACTGTAACTTTAAAGACATACACACACAAACTCAAAAACAAGATAAGATTAATAAACATTTACAAAAATGAAAAAAACTAACATAATATAATAGTATTAGTTAGTAGAATATTTTATTACAAATCTAAGAAATTAGATCTTTTTAGATCAAATCGATCATTTAGGTCCAGCCCGGAATCGTTATATGTATATGTTTTCGATTAGCATCAACGCCATCTTAAGGTGAACACCAAGGATGAGAATACAACCAACATTTCTTCTAACCACATTACTAAGATTTTTTTAAATTTTCTCATTAATAATGTCTCTTGTGTAAAATGATGACTTAGCACTCAATTTTCTTCCAGAATATACTGGCTTTCTAATAGCAGCTTCATTACCTCTAATAGTTCTTATAATAGCTTCATGTAAACCAAAATGATTTCCTATAGATGTTGCTTTTTCTCTTGGCTGCAAAATGATCTAAAATTTGAATTTTAAAGTCCAAAGAAATTGCTTTGCTCATCTATTTTGTAAGTGGATTCTTTGACATTGTATGAGGCTACAGAAAATTGTTTCAGATTTAATTAACAACACATAAATTCATAAATATGCATCCAATGTATAACTTACTACTTATTGATTTTTTTGCAAAATTACTAAATTAAATTTAAACAAATTAATCAATTAAATTTAAACAAAATTAAATTTTTTTAACATCAACACCAACAAAGACATTTTTTAAAAAAAAAATCTAATGTCAAAATGCAAACAAAACATCAAAAATGTTGCAATGCAGACAAGTAAATTCCCCCAATTGCAAAAGTATTGCCAAAAAGAGTTTTTTGTTTTTAAAATAATGGGAAATAAAGAGATGAAACTTTTAAAAAAAATTAGATGATAATAAGAATTTTTTTTTTTTTTTTAGTTTACCGATTGTTATTTCAAAACAACTTGAGTAGAAAGAGACTTTTTTTTTAAGTGTCATAGCATCGGCCGGGACGCGAACCCGCAACCCGGGCAACTGCCTGCAAGTGCAAGGCAGTCACGCTGACCTCTCGACCACCAATGCAAGACAGAGATTTTTTTTTAACTCATATTATTTCAAAATTATGCAAAAAAAGGTTTGTATAAAAGGAGAATTAGGTGTATAAAAGTAATTTTTTTTGTATTATATTTTCTTTCTGTAAAGTACACATTTCACCTTGCATTTGAAAAGTATTTTTCTTTTGCAGATAGAAATGCATACTACATATAAAACAGATAAAAATATCTGTTTAGTTGTATAATGTATTTGGAAAAAATATATAATAAATATCTAATGATAACTATTGTGTGGGAATGAATACCCACAAAAATAAAGAAAAAAAAGTGTGATAAAGTACACATAGGGGATGGCAGGGATGTGTATAAAGTAATTCTCAGACATTTAAAAAGATAGGGATCAATGGAAAAAGAGAGAAGAAATATATTTGTAAAAAGAGAGGTACAGAGCTGAGACTAATCCAAAGTATTAAACCATTTATGATAAATTTATGCTCCAATTGCAGAGATATCAGTTGCCATAGTAATTAAACTGACATGTTTAACAATACAGAAGCCTATACATATGGCAGAGAAATGATCCATGTGTGTGGCTAAATTCACTATATACATCTGTCAATACTTTACTGCTAAAATGATCACACCTAGTGCCCAAAACACTCATAGCTATTTATAAAAGCCTTCTTTTTACTTGCTCCTTTGGAGAAAATATCCTAACTTGAAATGAACTTAATAGAAATTTGCTAATAAAGACTTTTAAAGAACTTTAATTATTACTTTCGCTAATGTAATTTGATATTATATACATGTTTTAGTCTTACCAATTTATACTAGTGATTATATGTTACATATGTGTTATTAGTCTATCAGAAGGGTGTCTAAAAATGAATAGGCTATAAACTTTATTACCTTATTTTTTCTTGTTTTTATTGAATATTTGTTTTAAAATATAGCATTCAACAATCTCCATAATTCTCTCTTTGCATAATTATAACAGCAGTGTTAATTATAATTATCTTGCAATATTTTGCTTGAGAGATATTACCAAATATAAAGAAAAGAAAGAGTTAATTATAATATTGAGGTGATGCATAGGCAAATTAGTTTGCTTACACTAGTACCAAAGTAAAATGAAATAAAAGCTGTTTTAGATTTAGTAGTCTGATGTTAAATGATTCAATAATAATTCTGTTGCAGTATTTAATATTAACACCTGGAGTTTGGATAACCAGGGATAGTTATGGCTTCCAAGTAATTTTATTAGTTTATTATTTGTATGAGGCTACAGCTTTGGTTATTCTAAATTTATTTACTAGATATATGCACATAATCAAAAATAAATATAAACATGCGATTATATGTGTGTAAGGATAAACATGTAGTTGGATATGTATATGATATAATTGTATGACTTGGCAAATGACGGGATACCCTGTTCAATATTGAAACAGTCAGCTTTTACAACCCAACTGTTTCACCTACTATATTCTATAGTAGTATTCTTTTATAACTAATAGCCACCAAATTCTCGTATATCATGCTAATATTATCATAAAAACCTGGCTAAATTTAAACCTAAATACTTTAACTATATGTGTGTGTGCGTATATCTCTATATATATAGAGAGAAAATTGCATTTATATTTGTAAATCTCTAAAAATATGCACATATATATTTCTAATAATAATTAAATGAAAAACAGGTTGTATGTGTAACTTAAGACTACATATATGCTAGAAGAATGATGTTAATAGAATTTAAAACATTAAGATTTCTTTATTTTAAAATATTTATTAAATTAATAATATTTGAAATGATCTATTTCTGCATATATCGCTAAATTAAACGGTCGAGTTACATATATAACAAAATGTTTTTCCATAATTTTAGATTTGTTTTTCTAGTCAAAGTGATGCCAGAAAAGTTAATCCTTTCCGATATAAAATTGACCCAGTTTATATTTAAAGTGAAAATTGGATTTAAATTAAAAACATTGCATAAAATACCGTGTGTCATGGAGGTTAAATTGACCTAATTAAAAGTTAGTCACAGCAGGCTTCCACGAATACTGGCAATAAGCAAGTAAGCTAAGAAAACAAATCTAAAAATAATATAACGAAGGAGAGGGGGGTCTGCTGGTATAAAAGCTGGAGTATCCATCTTTGAAACGCTCTCTATGATTATAATTTTAATAAAGTACTTGAATAGCATTGATGATGATCATGTTGGGGTAAAGGCCTAAAATCTTGCCTTCCACCTCCGATGAGAAGCTACCTGATGCAGAGAAAAATGAAGTAACCACCATCACAACCTAAAGAAGTTCCGATGAAGAAATAACTTGCCAGTAGAGAAAAGAGAAGAAAATGGTAAATACTCCTTCAATTCTAAAGCTTTCATCTAAACTCAACTCTAAAAATGCTAGCTTAATCTAATGGCCATAATAATAATGTAAACTAAACTTACTTCTAAATGTAATTTTTATTTTGTTTCAATCTTAAAATCTTGCCTGATTTACTGATTTCATAATTAGACTGATTTAAATCGATTTACAAACTCCTTTGAAAACTAGTTTAATATTTGATAATCTGATTTACTGTTATAATTTGTTAACTGATAAATACTGATTTAACTGCTTTATGATTTTATTTGAGTTATTATTTGCATAAATAACACCTTTCATTTATTGATATGTTTTTTTTTATTTGATGGTTTACTCGCTGAATTTATTTATGATTGATTTAGTTACGTATTCGTCCTATTTTTAATTAAAAGTAATTTAGTTTTAACTTTCTAAAATCTATAATTTAATTGTTTTAATATAAATTTCATCACGAATAATGCAAAATGATCTATTATAAAATAACTATTAAATTTCTAAGTCATTAGTTAATGATAATATGTGCCATCATTAATCTTATATATTTAAAATTATCGAAACTGAATCAATCAAATATCAGCGAATGTCACATAAGTTTCACTTTAAAACAAAGCCAAATTCCAGATTTCACTTACGTGAAATCTTGTCTTATTTTAAATATACATTTCTTTTATTTATGTCTATGCCAAACCTTATCATTTTTAGTTATGTTATTGTTTATGATATATATATATTCAAAACCAGTTTTGTTAATAATTAAATCATTAGTGAGACGTAATTAGATTCTCACGCACATATATATATAACTTTGCGTATATGTGTAATTCCACACATATTGATGCATAAATTAAAACTCTGTTTTGAAATGGTTATAATATCTTAATTAAGATATAATTACAAGCTTACAATTATTCTAAGATAGATTTGCTTTTACATATAATATTTAACCAATATTCAGTTGAAGTGATAAAATGCAGCATAAATTTATAGTTCTATATTGTAATTTCCCCATATGCTGTAATCCTCCTTAGATAAATAAAAGCCTACATAGATAGCTTTGTAACTTGGATTCATAAATTTTCCTTAATAATATAATTATAAATACTATCATATGAACTGATATACGGTAGTTTCATGAAGGAAACTATTGTTTAGCGTGTTAATTTTTATTATATGATAATGTTGTCTGTGGTGCGTATGTGTCCTTAAGAAATGCTACAGCGTACTTACTTGTTGCTGCTTCTTTAATGGTTGTATGTGGTCATGCTGCACCATTACTCTTAGTTTGGACAATTATCTTCTTCAGATGGGATTGGTACGCGCTTCCCATTCTGCATCTTTAGGAAAGGAGCAGGAGACTCCATAGAGCATGAGACTCCCACTTAAATAAATTGCTCGAGCATCCGGATTAAAGGCCTCCTATTTCACAGCAATGAATTCGGTCAAAAGAACCCCATGAATAAGGCACATATAAGAGACGCAAAAGACTCAGAATTGTATGTTTCTATACGCATTAGTATCTGAAGTCTGGCTGCCAATAATCAGTTCATCCTGCCATTATAATTGTTATTTTCATCTTTGATCTGAATTCGAATCCAGTTTAAAATGTATATTAGCTATATAGAGAATATATTAATCATTTGCGCTTAGTAAAATATCACATTCTTTATAAATCTTTATATTCACTTCCACTAGCTATAAAGCAAATCTACATCTTATATTATAGCATAAACTAGGCATAGATAATCATGAGCAAATTCATTTAGTTGTAAAATTAATATTCAAGCTCATAAAAAAATAAAATTCAAATGTATTATAATTTCATCACCTACGAGTGAATCATATATATAGCTAAGTAAATTAAATATTTGTAACCTAGAAATTACAGTCACCTGCGAGTGATTAAAATGCTATATATAAACCGGAAGTGCATAAATATTAAGTTATCACTTACGAGTGATAAACACATATATATGTGAGAAACCCGATAATTTGTAACTTGAAACTTAATATCACCTGCGAGTGATTTTATCTACCTCATATATGTAAACCAAGTTATGTAAAACTCAGCCATAAGGAAATATATATCTAAAACCATCACTTGCGTGTGAACCCAAATTTAATGTAAACATCCCTTAATCACCTGCGTGTGAGACCAACCATCTAACTATTGTAATATTGTATAGAATGCCAACTTTCTTCCAGTCTTTTGCTCTACTGTTGTTCTACTGCCGGAACGTGATGAAGGAGAATACTGCTGTGGCCTCATATGTGTCATCCTCAAGGTGGTAAATCTCTGAGCAATAGTAAAGGAACTAGGGCTATATCAGACCTGTGGTTCAACCACCGTATTCTGGTCAGCCTTGGGATGATTTACTAAAGTTCTAGGTTTTGTTACGCGAATGTACATGTTTGACCATTACAATATATATAAGTAAATGATTTAGCAATTTTTATATATGTGTAAATGTTGTGGAAGGAAGTGATTCTTCACGCATGCGCTCTTGGATTGATATAATAAATTTACATGCACTCACCATCAATAGTTAGTGCAAATTTAATATATCAATCCAATAGGGGAGTCACTTCTTTCCACAACTTTTACACACACACATATATATGATAGATGTCACTGTATATGTTATATACATTAAATGGTATGGTGCAGGATAGAGAAGAATATGGAAAAACAAGGTCAAGAATAAAAAGGGAAGGTAAAGTGGTTAACAGGTTTCTTTGGACATAATGGCTGAGAGATTTCTGACTCTGAAAAAAAAGAAGTCACAGTGCATCGCATCACATCAAAGGTTAAAATATTTTGTATATGCATTGGGGTAAACCAAAAATATTTATCATAAAAAGTTTTTATGTATTAATAAATATATGGTTAACTATTACATAAGGATATTTTATATTATTTATTTTCAGTTTTTAAATTAATTAAAAACAGCATAATAGATTATTATGTGTGTTTCTTTTTGTGATGATAATAAATCTTGTAGATGAAATGGCAAATAATGTCCAACAGAACAACTAAGTACAATCTTTTTTTTTTGTAGTATCTATTATCTAGATAATTAATTGGAATGAGCACACCGGCACATAAACCAAATAGTAGAGTTTTAAACGAAGTGCTGCTTTGCTAGTTAAAACAACATTGTATCTATTATTTGCATTATTTGAACTTTGTGGATTTTTATGACCATGATTCCTAAAGATGAATGCTAGCAAGGTACCTGTTAAATTTTACTCAATCAAATCAAAATAAAAGGTAATTGCAGATAGAAAATATTTGGATCAAACTTATTTCTTAAATATGTGAAGATTAAAACAGTATCAACCATCTTCGAACATTAGTGCCATATTGTGTAAGCATAAGAACTGGTAGTGATGCAATATTTTAGTGGTTATTTTAAGATTACTGAATAAGCACAAATCAATCATGCATTTTATGTTCAGCCATTCTAATATGATTACTGTTCAATACATATTTAGTTACACTTAACTATAGAATAAAATAAAAAATAAAAACATTAAAACTCTTATCACCAGAAATAGTCTGAGAATAATATCTTGTCTTCACAATGGTTCTTTGGAAGGATGGTGAAGCCTTTACGGGAAATGAACTATTTTATGCCATTTTATTTGTCACACACTCAAATAATGTTAAAGTAATAATATATTCCCTTAATTGTTGAGCATAGTTATTTTAAGCAGTTTATTGCTCTGTAATATTTTCAGATAGACATCATGCATGTTTTGGCATAGTTGGTAGAGGGACTAACTTAAAATCAGAGAGTTTCAGGATTGATTCTGGTACATGTAGTTTTAGTGCTCAAACTTCTTATGAACACCTGAGTGATAAAGTCATTAGCATTTTTTTTTTCAGATAAGAATGAAAATAACATTAGTAATATATACAAAAAATGATATAAAAACAGGCAAAATTCTCCATACAGTAGTGCCGCTCAGTGCAAGACAGAGTAATCAATGGATGCCAGAAGGCTTGTGCATAAAATCTCTATCTAGTGCCTACTCATCCAATATCCCCAGACTAGTTTCTAGCTTGTGACTTTTGTCAGTGGGGAACTTTGGATATGAGACCACTGCACTCAGATCTTAGAATCTAATGCAACCCTCCAGCAGCCACCTTTTATCTCTACTTAACTACAAAACTATGAGAATAAAATTGAAAACAATAATATTTTCAATCCAAGCTCATTAGCTTAAATAGTCATATAGGTCTGAACTCAGTTCAGTACTCATACATTTTGGTGTCTTTGGTTCTTTAATAACCATAGCTACCACTATCCTATTAGGCAGGAATGGTATTAAACCACTAAACATCACATGATCACCATTTCTTATGCTTCCTCATAACTGAAGCAAGAATAATCAATGGATGCCAGAAGGCTTGTCCATAAAATCCCTATCTCATGCCTACTCATCTAATATCCCCAGACTAATTTCTAGCTTGTTGCTTTTATTAGTGAGGAGCATGTTTTAATAACTGTTATAAGCAAGCATAAGAAATGGTGATCATGTGATGTTTAGTGGTTTAAACAATGATATGGTGCACCTTAATCTTAACTAAAGTCTAATTAAATATAGATGAATATAAATCTATGCTAGTTACTAAGACTGGAGGCTCAAATATTTGTTTCAAAACTAGGCTATGATGTGGAGACTTCATACTTTGATAAAGAATTTCATTGTTTTAAAGTGTAACTTTGTGTTGGAGTTAAATAACGTTTATGCAGATAAAAAGATTGAGCTCATTTAGCAAAATACTTATTGCCATTATTGGCATTAGATTGCCACTGCTACTCATCTCTTCTCAAACTAAGTTTTAATGGCAAGATTACATACATTGTAGTGACTTTTTTCATCCTCTGATGCCTTGCGTAGCTTGGTGTAGTAATAGGGTGATTGTTTCTGGAGTTCAATGTTCATGGATTGTGGCCCAGATCTGACTTTTAGGGTTCAAAATTTTTATGGACTCTATATCAATAATGCCAGTCATTTATTTATTTAATGCAATTATTTTGCATTTGAAATTAATAGCTACATCATAAAGTTTAGTTCTAATGTAAACAATTAATATTTTTACATAATAAAAAGGTACTTATGTATTATCCTGTCATCCAAACTTTGTAATCATTTTTTTAATTATACATTTTCAGGTGAATACAAGTATTTGTTTCTGATTTTATTTCCAGTTTAATTTTGTTATGTTTACAAAAAATATTAATAAAAATAAATCAGAAAGTACCTGTTAAGTTTAAAAAGTATTAATAAATTTATTATAAATTCCATTCATGAGGATTTTTTTTTATATTATAATGTATAAATGCTAACATGCTTCAAACATGGTCATGATTTTTTTACATTCAGTGTCTATGTTTTTTTTCACTACCATTTTTGCAAAGCAGTTAAAATTTGGGATCTTCCATTGACACCATGCAGAGAAGTATTTCTAAAATTTGGGATCTTCCATTGACACCATGCAGAGAAGTATTTCCAAAGGTATGGCATCTTGCTCTCCTAAAAAGTCTGTGTTAATGGGCACAACATAACAATTTACCTGCAAACAGATCTATAGTAGCGATCTGAATAATCCTTTAAAAACATTTGCTATTGTGTTTATTGCAGTTTAAATTTATTTTTAATTACAATTAATAGTCATAGTTTTGGGTACTTTATTTTTGTAATAATAATAACAAAAAAAAGTAAATATTAAATACTACAGCTTCTTATCAGCCGTTTTATCAATATTTTTGAGAGCTCCTGAACATGTATAATTTTAAAAAATGGCTACCATAAAAAGTTATCTAATAATTAATTGCTCAAGAATTCATAAGATATTCAAAAATTGGAAGATACAATACTAGGCCATGACCCGAAGATTTTAAGCTTCAAAGTTTGCTAGTGCTCTAAATCACACATTATATTATTGCTGCATATAACTGATCTTAGAATTAAATAGGATTAAGAGATTTAAAAAAAAATCTTAAAAAACTTTCACTAAGCAAGCTTAGAATATTTTGGATAGTTGTTCCATAACTAAGCCAATTATCTATCCAATTACTGGTTGGTAATTGAATATCTATCTATCCCTAGTTTGCCTGTAAAACAAAAATAATAAATTTCTTTATTTTGATCCTACATTAAAACAATCTGTATTTGATCTTCCTGGGTGCAAATAGGGTCTGACCAACAGATTTAGGAAACCCACAGTTGTTGTTCTCAGCAGCTTTTATCAATCACTGATCTTTATAAATGTGGACAAATACAAACTATTAACCATATAGATAATGAGTGTTGAATATATAGCTAAAAGCCACTAACAAATCTATCTCCTAGCTGGAATCTCTACAGACTTCTTTATGATAACTTGTTAATAGTTAAGCTGTCTAAATCCATACATTAAATAAATAAATAAAATTTTAAAAAACCACTGTGAAGAGTTATGAATAAGCTTCATCCTTTAGTTGACTATTTAAAACTAATTTTCTTCAGTTCTCACTTAAAAGGAATACACAAATATCGTAGAAAATACATATATATTTTCATATGTCAAATGCGTTGATTGGGAAGCGAACCTGGGCCAATTGCTTGAAAGGCAGCTATGCTAACCATTAGGCCATCTCAGATTACAACTTACAACAAAACACTAATGATTTCCTTTTATAAACTATAAAACTAGAAGTACAAAAATCATTTTCCAAATTGTA
This sequence comes from Epiperipatus broadwayi, assembly GCA_028023455.1. Lineage (NCBI taxonomy): Eukaryota > Metazoa > Onychophora > Udeonychophora > Euonychophora > Peripatidae > Epiperipatus > Epiperipatus broadwayi. The sequence goes on along the minus strand of JAQFVV010006284.1, from coordinate 1,015,079 downwards.
TCAATAGGAATTACATTTTTAAAAGATTAATTGTAACGTGGTTAAAATTCTAACAAAAAAAAAGACTTTTTAAAAAAGATTAAAAAGTTAATCCATAGTAACAAATATTGTGATGAACCTTTTAATCTTCTGCTAAAAAATGTTTCAGGTAAAAAAAAAGAACACAAACTTAAATAGAAAAACAATAATAGGGAGTGGGGGGGGGGGGGATAATGACATTAACAGATAAGCCCACATTAAAAGAATTTTTTAAATGCTAAAACAACGAAATAAAATCTTTTCAAAATATATACATATATTTTTAAAAAACTAATATTAAATTTCAGTTGATAATTTATACTTGCATTTAGCGTCTTAAACTTGATTATATCAAGTATTATTTTTCTCTAAGTTTTTACAGCGAATTTTTCCGCTACTGTAGGATAATCCTTTTTTAAAAAGAAATCGTAACTCTCAGAATGTGCGTAAATTTATTTATTTATTTTTTTTTTTTTTTGGGGGGGGGGTAGTTTTTTTTTTATTATTATAAAATTACTAAACTTATTAATAAGTGAATAAAATAGTCTTTATATAGCTCGCTGCATATCAACGGTCTCTAGTGTTCACTTTTAAGAGAAACCTTGTATCTGAGAGCACTGCACGTAGATCTTAGGATCTCCATTTCTTATGCTTGCTCGTAGGCAAACTCTCCATATAGTAGTGCCACTCAGTGCAAGCCAGAGTAATCAATGGATGTCAGAAGGCTTGTACATAAAATCCCTATCTAGTGCCTACTCATCCAATATCCCCAGACTAGTTTCTAGCTTGTGGCTTTCATTGATGAAAAGCATTGGATTTGAGAGCAGTGCACCTAGATCATGTGATGTTTAGTGGTTTACCACCATAAATACAAATACTATTGCAATGAAACTTATATTGATTACAAATAGTGATATTAAATGAATAAGAAGTATATTTATAAGGAAAGAGCATATCTCTCATTTTATAGGTATGGTTGTTAAAGAGTTTAGCATAATCCAGTCACAAATTAATTCAAGATCCTTATTAACATTCTGTTCAAGAATATTAGATAAAACAGCATCACAAAATAGACCAATACCATCAGCAAAACTATGTATCACAGAGTTCAAAGGTGAATTAGAAATATCATCTATGTATATCAAAAATAATATAGGGCCAAGTACAGACACTTGTGGAATCTCATGATTAACAATTTTAAAACAACTAATAATACCATGCATTTTTGTACCTTATTTTATGTCTTTCAGATAACTCTTTAACCAGATAAGAAAATGACATCAAAAGCCATAAGAATGTACTTGAAATAAGGAAAATGTGTGACAAATAGAGTTAAATGCTTTAAAAATCCAAATTCAGCTGAAGCAATTGGGTCTTCACTTCAGGGCCCCAGGGATGGGGATCATCGGGTGATGGATGACTTCTTGGTGGTTGGGCCATGTAGACCCATAGACAGATACATAGCAACCCTTTTATGGATATAATTGTTATTGAGGGTATGTCCCTTTTGTAAATCTGGTTAATAATTGTTTTACCTTTGTAACATTGAATACTTTATAATCATCCACAGATAAGTAGACTCGAAAATTTATATAATCTTTGAACTAATAAAGATTACTTTTGAAACTAAAATCCAAATAGACAATGATGATCTTAAAACCATTATCCAATGAAGATATTAAATTATGCACTTAACTGTAAAGAATATCCAAAGTTACTCTTTCCAGCAACAAAACCAAACTAGTGTGTAGAAATCATTTTATGCATATTCAGTAATGACATCATCCTATCCTTGATTATCATTTCAAATAACTTAGCAATAACAAAAATGATTGAAATAGACCTACAATTACTAATAACTAATGGATCACCTTTTTAATAAGGACATAATAAAATAAATTTTCAAACACTCTGGAAATACTTCAGCCAGACAAATAAAGATTAAATAAGTAAACTAGCATTTATACAAAAACAAATTTTTTATCCTTAAAAATTTTAGAAATTAAATTATCTAAGCCAAAAGTCTGAACATTTTTAAACTATCAATGAAGTCTGATAACTGAGTATTAGAAACATTCAAGCAAAAGCAAGAATTAGAAATAAATTCTGTCAAGTCACCCATAGATGTCTCCACCTAAGGCATATATGTTAGACTGTTTAAGGCTTGAATGGGATTTTTAGCAACAAGGGAATATGCACATAAATGGAAAAATATAGGTGATTTACTCCGCAAGCTGTGTAAGGGAGACATAGAAAATATTAGGCATCTGTTAATTGAATGTAAATGCCTGAAAGCAGAAAGAGTACAAATAATGAAGTTGTGGAAGAATAAATATAAACAAAGTGATTATACAGAAAGTGGCTTATTGATTTTTATGCTGGGTTTGGGAAAAGACAAGGAGAATTTAGATATAAAGGTCATGGAGTTGACAAAGATTATGTTGTGGAAATGGGATGAAGCACGATAGAGAAGAATAGGGAAAACTTAGGACGGGGAATGGAAAGAGAAGTCAAAGTGGCTAAACGGTTTCTCTGGGCATAGTTGCTGAAAGATTCCTGACTCTGTATAATGAGAAGTCTCAGTGCATCACATCAGAAATTATTTAAGAGATCAGCAATACATTTTATTATATATTTGTAATATATTATCACTATTTCAAATAAATTCAATTTAACAAACAAATGTTTTTAATCAAAGAGTTGTTTTCCATTTCTGAGAAGTATCTTTATTATAAACTTTTTAAAAAACCAATCGCTTCAAATTATGACCATTTTGTTTTAAACACTTTCTCAAATTAATAAATTATTTTCTTTCAATTAATCTGAAAATGCTTTCTATTTTTATTATCCCAATTTAATACAATTATTCTGAAATTTTAAAAGACCATGTTTATATTAATCATAGCTCTGATTGAAAAAAAAAATTATTTAATTTAATATGTGATGGTTTATTTACATACATGTAGATAATTAGATTATTCCAAGCTACATACAATTCCAAAAGAATTGACAAAGTGATCTGTAATAACTAATTCAGATAAACCAGATTTATAATGAATATGCTAACCAGAATGGAATAAATATATGATCAAGATGACATCTATAAAATGGTGTTATATGCATAGATAAGAAATTTACTACACTATCCAAGTATCTCCAGGGAGAATTATATTCCCTGATTAATAAATTAAAATTCCTATCACAAATTATTACAGCAGAAGATGAATGTATCTTAGACAATAATTTATCAAGTCCACAAATAAAAGATATAATGAAATTAATATATGATCTATCTATATATTGCCATAAATGAAAGATCTTCATTAACAAAATTTAAAGTCACTAATCTAGATTCAGCAGTAGTAAGTGTTGAAACACTGTAATTAAATTAAAACCAGTTTTTATATAAATCATTATACTTCTGGACTGTGTATCCAAATGTGGTATAAAACATTCTTAAGCCATCCAAACTAAATAAAGGTTACTCCTCATGACAAACATGACTTGACAGAACAACAGTATCATAAAAACCTAATGAAATATTATTTTCATATATATTTAATTCATTAAAGAGTTTTGAACACTATGGATATTCACATGATAAATTGTTAAATCTTTGTGATCATAAATCTGATTACATTGTATATTATTAAAGATCAGATAGACAATAATTTCACTTCATTTTTGACTAGAATACTGGAAGAATTAGTATCATTTCTGTAATAGGACACACCACTTTTAGTAAATGCTACATTTTGACACTGATCATGCACTTTTTGCTTTGCCTTTCAAAAAAAAAAAATTGAATAGTTCAAAGAAACACATTGATTAGCATAAATAAATTGATTGTCATTTTCTAAAGTTAAAATATCAGTCATAGTTATGATACATATTCTCTTATGTAAAAACGATCTAGCCATGTAATGAAAATAAAATGAACACTAGAAAATTCTGGTTTAGTCAATTTAGCTCTAAATTGTTGGTAAAAAAATATTCAGCTTCAAGCATATCTGTCATTTTGGAAACAATCTGTGATAAGTTTTCGCTGCTTTAGTAAGTATAGTTTGTAATTCAATTTCAAAATTCATTTGAAATCTTTCCAAACATTCAATTTTATTTTTCAATGAAGATATATTTGTCTGTCCTCTTATATCCTTCTACATCCATTGATGAAATTTTAAATAATTAAATAAATTAACTTTTCTTTATCACTGCAACAATGCTTGTTTATTTAACTTAATTGTCACTTTAATTAAAGCAGAGGATGGATAAAGCTCTGATGAAGACTGCTGGACAGTCGAAACTGTAAGCAAAATGAAGTTTTTAAAAAATTTGTTTGCATTGAAGTGTATACGAAAGAAGTATTATAAGAAATATATATAACTTAATTCTTCTGATAATTTCAAGTGACCAGCAGTCTTCTTCAGAACTAAAATATATATAAATACATGAATACATAAAATAGTTTATCATATAAAGAATACAACTTAATGTTATATCCCTTTATAAATTGACTCCCTATTATATCCTATTACTATCTTTTTGAGTTTAGCTTTTTGAAGTTCAGATTTTATATTTATTCACAGAGGGCAATGCTAAAATATGTTAAAGTTTCAGGGGTGATTCAATATTTTGTATTTAATTTTCAGCTAGCATTACACATTATATTATATATATATCAAATACCAAATACTCCATATATACATATATTATACACAATATATATATATATATGTTATATATAATAAATTCAATGTTTATATATATATGAATTATATATTGAATGTGGTATTTGTAAATATAATGTATACGTATTGTGTAAAATATATATATATAGGAATTATATTCGATGTGTGTATATATAAATATTATAATTTTAATATTCTCATGGATAAATGATGATTTTATACTATAATTTTCAAAATATTCTGTTTAGTAAATAAAATAGCTAAATAGTTAAATAATAAAGAATGGAAATTAAGATGTCATATCCATATGAATAGAGATTTATATATGTTATATAATGAGCATGTTAATAGCTCTCAACAAGCTTTTCCAAATATCCCTATCCTCAGACCGGTTTCTAGCTCTGTCTGTCATCAGTGAAGCACTAGAAGATTCAGGCACTAAACCAGGCCAAAAACAGCATTTATTTAATAGTTACCTATCCTAATGTCTCACTCATGACAGTCAGAACTAGAAACCAGTCTGAGGATAGGGATATTCAGAAAAGCTTGTACGAGCTATTAGCATGCTCATTATATAACATTTATAGTACAAGCTTATTAAATTAAGTCGTGATGTATGACTTGATTTCCTTGCAATTTATATATATATATTATGAGGGTGACTTATAATCATACCCACACCAATCTTTAACTAACTGTGATGTTAGATTGTGTCCAGCCAAGATTTATGTCTGACTAGACTAATAAATTTTGCCAGCATATGAAATACATGTTTCAATTTACAGCTTAACAAATGTGAGTAAAGATATGCGCATATATATAGGCATAATGTATCAATGCTGTATTCGGTAACTAAGTAATAAGCCGTGTATAACCAGATTTTACATATATATATTGAAGCAGAGCAAATCCCAATTGTTAATATAAGAGAAGATAAGACACTAAAAAAATTACTACATATATATATAACAACACTTAATTTGTGTTAAATGTTTTGCACGTCACGAATAAGGATAGAACAATAATGTAAACTATAATAAGCTAACTAAGGTAACGATTAAAGGTCAAGTACTTTGCCAAGTAACTTAGTATAAGAATGAGGTAATAATGCCTACATAATTCCTTGAATCGATTACCGTGATACTATCTAGACAACAATAGGCACTTGCAGCAATTAAAAAGGAAATGAAAGATTTCATGTACTAAGCACCTGAAACCACACTGACTATAAAAGCCAATACAATTCTAACCTTTTCTTCTTTAAAATTATATGTTTGCTATAGGAAGTAAACGTCATTTACATAAGAGGGTTCAAATATCATGCAAGATGGATACTTTCGTTCGAATATATTAACTTCCTAAATGTAATTTTAACATGAGACTAGAATAAGCAAAAAAGACTTTTAATATAAACAGAGTAATCAAATTAATTCCAGCAACAGGATAAATTTGTAGAAAAGCATTTTAAACTTCTAAAAGAAAAGGAGAGAAATTAAGGCAAAATGTCTAATTAAATGTGGTTATATTAGAGAGATGTTAGGTAAATGCATTTCACAAATGGTAACTTTTATGAAGTAGTCTAATCGTAAGTCTATATAGGTACATCACTGTTAATAGAGTCAAAGCCAAATTCTCCCTGAGTTTGAATACTGAGGTATAACGGAACTGGAGGAGGGAATGAGATGTGGATGAACTGACCCAAATTGCATCTATATTTAATAAGTGAGTGTTGAGCTAGTCTACCAGAAGTGGGTGCAATCATAGGTTATGTGCTTCATCACATTATCTCCTATATCCTACCCGAAGACCCTAGGTCTGACCATAGTCAGATGTGACCCTCTCTTCCAAATGACATCATCTGGACCATTACAATATGTATATAATAGAATATAAAATAGAATCAATATAATTTAGGTTTGGTTGCATTGTTTATATGATAAAATATTTTACATATGTATTTACACATATTTAATTCTGAAGAAACCTGCTGGTCAGTCAAAAGTCAAATTTATTAAGTTAAATAAAACAAGCATTATTACAATGATAAAGAATAATGGATTTGTTTAAAGATATATCTTTATCACTATGAACATTAGTCAAAGGTATAATTTCCTGTTTATGCCTGGCAACATTTGATATGAAGTATTAAAATTAGCCCACATTTTTGAAATGGTTTATGTAAGTTCCAGTAAGGCAGTATGAGTGACTGGCAATGAATGAAATTTTTCTATAATCTTTGCAAAACTGAGTTTGATGAGCCATCTGACATACTAGTATAATTTAAATCCATTAGATACATAAAAAGTCTCTACAAAAGGATTATCTGGCTTTTTCCTTAATGACATTCTATTTATTCAAATTTTCTGACAATGTTGAACATGTGTAATGATGTTTCCATTATAACCATGACAAGAGATATAATCACCATTACTAGTCAATAAGCTGTCACAAATATTACACATAGCTATTATAACTGATATCCAAATCAGGTATATAACAATATAAAAGTTAACCAAAAGTAAAAATTAGCAACAATTTGTCAAATAGCAAATAATAGTCATAATAATACTTATCAACATCATCATGTAGGTGTTGTTAATTTGATTTGGTTCCCAAAAATCACATGAAAATATTTCTTCAGAATGGTATATTTATTCATTATTTAGAATACTATCATCCAATAATTTACTGTTTTATTAATCATTAAATTAACCAAAGTAAACAAGTACTTTTTGCTATTATTCAACCCATTTTGTTCAAACCTTTCAACAGATATTTGAATCTGTTGACAAGACATAAATGATATAAAATAACATTTGGAAACCACTAATTAAATGTGCCTTTAAGAAAAAGTAGAAAAATCAGGAGAATCCTAAAAGATAAGTACATAAAAGTTCTACTGATAGTTGTTTTTGGCAAAGTATCCTAATTGGTTAATCTTAAATTTAGTATGCATGCATGGATAAATACTATGCTAGTGGACTGTCATTGATTAGATCAGGAGCACCTAAAGAAATAAGAAAAATAGTGTTACCCCAATGCCCAAGCCTTCTGGCATCCATTGATTACTCTGGCTTACACTGAGTGGCACTACCGTAGGGAGAGTTTTGCCTGTTTTAATAAGTTATGAGCATGTCTAATGGTGATCAGGTGATGTTTAGTGATTTTTTCCACATATTGTTATTGCCAACTAAATATATTTTTAAAAAATTAAATAAAGTTTGCATTTTCCGAAAGATACTTAACAATTAATTCTAGGTGGTGAAAATATTACAATATACATTTACAAGTAAAATGCTATGATCACAACCTTTCAAACAAACCAATAGTTTACTGTTTTGAAAATTGTAATATTCAAATGAGAAGTGGAACTTCAATCTCCAATCTTTATCTTTTGAGTCCATAACTCTACCACTGTGTCAAACTACAAAGAGAAGAGCAATCTATATCTGTTTAGTTATTTGGGCTCCTTAATAAAATCTTCATTATCAGCATGGTGGAATTCATCAATCTTATTACTGGTTCTCATCTTCTTTACTATCAATTATTACACACATTCTAATGAATAATATTATCAAATTTAGAAAACAGCTGTCTATTCATTTGTTATTCTGTGAATGTTCACTTCAACCTGCCAAAATATTCATTTATTCATTCTCATTGTACTCCACAGGAATCTCAAAATGTTTTGCCAACATCATATGAATAAAATATCACCACATTTTCTTTTATCTTCAGCATTCAATTTCCATAATAAATTTTAAAACTGACCCTTTTAGCTGAAGCTTTTGACAGAATGAGCATTTAAGGTTTTAATTTTATTTCCATTTATTTCAAAACAGACTGTATCTAATTTCTGAATTTGTAATATCTAAAACTTCTTTTGGCTTATCTTCAGGGAAGAGAGTGTTTAGCTGTAAGGTACTATTGAACTAGATGAATCTATAAATTATGTTAATTCACTTCCAAGAAAATATTACATTTTAGTTAACAATTTGACTAATAACTCGCTGAGCATTTTCTGGGAAACAAATTAATGCTACTTATAGAATTACATATCTGAAGAAAAAAAGCAAAATTTGATGAACCAGATGATATTTTAAAAAATACAACATTTGGCACAGATCGCTTAAAGTTGGTTGCAGGTGTGTTCTGATTGGAGAAGAATCAGTATATCTGCATATATGTTTGTCTGAAATTTTGTGATGATGGTATTGTAGTTATAATTATATGTTGGACTATTTTCATCATCTAATGTTAGCCGTTAACATGTTTTTAGAAAAATTCAAACTTTATCAAATTCATTCAACTGTTAGTAATAGCATACAAATTAATATATAACAACATTTTAAGTGATGGTATGACTAGCGAGAGTATTGACAAGGGAATCAAACTCAGCATTTTTAAATTCATGGACTCTGAATTTAAGTCAACATTCTAACTAAATATTCTATTCTTTCAAAGGCAAGTCTGTAAAAAATTTATATAGTTATCTATGAGGATGTTACTGATTTCGCCAATTTTTTCTTAAAAACCATAATTGAACAATCAAAATACTTAAAAAAATATTTGTAACCAATCAAATCTTCCAGACTTGATACACTACTTTAAACCTTGCCTCAAAATCAAGTAACAAACCTACATTCCTCAGGTGACCGGAGATTTTAAACATCTGACGATCCACACTAGCACAAGTCAAAATTTTATATTTAAATGTTTTAATTATGATCAGTTTAATTTTGCTATTATAAATATTATTAGTTTTAATAAAAGCCATTTCAACTTTTGCCCAGAACTAATTAACACTTTTTTAAAAAGTCAATAGGAATTGTAGGATAAAATCATAGTGAATCTAAATTATTTATTAAACTATATTTGGCTCCTCAGACAATCACGTGACGCGGAAGTCACATCATAAACTGTGTTAAAACATTTGTAATAATAAATTAATAAAATGTTTACAAAAAACAAAAGAAAGATCAATAATGAAATTTAAAAAAACAAAAACAAAAAAATAATTAAAATGATGATCGTTAAAATGTCTAGACATACAAATAAAAAAGGGAAAATGTTAATTTAATGTACAGTATTAAAAAAAAAAAACCATTAAAGCCATCTTATTGGAATTCCTTCTTAAGCTTTGAAATGTCGAAGCAATCAAAGATTTGTAATCTTTCCTGCCCAGCAGAAAGATTTGCAAACTACGTCACCGCGTTAGGTTTGTCTTTTACAAAACTATCTGAATTACAAATTTTTCTAACAATTGGAAATGCAAAAGATAATCCTTCAGCAAATTCCTTTAAATTCAAAATGACCATCTTATCATTTGCTTAATCAGCGGCAAGCATGAACGCACTGATGTTTGCAAATTAACAGTATCGCCAGATCATATCCCCCACCCCCCATATAGTTTTTTTTTTTTTTTTAAGACAAATATAAAAGAAATAATTTCAGATTTTTAAAAATAAAAAAAAAATTTAAAGCCAATTTAATTTTTTAAAATGTAAACAAATTAGATTCTAACACATTTAAACATTTGATTTAAATTATTATAATCGATCTACAATATTTACAGATTGGTAGCTCCGTTTTATAGAAATAAATTACTTCTGGTGATGAGAAAGGTGTATCTCTGGGATTTGGAATCCAATAGTTTCTTCATGCATTCTGCATCATTATAGAATAAGTATGTCATTAAAGATTCATTAATAGTTTTAAAAATTTTCCGAGAATCCTTTATTAACTACGGAGCTTTTGATAGATGTTGTAACATTGTTGTCATAATTGAAAATCTTTATCATCTTCATTTTCCAAGGGAAATTAAAGGAAAGATTTTTCATAGCTAGCAACACAATTATTGAAACAACACTTCCCTAACATTCCCTAACATATATAAATGTTATACACATACTTTAGTTCCCTACCCAAATGAAAGTAGATAGAATAATTGGAAATAGTCTTATATAATAAATGATATTTTGCTTCACCACTGCTTTCAATATAATTATCACCACTATTATCTTCAACTATTCATTATCAATCCACTGCAAAATATCATATAATCACCATTTCTTATGCGTACACAATTCGTTGAAACAGTAGCAACTATCTCCAACCAGAGCAAACCATAGTAATGAATGGATGCTAGAATTTTTGTCTGGGGATATTGGATAAGTAAGCAGTAGATAGGGATTTTGATGCACAATCTTTCTAGCATCCATTAATTATTATGGCTTGCACTAGTGGTACTACTGCATAGAGATAGTTGCTAATAAAACTCTTTATGTTTAATCTAATTGATCTGAGCCATAGCATCACTTCTCTGTATAAAACTAATTTATATATATAAACATATGAAATATGACAGGAATTTTCATACATTTATCTAGATAAACTACAGCTATTGCATAACCAACCAAAAACCAATCAAAGATGGCAATTGCAAACTAAAATCGTGCCATCTACAAATAATATTTCTTTCTATCATATCTTTAGGCTAAAAAATAGACAAAAATGCTATCACTAGATGGCATAATAATAAAAAAATAGACAAAAATGCTATCACTAGATGGCATAATTTTCATTTGCAATTGTCAGTTTTAATTGATTGTTTGTAAGATTATATCATGGACGTTTATCTAAGAAAATACATAAACATTCTCATTAAACTTCACTGCTTATATCGGAAACCATCAACCTCATGAAGACATCCTTTGATGTTAAAGGAAGTTGATTTTTGAAGTGAATGATGGGAAAGCTATTTTATTATATATTTTGTGTGTTTAGTTGAATTTTACTTGAAAAGATCTATTTGTTAATAGATAAAACCATGGTTGTGGAAGAATTTAAGTAAAAAAAAAAATCTTTTTTGGGGCTAGTATTGTAATATTATATAAATTTCTATTTTATTTATAAAATATGTACATATATACAAATTTGTAACCTGTGAAATTATGATAAGAGAGTGAGATCAACACGGAGGAATCACAAAAGGCTATAACAAATTTCACACCCTCAATAATCAATCTAACATGTTGGGCAAGCCAATTTGTAACCTGGAAGGAGAATGAGAAGTCTTTCCAGCTGACTGATATCAGCACTGGACAAACTAAATCATAATTTAAAAATGTGCAGATGTATAGGCTAAAATATCTCTTGATAGCTAAGCTCAGTGGGTTTATAAAGCAAATGTCATATATTGCAATAAGAAGATATGCAGGGGAAGCATTTATAATACAATATTATGTAAATACAAAACAACATTATTAATAAATCAAGAGGAGGAGAAATCTCAACTCACTCTATCACCCATAAAAGACTCTTAATATTGTGAGCATATGCCATTGAGGTTAGATTTAAATTTCTTTCTTCTACAAATATCTACTACAACTACCATTTTTTAAAGATCTTCTAAGCATCTCATTGGTCTGATCAGATTATTCAATTTTTATAAAATTTAGAAATGTTCTTTTAAAATCTATGCAAGATCCATCTTTTAAATGCAATTTCTTCATTATCAAAATAAATTTAAATAATATGGTTGGGAAACAAATCAGAGTACCTCAGGGTAATAGATCTCATTTAAATTATAAATAAATTCTTTTGACTCTTCAGATTTATTCAATGTTGAATGAAATCCTAATTCATTGAATAAATAAAACGTACACTTTCTCTAAGCTAATGTCTAAGCACAACTATGATACTAACAATACTATTGCTAATTTAAATAATATATACATCTTAATTTTAGAACAAGATAATAAATAATCTAGGATTACACTCAATATTAATAATGGGTGAGGGATTTAATAGCCATTCTAAATAACCTAGAATAAATCTACTTAACTTATAAATATGAACTAGGTTCTTATAAAATTGAATTTTATAATAGAATAATAAATTTGATCTTCAAATATAAAAATAATTTTTAAGATAAGCATGTATAGTGATTTGAAATAAGTAAATTAAATTAAAGTGATCCAAAGTAATAAACCAAATTATAATTTTTTATTAAGCAAAAGACATCTTTCTTAGGCACAATTCTACTATTTAAATAATTCAATAAAATGTCTTATTGTTTTCTATATTTATGTACTTTTTTTATAACAAATACACTTAAAATAATTTATAATATTTTATAAGTACTTAAATTTTATCCATATGTGGAATGATTTCAGGTTGATATGGGGAGTGAAATGAATAAATGACTAAGAGAAATTTCTCAAATAACAAAACAAATATTTATTCTAGAGAAAAACAAATATAAAATTATAAATATTCCATATTTGAATCCACAAAGCCAAAGGCTTTCACAATTTTACTTCTTCAAAATTATGACTGATGGATTAAAAATTTACATCATGTTTTATAAAAATAAATTGAATTGGATTAAGCAAAAACAATCCAGAAAATTAAAATAAACTTTTTATTGTTTAATTATCAAAAAGTTTTCATTTATTAAAGCATTTATACAAAGATAATAACCTTCATATAAGTAATGCCCCTTTTATGAACATTTAATTCTTTTCTAATAATACTAAGCTTCACTTTTTTGCATAAAATGCAATTTAAAACTTACTCAATAATAATAGCTTATCAATCCAATTATGAAAGAGTGTTAAGATCGATGTATATTGTCTATTTATACTTATAATAACCTTTTAAAAATTTTAAATTAATAATTTATCATATTTTGTTTTCATTATTATTAGAAAAACTCAAATATAGGATTTATACATCTACAATGAATCATTAACATTTAACCCAATTATAGAGATAAAGTAGAGTTCCTCAACACCTTAATAAAAACAGCTATAATGTCTGGTAAAGCCATGGTAACATATTACACATGCTTTACAAAACATATTATAAAATACAAACAAAATCCACCTTCAAATAATTAAATAGGGCAAAGTAAAACATATGATGACATCTCATAGAATGCCCCTACATTTGAGGGCTAATAAAGAATCTATAAATTGATCACTAGTCAGGAAAAATACTGAGAATGCAAATCAGGGACAAAAATATTACATATGAATTGCCATAAAATAAGAGCCTAAACTAAGATCTCCAAAAATATATTCTATGAGCATACAAACACTAGCAAAACAATAACTAATGAGAGAATATTGCTACCATCTCTTGTAAAAATAAGCTAGCAAAATAATGATAGAGACTAACACTACCATCTCTAAATATATTGGAATACATAAGCATTCTGAAAATAGAGAGAGAATAATCTACTATCTCTAACAAAAACATTATAGCTAACAAATGTAAAATGTGATAAATAATAATAACTAATGCAAATATGGTTCCATTGATATTAGGCAATGAATAAGCATAAAATAAATAATAGAAACATACTTCTACTTATTCAGCATACAGAATAACAATACATCTTTATAAATAACTAATTCATATGTAAAAAGGGTAATATATACTATTTAAAAATATACAAATATGATAAATTACTATTCCAAAAACTTAAAACATTTCAAAATATAGCATATACAATATGAGAATGATATGATGCACCTGAAATAAAACATGGTATGTATAAGTCATAAATACAAATAAGTTGAATCTTTATCATTAACATAAATAGATCCATAATGTTCTTCAGATGTCTTCTTTCAATAACCATTATACTGGAATAGGAACTTGAACATTTGGAAACAAATTCCTGTGGATGGCAAAGTTATCCATCATAAAATATAATATAACTATAGTATCAAAATCTATAATATAACTGAAATATGACAGCACTTCTGAATAACCTTAATGAAATTTACAGAAAATATGCCAGCAAGTAATAAAATGAACTTATCACTATTCATTGAATACATCCATGGATTTAAGTTAGGATAAATGTTCATTAATTTGCAATAAATATCTTCTTAACATTTAAACAAAGGTTTTCCAAAAATTAATCCATCAAAAGAATAATCTCAATTTGTTGTAATAAAGAAACTATTTTGCAGGAGAATCCTACTTATCAAAAATCACGAAAGTATTTAGCATGAGAAAAAACTTATTTTAAATGTCATATTTATAACCACAACAGTCTCTATAATAATGCTCAGGGAGAAAAGAGAAGAGTTCACAGGTCTTCAAATATTCTTGTAGACAATGTTATTTAAAGTCAATTCAAATTGTATTATTTTGCAGGAATATTTTATATGTCCATTTTATAAAGTGAATGATTTGAATTCTTTATAATATTTATTACACATTGTAATTCAAGTTGATTTTTATTATCCCACTTTGAAACTGATTTCTTTCTTTCAAGGGGAAAAACAGTCATAATAAGTAAATTATTTCATGCCATTTTTCAGATAATAATATAATGTCTTTTATTAGAATACAATGCAAATAAATTATTATTAAATATAAAAACTATTAATTTAATATTCTTTTATAGACTTACAAATTCTTTTAAAACATCTGATAAGATACACATTTTATATCAAATATAGTTTTATCCTGAATGAAGTCTTTTACTAAAAGTAAAAAATTCAGGATAATATTTAATATGAAATGAGTGTTTTAGATAAAACATCAGGAAATTATTTAAATTTACAACAAATGTTTTTTCATATCTTGAAATAATAGCTCTTGCATCATTATAATGGCAATAACAATAACTTTTGAAGTTCTCCAATATAAAAAATTTAAAAGATAATATTCTAAACATCGTAATAATTAAATGGGATTGGTATGAAGATTTCAGTTCCTTTGGTGTTTCAATTCATATAATTGTGTCAAGATAGTTTTTAAATTAGCCTATCACACTTAATCTAGAAAAATAATAAAGTTTAAATAAAATTACACTTTTAAAATTTTACTGAATTTTTAAAATTTATCTGCTACAAAAAAAAAGAAAATTGAAACTGATTGAGAACCCTGAACAGATGATAATCTCATCTATTTATACTATTAGTCATGTGTCCATTTTATAAGACTTTTGATTAATCTTTTAATCTATAACATTTCCTTGGATTAGTTAAAATACCTTTTAATTTTTAAAATAAATCAACCTTTTATCTTGGAAAAAAATTAAAAACCCTTCCTGGTTTCAAATAAAATAATTACATAAAATTACAGACACCAGGATAAAACAAAAATATTATATAATTAAAATTTACATAGCATCTTTAATGAAACAAATATTACAAATAACATTTAATACATTTACTTATTATTGTTTAAATCTAGACATGAGTCAGATTAGAATAATTAAATTGTCCTTTAAAATTACTCATTGAATAATATTTTAAAATAAATAATGTTAAAATCTAAAACTTATATTTACTCATTTATTCAGACATTCAACTATATATTGCTTTAAAAATTTTATTTTTAATCATAAGTTTTATTAAATCTTTGTAAGCAAATGAGTTTAATCCTCCTGTACTCTGACTGATGTTTTTGTTGTCAATAGATTTAAGCTTTCAACTTTCACTTTGATATTAAACCATTATTATTCATTAGAATATAATAAATTTGACCTCATTTGATAGATATTTTTGGTTAGAAATGAAATAAATTTTTAAAAAATCACATTTGATTTTTGGTGTTATTTTAAAAATTAGATTTTAATCAAAACAAAGTGCTGTTTCATCATCAAATTTCAGATGGAGCAAATACAATTTGCAAATGAACAAAATCTTATTTGCTTGATGTTTGTTTTAAAAATTTGAATAAATTATTTCTAATAACTAGTAAATATATCAATTTGTGCTTTAAAAGTTTTAATTTTTTTATAATTTTTATGATATCTACAAATATTATAACAGTATTTAGTGATGACATTTCTAGCCAGTTATATTTCCTGCAATATAATCTCTAGGGTAACATTACACAGAAGAATATATTATTTTATATTTAAAAATAAAACATTTCTGTAAAAAATAATTATGTAATAATATATGTTTATGATTTCTAATAATAATTATACAATCACAATACAAAAATAATCATAAACTTTCCAAAAAATCAAGTGTTTAGACCATTGTAATATTTTCTCAAAGTAATCTCACAAAGTTTGAGATCGCCAATCGTGTGCTTGCAGAAACTTTGAAATTCCTGCTTATTCAATTATCCTGACATCATTTGAATTTTTTCAAAATTAAAATATTAGAAAAAATATGTATGTGAATTTTAAAGCTGTAAAAAAAAATGTTGGCAAAAATTTTTCAGTAGAGAATGAAAAACACAAATTATAATTTTAGATTTTTCAGACATGGGTCCACTGCTTGAAATAATGGATTAGTTAAAATATTCAACTATATTATGTATTAAAACTAAATTGAATTAATATATTATAGCTTTAATTTATGTACCAGCAAAACAAAATATAGGATTTGAACCTAGTTTCTTAATCTTAAAAATTAATACAAGCTTTTTGAAACATTTTAAATGTTAAATTAGGAATAAATTAATATTATTAATTTGCAAATGTATTATTTATCATCTACATTACCATCTATTTAAAAATCTAAAGACTAGCATGTTAAACACTTATTTAAGCTTCATTAAGCTGTATAAAATTATTTTACAGCTGTAGGATCTATAAAATACTGCTATAGTAACTTTTTTATGCAAAAAATTATGGCATTACAAATTAATAATAAAAATTTATTCATGACAGAATTGAATTATATAATTTTTTTTTAAAGATGTTTTGGCACAAAATTTGACTTAATATTTACGTTCTGTCAAATCTAAAGGTTATAATATCTATATCTATATAGATTGTGTACTATTATAGTTATTATCAAATGCTAGTGGAATTAACTTCTAGAAAACATACGACTAATATCATTGTAGAATGTCCATTGTATGTTGGATTTGTCAGGATTTCTAAATGGCACATACATTCCTGGGATAATGAATGAATCTAAAATGTTGTTAGTCATTTTTACCCTCTCATTAAATAAGTTTTTGAGATTATATATTTTTCTAATAAATTAGATCGCCCAAAATATGATACAAAAAAAATACTTTCAACCTATTTATTTGTGATTGAAGTAAAAAAATCCAAGTTTAATCTGGTTAAATATTTACTTTGTTCATTTTTTATATAAATAAAGTAAAATGTCTTCCAATGATGAAGTTAGACATAACCTCATAATCCATGATTGAAATAGTTAAAGATTTATAAGCAAACTCAATCCTATTTCTTTAGATAAAGGATCCATAGTCAATTCATTTTTCCATTTAATTATTAGTGAAACACTATTTGTTTGATTATATAAGAAATATCCCGATATTATTTTGTTTATCAAACAATAACAACAACAACAATAATAATAATAATAATGATGATGATGAATCTCGGCCTCAGGGTGGCCTTTGAGCATTCCATCATCAGATTTTCAATTGGATGGATGGTTGAAGAGTTGGAGTGTGGAGTAGATTGAAGCCTGTCCATTAAAGTATGAGGTTTGACTATCTTAATATATATCTGAGCACTTATAGCATATATGTGTGGAGATGGTAATCTGGACCAACTGATGATTGCTGGTTTAGCATGAAATAAGTATATTGGTGATTATTTATCTTTTCAACATATATGTGTTCAAGTGTATCAGTATTATGAGATAGTGTGGAGAGTGGTGGGTCATGTGAAAGTCTGTGCTCATATACCCTATATATTACATATATAAACACAGCTATATAATAAGCCTGTGTGTTTCAGTTATTTAATAATAATAATAATAATAATAATAATAATTACAATCACTAATACAGAGTGTCACAACAATATCTACTCATATTAACATTGAATCAACATACAAATATTCATACTGGAAAATTTAAAAACTATTATATCCAGAAAATCCTTAAGACACACAAACAACAATGCTTGGAATTAGAAATTATCAATTACTAAAAAAATTCAAAAAATGGTCATTAGAAACAAAATATTTTGATTTTATATTAAAAATAAACCTTTATGCATGATCAACATCATATTTCCTTCGATACAAATGTCTATATAAAAACATTGTTCCTTTTTGCAATCTATGCCACACAGCAGAAGAAACGCAATAGCATATATTCTACTCATGCACAAGTTTATCTAATATATGTAAACTATTAATAGAAACCTACAATCCTTTAAAAAAAAATCTACCCCAACAATACGAGCAATAACTTTTCTACTATATGCAGACTGGTGCGCAAGATGCTCATTTACATTTGGAAACAATACAAGAAGACATCCAGCAACATTTACAAAAAAACTTCAACAAATAAAAGAATGGAATTACAAGATTAGTCCTCCAGACATTGCAGAAGCAACATGGTCACTCATAAGTCAACCATCAAACCTATAACAGAATCACCATCAAACAAAGATTATATAAACTGTAAAATGCAATTAAATTTAAAATTTAGAACTTGTTCCAAAGTTCATATGACTGCCTATGTAACAGAATGCAATCTTTTGTTGTAAATCTGTATAACATTTGTTTAATAAAATTCTTTGATGATGATAATGAAGAAGAAGGAGGAGGAGGAGGAAGAAAAAGAAGAAAAATAACAATAATAATAATAATAGTAATAATAATGATGATGATGGTGATGATGATGCATATCATGCTCATCAATTTACTAGAATATCATAAAATATACTGATAACAGGTAAGAGTTTTGTTCCACTAATAACTATAAGATAGAAAACTAATAGATAAATAAAATAAAAAAGAAGAAAAATACAAGAAGGCAACTCAGATCGATTGCATAATGGATTTAGATGTCCAGAATCCAGATATGATGTCTGCCAGCTTAGACACATTTAAAAGTTCCTATGCATGGGTTGCAAAGTCACAATCATTGATAAATATTATAAAAAAAAGTGAAAATAATCCACGATTGTTTTTTTTCAAAGAAAATGCAGCACATGCCTAGATTTTATCTTTCAACAGCAAGAGATCTGATGAAACTAGATCTCACCCCAAAAACTAGTGAAACTAACAGTAATGTGACAAAATAGCCCTGGTCTAATGATAGCCTTAAAAAAATCTCTGAAGTCTTTAATCAAACCTTCCCTAGGGAACTTTTCAATTCATTTAAATGCTTTTTCACAGAACGCTCTATTGTCATAGCAGTTACCAATAGGAACTGCTTGCTCTACAGGTACCCTAGGGAGCTACTATTCAAAGACATTAATAAGAAAAAACTATGGAATTTAATAGTTCATGTGGGAGACCATCCAAATCCACGTTATTTAGCTATTGAATTTGTAAATGAACAAGGTAAAGGAATATTCTGACAAGAAATTAAATCCCTCGGACAATACGCATTAGTTATAGTCAACCCCAACAGAGAAAACTTTATTACTGACCTAATTAAAACACTTACCTAGGGTACTCTGACACAGATTTCACTAAACTAATGAAACCATTCAGGGAGGTGATAGATTTTCAGCCTATGTATGTGAAAATATCCATTCCAATACTAACTAATAGTTATAGATTCAAAATAAAATTGGGAGAGAACATAAATCCTGAAAATATTCCAACACAAATTACAGACCAAGAAGCGACATTATTTCTTGTTATAAATGGTCTCAAACCGCAATGCTTTCATTGTAAAAAATGCAGTCACCTAATTCGCAACTGTCTAGATTTATACTGTAATAATTGTAATATAAGAACATCCCCCTTGCATCAATGCCCAAAAGAAAATTACCGTTTTAATCAGGTAGTGATTTCAGATGAAGATGTATCTTCGACAGACCATAAAATTGAGAAAAAACATGATATTGACTCCAGCAATAGTGGAAAGGATTCTGCATACTACAAGCCTAAATAGTATTGAAGTTTCCTCCCCTGCTAATCTGGAAACCTCACCCCTCTTAATAAAACCCTCCTTAAAATAATAAAATCACTTGTGATTTTTTCATCTCAGACACAAAACCACCTTTTTTTCTCATGCCCAGGTCTAGAAAATATTCGTGAAATAATTAGCACTTCACTCAAGGATAAAAAGATCAATGTGGAAACCGTTTTTGACTCATTTAAAAGGGGTATCTTTGCTGAAAATAAGAATCAGCACATTTATACTTTATGCCTTATGGTGTACAAGGTGTAATTTTATATATAATTATAACCCCAGAAGACACCCAAACACATTCAAAAATAAAATGCAAAACATACATGAAAGAGACACGAAGATCACAAAACATAACAAGTACATTGACACTTGGAATATGCTACAACTTATATAAAAGTACTGACAGAAAAACTATATCTAACATGGACCCTTGTGTCTGTTTTGAAGTCAACTGACACAAATTGGATGCATTCTTGCTTTAGTTTAATTACAGTATATGTAATTGTATACAATCTTATTACTGAGTGATCACCTTTGTCTTTGTTGAACTTTTTTTTTCTTAAATATTTCTTGTTTGCTAATGCATACAATGCATTGATGAAATCTTTTTACATATATAATTTTATGAACCAATTTATATGTAAGAACTATGTTGTCAAATGTAACTTGTGTAACCTTTTTGAATACTAATAAACTTTATCCTTTGATGATGATGAAGAAAAAAAAGAAGAAAAGGAAGAAGAAGAAGGATGATGATGATGATGATGATAATAATAATAATGATAATAATAATAATATAATATATAAAGAGCCTGCTACTAGCTCTAAACAAGCTTAATTTTTATTTTATTTTATTTTTTATGATAAATGCTACAAGAGAAAGTACATGAAGTTTTTATCTATGATGGCCCATCCCTAGACCGGTTTCGAGCTATGGCTCTCATCAGTAAGGAGCTAGGACATAAGATTCAAAATATTAACTCAAGCCAAGCATTTATCTAATTCTTAAATATTAAGAAAAAGATCCAAATCTTCAGACATCTACATGTCTTCAAACTCAGCTCTTTAACCAAAGAAACTATATGAGCCTGAACTAAATTCAGAGATCCCATATATTAGTAGGCTTAGCAATTTAATATAGCCAATATTATTATTATTATTATTATTATTATTATTATTATTATTATTATTATTATTATTATTATTATTATTATTATTATTATTATTATTATAATAATAATAATAATAATAATAATAATAATAATAATAATAATAATAACAACAACAACAACAACAATAACAACAAGAACAATAACAATAATTCAATTCTATGAAATAAAACAAAGTACATAACAATTATTTAAAAACTCCAAACAAGAAAAATCTTGTATGTGGAATTTACATGTAAAAATAACAAATTAAATTAAATAAAAATACAACCAAAAACTCAAAATAGAAAAGAACAGTTTAGAAAATAAATAAAATTAATTAAATAAATAAAATAAATGCCAAAATGAATACATACTACACAACCACTGATATAAATATTTTTTGAAAGATACATAAGAAATATTCAGATCAATTGAACACCCATATATAAATTTATTAAATAACTTTGGCCCAAAATAAATATAGTCTTCTACTAGATTCCTTAAAAAAATTTGGTAAAGGTAATTGAAATTTATTAGAAAGATGAGTATTTAGAACATAAACTCTAGAATTCAGAAAAAGTTTAGCACAAAAAATATCAAAAATAACTCTATATTGATATAAGTGATTTACATTGAATAAACCAAATGCAATATAAATATCTCGAACAGAAGAGGAACAAGATCTACCAAAGATAATGCACAAAGTATAATTTTGCAAAACATGCAAAGATGATAATGATGATAATAACAATAATGCATAGGTAATATCAAATAATATTTCTGTTTACCTGGACATGAAACATCATTAGATATTTTTGCTTTATTGCAATACAGAGAACATACCAATAGCTCAAACAAGCTCTTAATTAATAAGTGCGGTATGAGAAAATATTTAAAATCTCTATCCAGAACCTCCCATCTCCAGACCAACTGTTTTCAAGACTATTAAAATATGTTAGATCTGAATTTAGTTCAGTCCCATATAGCTATTTAAGTTATATAGCTGGATTTAAAGACATTTTCATGTCCGAAAATTTCAGAGTTTCTACTTAAATATTATGTATGAGCTAAGTGCTGGGTTTTGAGTTGATATTTTAGATCTAGTGTCCAAATATTCCAGCTCTCCACTGATGTGAGCCATAAGCTTGAAACCAGTTGGTCTGGAGATGGGAGTCTTCTGGATAGAGATTTTAAATATTTTCTCATACTGAACTTATTAATTAAGAGCTTATTTGAGCTATTGATATGCTCTTTGTATTACATTTTTGTAAATACAAGCTTATAAAAGTAATGTCACATTATATATGGCTTGGATTATTATAATTTTACCTTTAAGGTTTTGGCTATTAAAATATGGTAGATCTGAATTTAGTTCAGTCCCATATAGGTATTTAAGTTAGATAGCTGGATTTAAAGACATTTTCATATCCGATTTTCAGAGTTTCTGCTTAAATATTACATATGAAATAAATGCTGGGTTTTGAGTTGAGATTTTAGATCTAGTGTCCAAATATTCTAGCTCTCCACTGGCATGAGCCATAAGCTTGAAAACAGTTGGTGAGAGATTTTAAATATTTTCTCATACCACATTTATTATGTAAGAGCTTTTTTGAGCTATTGGTATTCTCTCTGTATTGCATTTTTATAAATACAAGCTTATAAAAGTAATGTCACATTATATATGACTTGCTTTGTTTTATTATTTTGCTTTATTATATATAAAAAATTATGCTTCACAAATTGGCTTGTATAATTATTGCAAAAGATGACTCTAATGTTATTGTTGTAGTAGTATCCGTAATAATAGTACTAGTAGTAATAATAGTAATGGTATTATGCTTTCTGACATTTTATTCTTTACTTTTGGAATATCAATGACCATACTCATTTATGAGAAGTTGTTGCTGATATAAATAAGAAATATTATCTGGCTGAATAACTTGATCTTTAAATAATTCCTTATTTTAAAAATATTATGCATATGTCTACATGTCAAGTTCACCATGAATGACTAGCCTAAGAATAAGAGTAGCAGGTTTGGTGATCAGTTATAAAGTTAATTTGCTTATTAACTCCATTTAGTCTAGAATCTTCATGTATAGATCTAGATCATAATAATATCTAATGTTTAGCAAATTAAGTTTAAAATGCAGTTTGCTTAAATGGAAAAGTGATTTCTGATAGCCTAGTAGCTCTTCTCCAAAAAAATTTACTTAAAAAAAAGACAACTCACCTGACAAATCAAGATTTAGGTGAGAAGATTATTTTTTTTATGTTCATTCTTTTTTATTTGAACCTTCTTGTAAAAAAAAAAATCTGGATATCTTTTTAAAAATTACCAGGTATATTAATAATTTTTATTAATCATTCATTAGACTAGAGATTATTCACTTAATGAATATTTCTGTAATGTAATTTTCACTACACAACTCTCACACAAAATAGAGACTAGTTGCCACCCACTTCTAACACTCTATGGGGAGATGTAATTATGAACACATTTTCAAAGACATATGAAAAAGATATATCATCACTATGATGTACATTTTGTGTAGAATCAGCTTTTAACAACTTGTGGATAGGTGTACTCATGAAAATATGACCAATGACGTGAAAAAGATGTATGGTTACCAAGATGAACATTTCATGCTGAACCAGTTCCCAAGATGCACATTTTGTGCTGAAAATGTGCTGAATTAGATGATGAGTGCTGGTTCAACACAAAATGTGCATTTTGGAGATTATGTATCTTTTTCACATATCACTTGTCATATGTTCATGATACATCCCTCCACAAGGTGTTAAAAATAGATAGAAACCAGTCCCTACCTTGCAGGAGAGTGGTGTAGTGAAAATTATACTACAGAAATATTTCTCATCAGACAGTGTTAATTAAAATTTTTCAGTTGCAAGAATGGTGGATAAATATTCCTGGTAATATAAAATAGAAAGCTTTTCTGTGCTTACATCTAGTAAAAAGTATAACTTAGAATCCTAACAACACGATATAATTTTATCAAATTTCGACAGCATTATTGGTGGTTTAGTATAGTGGTAATAAAGTGTTAAATTCTAGAGTATAAAGTCCTGGGATAGATTCCATCACTGGCACTTCTCATGAACTCCCGAACAATGAAGCTATCCAATTATTATCTTTTTAAAAAAATAAATTAACAGTGTCAAACACTCATCTAATCTAAAGCTTTATAGACAATCTTGTGGGTGTAAAGAATCTGATTTCTATAAATAAATAATGAAGTTGCTGTACTACCTAAATACAGTTAAAGATAACCACAATATAGCAGTTATATATATATTAAATAATTTAGAAATGGCGGTAGCATATTTTGACAATGATATTTCTAATGCTAAACAGAAGTCAACCATCTTTCTTCACTATCAGCGATTGTAATTGTTTATTAAAGAAAGCTGATCATAATATTTATACTACAAACGAGAACATTTAAAAACAATTGCAAACAGTTTTATCTAAAAAGGAAAGAAAAACTTTTTTGCAAAAATAACTAGGAGCATTATTTTGTCAAAAATCAAAAGACAAATAATTCAATGAGCTGTTTATGCGATGAATGATTGAGTCGCTAGATGAAAGGGGAAAACTAACAAATTTAGATGACTGCTTATAGACAAACGTTTTATAAACATTTACTCTAATGCACAGAAATCATAGAATTAAATCAATATAAACAATTACAGGGTTAACACAGCGATAGAGTGGCAGACTCGGGATTCAATGTCCACAGATCGCAGTTCCGCTCTGCCATTTTCGGAAGCTCGAACTTCTTAAGAATTCCCGAACAATTAACCATGCTTTAGCTACCATTAATAAACGACCATGGCTATTTTAACAATTTGTTGAAGTAAAAGATAGAAAAAAACAAAAGGTTAAAAATAAATACCGCGGTGACTATAAAAATCAACCCATGAATCAAAAATACATGCGCACACAACACAATCACTTCCGTTCATATATACCTTATGGAATTATGTTTTAATTTCGTCAAGTTTTTCTATTAAAATAACTTTTTCAATATATTATATTCTCAACTACATTATCCTAATGAAAGCAATGAACATTCCTTCATTTTATTTGGGTAATAGATAAAATAAACTTTTCAGTAGGATGGATTCAATATCCTCACACAGTTATACTATCAAAAAATAAACATTACTAAAAAAAATCCATGTTCTACTCCCATATAATAAATTTGGAAAAAAACCTTCTATATATAATTTAGCTGAAGTTATTTTACTCCAATGCAATCATACTATGTTGGAGTTTGCAAGATACATACAAATGCAAGTGTAGTGTTTTGTAAAAATGGCAGACATTTTGTGCACTCCAGAAAAAACTAGAATGTATTCGAGAGGTTGTTTTAGATCCTGTGCTGATAACTGTGGAATTTAATTAAGGCATTGATGTAATGGCGATCGACTATTCCAAGAGATATTTGCTGATTGCAAATATTTCTGGATAAGAAACAATACCTTATTGGATGTGTATTAATTGCTACAGTTATCAGAAAGCGATAAGAAGACTGGGTTACAACTACACAGGGGAGTAATTAGAGGACAACTCCAGTAGAGAGCAGTCATGCAGTAGCGAGTAGCAGACAGTATAGAGTGCATCTACAGTAAAGTTACTATTCAATTCCAGTAGGAGATAGCTGATGGCAGTCGCAGTGCTTACTATGAAGAGTTCATGTACAGCTACACTGGACTGGGGTGAAGGTGTGCCCATTGTGAACCATTTTTGTAGCAGCCAGCCTGAAAGAACATCATGGGAATTGAACTTTAGCAAACTGTAGAAGTAGACTCGTTGCAGACCGTTCATTTGGAGAGCATCCACTTGCAGACCATTCATTGGAGAGAAGTTGG
The DNA here is from genome assembly GCA_028023455.1 of Epiperipatus broadwayi. Classification (NCBI taxonomy): domain Eukaryota; kingdom Metazoa; phylum Onychophora; class Udeonychophora; order Euonychophora; family Peripatidae; genus Epiperipatus; species Epiperipatus broadwayi. Next base: position 988,480 of record JAQFVV010006284.1, on the reverse strand, counting down.
TGCAGACCATTCGTTGGAGAGTATCCGTGGCAGAGCATTCATTGCAGACCATTCATTTGGACAGCATCCATTGCAGAGAATACCCAGTATATTCAGAGCATTTGTTGCAGACCGATCACTGGAGAGCATACACAGTTGATCATTAGTGAACGTTATTGGATAGCCGCACAGTCAGACTGGCGGATATAACATTGGCACAGTCGTAAGTGCGGCTATAACAGCAAGTATGCCTTTTTATTTTAGATGATGCACATTTTACACTATCAAGCATTGAAACTAAACACTGCTGAAGCAATTGTCTCAGAAATAGAGCAGCTTGTTTTGGAAGTCAGAAAGATGTTCCAACCTTGGAGTAATAATGGAAACTGCTATGACTCTTACTTTGGAGCTTTATGTAAACCACTTTACATAATTTCAGAAAATTCTCTACATCTCCCACTTTATATACCCAATGAAGGAGAAGACATTAACTCACCAAAGTAATCATTTGATGATTGGAGAGTGTTTTATGGTTTTCCTATCCTATTTTATCCTCAAACACTCATTTATTGATTACAAAACAATGATTGCATAGGGTTTTGATCTTGCTAAGAAATCTTTGAATAGTTGAAAAAATTTCCAAGTTCTACCAGTACTCTTGAATATTTTATAAAAAATATCTTAAAGTGTAATGCATAAGTCCCTTATAGATGCAAGATTATTACTTTATGACAAGGACAATTTACTATAGATATATGTTACTGTTTAAAATCATTATAAGCCATTCAAGAGAAGAAACAATCAAGCCAAAAGCATTAAATAATTAATGACCAAATGATTTATTGTTCAGTAGTTTACAAAAAGTAGAAGCAATGGTAGTGAAACAGCTGAAGCTGTAAAGTGTAGCCCTTGAACTCCAGGAGCTACTACTGAACCACTGCGCTGTAGCATATAGGGCTAACTGCAGCACCAAAATTTATGTACTGATTTTATAAAACAAAAACATCACTTACTTGACTCCTAGATTTATGGTTTATTGATTATTATGATATACTCACCAATGCAAAGGATTACATATGGAATATTATTAATATGAAGAATGTAATTTAAAAAGATAATGATTTAGTAATTAATACTGAGAAGCTTAGATGCTCTATCCCTGAGAAGAAAAAAGTAATCAGTATCTCTTAGATTGGATGATTATTAGCTTAAATGTATAACTCAATTTAAACAGCTAAATAGCTTTTTTAGGTAAAAAAGGTATGGTTATTGAAAACCACCATAGACTCAAATTTGTTCATACCTCAATTAACAAGTTAAAAGATTTTCACTTTCATGGTATAGCTATCTTCACAAGTTTACTTGTTTATATGTGTCAGTTATTATGTCCAATTTAGTTTTAAATTAATTTTATTAGGTTTACTATATACATTGGAGATGATTTACAAGACTAATTGAAACAAAAGAGATTTCAAATAGAAAAGCAATAAGATAGATGTTTGTATAATTGAGCAATAATCAATATATATATATATATATATATATATATATATATATATGATTATTGCTATATATATATATATATATATATATATCATGCATATTAATTAGTATATTCAATAGCCAAGTCACTGGGTTGTTAATGAGATCAGATTCCATGTAGCTGCTGCAAATATAAGCTGGTACGTGGGAATGTTTCTGGTCTTAATGTTATTTAATTTTTTAGAAAGAGTGATTTAGTATTGTGAGATGTGGGATTAAAGCTTAGATAGCATCTTACAAACCAGAATGTGAAAAGATTGAATGTAGTAATTCTTATATTTAGAAAAGAATTACTTTGTATATTTTTATGAGGTTGTTGATTGTTAGTGAGTTTGAATGAGTCATGTTAATGATAAGAGTATGATAAGAAAGAAGTGAGGAATAATCCATGAGAAAGTGTTCCAATGCTTCTTTATTTCTATGACAAAAAGTGCATAACAGATTTATATTTATAAAGTGCTGCTTGTAGAAGAGAAATGAAGGGCTTTGATACATATTTTTATTAAGAAGTCCAGATATTTGGATTTCAGATGACAATATCAGAACATTTTTATAAATGTATTTGTTACTACATAACAAGAAAGGCATGAACCCCTATTAATATAGAAGTGTTAAATTATTTTTTATTTAAAGATGCTTAATAATATTATAAAAGTATGACAATATGATCATAAGATGCTTTTTTAACATGGAGCTGTTACTCTATTATTGTAAAAATACTTCTTTGGATTTCCCATATAAAAATTGCAGTTTTCATGGAAGATGTATTTTTTACATTATAATGATTCTCTTAAAGAAACTAAAAAGGTAAAATATTAAATGGAAGATCAAGGCTGATGGAGAAGAGCTACATTTAGGCAAGGTAGTAAAGCATTTTGAAAAGTGAAGTTCTCTAAGAAAAACTATTAGATTATATTTGAACATATTTGTGGTTAACAGACCAGTTTGTATAATCATCACAAAATTCACACCTTTAACTTTTTGTTCTATTTTTGTTTTTGATTTATCTGAATTTCTAATGGCCATTTAAATTTTTTTCCCTTATGGACAGTCACATGAGAAGTTATAATAATAGTTGGCTACCAAAATAACATAATGATTACAGCTTTTCATTATTAATGCAACCAAACTATGATTCACAAATTTTTAGCAGGTAATTGATTCAGAAATATTCAACCCTTGAATCTTTCACTTCACTAATGAATTAAAGTATTTTTGGATCCTAAATCTATTAATAAATAATATTGATACAGTTGCATATAATCTGTAAGAATAAATATCTTAAAACACTATCTCTCTCTCTCTCTCTCTCTCTCTCTATATATATATATATATATATATATATATATATATATATCATATATGATATTATATATATATATATATATATATAATATCATGATTTGATGTACAAATGTCAAACTGTCTGCACTCACAACTTTGACATCATTCACTTCAGATAAATGCATAAATAATTATTCCCAATCCTTTAAAAGACTAGAAATTACTTCAGATGTAAACCTTAAAACTAATTAAATTATGTTTTCTTTTAATTAAACATAAACACATGGCATAATTAATTCAACTTGCATTTTTATGTGTAATATCTGTTTTAGATATATTAAAAAATATCCATTTCATCACCCATTCTTGAAACATATGGATAAAAACATCTCAAAAGACAAATGTCTCCAAAGATGCTTTTTTTGAATACTAAAGCCAGCATTCTTTAGTTGACACAAATCACAAACTCTTACACATATCTTCATTTGCTCAATATTTATCAATAACAAAATAATATAATTTTTCAAGTGTCAAACTTTCAGACCATACAATTTTGATACCCTTCACTTCAGATAAATACATAAATAATTATTAGTAACTACTCAATAGACTAGAGATTATTATATCATTTGATCAGCAATTATGGAGTGGACATTTTATGTAATAAGTATAATACCCATGGAAAAAGAGAAATAAAGTGTTGTATTTTTATATTGGACTATTTCCATAATCTAATATGCGTATTGAATGTCTTTAGAAAAAAATAACTTTATTTAAATATTCCAAATACATTCAACTATTAATAATAACACATCAAACATGTTAGTATATGCAAAACATTTCAAGAGTTATTATTCGCATCTCTCCTTCAGGTGTTTCTGGCCTGACCAGTGACAGTATTAGCATGGGATTCAAACCTGGACCCTTGGATTCTTAAGTATTGAATTTTAAGGTAACACTCTAATCAACTGAGCATGACTAGTGACAATACAAGCATGGAATTCAAACCTAAACCCTTAGATTCTTGAGCATTGAATTTTAAGGTAACGCTACCTTAAAATTCAATACTCAAAAATCGCAGGGTCCAGGTTTGAATCCCATGCTAGTACTATCACTGGTCAGGCCAGCAACACTTGAAGAAGAGGGGAGAATAATACCTCTTGAAATGTTGTGCATATACTAACCTGTTTGATGTGCTACTACTAACAGTTGAATGTATGTGGAATATTTAAATAAAGTTTTTTTTTTTCTAAAGACATTCAATACACATATTACATGATGGAAATAGTCCAATATAAAAATACACCTAAAACACCATCATCCCAAACATTCAGGAAAACACCAAATAAAGTGTTATCTGTTTTGTTGTTGTGATTGAAAAAAAAAGAGACGAAATAAGTAGATGTTAAAAATGAAATGTGATTCTGAAATGTAAGATACATTTCATTTACATTAACATTAATAATCAATATCATCATTCTGATGGAGAGCCATCTATGGAATCATGAGGAAGCAATGGATATCAAATGATGGTGGGTCTTCAGTTATATCTTTATTTGAAAAATAACTGCAAAATTAAATAATTTTTTTTCCACACTAGAACTTGCATTCAGTAAGTCCAAGTCAATATGGTTTTTTATAGATCATCCTAAATTTCTGCAAGAAAAACAAATCCAAACAATTATGCTAATTGGAAATCAAAGAGAAGTTGCAAAAATTAAAAGACTGCATTGAGACTAGGAACCAATGGCATAAATATGTGGTACCAAATATTTTCCTGAAAGTTTGTGATGATGGCATTTCATTTGTATTTATATACTGGACTACTCCCATCATCTAGAATTAATTGTTAAATATCATGAGAAAAACTCAAACTTTATTCCAACTTTTCAAATGCATTCAACTATTAGAAATGGAACAAAGATTAGGATATATAACTCAGTTTTTAATATGATATTATTCCTCTCTTTTCTTCAGGCGTTGTTGGCCTGACCAGTGACAATACAAGCATGGGAATTGAACCTTTAGATTCATAAATATTCAATTTAAGATGATACCACAATTGGTTAAAATATCAATTTAAATTCAGTATTTCATGAAGCTAAAGGTTCCAGGTTTGATTTTCATATTACTGCAGTCATTGTTCAACAACACATAAAGAAGAGAAGGGAAGAATACTACATAAAAGGTCAAAGACTAATCTGTGTGCTATTACTGATAGTTCAATACATTTGAAAAGTTTAAACAATTTTCAAACGTATAATTACAAACGTGGTACCAAATGTATTGTAAATTTTATTAAAGAAGCCAAATAATCTTTAATAAGGATGTAAAACGTAACACTGGAAAAAAAAAAAATAACTGATAGATTTACTGCTCGGAATTTTATAAAACGGCTGAGCGCTTGGAAGTAATAGAATTGGGCCAGGACCATGGACTTCGAATTCTAGATTTGCCACTTTTTTCACTACACCAATATAGGGCAATGGAAAAAAATCATTATACGCTGAATGAAGATGATAATTTGATAGATTATATCTAGTATATATAAGTGCGTTTAACAGCATCATTTATCTATTGTTTTCTCTTTTCTTGTTCTTAAAAAGTAAAATGATCTATTTCATTTTTATAATTATATTCTTTAAATTCAATTAATACTATACTTTTTTCTTTAAAAAAAAAAAAAAATTATAGAGGTTAATAAGATAATTTTGTTAAGATAATGTATCTGTTTAAAAAGCTTACGGTATAATTTACGATAAATTATAGAGATGATTTGTCTGTAAGAAATAAGTAGCAAAAAAAAACCTTCAACTTTATATTAAAAACAGTGAAATAACCCAAAATGATTCAAACTAGGTCAGAGTTGGGGGGGAAATGCTTCGCTTGGTTAATTCAATAAACTAAAAAAGGGGAAAAAATATTTCGAATAATTTTCTAAGTGGAAAAGTTTGATTGTTAGTCTGTTAATGCTTATAAGATATAATTTAATAATTGCGAACACATAAAAACGCTTCACGACCTCAAACGATTTTTAATAACAAATTCTCAGTATAATTTAATAATCTTAATAAAAATATTACATCAGTACATAAAATCAAAAACAAGCACGAAAATGTACGATTAGTTAATTCCAAAATTTGTATATGTTATATAAGTAATTATTATACTCAGAACATACGTGTAATTAAGTATTCAAATAAAAACTCTAGTTATCATAAGCTAAAAAAAAAAAAAATTAAGATAGTATATAAAGCAATAAGTCCAAATGCAGCCACCAGAAAATTTTTAAGTTACAATTTTATGTTAGTAATTAGAGGGATTTGAACTCAGGATTTTTCATTCCATTTATCCTTCACTCCATCACGTGACAACACACATGCAAAAAAGATACATGATTCGTGCAAAACCAGTACTCATAACCTGGGCCATATCGTAATCTCCCACACATATAAACAATCAGTGTTCAGTTTATATTATTAAGATAGCAGCTCCATAAATTTCAACGGTCAGGCTTCAATCTTCTCACTCTTGTAACTATTCAACCGTCCATTTCATTGAAAAAGCCACGACGGGACGCACCTTATCGGATTAGATATTGCAATCATATCCAAGTAGACATTACGTCATTCTAACCCTCATATTATAGGATCATTACGTATCCATATACTGTATATTAATAGGAAAATAGGTTGTTTTACACTCTATAGTCATTTTTCTTTGTTCTCAAGATAGATTTTAAATTGCACAACTATTGTTTGCATAAATCTGCTTTTCGCTGCCGACTACATCTCTTTAAAAATAAAAATACTGGCTAGTCCGGCGGTCAAATTTTGTCTTCATTACATATGATTATTTATGATTGCTAAATATTTGATAGTACGTTTTAATTAATTAATTAAGTAAATGTAACTTTTTTTTTTTAGAATTGTTTTTAACAAAGTTGTAAATAACAATTCTACTTTCTGCATTAATGTCAATTTATTTACATGGCAAAAGATGACTATCTTTAAAATATAAGTAGGTCAATGGTAGCTAGAAGTTAATAAATAATGTATAGTAGACATAAAAATACTCTAGAGCTCTTTGACAACTTATCTTTGAAAGTTAAATTTCCTTAATTAAATAGTATCAAATTTTTAGCAAACATAGATAATCAGAATGATTTTAAAATTTCACTTCTGACTAATGCATAAGTATAAAAAATTATAATCTGCAGACTTGCACATACAAAAAAAAATATTTTAAAAATTCTTTTATATATTTTTTTATAGACGATCCTAACTATTTAATATTATCTTCTTAATGAAGGAAGATAGCATTCTCTCGATGGAAATTCTAAAGTTGTCATTTGGAATAACTCCGCAGAAAAATTTGAGAAATTTGAAAACTGTTCTAACTCCGCGATTTCTCATGAGTATTTATTTTGCTAATAGTAGCAAACATTTCATCAATCAGGGACAACTTCTTAAATAATTTTCATGGTCACTTACAATTACAGAAGCATAACTTCTTAAAAGCTGACTCTGATCCATCATCAATCCCTGAGACATTCAAGGGCATCATTTCTTCAAAACAATTCACAGGAGGGAACACAATATTAAGTTTTTGTGCTAGTAGACAGATTCCAAAATATTTGCAAATAATTAATTTAGAAGAAAATGCCGATTGTTGCATATGTGTACATGTGCACACACAAAAATATAAAAATTGTGTATGATTTATAAACCCAAATAGATAGACGAAGTTAAAACTATCTTTAAAGATTTCTCCAATATCTCTTTAGAAAGGAGCAGAGATAAAAAAGATATTACCTATCAGGCTTTCCAATTAACAGGTAATCAAAATTTGAGCCATTTTTCATTCATGTACTTACCCTCTAGTTACAAAAAACTGGACTTTAATTTGCTGCCAATATTTTATGGTTACCTGTCATGGTTCTGATTTGACTACCTGAAAGGGAAATTCTAAGATTCATTAAAACTGAAAACATTTTAAGTTTTATTCCATCATGGATTTGAATCCAGGTGTAAGCATAGCAGGCAAAACAATGCACTTTATATGATAAAGGCCTTTATTATAAACAGAAGTATATGAAGAAAAGAAGGAATATGAAGATATACAAAAATGATGTATTAAAAAGAATTGAATATCTCGAATTTTGTAAAATGGTACGGAAAAGAGTTGAAAATGATATAAGAAAGTATAACTGTGAAATAGCAAGGAAAGCTGTAGAAGAAAATAAAAGTGTCAAGAATGTTAAACAACATTTTGGTATTGGTAGGAAATTTATATCTGCAATAAGAAAAAAAGATGGAATTATTACTAAAAAGAGAGATGACATCATAAAATTGGTAAAAGATTTTTATCAAGAATTATATAGTAATAAAGAACAAGTACCTCCTATATCTATTACATCTTCCGAATTGCCCAGAATTTTAAATGAAGAAGTGAGACATGCAATTAAATGTATGAAGAAAGGAAAGGCTCCAGGAAATGATGGAATTATAATTGATATATTAAAAGAAGCAGGTGAAGAAGTAGAAACAATTTTAGCAAAGTTATATACCAAATGTCTAAATGATAAAGATGTACCGGAAGATTGGAAGAATGCAGTAATAATATTAATATTTAAAAAAGGTAATAAAGAAGATATTAGAAATTACAGACCTATCAGCCTTTTATCAGTTTTATATAAAATTTTTACCAAGATAATTACAACTCGTCTGCAGAGAACTTTGGATTTCCACCAACCAAGAGAACAAGCTGGATTTAAAAGTGGTTTTAGTACAATAGATCATATCCAGGTATTGAGAGAAGTCATAGAAAGGACAAATGAATATGAGTTGTCATTATGTTTTGGATTTGTAGATTATGAAAAGGCATTCGATTCTATACACATTTCTTCAGTGATTAAAGCATTGGATCATCAAGGTATAGATCCAGGATATTGTCATATTTTAAAGAATATTTATAAAAATGCAACAGCAACAATTAGATTACATAATGATACTGGAAAAATCAACATTGAGAAAGGTGTAAGACAAGGTGACTCCATATCTCCAAAACTTTTTACAGCAGTGTTGCAAGAAGTATTTTGTGGATTAAAATGGAAAACTAAAGGAATGAAAGTAAATGGAGAGTATTTAAGTCATTTAGATTTTGCAGATGATGTAGTTGTTTTTGCAAATAATGCTTCAGAGCTGCAGGAAATGTTGCAGGAGTTAGCAGATGAAAGTAGAAAAGTAGGACTAAAGATAAATGTCAAAAAGACTAAAGTAATGTTTAATCGATTTGCTCAAAGTATGAAAATAAAGATTGATTATGAAGAATTAGAAGAAGTTAACAGTTACAAATACCTTGGTCAGATTATTAATACAGATGGAAACATAATGGAGGAAATTAATCATAGAATTAAACTTGGTTGGAGTGCTTTTGGTAGAAATAACTTGATACTAAAAGGAAATATGCCTAAGTGTTTGAAAAGGAAGATTTTTAATAAATGTGTTTTACCAGTTCTTACTTATGGATCTGAGACTTGGACACTTAATAGAAGAGCAATACAGAGATTTCAGACCACTCAAAGAAGTATGGTGAGATGCATGTTGAGAGTAACAAGTGATTAAAAAGTGCAATATATGGGTAAGAGAACAAACAGGTGTTACTGACCTTATTGAAAAAATTAAAAGATTGAAATGGAGTTGGGCTGGACATATTGCTAGAAGAAATGATAATAGATGGACAATTGAAATTTTAAACTGGATTCCAAGAGATTGTAAAAAACCCAGAAAGAGACCACATGTGAGATGGATGGATGAAATAAGAAAATGTGCAGGGGCGTTGTGGAAAAGAGAAGCTAAAGATCAGAGAAGATGGATTAAACTTGGAGAGACCTTCATCCTGCAGTGGATTGATAATAGTTAATGATGATGATGATGATGATAGACCTAATAAAATTTTAATATTTTTGCCATGCTTTTTATAATTAAAAAATAGATCTGGTCAGATGATTCTACTTCATACATGCACACAATAAAACAAACCATCTGAATTAGCTTTACAATTTTCAAAATCATCATCATCATTGTCAACCATTATCAGTCCACTGCAGGATGAAGGTCTGTCCAAGTTCATTCCATCTCTGATCTTTAGCTTCACTTTTCCACATCATCCCTGCACATTTTCTTATTTTATCCATCCATCTCACATATGGTCTCTTTTGAGGTCTTCTACAATCTCTTGGAATCCAGTTTAAGATTTCAAGTGCCCATTAATTATCATCTCTTCTAGCAATATATTCAGCCTAACTCTATTTCAGTCTTTTAATTCTTTCAACAATGTCAATAACACCTGGTTGTTCTCTTACTAATACATTGCATTTTTGATTTCTTCTTGTTACTCCTAACATGCATTTCTTCATACTTCTTTGAGTGGTTTGAAGTCTCTATTTCTTTTCTATTAAGTGTCCAAGTCACAGACCCATTTATTAAAACCTTCCTTTTCAAAAACATAGGCATATTTCCTTTTAGTATTATTTCTAAATAATTTTTCAAAATAATAACATATAAAATAACAGGTATAGCTAGCTTATAGTATAACTGCCATCTTCAATAGTATTAAAACTCAAAATCTCATTAAAATCAGTCAACCCTAATGTTCCCACATGTCCAACCAACATTCCATAATTTATATTTATTTTTACAATTATATTGTTTATTTAAAAATTATTTATCATATTTATTTTATAATATATATATACTTCTTTTGATTTTTTTAAATTTTATTTATGAACTCATTTTCCACTTGCAAAAGAAACCGAAAACATTCTTAAATAAAAACTTCCATTGCAACTAATACGATGTTCAGCAAACAAATATTTAAATCTATTCACAAAATAACACAATTTTTATTCAATCCTTCATGTTCATTAATTCTCTTTGTTTTAATAAAAAATTCAATTCACCAGTATAATTTGATCCATAATTGCACATGACTTTAAATATAACAATATATTTGTTGATTTTATTAATAGCATTTTTTACATTAATAATTAACCAATCAGTATTTAAATACCAACTATATATGCTATTGGTAATGACAATCATGATAAGCTAGCTATAGCTATTATTTATTTATATGTTGGTATATTGAAAATTATATAGTGAATCCCGATGTTTTTTCTTATAATAATTATCATTTAGTAAAAAGTGATTTTATACATGCAAAAGCATAACTGAGAATAATAGTTCAGTTTCAATTCACCATAGCCAGTAGTTCCCAAATTTTATTTGACCATACTCCACCTAAACATCTCTAAAATTCTGATGTCTTCCCCTCCCCTGTAATATTTAATTCTTATGGTTCAAATAGTGAACTGCTATGCACATGAAGAAAAATTAAAAGGCTATTAATGAAAAGACAGTTGAAGTGCAATGGAGGGGAAAACCACTTAACTTGCTCCATGTAACAATGGAGAGAAAGGGAGTAAAATTTATCTAAGCAGAAAATATAATGAAAAGAAGAGTGTGTGGAAAGAGGGAAATTTAAAAAAAAAAACATTCTTAAAATTTATTCAAAAATAATAACTTATTTAATAAAGCAAAATAATTTATCACAAAAGCAGTCTTTAAAAAATACAATTGGTTAAAGTGGTCATTTGATAATTAAGAAAATGAGTAATTGATTTCTTAGATGTGTTCTTAACATTTACAAACTAATTTGAACAAAGTGATTACTATATTGAATTTCATATATTCATGTACTCTTAATTGTTCATTATAAAAGATAACTTTATAATAGAGTTTATAGTATTAAGATTTCTGGACAACATGTGTAGCTGATAATAGAAAGACTATGAAACCAAAATTAACAACAAAAACTTTTATTTTAACAATAAAGACATTGAACAGATAACAATTTTGGAAATCGAAAATATCAATTTTAGCACTCTGCTGTACAATTCGATGCAGAGGAAAAGTATGACTTAAAGATTACAGCTTATAAATTTACAGATTAAATAATAATGAAAATTATTATCCTTGTTGGGTTAATGAAAACCATGATCAATATTAATATTATAACAAGAAGCTCTCCTTTCTTATAATACAATCGTACATTTCAGTCACCCCCAAAATGAGTATATTTAAAACTTAAATAGGACATACCAATACAACAATGGAATAAGCACCGAAGGAAACGTATATCACTTATTGAGGCCCAAAATTACAATTTTAATTTCTAAAATAAATGTTTATGAGTTTTAATCCTACAATACTGTCAAAGCACAGAAATAGACATACACACCAAGAACAATAAACAATCTACACACAGAATATTAAAGACTGCAACAGAAGAGATAGATGACATTCATCAGAATGAACTATTATATCAATTGCCAAAAATAAACTAATGATGGTACACTGCTCATGGCTTTATACAAAAAAAAATACATGGTACAATACATCTGCAATTCAATGATAAATAAGGGAATGCAAAATAAGTGATGACATGAACTCTAAAAGTAGCACTTACATTGAGAGCAATAAATATGCTAGAACATAGTCACTAAATATAACCATCAAAAATATAATAAGAATGATACCAATTACCCTAAAAAGCATTTCATGTTTAATACGAGACACAAAAGGTATAACTTAAGGAATATATATATATATATATTATCAAAAGAGAAACACAACTACAATCTCTTTATAAACATATGCTAGCAAAATAAACATCAACAAGAGAGAGATAAGCTGCAGTCTCTTGGAAAAATAGAAAATAATGGCAAGATAAGAATTAACAATAAAACAAAATAGTCTAATGCTACCATGTCTTAAATAATACTACAATAATTAACTAATGTGTTGATATAGATGTCACTGTATGTGCTTTAAATTGTGGAGGCATATTGAAAAGGGCAAAAAACATAATTTTCCAAAAAAGGCTTTTATATGATAATTTTATAATTTGTAATCTTTGTTGCTTGTATATATGTATTTCTAAATATATTTGACTATTGTATACTTGAAGTGCAACATAAAAAAAGAATTGGTTTTAATTCTGATTCTTTTTCTGTATAATAATTAACTAATGTGTAAAACTGATGATGTAAAAATAATTTGACAAATCTGGCTTAATAAAAACATGAGCTAAAATAAGCAGTAAGAATACACACCATCTTCAATTTATTCAGCATTAACACATAAGTTTACTTAAATAAATAACTCATGATAAAGGACAAACAAAGATAAATATTCTGTGAACTTCTAAATAATAAAGCTTACAAAATAATGCATAAAATCATATCAGACAAAATGCATAAAATAAATAAAATAAATAAATATGATAAATTACAATAGCATAATATTAGAACTTAAAATTATAACCAGTTTACCAAAATAAGTAGATAAAAATATTTCATCCTGGATGTTCAGCCATTTAACAGGATATAGTCTCTGTAATTACTACTCTGCAAATGCTAAAAAATTTATTCTACCTGTTAAAACACAGCTAATTTAAATTGCATGTATAGCATTCAACCATTACCAATTAGTAACAGATTTCTTGATGAACACAAGCACAAAAATACATTTATAGCAATTGAATTTCATGAAAAATATTTTAAAATAAAGCACAATAATAATGATGCATCTAAAATATTTTATATGGTACCATTATGTCTTCTTATCTCTTTTTAAAAGTATATTGAAGACAAAATTTAAGGTGCATTTATTCTTTTAAAATAATAACATTTCCATTGTAGAGCAGATTTGATATTAATAATACTGATGAGCAAGAGAGAGAAAAGCATATTATACAATATACAGGATGAGTCTATATTTCAGGAGCTTTCAAGTTTCAGATAAACATAATAACTTATACAATTATTAAAAAGAAGCTATACTTTAAAAACAATAACAATGATCATCCATTAAATATCAGAATATATTAGCTTCAAAATGTACAGCATAAAAAAATAAAACTTTATAATATCAGAAGTCAACAAATTTACTGTTAGCCATTTTTTTTTAGAAAATATTTTCTTCTCTCTGTTAAATTCTATCTAACAATGAACTTTAGTAAATGAATAATTGTTGCTCCACTGTCAATGATAATAAAAATGTCACTGCCAAGGTAAAGATATTTATAATAATTTATATTTTAAAAAATGAATTGTTATATTTTTTAAATTGACATTGATAATTATGAGCAAACTCATATTATGATAATTTAAAGTCATTCATTATGGAAATATATTTAAATAATTCAAATATCTACTTTAAAGATTTCATTATTGGAGTATGATTAATTCAATGGAAAAACATTTATAACTTTCCATTACTACAAGGTAAGTTTACTATTATAAAATTTAACAATCTATCCTAAATTCTAAGAAACATCCTTTGAAAAAATGAATATTATTAATGAAAGCATATTACATAATTAAGAATTGTTTCATAATGCTAAAAATAGTATAAACTTTTTAATCATCTTAATTTTCTAGCATATAAAATATTAAACTGATAACATTGTCTATTATTAATGAGAAAATAAAAATCAACAAAAGTTCATATGTAATAATGATGAGTTAAGAAGAATTTCCTTGAAGTACAACATTTAAATAGAAATAGCTTAATTATTATTATTATTATTATCAAATATTTAAGTATATTTTCCATTATATGTTCTTACAATATAGATTTCAAACTTTTTAGTAGTTTCATATTAGAATTTCCATTCCCAAATAAAAATTAGGTAGCAAGACAATTAAATTTTAAGCAAACAAAAATTTATCATAAGTAATTCGATTGAATAATAGTAATTCTGCAAGCAATTTAGCAAGTATATCTCCCCTTGTAAAAATTATCTAAGTTCACATATGTATGCCAGTCTTCGTCTATTTATATTGCGAGTCATGTGACTGATTGTTACAAATAAAATTGACACTTAACCTTTTAACCGCTAATTATATTATTGGTTGTATGAGGTAAAAATCAAATCTTTTAATTGGCCAACTCACAAACTGAAGACAAAGCCTATTGTTAAAACATATTCGCCTATAATATTAAATTCAACTCAGATACGTTTATAAAAAGTATATTACTAATTTTTCAGGTTATGAAGAGAACGAAAGTTCTTTCAAAAATAAATTGCTATTTATTTATTCTAAAATATTTAATTTCGGCAACATAAAAGCTATAATATAAACAAAAAGGTCGACTTTTACGTTATAGAAAAGTAAATATTTCTTTTTATTAGATCTTTAATATTTTTACTAAAATCTTCAATATTTTTCGAAAATAATTTTGTTTTTTTAGTATATTTTTTAAAAAACTAGTTTAATTTCTGAAATTATATTTTTTTAATACTTAAAATTGCATTCGAAATGAAAATCTCAGCGTTTTTCTTTATTTTCTTTGATCAGGCGGTTTCTTTGTTCTTTCCAGCCAATCAGAATGTCTTTTTCGGCTGAGAGCTCACTAACAACCAATTACAAACGATGTTCTTTCTTTGTTTAGGTTTAAATGCATTTTTTTTTATTTTTTACTTGTAAAATAATTTGGAAGAGGGCACCATCTTACAGAACTTTTAAAAACCTATTCAAAACCTATCAAACGAATTTTTTAGCATAAGAACTGGCAGAGTTAGAGTGACGTCAGATGTCGACGAGGAGCTTAGTAAGAGGCGGGAAAAGGGTTAAATCAATTCCTCCTTGACCATAATTCAGTAAAGTTTAAAGATAAAAATAAACTCATTTACATAATTATCTAGACTTTTAAATTAAATATTACATTTTAAGATAAATTATTTATAAAACTAAAATTACTATAGTGAAAATATAATAATATATTATATAATACATTACATTATTTTAAATATAATATTATTTTAAATATAACATTAATTTATATTATTCTTTCAAACAATTTTATACAGTATTTAATAAATTCCAGTCCCCAGAATACTTTTAAAATAAAATATTTAAGAATAACTTTTAATGTCACAACAAGGAAGTTAAAACAAAGTTACAATTCAAGCACACTCACACACATTCATTAATGCTTTCTTTATTTGAAACTGATAGCTTTTATTAATAAACTAATTCTTTATCTTATTTAACTAGCTTACAGCTTACTTAAGCATTTTAATCTTTATTATAATTGACATTAAAAAATATATATTTTTATTAACAAATAACTTGAATAAAATGCATTTTTTATAAGCAAGTAATTTAATTATTAACAATAAGCATTAAAGATTCAAATTTAGTTTTAAAGTTTAACTCTAACATTAACTTTTACATACTAATATCTATATTAAAATAGTTTTAACTCTTAATATTTTTCCAATATATACTCATTAATATTTAGGGTAAGGATAGCCTAAACTAAGTAATTTAAAATAATCTACAACTATATATAGATTTAAAGCATTATAATAAAATATTAAAATAACTTTTAAAGCAATTAAAAATTATATAAGCTTTTATAAAATAATTTATATAAAGCATTAACATTTAACTATCAAACCCTAACAAGTTGTCTTATAATACAAATTAATTTATTAAAAAAAATATTTTTAAACACTAAACAATTTTATAGCTGAAAATTTAGCTTTGTGGATAAAGCTAAAGCTTACAATATATATTCTAATATTCTCATAGATAAATTATGAATTTGTGGTATTATTTTCAGGAAATTCTGTGTAATAAAAATATAATAGCTAAATAGCTGATGTTTCAGTACAATCACAAGTACTTTCCTCAGAGCTTCTTCTTTCTCAAATTTTAAAAGGCCTAAAAGCATAAATAAAAAGTGAGAATTAAAGAAAATTAATAATATTTTTAAAAAGCTATTGGAAGATAAAATATCTTTTAAAACTTCTCAACCAATAGAATTTGTAAATGAGGAGAAAATAACAAAGGAAAAAATAATTTTAAATCTCACCACACACATTTTTATGATTTGAAAGCAAAGAAGCTCTGAGAAAAGTACTTGCTATTGTACTGAAGCATCAGCTATTTAGCTATTATATTTTTATTTCACGGAAGCTCCTGAAAAATATGTATATATTAAAGTGACCAACTCTTTATACATTGCACACATCAAAGTGTTGGTCTTCTTTTCATAAATAACTACTTACATCTACTCATTCTTGGTTTTATAAGAATGACAGTTTGACATTTGATTTTAATATAAACAAAACATCAAATCAGATCCAGATGGGTACAGACTTATATGCAATTAAGCTCCAATTTTCATTGGCAGAGTTAACTTCTACCCATTTTAAATGATTTGCAAAAGAATACTTTTTCATTTGAATATAAAACAATTTTGTTGAAGATTAATACTTAATGCATTTAATAAGATTCTATTAATATTTGGGTTTGATTTGAAATTCAGTCTAAATGAAAATCTAAGTGGAAGACTGACACTCTCATAAGAGCAGCAAGAAATAGATATAATTATTATTTTACATTAACTACTAGTTTGATAACAAAAAAGATGTTTCAATAATGGACAACATAGCTTATTATAAAGATATGTATTATAAATAATAATGATGACTTTTCAGAGCAACTGTATTTAATAAAAAAATAAAATAATTACTGTTGTGGTTGTTTTGGGAAAATAACACCTGCCTTTAACTGGGTAACATTGTAATTACATGGGTGTATTAACTCCTTTTTGAAAAATGATGCTTTTACTTATTTTTATTTCATTTTAAATATTGCAATTTGATTCACATGTATCAAACATTCAGCTATTACAACTTTGACATGTCCTCTTCAGATAAATGCATTAGTGATTATTACTAATCATTTAATAAAAGCAGAGATTAATATATTAGTCTTAGACCAGGTATAAACTTTAAATGCAGTTTAAGATCCATATATCCATTTTTTAATTGAACATAAAGATGTGGAATAATTAATCCAAGATCTCGTTTTCTATGTGCAATAATCTTTTCAAAGATAAATAAAACTTCCATTCCATTTGACACCAAAAAAAAGACAAATGATTCCCAGGATGCCTTTCATGCTGAACTAGCTCTCTTCAGTTGGTCCAGATCATATTATATTCATGTAATTTATATTTTAAATACAAATGTATATTTGTATTTCTATTTATTTGATTCTTTTACCTCACCGCCATTTTATTTAGTGATAATCTTTTCATCCAATGTACTCTAATATGTCATAGATTTCCAAAATTTTCTACTATTAATTTTCATTATACTTTTTATATCCATTAATTTTATAATGAGTGTTAATAGCTCTTAACAAGCTTATCCTAATATCCCTATCCTCAGACTGGTTCTAGCTGTGGCTGTCATCAGTGAGGCATTAGGATATTCAGACACTAGATCTAAAAATACCAACTCAACACCAGCATTTATTTAATAACTAACTAGTAAGTAGAAAATCTGAAAATTTCAGATTTCTATGTCTTCAAATCTAGCTATCTAACATGGATATCCATATGAGACTGAACTAAGTTCAGATACACCATATATTAATAGCTTTAGCAATATAATATCACCAAAAGCCTCAAGAGCAAAAAAATAATTGCAAGTAAATCAAGTCATACATCATATGATTGAATTTAATAAGTGCGAACAACAAATGTTAAGAGCTATTAACACTCATTTTATAACATTTGTAGTATAGGCTTATTAAATTAAGTCACATGATATACGACTTGATTTCCTTGCAAATTTCCATTAGTATTTTATTTAATATTCTTCTGCCAACATTATTTGCAATTAAATATATTTTCTACTTTTATTTACTTCTATTGTTCCTAGTTGTTTTCTGATTGTTTTTTATATAGTACACTATGATTTTTTCTTTTTTTTTTAGCTATTTAAAATTGAATTTTGAAAATTTCCTATTGCTATTCTTTTTTCTAAAAAACACTATCAACTATTTCTTTTATTCTATCAATCTTTGTGTACAATTTATATCCGATTTAAATTTTTATACACATTCACATTATAATTTTTAATGATATTTGTTTTGTCTTCTTTTATTGTTTTCTATTTTGGCCACTATAAAGTTGCCACTTACCAGATTTGCACATTATTTTTCATTGCAATATAGAATTCTCAATATCATCACAATTTCTTCTTTATCTACAAAGTATAGATCCATAATATATTTCTAATTGATCCTTAAAAATCATTCAAACAAAAATCAATCTCCGATAATGTGCTATTTCTTAAATATTGTAAATTTCCATGCACTCGCCCGCCAGTAAGACTTTAAAAAACTTAAGTGAATCACTTAAGTTTAGAGAATACGTTCTAAATACACCCATTCTTACAGACTATGCATAAATCAGGGCTTAAGCATGGTCTGTAAGAGTTGGTGTATATAAGTTGTATGCTCTTAACTTAAATGATTCACTTAAGTTTTTTAAATTCTTACTGGTGGGAGAATGTGTGGAGATTTATAATATTTAAGAACCAGCGCATTGTTGAAGATTGATTTCCATTTGAATATTTTCAAAGTTTTCAGCACTTTATAGTAATAGGTTTAATTAATCTTTAACTAAACAAAATGTATCTGTTAAGTCCTTTATCCAATGACAGTTTGATTGAATAGGTGATAAGTCATGGTCATCAGCGAAGTTGTTTTTCCATTGCTTGCAATTCTTTTAAAATAATTTATTTTAGAATCTTCAAACTATGCAAATCAATCTATATTTTATTTTACAGGAGTTTCTTTATCAATTCTAGACATATGCTCTGAATTAAATATGAAAGTGTTTAAAATTGAAAAATTCAAGAAGTAGCAGATCTTGATTTCTATGATTTGTAATCACTCTTTAGTTTGCAAAATATAGACCCAAACTGAAGTAGAAAAATATTTTTGCATCATGTGCTAACTCAAGATTTTTATTTAATTAAGAAAAAAAAATGAATGCATATACAAAAATATAGATGTCATTAAAAAACTAAACATCACATGATAACAATTTCCTGCTCATGGGATGATGGTGTCTATAGTTATAAAAAAAACAAAGACACCAAAATGCATAGATAATGATATGAATTCAGCTATATATGATTATGCATGCAAATGAGTTAAAATATAAAAGATGGCTGTTGGAGGGTTGCATTAGATTCTAAGATCTAGATGAAGTGCTCTTAGATCCAAAGCTCCATACTGATGAAAGCCACAAGCCAGAAACTAGTCTGGGAATATTAGATGAACAGGTACTAGGTAGAAATTTTATGCACAACCTTGTTATATCCACTGATTATCATGGCTTACACTGGGTGGCACTACTGTCAGAAGGGTTTGTCTGGGTAAAGAGATGGGAGTTAAATTTAGTGAAGAGAAATCAAAAGTAATGATGATAAATACTGGAAAAAGAGAAGACAAAGAATTTTTATTGGGGGATATAAAATTAAATGGGGTGGATAGATATAACTATTTGGAAATCATCTTAAATAATCAGAGAAATTGCTTGGATGAATGGGAGAAAAAAATGATAAATGAAGCAAAGAAAAGAAAGAGACTGATCAAGAAAATAAGTGTTCATATAATATATATGATGTAGTGAGAATTGTATGGAAGAGAGTGGCAATAGCAGGGTTAACTTATGGTAATGATGCATTATGTGTTAATAAAGGAATAGTACAAAGAGAAGTAGAAAGACATGCATTAGATGCAGACATGTGGATGGCAAAGGACACAGTTCAGGAAGAAAAGGGATGGTCAAGTTTTATATGAGAAATGTAAAAAGAAAAATGAAAATGTTCAGTAGCAAATAGCCAAAATAGTATTTAATTGGGTTATGAATAAAGGACAAGTAACAAGATGAGTGAAGAAGGTAGTATGACATGCAAAAGATTTAGATAAAGAATTTATGTTAGTATATTTATACAAAAAGTGGAATGATTGTTTTAGGAGAATTGTTGAGTTTTATAGTGGCAAAGAATGGGATAGAACAATAGATGCATTAATAAAAAATAGAGTTGGAAAAATGGAGAACTAGTACGATGAGTAAAAAGAGTTCAATAAACAAAATATTGGGTGTGAGTTAATTTATGATAATAGCAAGGAAAGTAGTTTACTGTTTAAAGCTTGAATATGATCTTTAGCAACAAGGGGATATATCATAATGAAAAAATATGAGCGAGTGAGTCTCCAAGTTATGTAAGGAAGGCATAGAAAATATGAGGCATCTGTTAAATGAATGTAAATACTTGCAAGCAGAAAGGGTACAAATAATGAAGTTGTGTGAGAATAAATATAAACAAAGTGATTATACAAAAAGTGGGTTTTTGTTTTTTATGCTAGATTTGGGGAAAGATAAGAGGGATTTAGATATAAAGGCCATAGAGTTGACAAAAAATATGTTGTGAAAATTGGATGGAGCAGAATAGGGAAGAATATGGAAAAAAAACTTAAGGTGGGGAATGGAAGGGGAATATAAGGTAGCTAAAAGGTTTCTCTTGGCATTGTGGTTGAGAGATT
The DNA here is from genome assembly GCA_028023455.1 of Epiperipatus broadwayi. Classification (NCBI taxonomy): domain Eukaryota; kingdom Metazoa; phylum Onychophora; class Udeonychophora; order Euonychophora; family Peripatidae; genus Epiperipatus; species Epiperipatus broadwayi. The sequence goes on along the minus strand of JAQFVV010006284.1, from coordinate 967,185 downwards.
CCAGACTCCAATAAAGGAGAATCCACAATGCATCACATTACATCACTTTTTTAATATAGATGTTAATATTACTTATCATGACATTTTTTTCCTTTCGTAATTACTAAATAACTGAATTTTTTAAACTGAGCAAAGAAATTTAAGCCATTTGTAAGCCTGCAATAATGAAAAATACTGAAATCAAGATTGCTAATATTATTCACCTACTGCAGATGCTAATTTAAAATTGTATTTATTCAAAAAATTGATTTAATTATTAAAAATAATACTTGTTGTATAGGTTGGAATAGCAGCTGCTTTATAGCTTACATCTTTACCAACCTTGCTTTTTACATGAACACTTTTGTGCAGAATGTTCCATTGCTATAAATTTTAATTTTTTAAAAAGTAAAAAATACTACCACACAGAGAAAACCTTTTTTTTAATAAAGTAAATTTTATTAGTGAAATTACATAACATTTGATTCATTATATATAAAAATACAGGCAAACAAGTCATCCTTCAAAGCAGATGAAGAATGATTTGAACTTGAAAAAAGTAGTAACTTAGATATGTGGATATGTTTTTATTTACAATATGTGCACTTTAATTTATGCAGAAGTTATTGAAAATCCTAGCGAGCTATGTGTAAACTAATACAACTCTGTCAAACAATGGAAAAATGTAGAATAAGTCACCATTACTTTAGCTTAAATCATATATAAACATTCAATTTATTGCTGTGTTCCAATCAGAAGCATGAATTTTATATACTAATATAATTGCAGGACAACTGTAAGATATTCAAAAATCATTATACACAATCAGAGATAATACAACAATCAGAAAGAAAGACTGTACTTCATATTTAATAATCCCTGAGTATTAATTGAATCAACAGTCAATAGATGTAAATGTTAATTGTGATAGCTCAAATATAGATGAAATTCAAGCTAAAACAGAGATATCTCATTCTGTACTTTCTCATTTGTTGATGTTGTTTAATTTAAATATAGCTCACTAGGACGTTTCAACTTCCACATAAATTTCATCTACATTTGAGCTATCACAATTAATATTTGCATCTCTTAACTGTTGATTCATTTAATAGTCAGAGGTTGTTAAATATGATGAACAGTCTTTTCCACTGATTATTTATAGTGATTTGAGAATAGCTTCCAATTACCTAAATTACGTTACTATCTAGAATTCACATTCTGCATAGTAACACATCAATATATTGAATACTTATATACAATCTAAGCTAAATTCAGGAGACTGCCTATACTTTTTTCACTATTGATGGATTTGTATTTGTTTACATATAACTCACTGGGGTTTTTCAGTAACATCCTCATAAATTTCATGTATATTTGAGCTATCACAATTAATATTTAAATTTATACACTTTATATATAACTATATTGGAGGTTAAAATTGCTTGAATATTAATATCATTGTGAATTAATGGTGGAACAATGTACAACATATAAAAATCCTAGCACCTCACTGAGGAAGCCAGTAGCAGAAACTGGTCTGGAATTGGGAATATTCTGCAAAGCTTGTTAAGAGCTTATTTGTGAGCTCTATATATAACATTTGCAATACAAGTTTGTTAAATTAGATCATATGACATATCACTTTATTTCTTTGTAAATATTTTACTGCCAAATTTTATTTACAGTTTTTCTAGATAAGAATTTGATAGCATTTAAATATATATTAAACTACTCTTTATTACTTATTTTCAGGATGTTGTATTTTTTTTATAATAAAATATGAGCAAATCACATAGCTCTAAGAGTATGAATAATTATAGTGACATCTAAAAAAATTAAAGAAATTAATATTTTACTTGGGTAAATGCCCGAGCCTTATTATATGCTTATAAACACTGAAAGATGTAAGGATGAAAAATATGGATATGGTTTGAAAGATATGCAGCTTAAGAAATTGTCACAAACAATGTTGCTACCATGAAACTATTTTATCATTTTCACCTTGTTAAATTTTTATAATTAATTAAATATGCAATATTTTCTTTTCATAAATATTTAATAATTACATTTTTTAAAAATTGAGTAAAAACATAGCTATTAGTAGTAATCCAATGATTAAAAACACTACACAAACTAATAGTAACCATATTATTTTAATAAATTGTTACACTTTGATTTGCAAGTGTCAAACTTATTCCACCCACAACTTTGACACCATCCATTCTGAATAAATAGGGCAATGACCATCACTAATCATTTATTAAACTAGAGATTGTCTCTAGCCCAAATATGAACTTGAAATTTTAGTTAAAAATTAATACATCTGATTTTTTAAAATTAAACTCAAAGATATGGAGTTTTTCACACTTCTCTTGCCTATGTGTAATATTTTTTTTTATAAATGTTTTTAAATAATTTTCACACACTGTTTTCAAATCATATGAATAAAGGTATAATAAGGGACAAATGATTCCCAAAATGCATTTGGTGCTGAATCAGCACTCACTAGTTAGCAATTTTAAGTCCAGTATTTCTATTAAACATGCCCATTATTTTTCATATATTTTTTTTGTTCATCTTTAAAGTTTCCAACACTTAAGATGATGATGATGATGATGATGATGATAATAATAATAATAATAATAATAATAATAATAATAATAATAATAATAATAATAATAATAAAGATATTTATTTATGGTTTCTTATTACTTAAAGTGTATAAATAAGTTAAATAGAATACTTTTTTAATTTTAGCATATTATAATATATATGTTGGACTCTTTTCCCCAAATCAGATGAGATGATTAAACTCTAGGATTCTTTAACCAGCAATAACAGTTAGCCATCATCAATAATGGTCTGAAAATACTTGTCAACCATAAATATAATTCCAATACCTAGGATGCATCGTATATTTTAGTAAGTCATTTAATTGTAGAAAAATCAAAGGCATAAAAATAATAATGCAGAATTTAATAGAATGCATTGGCTATTAGCCAATTATATAAAGATGTGATTGGATATCTGTTACAACATTCAAAGAAACAATTTCCATAGTAGACAAGCATGTTATATGCCTTCTGGAGATAATTAATAATCATAAAGTTGCTGCTGTCTTTGCTCAAGGTAGCAGGGGTTAGCAAAAAGTCCCAGTGCTGAAGGTATCTCAAAACAGGATTACCATAGAATAATATCAACTACATTTTTATGGCTCATAAATGTCTTTCCTATCAACTCTGTTTCTTCAGAAATTAAATGGCAATGATCTTAAACAAGAGATGCAACTTTGTGAATTAAAAACCAAATAAACAAATGTTTTATTGCTTAGAAGCTTATAAAAAGTTCAAGCACCAAAAGTAACTGAACTGGAGCTTCAAGCAGTAAACCTTGAGTTTCAGAGTCTGACACACTGCCATTACACCAAATTCAAGGTAAAAATAATCAAATGATTTACTGATCATGAATATATAAAAAAGTTGAGCACCAGAGTTATAGAACCAAAGGTGCAGTCAATGCACTTTGAATTCCAGATTTTTGACATTACACCAAAATATGCAAAGTAAAAATAATTGAATGATTTATAGATCAGAAATAGATAAAAGGATTGAGCACTAGGAGTTATAGAACCAAAGCTGCAGTCAAAGAACCTTGAGTTCCAGAATCTGTCACTCAACCATTACACTAAAATACTCACGGCAAAAATAATTGAATGATTTACTGATCAGGAATAGATAAAAAGATTAAGCACCAGGAGTTATAGAACCAACATTGCAGTCAAAGAACTTTGAATTCCAGAGTCTGTCACTGTGCCATAACACCAAAACACATAGGGCAAAAATAACAGAATGATTTACTGATCAGGATTAAATAAAAAAATAATTGAGCACTAGGAGTTATAGAACCAAAGCTGAAGTCAAAGAACATTGATTTCCAGAGTCAGCCACTGTGCAATTGCACCAAAACACATAGGGCAAAATTAATTGACTGATTTACTGATCAGGAATAGATAAAAAAAATTGAGCACTAGGAGTTATAGAAACGAAGCTGCAGACAAAGAAACTTGAGTTCCAGTGTCGGCCTCTCTATCATTATACCAAACAATTCAAGGCAATGATTTATTGATCAGGAATAGATAAATGGTTGAGCACCAGAAGTTATACAACTGGAACTGCAATCAATGAACCTTGTTTCAGAATCTGTCACTCTACCATTACATTAAAGTATGCAAATCATTTTTATGAATATTCAAATATACATAAAGAAAATTAGAATTGAAAAATGTTTGCATTATGATTTTAGGACACTTCATTATCCTTGTATATATAGCTTGGGTAAACAACTTCCATGGAAAACAAAATTGTTTTGTTCTTCTACATTTTCCCCCTAGGATGTTGAGCCCATGCTTCCCAATATATTTACATCCCATTCCCATAATTTAAGATTTATGTATCAAATGTAATATTTATAAAATAATATAATTATATTAATTATATTATTTTCATCCGGTTTCTTATTAATATATGCATTGAAAGCTCTCTTTGTTGAAATTAAAAGTTCATGAAGATTAGAGTGATAAATAAATTCATGATAAACACAAATTAAATTCCCACAAAATAATATTGATAACATTATTAATATAATACTGTTCTGTATATATATTTATTTAAATCATAAATAAATAAAACAAATAAAATAAACACAAATGTTAAAAGCTTTATATAAAAAAATATTAATAAACATAAATGTTATGAATTAAAAAAAACCACCAAATGTGTCAAAATTAATATTTATTTAATGAAAAGGGCAGAGTTGTTTAAAAATAAATAAATATTAAAATAAAAATTAAAATAAACAATTTTTGTTTATATAAGCGCACTAAAAAAATAAAAATAAATTTTGTTCAAAATGAAAGCAGGGGTGGCCATAATTAAACATCAGATTCATGATGAATTATATTTATTTTCTTGCATCAATGTGATTCTATTCAAAATGGGTGTTACTTGTAAGTATATTTAAATGATTTCTCAGGAATCTGATTTTAAAATATGACTACCCCATGCTTTTTTGTTTTTGTGAAAGCTAAAAAAAAAAATTGTAGTTAGATGGTGAAATATAAGGACTGAATCCCATATAAAATTAATAATTTAAATTTCCACATTTTTGTTTGCAAATTCTAATAAAAATGTATCGTCAGTGGGAATACAGTTTCAACTAGATGAGAAATTGAAAAGTGAAAATTGAGTTAGAAATTTTCACAGATGGATTGATGCGTAAAAAAAGAGAAAATTAAATAAAAGTGTCTAAAATCCTATTCCATTTTATTGAAGCATTTTTTAAATAAATTTTTCTGATAGCAATTTATATCTAAATTTTAAAACTAATAGATCATTTTCTTTCATCTTTGCACAGTTTAAGTAATTATACATCAATTGAGTAAAGTAAAAAAGAGTCAAAGTAAACATTGCATTCACTCTACAATTTGGGTGCCACTTCTTAAACAATTTACCAAGTGATATTTTCTTTCAAGATAAAATTTTCATCAATTATACTTTCAATTTGAAACTCACAAACATTGACAATGTTTTTTTAATTTATAAGAGAAAAACTGTTTTTAAAATTAAATTTTCAAATACTTGATTTAATGCTTTGGTAGCAGTTTTTTTAACACAAATATTATCTTTTCTATAATTTAATAATGATTTCAAAGTTACTTAGTATGTTTAATAATATATATTAAGGCTATAAGACTATGCACTTAGATGCACAGTAGAGACCTCTACAAATATTAACACAAGATTATTGACTTTAAAAGACAAGAGTATGTTTAGCTAAGCAAAATAAAAATCAATACTTAATACTTTAAATCTAAAATCATTTTTTAAAAAGAAATTTACATGCAGGGTGGTTTTTATCACATTTCATCTTATTTAAAATATATTTTGGAATATAATCTCCTTCAGTTATCGAATGTTCATTCTAGCTAATTAAACTTTCATTAGTTGTCATAATAAATCTTTGAAGTTTATTAATTGTTTTAGTGTAAATTTTATAACATTTGAATGTAGTCTTAAAATGCTGCCCACCACTAAGAATTTTTTACGGACATCTTAACAGTAATTTAATACCAGTATTGTGTTTTTAAACGACAGTTAAGATGGTAAACAATGATAATTTGTAACATAGGTTATGTGTACAATGGCATTTTAAAAATATATTTAGAAGCTCTTAACAACACACTGCAATTATAAAAAGAATTGCAAACTGATAATGTTGTACTTTGTTATTTTTGAACAACATAAGCTATCATTTATTTCACACTGACAAAAAAAGCTACAGTAAAACAAAATACATGCTATGAAAATTTTATTTATGAGCTTCTGTTACATGAAGTGTCCATTTCAAGAAAGTATAGTAACTTTTATCACAAGGTTTTACATTTTCTCATTCACAAAGGAGAAAAATTACACTGAATGAAAACTTGATGAACAAGAATCCAATGTGTGGATATATTAAGAAAATCAAGTCATATACCATGTGGCAATTTAATAAGTTTATACCACAAATGTAATATGTGATGTATGACTTGGATTTTCTTACTATTATAGTTTTGCTTTTAAGGCTTTGGCAATGTTATATTGATAACACTACTAATATGTGGTGTATCAGAATTTAGTTCAGTCCCATCTGACTATTTAATTAAGTCATATAGCAGGATTTGAGGACATACAGATGTCTGAAAATTTCAGATTTTCTACTTAATAATTAAGTATTAGATAAATGTTGCACTTGAGTTGGTATCTTAGATCTAGGGTCTCAATACCTAGCACCTCATTGAAGAGAGCCATTAGCTCAAAACAGGTTTGGGTATAGGGATAATTCTAGATAGAGATTTTATTTTCTCTTCTGACATTTATTGGAAAATCTTGTTTAGAGCTATTAGCATGCTCATTATATATATATATTATGAAGACATCTTTTGATATAAAGGGAATTTGGTTTTTGAAATGAATTATGGGAAGGTTTGTTTGTTTTGTATATATGTGTTGCTTCTTTAGTTTGATTTTCACTTGAGAAGGTCTATTTGTATAGTAGATGAAACCATGATCATGTAAGGATTTTGGTAAAATTGGGATTTTAATCTAATATTGTTTTGTTTTATGGTTTTGGATTTTATTTGTTACTAGTATAGTGTTAAGCAGTTTTGAATTTTATATAGATATGTGTGTATGTGTAAACAAAAGGACAATTGGAATATGTGTTTGAAATAACTAAAAAATATGCTAACAGTGATATTATTAGCACTGCATGATTTAGTATAGTGGTCATATGTCAGATTCTGGATCTAAACTTCTTAGATCAAGTCTAGTTCTGCCAATTTATGAATTGCTGAGCAATAAAACTAATTGATAATGTATTTATTTTTAGTGGTGTTGCTATGTAACTAACAATTTATATTGGCAGCCTTTAATCTAAACTATTTGTTCTAGTAGCCCACAACAGCTATTTTGTGTCAGGTGAAATACTAGAGCAAATAGTTTAACTTAAGAGCTTTTAATAGTAATTGATAGTTATCTAGCTACATATTTCTCTAATTATATGGAAATATCCTCACTCATTCCTTTGCTTACATCATAATTATTTCATGAAAATATTTAATTTAATATAAATAAATATGATCCTAAATTCGATCAGAGATGATCTTTAACTAGTAAAGTGATTGAATAAATATATATACTATTGTATTTTCATATTTTTTTATAAATAATTTTTAAATATTTTCAATAATTATCTTACAAATTCTTAATTTATGATTATTAAATACTACTTTCAAAATTTCCATTTATTAATATTATTTAAAAGCAATTCAGTAGTTAGATCCTGGTGAATTTATAGGACATTCACATCCAAAGTGATAGAAAGTTTATTATTCAGGAAGTTGTAGCTCTTGATTTCAAGTCTACCACTGTTATCAAACCACATAAAGGCATAACATTATTTTCAAATTATTATAAGAGCAATATATCATATATAAAATGCATATTACAATTTTCATTTATATGCAATTAAATCACAGCTTCTTACAGAACATTAAATAGCATATAAAAGCGATTTACCTGCTGACGAAGAAGCTGCAAAAACCAAAACAATTAAATGGGCCAAGTACTTTTGAGGTTTTCCCTCATATTCATGGCCAACATAAGTTATAAATCATTTATGTAATGTTGCTAACTAATAAAATATGCAAATGCGAATGCAAATTAATTTGTCCATTTTTTGAGATAGAAAAACATGTGTTCAGTCTATTGATGGCATTGTTATCACTGATAACAAAATATACCTCTTTGATTTTTCTTTTGCAGTCATTGGCCTCAGAGCACACCATCCCGGGGCCACCAGGCCCAAACACATGGCCAGCCCATCTCTCATGCCCAAAGAATATCAAGTAGTTATCACCGTTCTCTGCTCTTCTGCAAGTATAAACATGCTGAGCAGCTCTACCATGAATAGTGGCCTTGGTTTCCCCACAATATGTGGTGCTGCATCCAGCCTGAGGGCATAAAATACTGTATATGACTTGGAGTGTCTGAAATGGATCCATTCTATCCTTTGAATTATTAATAAGTCTGTTACTATTAGGGGGAGTGCGGAAGCCAACCTCAAATTCACCAGCCAAAGACTTTATCATCTGTTGTGATAATTTGGGAATATAAGGGAAAGTAATTTGAGGTGTAATACATTTTCAATGCAGAGCACCCTTTTTAAAGGCAAAACATTGTACTATATATAAATATGACTTTCTAAACTTAACTATGTCCATTTTAAAATGCACTCAATCAAACATTATTTTATTTGCTGTTTATTACCAAGTTTATTTATTAAAGAACCATATTTCTTCTATTTTCCATTATCTGTCATTATTCTAGATGCAAACTACCTTAACTTGTTTAGAGTTTAAACTACAACCAAATATTCTTTCATATTCTAAAAATATATAAAAATTGCAAAATTTACGCTCGATGCAAACTACCTTTACTTCTTTATCTTTGAAAACATGACGTGATATTTTATCATGTTTTCAACTTTAAACAGTTAAGGTAGTTAATAGCAACCATAATGGGAGGACATGGAAAAAAATAAATACATATGGCTCATTAATATTGTAGACTGAATGATGAAGAAAAAATCTAATAGTGTTCAAGTGAATGCATTTTGGAAAATCTGTAGTTAAATTTAGAACTTTATATTTGTTTTTTTTTATTTTTGAATGTAATATTTTTCTTTTGAAAAAGATGTTCTGCAGCTAAGATGCATGAAAGTTATAGTTAATTTTCTTTATATTTTCTCTATGGAAGAAGCTGTGATAAAATTGCATAGAAATGATTATACTTCAATGATGGAATTTTTATAGTTTAAGACTTATTCAAGTATAAGATTTATATCTTAGAAAAAAAATGATAGTAGAGAACTGTGATAGGGAGGGGAATACACTGAAGCAAACTATAATCAACATTGATAAAGTATTTCCATTTGGTCATTATATTACTAAGTGTAGTTATCATAACCTACATTCAAACAGAGCTTAACATATATAAGTAAAAAGATATATTGAAATGTCTTAAAGCTTTCAGATTTCTTATATCTGGTGTTTTATTTTTAGATGAGATTCTCTGCATATTGCATTATGTGCACTTTCTTATCTTTATTAAAAATTTGTTTATCCATTGCATTTCTCAATCTCATTTCTCCATAACTATTTCATTCATCTTTTATTCAACTGTTTATACATAATATAATGATGCTCTATAATTTTTGCTTCTTCTGTCTAACTGTTTTCATCACTTAAGTTTCTTAGCATTTGTTTTCATGTCTTTATACTACATTACATCTTACTGGTCTCAACTTCATAAATTTTAAGTATTGAAATATCATAAGTAAATCAGATATGTATGAAAATTGTATTTTGTAAGCTAAATCTGTTATGATACAATATTTACATATACATCTAGTAAACACAGTACCATATATATATATATAATCTATGGATACATCTAGTAAACACAGTACCATATATATATATATAATCTATGGAAGCAAGCCAATTTTCCTGAACTGTCATATATTAACATACACCCCTAATTTCATTATCATGAATCTTAAAAATAAACAGTCACCTATAATGATGGGTTTCTGACAAAAGTTGGCTCAAGAACAAATTCCAGATTTATGAATAGATGGGAATGCAGTATTATTCATTTATTCGTAGCTTTTCTGACAAGTAAATATATGAATTTATACTTGACAGTTTATGAAAGTTGATCTGCTTCCCTTTGATTATATATATTGTGAAAAAAACCTACTGGGAGTCAAAATTATCAGCCATTTTGGTTTTCAGAAGTGCAGAAAAAAAGTATTGTATTTGAATTGTGTGAATTGAATAGTAGAATAAATCAATATTATTTGCTTATATTCAATTATGCCATATGTTCTAAAGATGACTGGTAGACAGTCAAAACTGTAAGCTATTTTTGGAAGTTAGGAATAGTAAAATATATTTTCATTGTGTAAAGTACATAAAAAAGAGTACTATTATTGTTACTTGTTTAAATGAAATCAGATATAACTAACCATTCCAGCCCATCACAATTTATTGAAATAATATCCAATGAACAATTTATCAAAATAAATGTAAATCAAGAAAAATAATACACCTGCCTAACACCTCTTTCTAGATTTATCTTTCATGAAAAAAGACAACTTAATACTATACACATATTTTCGCAATCACATATATTTCTTCCCCTAAAAATCTTTCCTTTTATTCTACATTTATCATTTTCAACATTTCCAATCTAATGACTCAATTCTCATATTAAATAAACTTTTCAATATCAACAAAACAAGTAAGTGTTAACCTCTTCTTTTTACATATCTGAGAGTAATGGTTCTCACTATTTCAATAACATTTCTTGACCATCTGCCTTTCTAAATTTTTATTGTTTTACTGATAAGAAGAGCTATTTATTTAAAATTTATCTATCATGACAAGCAACAAATTCTTAGCTCCAAGTGTGTTCAGATAATTTTTCCAAAATGGCCACTTCCTATTGAATTAGGACCTTTTTAGTGAATTCATAAATATTGAAAGAAAATCTACTGGATGCTGTCAGAGTATTATTTTATGAATATCAAACTTTTTTCTTAAAGGCTTTCAAAAATATCCATTTGTCATCTCATCAATTCCATATGCTTTATCAGTTCACATCTCAATCAATGTTTTTACAATAATAGTGCAAACTATTTTATATTTTAGCTACATAACTCTTTTTTATTTAATATGCTGAAGTATTATTATTTCTATCACATAAATCACAGATATATTCTCACCAATTTTTCATTATATCTTCAATTAATATTACATTTCTTTGGCTCTGCTTTTCCCATTCAATTACGTCTCTTGTAACTGTTCTTTGTAGTTCTCTGTTTCGCTACATTCTCCTTCTTGTATTGATCTATTTCATATAATTCATTATTAAACCTTCTATTTGTAGAATTTGCAATTTCCCAGCTTTTTTCCTACCATTTTATTCATTATGTTATTAATTCAATGCTTTTTTTTTTTTTTTTACTATTTTTGATAACTCATCACCTCTACTACAACTTCTTCAAATTTTTTTTTAATAACTCCCATTTTTGATTTGAATTTACTCAAGGCTACTTTCATACTCAAAACTCAGAAATTTTATTTCAATTTCCTCTATCAGCAATAAATTTGTAAGTTAATGTCTTATGCAAATATTGGGACAAATGATGCATTGACATTTCATTCATCATTTAGAAAGATACCAAAGGAATAGAATTTATTTTAATGAGCAAAAAAGTCTTAAAATGTTTTTATGATAGTTCACAAAGCTGATTCCCAAATAAACTTCCAAATAAGACTCACTCCCTTATAAGAATGATAGTCTATTTCCCATTTTCTATCTGCCAAATAGACTGTGATATATACAAAAAAATGAACATTGTTTGCAAAGCTATTTAAATAATTCTTTGGGGAATGTGTCTAGCCAATTATTGTAGTAAAACATTTGAAGTTATTTCTTCCATGATTAGGCTTGTATTACCAGTATTATATATATATGATAAGATATATTTTATTTAATGTCTGTTAAAATTGTTTAATTTAAATATAAATGCTTGGAGGTGTGAATTAAGAAAAGCTTGAAAATAAATTAATGGGAAGCGATGTATACAAAATCCTCAAAGGGATTCTTGCATACTTAATATAATCTGCTAACCATGCTTTCAACATGTTATAGCAATATCATAATCATAGCCATGCATCTACACACTGTATGTGCAGGGTGGGATTTTATGTAAATTACATGTAAATGGAATGATTTATATGACCCACTTTTTAGAGAGGGTGAAACAGGATTCGTTTTTATTGACCACATTAATGTTATTGGCAATATAAAAGGCTTTATTTATGTTTTTCATCATTTCTCTACAAGCATACTACTGTGATGAGTTCAAATGTGTGGCCAAGCTGTTCCATGATCCAGGAATTTAGATTTGTGCTCAGAATTATCATTGGTCCTTTTACATAAATATTGGTGCTGGGAGAGTCTGGTTATGAGACTGGCACAAGATTCTCTAAAGTAAACAGTGTCACAATTGACATGATTGCAGGAAATCTTGAATACAGTTGGGGGGAGGGGTTAAATAATCTAAGATGTCTAAAACAAGTTGTAAATGAAGATTGAAGTTGATATTTAAAGAACTATGTGATTTTGCATATGGTTCTGTTAATTGGCAATTTTTTGTTAAATTCAGACAGAAAATAATAGGAAATAAAGTAGTTTTAAGTAGATTTTAAATGGCAGGAAAGTTTGAAGATCAAAACCAGTTAAGAAGATGATTAATGGAGATTCTAAAACAAAACATGAAGAGAAGTGTTTTTCTGAAGGTTTGTGATGATGGTGTTCTAGCTGCATTTTTATATTGGACTATTTCCATCATCTAATATGTGTGTTGAATGTCTTTAGAAAAGTTTAATTTTCAGTTAAATATTCCAAATGCATTCAACTGTTAGTAATATCACAGCAAACAGGTTAGTATATATACAATGTTTCAAGAGGTATTTTTCTCCCCTCTTCTTCAGGTGTTGCTGGCCTGATCAGTGACAGTATTAGCATGGGATTCAAACCTGGACCCTTAGATTCTTAAGTATTGAATTTTAAGGTAACACTCTAATCAACTGAGCATGGAAATGTGAAAAAATTAGTTGAAATCACACTGTATAATATTAAATAAAGCAACGAGTTAATCTAAAAGCTTTTATAAATCCATTATAAAGTGAATCCAAAGATTTAAAAATATAATAAAAAATATTTTATAACTCCATAATGAAAAAAATAGAATAAAGTCTCACTAAAAATATATTTGAGAAATATTAAAATGTGTTAGGAATTGAAGTGGCTGAAACAAATACAAGTGATTGAAATTTTCATCATCTTAGGAAACATTTGTAAATGAGTATATCCACTCTAACATTGCAAAAAAGAGAGAGAGAGAGAAATGACTTCTGTGATGATTATACAAACTAATCGACCATTCATAAATATGCCCACATATACTTATGCCAAATTCAGACTGTTAATGGTTTAGAAAGATTACAGACAAACCTTTTGAGATCACTGCATAAAATTAAGCTCTGATGACTCATGTTAGTTTCTGTGTGATTTATTATAACGATTAGTGGTAGATTCAAAATTAAAAATCAATGGTTCACAGGTCAAACTGGCATTATCAGTGTTCAAATATCACATGATATGCAGATCACCAAAGCATTTGATATTATAATCATTATTAAGTTCCTTCAAATATCTTTGTAAATATTTTTTTGTAAAAGAATGCAATATATATAAATAGACCTCATTTATGCAGTTATTTTGCTCTAGAAAGTCATTTTTTTTACTGTATAACCTAACACTGAAATAGCACTAATGTCAATAACTGTAATGATATTTATACATTCAAGTAATACACACTCTTGTTATAAATATATTCGATGAAACATGGGTATGGTAATTTAATTAAGAGCCATTGTAATTCACCAACAGGCTGCAATTATTTTAACCAATTATGAAACATATGTTTATAAAAAACAGCATCTCAGAAGAAAAGCAAAAATTTTGTAAACCATCTATAAAAAATAGGCACATGATTGTACACATATTATTAGTCTCACAGCAAGGTGAGATTTTTAAATCTATATCATGGCCTATCACTTTTCTTTACAAATAACTTCTGATTGCATTTACCTTGAACATTTTAAATTGTTTAAATCATGGTGTTATTCAACAAGATGTGGGTTATTATCTGCTTTAAAATATATTTTTTGCCTTTTCATTCTTACTTTTATTTTCTTGATACACAAAACATGCTTTTTTGACCTATTATATATGGCTGACAATTTCCACAAACATTCCCCAGGAGTTTTTTTTTTCCCAGTAGTGTTTTATATCATCTAATTTCTAGCCTGCTTATCAGTAAAATATTTTTTTCTATTATAGACTACTCAACTCATCTTGTTGCCCATGCTATGCTTTTTAAAAGCAGAAAGCATTTCCAAATCACAAAATTATTGTGATATATTTATTATTATTGTCTACAACTATTTTTATTTCATTTTTCTGATTAGTAGAGTTGTAAATTCTAGAGCTCAAGTTCCATGAATTGGAACTCAGTTCAGTTACTTCCATGAATTCCAATTTTATGTGAATTTCATTGAAAATTTGGAACAATAAACCATTCAATTATTATTACTTTTCTAATTGTTTCACACTTTTTTTTTGTATTTTACTTTCTAATACCTGTCTGTTTAATATTATATTCAATGCAAAAGACTTGGGGTAAAATAATTGGTGCTGTCATCTATCATCCTCACAATGTACAATTATTTGGGGGGGGGGGGTAACTGAGAATTTTTAAACATATCTGGGGTTTTGGTCCAGAAAGTCAACACAAACCTACCCCAGCCATTTATTCTATTTCAGGTACAAACAGGTATATAGTTAGTCATAATTGAAAGATAATTTTTCACAAACCATTCATTAGGTAAGTACTGATGTTATACACTGTAATACAATGCAGAACACCACACAGGTCAGAGAAGTTTCAAAAACCTTTGAGTTCTAAGATCTTTACTTTTAAAGCACTTTGATAATCAAACTAATGAAGTACAGTGACTTAACCAGCAAAAATCTGATAACCATTGGTGATGCAAACTTTCCTTATATATGCAGTTTTAAATAAAAGATTCTATATTTAGCTATAATCAAAATGTTCATATACATTGCTCCTGTGGTTTGTTTGGATTGCCTCTGCTGTAAGAATCAATGTTTTGCATATATAAAAACTGGAACATTTACAATGCAAAGATAAAAGTAGCCATTGACTGAATACATGAGGATTGTTGGCATACTACCTATTAGTTGAAAAGATTGCACTCTTACCATCACATTATTTTTATTTCCACAATTAATATATCAATATTTCATGGGTTTCAATCAGATTAATCTGAGATCATAAAGCTTTCAGCAAAGACAATCCAGATATCAATTTACTGACCATTAATAGGTGGGTAATTGATTTAAATATAGGATATCTATCTAAGGTAAAATCACAAATCTGTTTCTGATATAAAAAAAAAAATAATGTTTATCTGGAGTTAACTTGAATTCTTGATAATAAAGACGATAGGTGTATTTGCTAGCCAATGTATTATCATGCTCTTTAGTAATGCCTAATGAAATCACTGGTTCACTATAAGTACTTCTGTTCTCTTTTTTCAGCAAAAGTTGAATTATATATTTTTTTAAATTGCAGTTGTCTGCCATGTTTCATACCTGAAAGCAACAGGTACATAAGTGTTTTAAATATTTCCAGTATTCATAATTAAATGCTTTTACATTTTTTTTTGTATTATTTAAAAGCAACTTACTGACACTTTCATCTTTGTAATATCACAATCATTAAAGATATTGCACACATGAAAAATTATCTAAATATTATCTTGGTGACATGAAATATTTAACTATTACTTGCTTTATTTCAATATACCTGTAATGTGATTTTTTTTTATAGATCATGTTTTTTGGTATGCTGAGCTATTAGAACTATACAATATCCCATCTTTAGTTGGCATCTCATTCTTCTAAATATCTACGGTCAACTTTTTCAGTTGCTAAAACTTTAACCAAGTTACAAAACATTTATGTTACGATTAACATTTTTGTTTAATCTAGTATAGGTAAAATTCAAGTCAAGTATTTCTTATTAATTGAGTCAAGCTAAATCTCAAAAACTCATGTGCCTTGTACAATAATTATCCAAAAGAAATGCTACACATTTTTTAAATCTGGCTATACTTTTAATCTTTATGCCTTATTGTCTTTTGCAAGCACATAATTAATCTTAAGCAATTGTTTTAAAATCATACAGAATACTTTCACCTCTATAATGCATCTGTGATTATTTAAGTACCTAGACTACATGGGTTCCACACTGTTCCCTTATATCACATGATCACCATTCTGTTTATACACAGACAAAATTCTCCATACAGTAGCATCACTCAGTACAAGCCAGAGTAATCAAATCCCTATCTAGTGCCTAATAATCCAATCTATTCTATCTAATTTGTGGCTTTCATCAGTGAGAAGCCTTGGATCTGAGAGTACTGCACCTACATCTTAGGATCCTAAGATCTATGTGCAGTGCTCTCAGTTCCAAGGCTCCTCACTGATAAAATTTACAAACTAGAAACTAGTCTGGGCATATTGGATAAGTAGGCACTAGACAGAGATTTTATGCACAAATCTTCTTGCATCCATTGATTAATCTGGTTTGCACTGAGTGGCACTACTATATGGAAATTTTTTTCTGTGTATGTTCCTTTACATTTGACAATAAAAAGTATAATGTACTAAAAGAATTAACAAAAAGTATCTTAACAATTACTTACACTACCTTAAATTTTTATCTGGGAAAATTATGAACGAAACTTGCAGTCAACAATCCGTTTCAGATTTATGCTATCATAGCTTGAACTTTTATTCTTCCTATTTGGTTCCACTTTTGCCAGTATTGGACAACATATTTTATTGATCGAAAAGATTGTTTTATGGTTTTATATATGTTTGTCTGTGTAAAGTAAACCTTTCTTTGTATATATGATATCAATAAAAAAGTGTTTAAATTTTTTTTATTGTTTTTATAAAGGATATTTCAAAATTATTAATGATGATGCTATACGTCTAAATATTATAGATTATAAATAAACTGTTCAAAAAAAGACCAGAGCCCTTTATATAGTCTTGTTTTTTGCTCTAGCTAAAAATAATCAGCTACCCATTTACCGACTTGAAATTGGAGACTTAACTTGGTTGTTGGTGGCATGACTACTTTAACAGAGTTCCAAGTATGTTTGGAAATCTTACATAACAAATATTTTTTGCACCCAAGTTTGAATTACAGATTGTAGTTATAGCAGATGGATGTTCTTATATTTGAATAAATAATTTAGTCTCATTTCTATTAACTAAAAAGTCACTGTGATGTAATATGCATACATTCTTACTTATTCTTCCACAGTGTCTATTTTAAGTTAACTTTTGAGTGAAACTGAAAAAAAAGTGATAGAAGTTACTCATTTAAAAAGAGTTAATTAAGAGTAATAAAATATTGAATAGCCAATTAGTGGTATAATTTATCATTAGTTTACAGTTTTTAATAAGATGTTGTACTTTTGCCAGACATTTATTTAAAATCAACTTACAAAAGTTAGTTTTTCGTTTCTGTATTGTCATTATCATTTATCTAATGAAGTAACAAGTGATGCCAATTAAAAGTCTAATTATATATAATTAAAAATTGTATTTAGATTGCTTGTTCAAAATCACTTGTTACTTAAACTATCTATGCTAATTTTTCAAAAGGTATTTCAAATGATAAATGGATTTACACTACTTATATATATATATAACCATTAGAAACCAATCAATACTTAGACACTACTTATATATATATATAACCATTAGAAACCAATCAATACTTAGACAATCCCAATATAAATAACAATCAACAATCTTAAACTGTTGTCAAGGCAACATACTGAATTAAATATTTTCCATGGACTTTTATTCTAATAAAAAAACAGAAATAAGGAGATTTCATTCATATAAACAGAGATAACCTTTGCCTTGATGTTGCCAAAAAAACTATAAATTACTATCAATTGGCTACCTAAGTTTTCTCCATTAACCTATAATAGCTTTTTTGTTGGAGTTTATTATTGAAGTAAAAGGAGATCCTACTGAAGAACAACTACTTCATATGTAAAAATTATTCAAAATAATTGTAAAAAATATACATTAAAATGCTATTTGCATTTTCTTAATATCATAATAGTAAATATGCTTATCTCTTAGTTGTAGTTTACTATTATTAGTAAGTTATTCAATCTATGTTTAGTTAATTCAATCCTTTAACCTTATGCACATGCACTTTGTGGATTTTAAACTATAAATTAATACTCTCACTTTCCAAACACAAGATAGAGTCTTTGTGAAAAGATAGAATGAATCCATCTATCTTTTTGACTCAAATGTTTATGTGTGGGCAAATCTTAAGTGTTTGGAAATGAGAGTGTGAAGATGTTAAGTGATCACTTTAAATTACTTTTACTATGCCTGAATGAATGACGCTTGCAAAATTTTCTAGAATTTATGATACATCATTCTTATTTGAAATGAAACATATGTAAATAAGATATTTATTTTATACAGCTTTCATTTCCAAATGCTTAAGATTTGCCCATACATGAATGTTTGGGTCAAAAAGATAGATGGATTCATTCTAGCTTTTCACAAAGACTTTATCTTGTGTTTGGAAAGTGAGAGTATTCACTTATAGTTTAAAATCCACAAAGTGCATGTGCATTAGCTTAATGGCTAATTATTAATATTACAGTTTATAAAACATAGAACTATATAAAATAAATATCTTAATTCCAATCCAGTAAAATAAGGTATGTTCAGCAGGATCCAAGGCACTCAATGGCATTGCTATAACTTTTAGTTTGTATTAACTGTCTTAGAATTATCTATAATATTAGTTAGCTAGTTCACATTTTTTTACAATAGAAATTGGAACAAATTATTAGTTTACAAAAATAAAAATTGAAAAATTCAGTATCACATAGATATCATATAAATTTTCAAATTTTAAAACTGATAAGACCCTGATTAGTTGTATTATAATACAGAGACACCAATTATGTGACTGTTTGGAAGATTCTTTATTCTTAGGCTTTAGAGAGCGTGCTTTTTTGTTTCAACATTTCGGTAAAAATAAATTGTAATTTTTAATAATTTATTTTTATATTTGAGCTTATTTGTACAGAATATTTGTAAAATATTTATTTTATACTAAAAACAACATGATTATTATTAGATTTTATTTGAAAATCCATAGTTACAGTAAAGCAAAAACTGTGATTGGCTTCCAGAAAAAAAATGCTTTCGTTAACACCGGTGCATAATTTTTTTGTCAAATTTTAATAATAAGTGTAATTAAAAATTTTAAAATATAATTTTATTATTCTATGATGTCTCACCTAAAATTTATTTCGATTTTAAAAATGGAATTCAAATAACAAAATATTTTGTTCAATAATTTTTTAAATAGGCAACTGATATAAAAATAATTATTGTTATCATTATCTATTCATGTTGGCCCTTTATTTTTCTATTTGTAAAGTTCAAATATTATCTTTTAGAATGTCTATCATTTGTAAACTTATATTTATAATATATAATGTAAAGATCATCAAAATATGATATACAATAAAGATTTAATTATAAAATAAAATGTTTCAAAAGTTACCAAAACTACCATTAAATTTTTTAAAAAAGAATGGAATTACTCACAAAATATATTTAAAAACATACATAAATATCTTAATTTATATACACTTGGGTGTCATTTTATGCAGATTTTTTTAATGCGATTTTGAAGTTAGGCAATTCATGTTTCTTCTTAATATCTTTGTATGCAGTTTTCTTTTATGCGATAAAAAATATTAGATCAGAAGTCGAGGTCCGATAATGCACTATTATAAATATTATAAATTTTGTGCACTCATACATCATATTTAAAGAAATAGCACATTATTGGAGTTCAACTTCCATCTAATAATTTCAATATTTTCAGTGCTTTATAATAGTGCTGTAATAGATTTTGTGCAATAAAGAAGTTCATAATTCACATAAAATCAGGATTTCCCCATTTTATATACACACATTAAATTTTATAAGATTATAATGTAAATCTGTTCAAATATTATAGATGCCTATACTATGCATGTTGTTTTTGTATTATAAATCACATTCTATTTTTGAGTACATAATCAATTAATCATTTATTGTCTGCAAGTTTATTTTTAAAAGGTGAGTAACAATGGTGACCACAATTAAATTTGACAATTAAAAATTAAAATCTGATTTTTAATTGTAATAATGTGATCTGAAATTAATGTGATGTAAAACAATAAAATTTGATTTTTAAACGGAATTGAAAATTAAAAAATTAAAGACAAAAATAAGAATTTAATTTTTGTTAGGTTTAATTAAATTTTGCCCAACAGTGGTGAGTAGGTGAGTTTTTATTATCATAAGTCTAAGTTCTTATTTTTATTTCTTTGGAAATAAAAATTTCAATTTTAGATTGCTTAGCGAAATGGGAAGGGTAAACAGTGATTGGAAAACATTTTAGTTTCAGCGAGTCCACTATAAAAGCAATTTTAAAAAATGAAGTTGGCACTAGTTGTATTTCCTCTTGTGATGAATCTGATGTTTTAACAGTTCACAAACGAACCTGCATATCACCAAATAGTGATAATGATTAAAATACTGTAAATGTATGAAAAAATGTAAAATACTGTAAATTATGCTTAAAAAATATATTGTTTTGAATAAAATTAAATACTGTAGTTAATAAAAAAAAGTAAAAAAAGTTTGTCTTGTATCAATTTTTTTCAAATTTGAAATTTTTTATTAGTCATATTTTATTTCCTTATTTTTTTTTTATGTGATTTTTGAAGATTACAGTATGTATCCCCCATTTTTCAAGGTAAGTTATGTCTATTTTTGTGCGATTTCTTTTGTGTGCATTTTCTGGGGAACCTATCTACCACATAAAATGACACCCAGGTGTATACATAATAAACTCTCTTTTATCATTTTTCAAGGAATCAAATAAAATAAATAATAAAATGTGTAAAAATGTATGCCTATTAAAAATTAAAGACAAAAAGCAATTTCATGACTATTAATTAAGGTTTTAAATATAAAATGTTTTTAGACTTATAAGAAAATAAAAGAAAGTTATTGGGGGGTGGGGGTGGATTAGATCTTTTCTTAAGTAAAACACAAAATAAAATAAATAGCTACTTTATTTCTGAATTATAAAAATTAAAAAAGATACGATATGATTGTTCTTATTTTCTTAATAAAATACATATGTCAATTTACATTAAAAATAAAAACAATCCAAGTTGAACAAATATTGCATCAGATCCATGAACATCTTTTTTTTTCTTATAGCTCATATTGAAATACCAAATTCAGGATTTAATTAATTGATTCATGCACTTGAGAACACTTGTATAAACATGGTGTTTGTAATTCTTCAGCTTTGCTTAACTATTCTTGAATAACTTTTAGTGTCACATTCACATATTTAGACTAATTTTGTAATAAAAACTTAGTATGGTCTGATTGGTTCAAAAAATATATGAATATGTCAGTAGTCATAAACAGACCAATAAAAAATGTTAAAAAATGCTGACTAGAGAACTTTCAAGAGCTCTGATTAGTCAATTCTTTGATTTTGGGCATATTAACAACCATGTAAACTATCATTCTGTTATTGTTTAAGAACAGAAAAAATTTGTTATTTTTATTTTGATTTAAATATTTGATTATTTTTATAAAATTTTATTATTAAAAATGAAATAAATTTACATTTACATTTTAAAAAAAAAAAGTTTTATCTTTAAAAACAGAAGTTAAAACAAATGAAGTAAAAATAGAAACAAAACTATATTTGATCCATGCTGTCAAACATGGTTGTACAGAAGTTTTACAATATTTGAATAATTATTTTATAACAGTTGTCATGACTTATCAAAAATTTGTTCAGGTTTTACAAATCAAATTCAACACTTAAAGCCCACATTACTGCCAACCTTCTCATCTTACCCATGTTGACCACAAGTCACTCTAACCCCTCATGTAAAGGACATAGGGTCAGAGTGACTTGTGGTCAACATGGGTAAGATGAGAAGGTTAGCACCAATGTGGGATTTGAGCAATCCATCATCAGATTTTCAATGAAATGAACAGCTGATGAGTTGGGGGTGAAGTGGATTGAAGCCTGTCCCTTAAAGTATGAAGATTGGCTATCTTAATATAAGCTGAGCTTTGATTGTATATATGTGTGGAGATGATCTGGACCAACTGATGAGTGTTGGTTTAGCATGAAATGCATATGTTGATGATTATTTATCTTTTCAACATGTGTGTGATCAAGTGTATCAGTGGTGTGAGATAGTGTGATAGGTGAGGATCATGTGAAATTCTGAGTTCAAACCCTCTATGAAAAAGCCTGTTCTGTAAAAAAAAATCATATTTTAAATCAAATTCAAATAAAGATTTTAATTTACTTTTATCAGTAACATTAAATTACCAGCCAATCAATGAAAACTAATTGCTCCTGTTAACTTTGTTTCACTTTATAATTTTTTAAAAATATATTTACAAAGTTCAAGTATAATTTTTAATGACTTTTTTCATTTGTAAACTTATATTTCTAACAAATCAAACCCCAAATAAAATAAGGCTGTAAACACTAAAATCAAACATTTAATATTAACAAAAAGTGCCAGCAGGAAGAACCATGCAAATGTCATTCTGTAACAGGTTTAATGGCTAGTATAATGTTACACTGTATTTTTTTGTGGATTTAATTTAAAAATTACTTCAACAGAGAGAATAGTACAACACAAAATACTGCCTCAATGTCAAAACAATGCTGTAATTTTTAATATTGTACAACAGTCCAAATTCTGCTTCCTCTTCTACTTACATAATACAAAGACATAACAGCGTGTGGGAACACTGTTATTATAATTTTCTGAAGCTGTCAGCCATTCACATAACATGTATTGGCCTGATTGAATAAAATGCATACCGAATTTTATAATTTATATTAAAAAATGTTAATATATAAATGTTTGATTTAGTCATTTTTATAAATAAAAAATTGATAAAATATAATGTATATTAATTATTAGACAATGCTTTTGTCATTTTGATGGACTGTCCAACACTATACAAAAAAGTATGAAATAATTTTATAATTTGCATGTATAACTGAAACACACAGGCTTATTATGATTTCCAAACATTATGGATTAGTATACTAGATTGATTTATGGGATTATTTGCTATTACTATAGCAACTGCTACTTTTTTGCCTCCCCCCCTCTATCCAATATTTTTAATTTTCCCAAGAGAATATATATATAGATGTTCACTGGTACTATGGTATTCTATTTTAGAAATAGTTCCCCACTTTCTAATCACTTTAAATACATAATTTGTTATTTTAACTATTTGACAATGTAGAATGGCATAAATATATGAAACTATCTTTCCCATTCGTTAAAAGAACATAAAACACAACAACGACTAGACAGGAAAAGAGAATATCCATAACTAAGCTAAATTAAACAATGCATATACTAATGAATAAACATTGAAATGAGAAAGCATAACATTATCGGGAAGTGAGGAAAATGTAAAAAAATATATATACAAAAAAGCTGTTCATATAAGAATGGCAAATTATCCCACAATATCACCTAGTCAGATGATCTTTAGAGTTTGAAAAGCACTTGTTAACTTTAAAAAAAAAAAAAAAAGAGTCATATATCACATGACCCCATTTCTTTTTTTAAGCTTATAACATCCAAACAAAGAACTTTGGTAATTGCTCAACAAACTTTGTGATAAATGCTAACCAAGAGAAAGCATTTAAAATATCTCTATCAGAAACCACACCCCATCCCCTGACCGATGGTTTCATGCTTAGGCACTCCTCAGCAAGGCGCTAGGATAGTTTCAGACATTAGATCCAAAAATACCAACCCAAAGCCAGCATTTATCATTTTACATTGAATAATTAGTTATAAATCTAAATATCACTGTTTCAATTTTCATGCTAACTTCATGGGTTAGGTCAGCTGCAAATGGAGAATAAAGAGGAGTAATACAAATCAAAGTATTACATGTTACCCCTAAGTTGAATATTTAGAGGGATGTAAAATAAAGTTTGAATTTCTAAAAAAAAATATTTAGCATTACAACTACATGATGGAAACATATAACTTCAAGTATGCACATCTTAGAAATAAAAAGAAGAGATCAAAATAAAATACTTGGATGAGAGAACAAGAAGGTATTACTGAGGTCATTGGAAGAATCAAGAGACTGAAGTGGAATTGGGCTGGACAAATTACTAGAAAAGATGATAATAGATGAACAATTAAAATCTTAAAGAAAATCCCAAGATATTGTAAAAGACCTAGAAAGATACCACATGTGAGATGGAAAGATGAAATAAAAAAGTGTGCTGGGATGATGTGAAGAGAAAAGCGAGAGATCTGAGATGGATTGAAATTGGAGAGACCATACTGCAGTGGGTCGATAATGATTAAAAACAATGATGATGATATTGAGTACCCTTCATATACTTAGGCATGTGTTTGATAATTATATATATATAGCAAATATTTTATCAAATACTCATATAAATAGTCTATCTCTTATACTAGCAGACAGTGGAAAGAGGAATGAAGGGGACAAATGCCTCTCTAGACCTCTCCAGGAAAGTATTGCGAAAGAAAACCTAATTTGGTTAATCGCTAGGTGATAAAAATTTTTATTGCCTTCCTTCCTTTTTTTTATATTACTAACTAATAATAATCTACTCATTCACCGACCAATAGTTGGCTGGCTCGTTACATTAACTATGAGTTGTTACATGAAAGAAAATTCCTAAACTAATTTAGAAATTATTAGCTGTTTGAAAAAATAATAAAATGTTTTAATAATGTGTACAAACTTATAAGTTGACCATAATGTCAGTATATGCTCATTAAATTAAAATAAAAAGATGAATAAAAAAAATTTAAAAAGATTATAAGCAGCGAATTTACTTAAATCAATAATAATCTATTAATGTCTTCACATAAAATCGTAATAAAATCAAGAATTTTAACTTCGTGCTATCAATAGTTTGTTCTTCTCTTTAAAGAACAATTCAATCGTAAAGGTTAAAGGTTACAAAAATGTTATGACACAAGTTTAAAAAAAAAAGGAAGAAGTAAATGAGGATCAAAGAAGTGATAATGAAAGAAAAACAGTGATAAAACTTTAATGGGTGTAGCAACATAAAGACGTTGACCTAAATGAAAACAAAAGAGAACAAGGCTTTAAGAATATTAGATCCAGTGCTTTGTCAGAAAACAGTTTAGGAAATCAGACGGAGGTAAATGACCAGTAATGAAAAAGTTTATTAGAAAGTTGAAGCTATTAAGGTTTTTGTGAAAAAGTGTTTTCCTCAATGACTTATTTAACTCTCCGTTTAAAGTTGTAAAAATCATCTAATTATCTCACTACAGAAAAACGTGTTCAAACAAAAATTAAAGAATATAACATATTATTAGGCAGTTTTATTATAGTGGACCGAAAATATAAACCCCCATTAATAGTTTCCCACCCCAAATATAAGTTCGGCTTTCTCATGTTTTTTTTCTTTCGGCAAAATGGAAATTTCCTAGTAAAAGAGATGTTTTACATAAAAAAAAAAACCTTATTAATAATAAAGAATTTTTTATAAACATGATCCTAATTTTGTTGTTAATATTTTACACACTCAAACACAAAACGTTTGACGAGCTTACGAGAATGTTCAGTAACGTAATGTTAATCCAAAATCACATTGCCCCAATATAATACACACTCATAAATATTGCAGAATTACCATATCTTAAACGTAAATTTCAAGGAAGAAATTTAAAAGTATATATGAGCTAATACCCTATAAATTATTTACTGTCAAATGAAATGAATAGTGGATTGTAACCATTACAACGTAAAAGGGAAGATAACCTTTTTTATTAAATAGCCTACTGTAATGAAGGCGAACGAAGTACTCATCAAGTTTGCCAGATGACAAGGGCTTAAGCATTTTTTCATCCTTTTTTTTTTATGTCAAAGCGTTGACCGGGAAGCAAACCAGGGCCAGCTGCTTGGAAGGTAGCTACACTAACCACTAGGTCGCTAACGCTTAACAGAATTGCTAACACTGATTTATTGACCCACGCTGGATGGTTAGCTATGTACATTATGGGTCAGCTATCTAAGAGACAATTCTAAACTTCTTTAAAATGCTGTCATTTGGTGAATTCAAAGACTAGGCCATAGATGTTGTAGGTAGATGTGCTATCTCTATATCATTAGAGGCTGCCTGCATATTATAAAATGAAAAATTTATGTTTTAATTTGAATTTGAAGAAATTATAAAAGACTCAGAAAAAGAACATTTGCAAAGAGGATGGATGAAATAAAGAAGTTTGCTAGTATAGTGTGAAGAAAAGCTATGGATAAAAAAAAAGTGTATTATAATTTCGTGAGCTATTTATCCTACAATGAACTGATAATAATTGAGATGATAATAGTCAAAAATGATGATGATGATAATTTAAAATTGTATATTGGAGATTAAATGACTACTAATGGATAACAAATAATGTGAGGGATCAGAATAAATATATCATATGATGTATTCATGGTGCTCATCAGCACTTAGCCAAACAAATAATTGATGAAGGAAGAATAACCAATTTTCCAGGCATACGAACTACATTTGCATAATTATTACAGATAAACAATGAAGTGGAAATAGAAATACATTTCCCACACTGTCATATCTGACCTTGCCTTTAGAAGTGGACTATCCCAGATTCCTTACCTGATTGGCTAGCACCCAGTTGCTATTCAAAGGGATTAAATCCTTCACTGGGGTTCACACACCAAATCCACATTTCCAGTAAGATAGGGGATCTTCCATTAAATAGTCAGCCTTTTGGAGGCAAGATAGAGAGCAATTACAGATTTGGTGCAGTCACAGAGAAATTTTTCCCTCACAGCTGGAAAAACTATATTATAAAATATGCCAGGTTCAACAGATCTAAATGTATAAAATAAATATGCAAGTGCATATTTTGTCTGCTGGTTTGGAAATGAACCTATAAATCTAAACAAACATTATGTCTGTTAACCTGAATGACAGAACATGCTCTCCTTTAAACCTTCTGCCATAAGTAAAGGTATTTATCTAGCCAATATCGTGATGTCCATGCAGTGAGGCAAGTCCACCTACAGACTGGAAACTGCTACATCTGAATTAGAGCCAACTCAGGGCAAGCTAAATACATAGCTGGAAGAGTCTTACCAGAGTTCATGAGGCAGGCTAATCATTTAGCTACAAGTGAGTTCTGTACTTGGCTCAACTATCTCAGCATTCAATTGTATCAACTGTATTTATTCATTTGTTTAACTAATGTGTGAATATTTTTTGAAATAATAAATTGTACATATTAACTGCTGAGTAATTATTCTTTTTGTGTCTGTTGGTTTGGAAATGAACCTGTAAGCTTAACCAAACACAACACACACATTAAAGGAAATGTCAGATTAGAATTTGACTCTCTATAAACCCTAACAAGTTGTGCAATGCTTTCATTACTTTTATGCAAAATATCACCAATTATATTCAGTAAATCCTGTGTAATAAAGCCACATGATCCTTAGCCAATAAGATTTCATGATGGGTTTGTTTCAAATCTTATCTTTTTATTACATTCTGAGCATATTTAATAACTAATTACTAGATTAGTGTACTATTCCAATGTTATAAAATGGTTTAGCTGCAAAGAAAGCTGTAAAATTCACTATCATAATGAGATAAGGTTATGTAGTTTAACCAAAACTCAACCAGCGATGGAGACCAGCCTTTCACCATGATCATAATATTCCACTTTTTAATATTAAATGTGAGTAGCATCAAACTACTGGGCAGAAAAGTACCCCAGCTGTTAATCAGTTTATTAAAGGTTTAATTAAAAAATAATAATAAATTCTAACTTCTTTACTTCATTTAAATCAATTAACTCTGCCCTATTATTATATTAAATGACTGAGTTTGTAATGTATTAGATTTAATACTAAATAACTTCAAACAGCATTAAATGTATATAAAATAGAAGGAATTGACCTATCTCCATCTAGCAATGAAAAAATTAAAGAAATCTATTATATGAATTAAAGAATGGAACAGATCCATCTATTTTAATGCTTTTTGATATAAATGAAGTTGAGTTTGCAAACAGGTGTGGTAGATTTGCTATTGTTTTTTTTTGGTTGATGTACATGTGTTATCATCAATAGTATTCTGTCCTAGGGACCAATCCAGAAAGAATCACAAGTTCATCTGTTTCTCCAGTCTGTTCTCTTCATTGCCCAATTCTTATATACCTCTTCCCATCTCTTGTAATATCCAAAAAGGTCAATCTTTTTCATCCTTTCTTCTTGTTTCCATCCTTCCAAAATATCTTTTATTAAACTATTCTTTCTTCTTAATATATTGTGCCATTACAATTTAGTCACTAGCTAAATTTATAGTAATGTGCATGAGAGAAAATGAACAAAAATCATCATCACATTTTTATATAACCATAAAAGAAGCTGTAGGGCATCCAAGTTCAAACCCTACCAGATCAAAATTTTAAACGCTTCAGAGAGAAAGAGAGTGGGACAGCAATTATATGCTTTACTTGTTTGTGTGTTAATAAATCTCAAAAAGAGCAGCACACACATTTAATATTTAAATTTTCTGTTAAAAAGCAAAGTTATAATGCATATGTATAGGCAGTGTATGTGTAAGCTATTTAATTGTTTTATATTTCAACTATTCAACATTTTAACTTTCTTTAAAACTAACCTATGCTTGATCAATTCTAATATCTTATTCTATGCTTCTATTTTGCTTTTCTGTAATTGTAATTGGGATTTAAAAGTTACAGATTTAATTAAATAATAGGGTTATAATTACTAAGCTAGCAATTATATTATTTAATGTTAGTTTATGAATGATTTGAAATAATGAAGTATGTGTGTACATTACATACAGAAATTTGCATTTATTAAATATTGAAAGAAAAGGAAGGGTTAGATCTGTCAAATTATTTTTTTTGTACAATTTTATGTTAAAAGAGGAAATCTGTTGAATCAGATATCTATTTTTGTAGCAATTTTGTTTTTGTAAATGATTGTTTGTCACTTTGGGAGCTTAATCTGGGTGGGAACTCTAATTTTGAAATTGTCTTATCTTAAGATCTAAAGAAGGAAGCTCAAAAATTTGAAATGTTACCTAGGTGTAAAAAAAAAAGGATTAAGTCTATTTTTTTTTTAAAACAAAAGTGTCTGGAAAAAGGATTAAACTTTTCAGTTGAAAAATAATTTAGTTGAAAATAAATTAAAGATCTAATTAAAACGAATTTGTCCAAAAATAGCAAGTGACGCTATCTCTGATTGGTTAAGTTAGCTAAAAAATTGGATATAAAAAGGTGTCTGGAAAAATCAGTTGAATTATTATTATTGTGATTATGATTCAGATTATTAGACTATTAAATTGAATGTTGAAAATATAAGAAATGACTGGCTAGAAAAATTATATGTATGTCCCATCTTGGCCTGACCATCTGGAAAGCTGCACATCATATAGGAAAGAAAAGATGTTTTGTCTAAAATAATATTCTACACCTTTCAACTGACCAGAGAAATAAGATGTTTTTAATAGAAGGAAGAAAGCATTCACCTGCATTTGATGAAAGATGAATTAATCTACCGATAAATATTAATCATCAAGTCCAATTAATTGTTCCAACAACTGAGTTTAAATCCGGGAAATTTATAATGTGAAAACAACTGCTGTATTTCATTCACTAAAAGAATAATGCTTGACAGGAAGAGAAGAAAAATTGATGTAATGATTTCCAAATTATCCACTAAAGCAAATAACCTCAATAGGATCCTCATCATCAAATAATTATATACTTCAAGAAAGTGATTGTTCCAAAGAACACGGAAATTGTTGCTGCCAAGTATAGACAGTATACAAGACAAGTGAACCCTTGGATCGGTAATATGACTTTTATATCTATTTTCTTTATGAAATCAGAGTATTAATAAAAATTTAGTAATAAAGTGACATATTTTATTTAAAGAACTTTTAAAGACAATTCAGATTGATGGAAACCAAGAATGTCTTAATAATAATAGCTTTGAACTACATAAATGATTGTGAATGTATCAAAATTTATTTGTTTATTAATTTTACAGTTATGAAATATTAATGTGTAATATAATTTTTTTTATGGTATTATGATTTTAGTTTTAACTAATATATTATTATTATTTTGGGATAAAACACGCACATACATAGTAATATTTTATATGTGTATAATTGCGAGTGAATGTGAAGTAATAGGTGGTGTTAAAATATTAAATTATTTTGTCTTGAGAAAGTATAGATTTCAGCGCTTAGAAGGGAGGGGAGATAATGATTTAAAACTCTTTTCTAAGAACTTGATTTTTCTAATTTCTATTAACATTTTTTTTTTAACATTCTACTTACATGTTAGATTTATAAAGTATGTGTGCTAATGAGTGGATAATATTTTTTTTTCTTGAAATACTTTTCTCATGGAGTGAAAATCATGGTCAATGTGACATCCAACTTAATACAATATACATTTGAAGGGAAAGGGGGAAGAACTTGAAATTAATCTGAGGATTGTTATATAATCAATTATTATCATTATTATTATTCATGTCAATTTTCATGTTTCTCTAGAAATTTTTATGTATATGTTAGAAATGCAGTAATAAATATTAGTTTGTTTTATTAAACGAGGCATATATATTTCATTAAGTGTAGTCTTTGTTAAGTGTGATCATTCATCATCATCAGTGATTGAATATTAGTTATTTAAGATATAAGTAAATATGCTAAAATTAAGCAATAATTATGAATTTCTTTATAAAAATTAGTTTTATGTTTAGGCTTAGTCCTAGAGCTGTAGTTGAAACCCTTGTCATTATTATTATCATCATCATCATCGTCATCAACGTTTTAATTAATGAGCTGTTTAAATGTTTACAGGCCATAAATAAATATTGATTTTATAATATTTAGTGATTTCTTAGTATTATTATAACCACATCCCGTCATCTATTTCATGCAAAAATGAGTGAATTGCCATCCTAAATTAGTTATATATAATCTGAGCTAGTAAACTTATAAAAATATTGAAACACATTTGCTATGCTAGGATCTGAGAAATGATTTATGTCTAATATACTCCACTTTGGTTTATAGATGTTTTACTTTTACCTAAATATTAGTGCGTATAGTGCTATGGCTCAAAAAGCAAAATCTTCCATTTTTATTAAAAATAAAGTACCAAAAAGGGGATTCAAACCCGGTACATGTGAAAGGTTATTAGATATAACCGTGTCTAGATTCAGATAATCTAGTGGCACCCTGCTAGACCATATTCACTTAGTATTTGTTTAAACATGCACTTAACATCAAACCAAGAAATGAAAGTGGATAAGATCTACTGTCTGTATACCTGAGTTATATTTTATTGAATTACTAGTGTACTC
The DNA here is from genome assembly GCA_028023455.1 of Epiperipatus broadwayi. Taxonomy (NCBI): domain Eukaryota; kingdom Metazoa; phylum Onychophora; class Udeonychophora; order Euonychophora; family Peripatidae; genus Epiperipatus; species Epiperipatus broadwayi. The sequence continues at coordinate 935,281 of JAQFVV010006284.1, read as the reverse complement.
ACCTCACGTGATTTCATATACCTGAGTTATAATACTTGTTATTAATAATTTGCTTATAATTATTGATAGTGGGATATCTTGAGAAATCCAACGTTATTTTAAATATTATGATCTTATATATATATATATATATATATATATATTGTAGACAACTCAGATATGGTAATAGTTATTTGAACCATCTTTAATATGGTTACAATATATATACATTCACAGTTGATTTCAAGGTGGTGAAGCTTATTAAGAGCTAGCTATTCACCAGCTTATTATATAACATTTGTAATACAAGCTTGTTAAATTTGGTCATGTGAAATGTGATGATTTCTTTGAAATTATATTTTTTGCTATTAAGGCTTCGGTGATTTTATATTGGTAAAGCTATTAATATATGGTGTATCTGAACTTAGTTCAGTCCCATATGGCTATTTAAGTTAGATAGCTAGCTTGAAAGACATGTATGACTGAAAATTTCAGATTTTCTACTTAATAGTTATTTATTTATTAGACAACATGCTGGGTTTGGCCTGGTATTTTAAATCTAATGCTCGAATATTCTAGCACCTCACCAAGGAAGTCAGTAGCAGAAACTGGTCTGAGGTTAGAGATATTCTGAAAAGCTTGTTAAGAGCTATTTACAAGCTCATTTTATAACATTTGTAATATAAGCTTATTAAATTAGGTGTATAATATATGGCTTGATTTCTTTGTAATTATATTTTTTGTTATTAAGGCTTTCATGTGGAAATACTTTTGATTAATTTCTTATAATAGTAAATTACTGTTATATTTATTATTTTTATTATTATTACAATAGTTTTTAATCAATAGACATTTTATTTGTATTATATATATTGACTTTATTGTCTTAGTAAATATATGCTTTATATGGAATTTGGAAGTTATAAATAACTATTTATTAGTCGGCTTTCAGAATCTGGAAGTTATAATTGACTATTTGTTAGCCTGTTTTCAGAACAGGTTAGATTTGCCTGATTAATGAGATTTGTTTAAACTTCTTTGCATTATTAATCTCACACTCCTTGGTCAAGTTGCAATCTTACAAACTGCAATTATAATTTTCAAATTCCACCTAAAGTATTATTTAAATAATAAGTTTAATAATACTCAAAGCTAAATGGATTTGTAAGTAATCATTAAAAAACAGTCAACACTTAAATAATTGTAATATCAATGACAATCAACAATCTCAAACTGTTACCAAGGCAACCTCCTTTATTTTTTTATTGTTAAAAGGAAGTTGCTTTGACAACAGATTGAGATTACTGATTGTTATTGATATTGGGATTGTCTAAGTGTTAATTGATTTTAATGATTATATAACAACTAAATTGATAAATGAATGCTTTGTTTCTTGGGAGATTATATATGAAGTATGATGATTATTGGAAAAGAGAAATATGATTAATGAATTTTAAGTTCTTCTACTTTATCACTGTACTAAATAATTTAGGGCAAAAAAAAACTTGATAAATAATAATTATCCATATATATAAATGAATACACCAAACTTCTTTTAAAATTTTGTTTTTTATATGATTATTATAAAAATAAAATAACACACCAACATTTCGACTATTTTATAGTCTTTTTCAAGGTGTTCAGTGTTCCTTGAAAATCTTTGAAAAGACTACATTATAAAATAGTTGAAACATTGGTGTGTTATTTTATTTTTATAATAGATATATAAAAACAAGTTTTAAAAAGAAGTTTGGAGTTTTGATTTATATATATGAAGAATTACGAACTATTTTTGAAAAGAAAAACTGTGTAGATGATATTTTAAAATAATAATTACTATAAAATTATATACTAAATGCTATATTTGCACCTGATACGATTTTTTTTTAGCTAAAATACTAAAGAAATATATCTTCATTTTTTAATCAATTGATTTTAGTCTCTCTTTTATATTTTTTAATAGGTGTTAATGCAGAAAAGCCTTATTCACATAAGTAGTAGTAATTTGAAACTCTAAAATTCATTTTTTTTTATAATACAGGAAATTTTTCTTTTATATCAATCCAGAAGGTATCAATTTCAACTTTATGTTTTAATTTTTACATTTCCAATATTTTTAATTCATTAATTTCTTTTGCTTAATTTAAACCTTTCATACTATTTGTTAATACATATAAATGTTAAGTGATGTTGGTCATAACTATATTTTGTAACACTATGATTGGAAACCATTGCTACTGTAATAGAAAAAGAAAGATGATCACTGATCCTGTTGCTGGGCAACCAAATCAAGCTATTATTAGAAATAGATTTTACTGATAAGATTCTTGCTTTCTAATAAAATGATGGTTAAATTTTTTAAAGTGTGTGACAAGAAACAGAGCATAAAGTGATGCTAAATATTGCATGATTATTAAGAATGTTTAAATTTGCAAGCCTATAGATTTGACATTTTGCTTCATAAAAGATAAATGTATTCATTCATTATAAGCTATTTTTTAAAAATAAAATAAAAATTAAAAAAACATTCATTGCTGTAAGTATATCATACAGCAGACATGGTGAAAATCCATTTTAAGTCAATAGTTATGCATAACAATCTCTATTGTAACAGCAGCCATATTGAAAATCAACTGAAGGCAATATTCATAAACAGTAACTGTTTGAACAGCAGCCATGTTGAAAAACATTTGAAGACTAGCATGTTGAAAATAGTTTGAAGACAATATTCATAAGTAGTAATCAAATGAGATTTGGGAGACAATTTGGAATTAGCATACTTTTAAAATACTCTGACGTTGTTGCAAAAAGTGAATAATACAGACACTTATCAAGTTCTTGCAAACAAAGTTAACCAGTACACCTGGGTCTCATTTTATGTGGTAGATAGGTTCCTCAGAAAACATGCACAAAAGAAATTGCACAAAAATAGACTTAACTTACCTTGAAAAATGGGAAATAGGTACTGTAATTTTCCAAAAATCGCATAAAAGCAAAGCAACAATGTAAAATTACTTTAAAATTCACATAAAAAAAATAAGGAAATAAAACATGACTAATAAAAAATTTCAAATTTGAAAAAAATTGATAGAAGACAAACTTTTTTTATTTTTTTTTTATTAACTACAGTATTTAATTTTATTGAAAACAACATATTTTTATGCGTAATTTACATTTTTTTTCCATACATGTTCAGTATTTTTATCATTATCACTATGTGAGACATCAGATTCATCATGTGATGTACTGTAGCTTCTCCTTAAATGTATCAAGAATCTCTCAGCAATTATGCCCAGAGAAACCTGTTAGCTACTTTATTTTACATTCCTCAGTCTAAGTTTTTCCATATTCTGCTCCATCCCCTTTCCACAACATAATCTTTGTCAACTCTATGGCCTTTACATCTAAATCCCAATAAATTGCTCTTATAGTGGATTCTCCCAAACTAAAACATTTTCCAATTGCTGTGATCCTTCCCATTTCGCTAAGCTATCTAAAATTAAAACTTTTGTTTCCAAAGAAATTCACTTTCTTGAGTGTTTTTTCCTCTCCATTAGGGTAAACTAAAAGTTTAAAATAAAAATAAGAACTTAGACTTACGATAATAAAAAGACATCTAATCACCGCTGTTGGGAAAAATTTAATTAAAACTAACAAAAATTAAATTCTTATTTTTGTCTTTAATTTTTTACTTTTCAATTCTGTTTAAAAATCAAATTTCATTGTTTCATGATCACATTAATTTCAGATCACATTACATAATTTTTAAATTGTTAATTACAATTAAAAATCAGATTTTAATTTTTAATTGTCAAATTTAATTGTGCCCAATGCTGTTACTCATCTTTTAAAAATAAACTTATGGACACTAAATAATTAATTGATTACATACTCCTTTTTTAAATAGCAAAAATAGAATGTGATTTAAAATGCAAAAACAACAATATACATAGTATACGCATCTATAACATTTGAACAGATTTACATTATAATCTTGTAAAATTTAATGTGTGTATATAAAATGGGGAAATCCTGATTTTAAGTGAATTATGAACTTCTTTATTGCATAAAATCTATCACAGTACTATTATAAAGCACTGAAAATATTGAAATTATTAGATGGAAGTCGAACTCCAATAATGCACTATTACTTTAAATATGATGTGTGAGTATGCAAAATTTATAATATTTAAAGTAATAGGGCATTATCAGAGCTCAACTATTGATCTAATAATTTTTATCGCAAAAAAGAAAACCGCATACAAAGATATTAAGAAGAAACATGAATCGCATAACTTCAAAATCGCATTAAATAAATCCGCATAAAACGAGACCCGGGTATATATGCAGAAGTTATTTTTTAATAATAACTTAAGAGACTTGCACTGTATATATATATATATAATTTATTAATCATATTAATTACATATTTTGTATAAAAAAAGTTAGATGAAACAATTTAATACTTATATGGTGATGTAATTTTAATATAGAGTGGGAGCAAATATTCCTAGTTCTATTAATAACTGAAGAAATTCAGTTATAAAAAAATCTCAAAATTTCCATTCGAAATTAAAATATGATATTCCTCTTTTATAAAATCAGTTACCAGTAGCCTACTTATCAGGTCTGTCTTCCAAATATTAAAAAATATAAACTGTATTGGAAAGATCCATTTAAAAATTATAATTGTCATCAGTCATTGTTGTATGGGGCCTGCTTATGAAAGTCAATAGAAAAACATTGAAATATATAGGATTGAGACTGGGTAATCTTCTTTATGTTTGTTCTGCCATGGTGCAAAAAGTCAATTTGCATAATGACTGATGTAAAAGACTTATCTGTGATTGGTAATTCTGAAGAGCTAAAATAAACTGAGTAAAAGGATTGAAAACAATGGCAAACTACTATATGAGGTCAAATGATTTTACTTAGCCACATCTCAATATAGAAAGCAAGAAGAAAAATAATTATGCCATTATATGCAATCAAAATGCACCTTTAAATATGAAATAAAAGTTTTATGAAAACAAGATAAATTGTTAGAGCTAACAATGTTGAAAAATCATCCATATTGAGGAAATAGTTCAATAGTATCAAGATATATCTTCTGAATTGAGCATTTAATATTTTTCAAATATGATTAGATTTTACTATTTGTGCACAATTATTAAGCAATTCAATGGCCTAATGTTTATAATATTCATAGTCATGTTTATGATAGGTCAACAACCTATATAAGTCTGTTCCATGAAGTTCTGAACAATATATACATCCTTCATTTGCTCTATTGTAGGGGCTCTAATAATATAACAAATGTCAATCACATTTTCATACCTGAACTGGGTTTAAATCTTAATTTCTCAAAGTATCCTTTGTCAATAAGTCTGATGTTTGAAAGAAAAAATTTTCTTAATGGTAACATTAGTTTTTGTTACATTATCAAACATTGATACTATTATTCTGTAAGCACCTTCTCCGAAGTTCTAAGGAGATTAAGAAATTTATTCAGATCTACAAATAACTTATTATCTATTATTAGTTAGAATGGTAAATATCACAGATTTGTCTGGCTGATATCCATATGTTGAGTGCAAAACAATGATCCAGTTTTTATAATTGGTAAGAGAAATGTCATACTCATATAGGTATTGAGCTCTTGTTTATATTTGTATCTTTATAATTACTCATTCTATAATCAGTTGCTGTGAAGGCCAAACGACATTCAAACAACAAAATTGCAGGTAGCATACAATACGATGAATAAGATGGCAAAATATGCACAATCAACCCAGAAGCAGTTAGCATAGATCAATTTCTTTCAACACAGAATGTATATATCATATAGAAAAGCAGTTTTTATTACTTTAACTTGTATTTGCTTTATTCTACTCCTCCTTCATAAATATTTTGTGTAGTATGGTGCAGTTATTGAAAATAAAATTCAGATGTTTCATGTCAAATGATAGGGTTCAGCGGTGTAGCTTACGGCCTTGTTACAAATTTTCCCCAAGCCAAGAAACATTAAAGTTTCAGTTTGCATTTATTTTAATTTATATTTTTGTTAGTTTTATATATTAATACAAAAAACGAAGCAATTGATATATAGAAACTAAAAAAAAACAACATTATAGAAAGCACAAAAGAGGCAAAAAATATGTTATTAGGTGTAGTCAATTCACTATTGACTTTTGGCAATCATTTGATTGGCAGTTTTACCTGTTCAAATATATTTTTATTTGCACATTTTATGCGCTTAATTTAAACAGAAATTATGGCATTACCTGACAGTTAAATAACGTTAAGAGAAAAACAATTTAAAATTTAATTACTGTCAATCAAAATGTTATTTGATCCGGAGCACGACTTTTAGTTCACCGGCAAACAATTAAAATGTAGTTATTTAATTATTTCATAGAATGACCAATTGTTTTTTTTTTTTTTTTAAAGTAAGACTATTTCAATTTTTCCTCTTCTTACATTACAAAGCAACGTAATATAATTACAAGCAAATTGTGCGCAATTATAATGAGATGTTACAATAAACTCATGATAAAAGAACCGCAAACTACCACAGACGATGATCAGGTGTCCACTCTTGGATGTAATAATTCAATCTGCTTTCGGGCAGAGCATTTTCGATATATACAGAGCGGAATAATTTTTCTTTAGGTTGGCTAAGATAGTCTTCGTAGACTGGCAAAACTTAGTTAAAACCTAATGATTAGAAATTAATACAGTACATTATTTTTAATGGGGCCTCTCATTTCTTATCAGGCTTCTGATTGGCAGAGATAAACCACATGGCTCTGTTGAGTTTCAGGGTTTCTTCAAGTCTGAGATAAGAGATAATGGTAACACTACAGAGTGCTGAAGAAATAAAGAGAACAGAAATCGCCCAAAGGGTCATTGACACACCACACCTAACGTTTTTCAGAACGTGCTACGGATAGATAATTAGGAAGATTGTGACAAACACACCTTTTAATAGAAAACAGTTTTCTGTTTTCAAAATAATAAAATATATTTGGTTCTTTATTTCTTAAAGTATGTGTCTGTGCACGTATATATACAAATTAAAAATAGGATTAACTACCTGTCTATAAAATGCTATTATATATTAATTTCGATATAAATAGAGGGATTTGAATAGGATTTTTCAGTATACATTCGTCCTCTACTTTCTCTCAAACAACTGATACACGCGAGTACATACATGCGTAAACATAGATGATCCCCAATATGTGTATTTCGTGCAGAACCAGTACTTACTGGGCCAGTTCATAATTTCCCACACATATATACAATCACTGCTCAGCTTATATTAAGCAGAAATTCCTTAAAATTGAATGGACATGTTTCAATCTTCAAACAACCAGTTCATTCCAAAATCAACTATGGAATGCTCAAAGCTCTTGGTGAATTTTGATATTGTAGACATACTTATATAGACATTACATCAATTAACCTCTTATATTATCGAACCATTATATATTCCATTACATATTGAAATATTAATAGGATCTATTAATATATTAATAACATGAGGGATTAGATTGATGTACTGCCTACATGGGTATGACTAAAATATTAAAATCCATCAAGGGTTTTAAGTGTTCCCTCATTGATTTTTCAGTGGAAACAATGGTGGAATACTTAAAGGGTAAAAAGATTGAAGTCTGTTCATTAACGTTTAAGGAATTGCTATCTTAATATAATCTGAACACTGATTGTATATGTGTGTGGGAGATTATGATCTGGACCAACTGATGAGCGCTGGTTCTGCACAAAATATATTGGGTATCATCAATTTTTTCATATGTATCGGTTGTTTGAGATGGAGTGGAGGATAAATATAGGCTGAAAAATCATAAGTTCAAATCCCTCTATTTACTTACATAAGAAACATTCATTATACTTAATGAATAGGCTAATTAATTTAGATAGTAATTTTTATTTCATAAGTGGATACATTATCATTATTATTTTCAACTATTTCCATTCCATGGCAGAATGACAATCTCTACAAGTTTATTGTTTTTCCAAACCATATCTTTATCTTTTTTGCCTCATTTTAGCAAACTTTATTATCCATCAATTTTCATAGTGCATTCTCTCAGGGTCTTGATTTATGATTTCAACTGCCTATCTATTATCATCTCTTCTAGTAATATGTTGATTCCAATTATATTTTAGCATTTTAATTCATCCAACAAGATCAATGATACCTATTTGTACTCTCACTAACATATTTCACTTTTGATTCTTCCTTACTACTCCCAACATATATCTCTCCATACTATGTTGTGAAGTCTGAAGTCTCTGCATTTCATATTTATATAAAGTGTTAAAACACGTGTGTTTGTCTTTTCATACATATAGGCTCTGAAAATCATTCTATCCAAGTTTGGTTTTGTAATTAATTGCATCCATTATATTCATATTTATGTCAACAATTTGAATCATGCAGCAATAATTGTTAACTTATTCTAAGCCTTTGATTCATGCTTATCAACTCTTATAATCCTTTTCTGTGAAAATTCATTGAACACTAACCCTTTTAGTATTTGTCTTGAACCCTACTTCCATTCATCTGATAGCTCTTGCAACATTTCCTAAAGCTCTGAAGCATTATTTGCAAAGCAACCACATCATCTTAACTCTATAAACTTTACTTCTTTTATTATTTGGTAATTTAATACTGAGCATACTTTGCTACAAAGGAAAGATGAACAATATTACAAATTAACTACAGCTTACTACTGCTTTCAACCAAGCAAATCATATTTGTAACACAATATGTAGTTGGATGCACAGTCAAAAGTAGTGCTAAGTTGTAGTTAAACTGTTATACTGTTAATCCTTTTTTTTGTAGCAAACTATGCTAGATGTTTTAAAATATTTCCCATTTATTGCCACAATTTTCTATTTTAATCCACAAAATATTTATTTAAAATTGATGGAAAAAGTTTTGGAGAGATTGAATCACCTCATCTTACACCCACATCAATGTTCATCTTATTAGTATCACCATTTAATTACATCTTGATAAATATTATACACAATATGACAATACTCCATGTCTACATCTTGATGACTTAAAGCTTTAATATTATAAATTGCTCACAGAGTCAGATCTGCAAATCCAAAGCATAATAACAATTCATTTAAAGTGTTCATTTCTTGTCTTACTACATAGGTATGATATCTATACTAAAATCACTTTAAAATGCAGTTTAGTGTTTTGGTTGATTTGACTCTAAAGTTCACTGTATATGAGTTATAACTGTCTGAATAAAGATCTTATTTGGAAGTGGTAGGTTTATAATTTCTACCATTTTTTTCATTTTTCTTAAATAATATCACTGTTGCTTTCTTCCAATCACATGTTATATCTTTACGATTTAGAATTTTGATAAGCAGCTTTGCTATTTTTCTACTTGACTGATACCAATACTAATTCCATAATATTTCTGACATTTTTCCATTCTTCATAGATTTGATGGCTTATCTCACCTATTTATTTAAAATATTGTACTCTGTCATGGTTTGATGCAGACGGTAGAGATCCTTGGATCAATTCTGTCATTTGTAGATCTGGCGCTCAAATTAGTATTTCATGAGGTTTTGTAACTATAGAGTTTACTCTGTTTTCTTGATTTTCAATATATATAATTCTTCATATAACTCTTCTGTGCATTGCATGAAGTTTCCTATCTTTTTAATAATAGTGCATATAAATATTAAACAAAACATTACGTAGTACAAAAAACAGAAATGCAGTGCAACAAAACACTCTCTTATATTATAGGATATTAAAGTTCTGGTGAGAAAGATCTAACAGAGAATCCTGAGGTAAACAATAAACAATCAATTCCTATTGGTAAGATGCTTAAGGAAAAATATTGAGTGATTTTTATGGGATTCAGCTTGGTCACAAACAGGGTATAATTTTTATTTGAGGCACATAACCCATAACACTCTTAGCATCCAATATTATTGGCTGGAGATTTATCAGGTAAATATTAATGTATTGGTCAAAGCCATTAGAGAGTTATTGTATTCATATAACTTTGCATAAGTATGTGCTACTATGCCTGACAAAGTATGTTAACTCTTTTTTGTCAGTTTTCTGTTTGGCTTAGTGTACTTTTGGTGGCAAATATCATAAACATAGCTGCATTATTTTTTATCCACAAAATGTCAAACTAATTTAGATGAGAGAATTATGAAAATAAAGAAGAGAACAAAGAACAATAATATTTTAAACAAAAGAGCTGATAGCATCCAATTATAAAGCTGATGATTTATCAGGTGAATATTAATGCACTGACTATGAAAACAAAATACCACTTGTAATACAATGCACTGTTCAAATGTGATGAAAAGTTACATATAATTTTGCATGTGTATATTAATAAGCATGATGAGTTGTGTATTCTTTTTTTTTTTTATCAATTTTCTGTTTGGTTTAGTGCATTTTGGTACTGATCATCATAATCATAACTGTATTATTTTATTTAGTCTGCTACTTTTGTAGTGTTGTTTTATTACTCTTAAAAATATTGGATGATAAGCAAATTATGAATCACTTGCCTGAAATAAAAATTAAGTTCTGTTGTGATTAAGTTGAATGAGATAGAGTATCAATGTTCAAATGTGCTGTTCAATATCCAAGCATTCACAACCCTGGGGTTTAAGATACAAGAATATGACAGCTCTGTCTTCTCATACTCTTGAACTTCTTATGAATTCCTAAAGAAAAAAGTGATTTAATTATTTATTTATGATATCCACTAAAAAGAAAAGCATGAAACCTGCTACAACCAATGTATTTAGAAATTGATCTATGCAGAGAAGCATTGGCAGACATTGTGAATGACTATGACTGGAAAAAACACCCACACACAATGAAACAAATTTTAATAGATATCTCTACACATATGGATAGTCTTCTATGATCTTCACAAGGATAAATACCACCACTTTGCTTCTAATAGGAATACTGTACACATAGTGTTAAAAGTCACAAACATAAATCATAAACAATGATTGACTACAGTCAGACAAATCTTTTTTCAGTTATTGGAAAAGCTTATGGTTAGTGATGACCAAGAAATTTGTACTAGCCAAATTATTTTTTCCTGATATAATAGATAAAGGAGGAAGTTCGGATAAATATAACTAGATATACAATAGTGTCCAAATATATCAGCAAAGTCAGCCAAATAAAGAAAAGGGTATGATCAATACAATATTAGAACAGCTTTTCAATGCTATATTACAAAGCCTAAACTTGAAATGCTAAAAAACAAGAACTTCCTTTATGAAATTTTCTCATAAATGTGGTCAATCATATATTGGGGAAACTAGATGACATAGTGACAAATGATTAATAAATAAACATATGAGAAAAAAATGTGCCTCAAATAGAAGCATGCACATATAAATGAATATAAGTTTGGTGGTGCAACACAATAATATTTGGCAGAAAGGATGTGTTATAAAGAACTTAAAATAACTGTTCAGATGACAGTGAAAATTACTCATAAATAATCCTAATGTAATTATCCATAAATGTTTGGAAAACACCCAGTAAAATAGTATCTTTTTTTTCTCATATGTCAAATGTGTTGACTGGGAAGCAAACCCAGGCCAGCTGCTTGGAAGGCAGCTATGCTAACCACTAAGCCGCCAATGCTTAACCTAAAATAATAACTTTACAAAGAAAGATTGAAGAAATTCATAATTAAGTATATAAATTGTTCTTGATAGAGTAACTGTTATATTTGAACATCATTTTAAATTCCAAATCCACAAATGGGAAAGATACTGATCCAATACCCATGCTAGACTATCATTGATTATACCATCAGTATTCACACCATATATTCTAGACTGTAATTGGTTAGACTATCAACAAGTAAACAAGATATGAGAAAATTATAATTTGAAACTGAGTACTTTACTAACATGTGTGTTTTTACTAATAATTGTATATATTTGGAAAGATATAAATATTCTATCATTTAACTAGAAGAAAAACCATCACCACCATAAATATCCAGTTTGAAACCATTCAAATGAATAAAGTTAGAATATTCCATGTTTATTCCATAGTCAATCATTATCTTAAGCTGAAATTGTCATTTTCTGACTTGCCTCAGACAATTCTAACTCATAGTTATTAAATATTAGGCTGAGCAGTAAAAAAATAAATTGTGCAACTTCTCAATCTTTTCCAACATGAGTTTAACATTATAAAGTCTCAGAAGATTTATCTTTACAGGTCAAGATCCTTCAAAAATATCAACCAAAAAAATGAATGTTTTCCTTCATAAGATAAAATCTGATGCAACTCCAGATACATTTCAAATGTAAAAATGGGTCCTTTGTTAAAATACAGGAAGATTTCATATAATCAGCCAGAATCTAGCTGAAGCAATCCATCTGGGATAAAAAACATTTAACTTCTTATATCTATAAGTAATGCTATGAACAACAAATTATAGTTAATGGCAGTATCTCTCCCAACAATGGTGTTAAGCTGGCCGACTATTTCCGAAGTGATATAGATCAACACAAGTATGGTATATTAGATTTCTCCACATCAACAAGCATGTCAAGTTTTAAACAAGTAATTATGAACTCCTTTATGCAATTAGATGTATTATTTGCTTATGCCTAGAACTTCTAGACAAATAACATTATAAGCAAGGGAGCTTATTACTGATGTAACTTAATTATATTTATTTGTAATATTTTATGTATATTTTATGAATAATTCTGCTATTATCATTTTAATATGATATGCTGAATCTTGCTTTAATCTATCCTTGAAAATGATGTTCAGAGTGATTAGTTGATAATTAAGTGTGGGACAAATCTTTTATAGATCTGTAATTTTATTCTATGTATTCTAAGTAATGCAAATCATGAGAGATTTTGGTAGAATCAAGGTTATTTGCCAATCTTTGTTATGCTCTTTTCCGGGTCATCTCCTAGAAAAAATTAGGGATGGAGTGACTTGCATTTATGGTAGTGGAGAATCTCTATATTTAGATTGCTTCTGTACACTAGCTTGAGTCCTTTATTGTGTGGTGGTTCAGAAGGCCCTTTTGTAATCATCGTGTCAATTGCAACAAGGCATTTTTATGCATACCTCTATATAGATACATTTAGTTATTTAGAAATGAAATTTAGTTAGCTAAACATTGATTGTAAAATATTGGGAGTCAGGATTAGGAAATTAGTAGGATAGGGATTTAAATTATGATCAAATAGATTTAGTAGATTGTATATTTAACATGAATTAATAAAAGATTTTATTATGATTTAATTCATACATTTGAATTTGTCAGTAATGTAAAAAATAAGTTTCATTATTTCCATAGTATTATCTTTCTATTATCAATGTTTATTCCATTTTTAAGATAGTAATAAAGAAATATTTATCTCATGTGAATGTTGATGTACCATAACAACTATTTTTATTGTTGTGAATATGATCACTAAATAAATAAATTATGACAAGTTTACTTGAAATGACTTAAAATATTATTCCTTTCTTGTCTAGTTCCAGATTATGACCTGGTGGCACCCCATAGTCGTCATATTGCTATCGTTCATGTCACCTTGTACCACAACAATATATTTCACAGTAGTGGTTCTCAGCCATCTGCAGAAACATTCACAAATGCTGATTCATAATTTGGCATTAAGACACTCCATGCTTTCACGATCTGTCAATCCCTTAATATACTTCAGATGAATGACATATTTAGCAATGTTTAATTAAAAAAACATATTTATATTATATCTTAAAAAAAACTGTTAAAGCAACCAATGGAAAAAATATTACAAATATTATATTTAATAAAAAATTATATAAAAATGACCATCATTTAAAAAAAACTATTACAATTAGTAATGCTGCTTTTGAAAAAAAAATTATTCAGAGGGTGCTCCAATAAATATATATTTGCACCATAATGTCAAATATAACAGATATATTTTAAAATGTAAATTTTAATTTAGTTTTATTAAAATTTGAAAATTTATTTATATAACATTAAAATGTTTTAATTTACAAAAATGTGCATGTGAGAAGGTTTCAGCCTTTCACTTTAATTATGAATTGCTTGTGCTTAATAAATAATATTTACATATATTACTGTCAATTTAATAAGTTTTGAAAAAATTACTTGGTTGTAAATCGAAAGATTTCACGTTGATGAATTAGAAATAATACACAGTGAGTTAAATGTGAAGATGTTTAAAAGCTTCACACTCTTATATCAAAATGCTTCATACTGGCTTATATATATATATATATAGAAATTTAAGTAAAGAAGAAGGTGGATTCACCTTTTTCTTATAAAATATCTGTCTTGTGTTGTGACTTGAGAGCTCCCTATATAGTCATCATTACATATGACTGGCTATCATATAAGCATTCCAAAATGCACATGCGAAAAGGTTTCAGCCTTTCACTTTAATTAAATCTTTAAAAAAATTTGTTAAAGAAACCAATTATTACAAAAACAATGGGCTAAAAGTCCAGAGTTTTTGTATTCTGCAGTAATGACAATCTTTCAGATCCATATACAAATCTCACATTTAAATTTTTTATAGTTTATATTAAATCTTTAAAAAAATAGTTAAAATAACCAACCAAAAAAATCATCAGCCTTTACAAGGTCAGGTGCATCTAGTCCTAGCATAATAAGCAAGATAACAATTTTGATGCTGTTTTTTAGCATAGTTTATCATTTATATATCTTATTTTATTAAATGTAGCTATTGGCATATAGAGTTTAGAAAACATACTACTCTCTTGTTTCAGAGCCTTCAGGCAGAAGGCTTAAAATACAAACTAACATGATTGCTTTCAGTTAGAGACTCAGCATAATACTATCATTATGAATTATTATCTTTAGCCAGAGAAGTCAGGATGCATGCTATAATCGCATTGATTTCAGCCAGAGAGCTCATTATTTATTCTGACGCTGCAATATCTTCAGCCAAAGAACTTAGCATATATATTACCTCTAGCCAAAGGCATCACTATATATACTATTTTACCATTTTACTTTCTGCCAAACAGCTGTCACACTTAGTATCCTATCACCTCATTGCCTTCAGCTAAAAAGTTTTCAATCTTTTTGCATTCAACCTGAGAATTCAGCATATTTATTATCTATTGCTTTCCTTCATCTTCAGAGTATAGTGTCACAATCCTAATTGCCTTAGTCCAGACAAAATTTTAGCATACACATTATCATGTTATGTTTTCACATTCAGAGAACTTAGCATATATACTATCTTATTGCCTTGGGAGAGAGCTAAACATACATATAATAACTCTTGACTCACTGTTTTCAGCCAGTGAGTTTTTATTGTATATACTGTTGTCCTAACTCATTGCATAAACCAAAGAGCTCAGCTTACATACTATTCTATTGTCTTATTACTCAGTATATTATATTACTGCCATCTTACCATTTTATTGCTCTTAGCTAGACAGTTTATAAAAACATACTATTCTAGTAAACCAGAGAGCTTAGCATAATATTGCCATATCATTTTTAGCTAGAGAACCTGGCATATATATTATTCTATTGCGTCATTGCCTTTATCCAGACAGCATAGCATAATCTACTCCCCTACTGCCTCATCTCATTCAGCCAGAAAGTTTAACATACATACTGTGCTCATGATTCGTTACCTTCAGGCAGAACTCAACACGCACACACAAACTATCACCCTGCCTCATTCTATTCAACCAAAGAGTTTAGCATACACAATATTAATTTGTCTCGCTGCCTTCAGCCAGTGTTTAACATAAATGTGTATCAGCGGTATATATAGAGTGGGGGGGAGGGGATTTTACAAATTTTGATTGAACTTTCCACTCCATTTTTTTTACTGTTTCTTCGTAAGCCAAATGTTTTGCTAATTTGAAAATAATATTTCAAAACTTGAATAAAAAGGCATTTCATGGAGTTAACTCCCATCACTCCTAAGATTTTATCAGATTATTAGACTCCTAAGATGAAAACCATGTGACATTTCAAACTCTCCGTTTTGATAACTATGAATGTAAGAGTGATGGATTGTTTCAAAGACAGTTATGGTCTTTAAATAACAATTCTTGATTTTATGAATAAAAACTAATGAGATTTCAACTTTGTAAATATATAAAAGACTCCGAATGTTAGAGGCTGTACGGTTAAGTATATAGACATATGTATTTACATAAATCCAGAACTAACTTTAATTCATTTGCTTAACGATAATCAAGATTGTTTTTAACATTCTCAATGTTTACATGTCTTAAACAAAAGCACTAACCAGCAAACAAATCATTACTACTTTTTATTTGTTTAATTGATCAAACTAACTAATAAAATGCCTAATTAGGTAAGTTAAACATGAGCCAGATATGTCAAAAATTTCAGCATTTAATTGGGTATCCTCAACTACTTGAAAAATCCAGTTACCATGTATTTGAACCCAAACCAAAGTTTAATAAGTGGATGCACTTGCCATTATATCACGAAATTCTTTGAATATTTGTGCATCTATTTATATGCCGAAAGTTAAATAAATATCTAAGATGTGTTATGTTGGACTATTTCCATCATTTATGAGTGAATGTTGAATGTATAGAAAATTTTAAACTTTATTTAAACTTTTTCAAATACAAACAACTTGTTACTAATAACACACAAATATACAATACAGATTAGTAATTACTAACAAGTTGTTTGTATTTGAAAAAAATTAAATAAAGTTTAAAATTTTATATACATTCAACATTCACTCATAAATGATGGAAATAGTCCAACATATCACATCTTATAATATACCAACATTACAAACCTTCAGACAAATAAATATCTGTTTTATTAAAAAGAATTCTACTTCCAGGATTCAACCTTTTTATAAATTTAGAATAATAATTCAACTGATGCCCAACATGGCATAGCAGACGCATGAGCCTCAAAGGTATGTACCACCACCACCCCCATTTCTATCATGGCTTGTGCTTAAACTTTATATGAACATAATAAGGAAGATAATTATTTATTTAATAATATAATATTAAAATGTTCTCAGAATATATTTACTTAATCTAATAATAAAGGACTTGAACCCAGACCTTTAAGCTCCTTACAGCTATCTATTTCAACTCATACAACCAATACACATGTCCACATATATTTGAAAAAGATAAATGATCTCTAATATACATGTTTAATGCTGAACCAGTGCTCACCATTTGGTTCAGACCACCACCCCTCACACATATATAAATCAGTGCTCAATTTATATCAAGATAGCAACTATTGAATTCTAATGAACAAATCCCAAACCTCTCCATTCTCCAACTCTTCAGCCATCTGTATCCTTGAAAGAATGTTCAAAGCCTTTGCAGATGTCAATATTATTGTCACACCCATGTTGATCTTAATCTGCAACCTTAAATATGACCCACATCATCAACATTATTATTATTTTTGGACCATGAACATGGAGAGATCAATTTACACCATTTTCATTTTCTTCATTCAATCGTGTTATTTAAAATAAAAAAAAAAAAAACCAGAAACCAATATATTTGTATTTGTTTTGCTGGATAAGAGTCATATATCCAACCAATTCAGCTATCAGGAAACATTTCATTCTCCATTTCAAATTGATTCCCATGTTAAAAATATAATAAGCTGGCACACTACTTCATTATACAGTAAATCTAATGGAATCTAAATAAAATTTGCATAAATCATGATCTGAAAGTGGAATTAAAATTAGAGATAGTGAATGCATGCTCTGACATTTATGTAAACATATGCTTGACGGTGTTTTTGGTAGAATGCCATCTGTTGACATAAATACAAACGTTAGCAAGTTTTTAACTTGTTTTTTGTTTTTCATAAATCATATAATAAATTATTCTATTAAAAGACTGCTACTATATTAATAAAATCTGCCATCCACTAATCTCAATATTATTTATTTAGTAAAATATCATGAAAAAACCTGTAGAGATTCTAACCAGAAAATAGATTCACCAATGGCTTCATTAAGATTCTAAATTCAGCCACTGTATTTATAGATTGAACAGCCATTAACTATGTGGTTCATGGTTTGTGTTTCTCTACATCTAAATAGCTCAGAGACTATAAAATTCCATTTATGGATTAAATGTCCAACAGCCATGAGAATCAAAATCTGTCAACAAGATTTCCATTATATATAGAAAAATCAAACCTAGCTGGCTTTTTTACTGGATATGGAAAATTCTCATAAAAATTTCCACTTTTTACACCACAGTTATTCAGTTGTAAATTCTTGGTTGAATATCCAAAAGAAATATCTTAATTTAAGATGGGTCTTAGATGGTGAAACTATATCTGGAAAGTTTGATTTTTTTAATTGACTTTTTGCATACTATTTGTGAGGTAGTTTTCAACATCTTGCGCAGGAATAATTGAAAGAGCAGAAAGCCAGGACTGAGGGTAATGACAAATATTTCTCATGATATTTTTTAGTATATAAAAATTTATTGTAGAAACCCTTTTCACCAAATAGGACCACAGTAAATCCCAGTAAAATATGTTGGTAATGTAACGGTCAGAATCGTATGATTCATTAACATAGTGCAGAATTCGACCACCACACAGAACTGCAACACCATCTATGTAGCGAAGACACCCATAGTACAGAGTTCGAACATAGATTATCGGTTCCACAATACAATCTATAAAACAATGCATCTGATGCTGCATTAGTAAATATTTCTATAGGCATGGAGGTCATGGAGATCCAAGAGATTCAAGAATTTATTTTCGAGTTAGCGAATAATAACACTAATATTAAACATTTATATTTTACAGAATTGAGGAAATATTATATTGAATGGGTATCGAATAAATAAAGATGTAACAGCAGATGTATAGTTTGAAATTATTTATTTAAAACATTTTATACTAAATCATCTAATTACTAATATTTTATTATATTTAAAAACGCAGTAGCAGTATTTCTGATACTGTTATACTTTACTAAGATATACATTTATTTATTTAAAATATTTTATACGAAATCATTTAACCAATAATATTTTTTTATATTTAAAATCTCAGTAGTGGTATTTCCGATACTGTTATATTTTACAAAGAGATACATTTATTTGTTTAAAATACTTTATACCAAATCATTTAACCAATAATATTTTGTCATATTTTAAAATCTTAGTAGCGGTATTTCCGATACTGTTATATTTTACAAAGAGATACATTTATGTGGCTGATGTAATCTAGCTAAATTCTTGAGCAAGTAGTTCACAAGCATGCCTTTGGGATTTATATCTTTGCAATGCAAGAGTCTAAAGTAGAATTAATAATCGTAATGGCGGACACATATTTATTTAATTAATGAAGATATTTATTAATTACTATGGACAGACATTTATTTGAGAGTGAGTTAGGTCACTAATGCAAAGACAGAATTATATATTGAGTAATAAAATTAATAATTAAAAAGACATGGTACATCTAGAAAGGTGATATGAGGGTAGCAGTATATTAAGACTGAAAGTCGTGGATGAGTTTAGAACAATGGGCTGGCATTTGCCATATACCCAAAGAGGTAAGGTCTCACATAAGCATAATCAGGGGCAAGTGGTTCATGCCACGATTACTTCCTAACTGTGTGACTGTCATCAAGTCTTATGGGAACATTTATTTGTCCGGTTGTGTAGGACAACTGGGATTAATTTAAATCCTAAAGAATCTGGAGTATCCAAGGCTTATAATAGGTCATCGTGTCTCTAAAATGTAACACATGTATATAATTTACAGACTATTCTGCTAAGATTTAATATATTTTATAACTCGGCCCTACATCATCAACATTTAATAAAGAACATTTTTGACTCTCAAAGAAATGCAATTTATGGAATTATTACTTAAAATTTAATAAAATATAAAAGCAATGAGTAAGATGGGTGAGTATTAATAACTAATATGTCAGCCATTTGCTAAGTAGTAGACCCCTGCATTACAATAAATGAAGCACTGAATGCATGTCAATTTATATGAAAATATTAAGTCATTTATAGAAGTAAATATTAATAAGAATTTGCAAGACACGCATCCACTGTTTCAAACAATTATGGATTTGCATTTAGAAAATTATGAAGATTTCCGAGCTGACCAGCCAACAGGAGTATATAATGAAATATATTAATAGGTTGCTAGACAAGATGGCAACCATCTTGATTAAAATCTATATTTAAATTTGGTGAGGTCCGGTCAGAAATCTTATAAGCATGCTATAATTAGATAATAAAAATGTAAAATTTAGAAATACGTACCCAAGAAAAGATAGAATTAGGCAAGCTAGATTATTAAAGAAATTTATATAATAAATTAATCATTAAATTCATGGTTTTACAATTTAGAGTTTGACAAGTTATATAGAGAGTGAGTTATAGCATGATTATTAATTAGAGTACTCTATGAGACTTTGGGTACAGGTAGCTGCTTATACGAAGTTTTCCAATTCAGTAGTCAGTAGCAAATTGTTTATGATTTCAGAAGTAGCAGTTCTTTGCAGCATTTAGATTATTTTAACAACAACAGCAGCTTTCTAATTGTTTGGGCAGCAGATCTTCTTGGTTGATTTTATGGAGGGCAATGTGGAGGTTCGTGGCATACAATCGACCATCTCCAGGGGAGAATAGTCTGGGCGCTTTCTACTCGAACATACTGTGGTAGGCAAATTACTTTATGATTTCTGGAGACTCTCAACTGATCAAAAGCACAGCTAAAGTTTAACTAAAAGTTCTTAGCAAATTCAAAATGTCTTCCTTTCTTGATCTTATCTTTTCACTTTTTTTTAATTTTATTTTTGCATCCACTCATTTGCCCCGAGGAGAATCAATACATTCTTGTAAGTTTAATTTATATAGAAAGCTGCATTTCTATTGTTCAAGTTTATTTTTACCTTTACATTTTGTAATTAAAGATTTTAGGGAATTTTTCTTTTTAATTAACCTATTATCTCTCACGGACCGTTACTTTAAAATTTCAAATACAAAAGGGAATATACAAAGGTTTTTACTTTTACTTAAATTACAATCAATTTCCAAAATTATTATTAAATATGAAATTTAAACACAGCAATAAATAACGAACTTTATAATTTAAAACAAATTGTTAAAATTATATATTTTTATATAACTAAAAGAGAAATACAAATTATATTAATTATTTTTATCTATTGCTTTAAATTTGTTATCTAAACGTGCACGTGTTTATGGTGGATTTTATATATATATTTATACATTTTTAATATTGCTACACCCACAATTCTATACCAAAAAAGTTTAAATGTGGGTAGTAGAGGGTGGTAGGTGAGAGACGATAGAAAAAGGTGAAACTTAAGATTCGAATGTGAATCTTACTGTTTCAGTAATAAGGAAATTTTTTTTTATCTTTTTTTTAAATACACCCACCCATATTTTGTTGAAATTTTTGTCAAATATTTTTTTTAAATTTTTTTTAAATATTCTAAAATAATCAAAAAATACTATAAATTATATATAAAATTATATATTTCTTCTATTAAAAAAAATGTTATAATTAGAAGATGTGTTTTTTTTTTTTTTATAAAATATATATAATATAATAATTTATAAAAAAAAACAAACAAAAAAAAAAAAAAAAAAATTTTTTTTTTTTTATTTTTTTTTATTTAATTAATTGTTTGTTTATTAATTTAAATTATTTGATTTATAATACATGACTGTTGATTGTTGGTTGTTACTATTTAAATAATTATTTATTTATTATTAATGAATAGAAAAAATGTAAGTAATCTAAAAAAAGAATAAAAAAATAAAAAAAAAAAAAAAAAAAAAATTTATAAAGTATGTTTAAATTAGATTACATGATCTTTGAACACCAAAGCAATATGCTTAATTAGGAAATGATCCAGTAATCTTTATCCATCAAGTCAATCATCCTACCACGCGGAACTAATTCAGGTGTGCAACAGGTCTAGATTTAATACAGCCAACAAAATATTGTTAAATTTAAAAATATTTATCACTATGCAATAGCACTGAAAATATTTCCTGGTGATGTAAAAAGATTAATATCAATGCAAGTATATGATAAAGAGATTATATTTTCTCTAAACAAATATTTTGCAGTTTTACGTGAAATACTACTATTTTTACACCAATGCTATTATTAAATCTTCTTACATAATTCACATTTCTTACAAATCATTTTCCACAATGCTTTTATTTAAAACATGTCAGTTTCAACAAACTATCAGTCTTCTTCAGACATTTTAAAATATATGAATAAATAATTCTGTTCAAACATCTTATTTTAAATAAAAGCATTGTGAAGTTTTATTTTATGATAAACATAAGAAAGCATAATTTGTGGACTAAGCTAAGGAAATAAAAAATAGAAATTAATTATGATATCTAAATTTTGTAGATGGTATGTTAACTTTGGCAAATAGAACTTTAGAGTTTCATGAAATAGTCAACAGATGAAAGAAAATTTAAATAAACATAAATGCTAAAAAGATGGCTTATAAAAATTTAAAAAAAAAATAAAGATATATAGTAATGAATTAAAAGTTAATAACTATAAAAATTTTGGCAAAATTATTAACACAGCTAAAAATGTAATAGATAAAATTAAACATTTAATAAAACCTGGACAGATGGTTTTTAGTTGGAAATAAAGTTTTAAAAAAGAATAATATTTTTTAAAAAATGCTTATGTGCAAGATTTCAACACTTAAAGAACAATATAGATATTGCAGATTACTTTATAAAGTATGAAGAACTGTTTCATGGAAATAGCAAGGAGAGAAAGAAAGTGAGAAAACAAAAATGTATCACTGATCTCACTGAAAGAATTAAAAGACTCCACCTCTTCCAATAATTTTTGTACATAGTTATCACTTATATTTAGAGTATATAGCTTAATATATAAAAGTGATTAAAACACTGGGTGAAGAAGCTGTTAATAGCAAACAATCAAAATAAATCAATGTAAGCTAAGCTTAATAAACAATTTTTGTTCCTGAACTGCTTGTTTTAAATATGATGATTCCTCTGTTATCCAATGCTTTTATATTCTTTACAATGTTAAGAGCCTTCTTCAAAACTTAAGATTCTAGAATTAGATGTATTATGAAAAGTTAATTGCTAACTAAGCCTTAGTATTCTCTAATATTATTCCAATTTTCCCCAGTAGAGAAATTAACATACATCAGCCTATGTTTTATTGATAATAAAAAAAGTATGTAAATGTATGCAAATTTTTATAATATAAATAGTACAACTTTAAAACTATGCGCCTGAAAAAATTACAGTAGGGACCTCTGCAAATCTTTAACACAAACGACAGTAGGGACCTCTGCAAATCTTTAACACAAGATCTTGAGTTAAAGATTTGTAGAGGTCCCTACTGTCGTTTTTTCAGGCGCATAGTCTTAAGGTTATAGCCTTAATAAATGTCGCTTTAAGTAACGAGTATGTGCTTTATAAATATAAGTATTACAACTTTATAATATAAATAGTGTGGAGTCATATTGTGAAGAGAGAAAAAAATCACTTTTCATATAAATAGATGAATTTTATTTGTAATTTAAAAAATCATTTTTATTTAAATATCTTTTTCTAAACAGATAAATATTTCACATAAATATCATTAATAAATGGATATTATTTTACTTAAAAATAAACTGTGCTTATTAAATTTAATACACCCCCCCAGAATGTAAAACTAGTCAGAGTATGCTTCATCATCATCATCCCCCCCCCAGAATGTACAATCTCTAGAGTATGCTTAAACCTCATTAAACACTTGGTTTTGCATGCAACAAAAAATTTCAAAAATATAAATTCATGGGTTTCTCAAAATTTTGCATGTTTAGTGAAATTTTCACAGATTGATTTAATGCTTTGGATTTTTAGTAAAAGTGAAACCACTGTAAAGCTATTTTTGGCATTACATGGTAGACGGTTCACACACATGTACACGCACACATTTTTCTCATACATATACACAAGTTGTAAAATATGGTTAAAGAATAATTAAATATTTGTTCTTAAAAAATAAAAGTACTTCCTTGAACTGACAATAAACAGTTTATTAAATGTCTAAGAGACATGTTTTGAAAATGAAGGTACAAAAAGTTATAACATAATAAAATAGGAGAAATTCTATATACAGACTATTTTTATCATTAAAACACCTTCACAGTGAAGTAATGCTGCTTTTATAATTGATTTACAATCTTATAAATTTCTAAAAACACTACAAAATTAAGTCTTTAGAAGTCTGGATAAATAAAATCGATCTTTTAAATATTCATGACATTTTGAGAGTTCTTCAAAATTTGTAGCTAATCCCAGTTATTTTATTGTAAAGTAATAATTTATAAATAAAAATGTATAAAGTTCTCACTTAGCATTAATATAAAGATGATCAAACTTAATTAAAATATAATGGTTGCTAAAACAATCTGTCCCAAAATGAAACCTCTTCATAATCTCTATATAGAAAATAGTGAAGAATAAGACTTTATTTATTCAGATAAAAAGTTATTTGATGACAATTTTATAGTTGCAATCATTATTTGCCTTAAAATGGATAAATACTGGTTTACTGTATATATATTAAAATATTAATTTTGATGCCTGTGTTCTTTCAAAATATATATAAAATTTAACTTGATATATATTAAATACAATTTTGTGGATTAAAATGGGAAACTAAAGGAGTGAAAGGAAATGGAGATTATTTAAGTGTTTAGATTTTGCAGATGATGTAGTTGTTTTTGCAAATAATGCTTTAGGGCTGCAGGAAATGTTGCAGGAATTATCAGATGAAAGTAGGAAAGTAGGACTAAAGATAAATATTAAAAAGACTAAAGTAATGTTTAATGAATTTTCTCAAAATATGAAAATAAAAATGATTATGATGAGTTAGAAGAAATTAACAGATACAAATACTTTGGTCAGATTATTAATACAAATGGAAACATAATGGATGAAATTACTCATAGAATTAAACTTGGTTGGAGTGCTTTTGGTAGAAATAACGTGATACTAAAAGAAAATATGCCTATGTGTTTGAAAAACAAGGTTTTTAATAAATGAATTTTACCAGTTTTTATTTGTGGATCTGAGATTTGGACACTTAATAAAAGAGCAATACAGAGACCTCAGACCACTCAAAGAAGTATGGACAGATGCATGTTGAGTAACAAGAAGAGATCGAAAATGCAATATATAGTAAGCGAACAAACAGGTGTTACTGATCTCATTGTAAAAATTAAAAGACTGAAGTGGAGTTGGGCTGGACATATTGCTAGAAGAGATGATAATAGATGAACAATTGAAATCTTAAACTGGATTCCAAGAGATTGTAAAACACCCAGAAAGAGACCACATGTGAAATGGATGGATGAAATAAGAAAGTGTGCAGGGTTGATGTAGAGAAGAGAAGCTAAAGATCAGAGAAGGTCAATTGAATTTGGAGAGACCTTCATCCTGCAGTAGATTGATAATGTTTGATAATGATGATGATGAATATTCATGTACTTCAACTTATTCTGTTATAAGTACTTTCGACTATATTCTTTTTAGACTTTGTCATCTATATAATGATATAATGTTGAATAATCAAAACAAGATATTATTTTATAACTCTCACAATTCTATTCAGTTTTCCCACAATTCTGTTATTTTAATGTTTGATGATTGACAATTCATTAATACTTGACGATTTCTCGAAATTAATATATGTGTGTGTGTTCGTCACTTTTCTGCTAAAATTGTTTTAAAACCATAGGTTATCCATTTATGATTAGAGTTTATTCTTAGAATAAATCAACAATTATTGATCATGTCTAAATTAAGGATTGAAGTTATCGTAGGCCTGATTTTTAAATCGCTATATTTCTTGCCCACCTTGGCTATATATCACAAAAAAGAGAAACTTTCACAATTTTAACCATTTGTGACAGATATAATAGTTAATAATATAATAATTTACATATCTGTAATATTATAGAAAGAACAATTCTTCACTCGTGCAAAAATTGACACGCACTCTCCCATTATTATTAACAGGAGAATGCATATTAATTTTAGTGCATGTGTGTAATGTAGTTCCATCCATGATATTACATATATATATAAATCACTATATTAATAATTATTACATATATGTATATATAATTAAATTATCTTATAGAATAGACTGACAGAGAGAGATAAGGATAATGGTCCATGTAAAACTTCAAAATTGAAGAATAAAATTAACAATAGTTATGGATTCTGTGATCACACAAAATAATCACATATTCCACAGAGATAAAAATGTGTAACATATTCCTCACATATTAATATATATTAACATTAAGTCCTCTTTGTTATAAATATTCCCTAAATTTCTTCATAAATAGATAAGCAATTAGTCAAGCATTGGTGGCCTTGTGGTTAGCATCGCTGCCTTCCAAGCAGCTGGCCTGGGTTTTCTTCCTGGTCAATGCTTTGACATATGAGATAAAAAAAATAGATAAGCAATTAAGTTTATTTTTAGATAAAAATTGATTGAATTGGTATTGATGAAATAAATTTTTTAGTGCATTTTTAAAATCCTGTTGTAAAATAGTTACACAAAAAGTCTTCAGACCAAAGGTTCTGGGCTTTCACTACAGCACTCTATAAATGTTCCAATTCTGCATTTCTGAGAGCTCTGTATAAAATTAAAGCTAGTTCAGGTATATATATATATGTTGCATCAGGAAAGATAACTAACTAGAATTGAGATACTAATTAACAATCTTAGAAGAAATATCTTACTATTATATCATCATCATCATCACTATTATTATTATTATTATTATGATTTTTATGCAAGAATAATCTTGAAAACAATTCTGCATTTACTAAATAAATCAAAGTAGCAGTAACAGTAGCAATAGTAGCCATCACAGTCATCATAGTTGTAGTAGTAGTAGTAGTAGGAGTAGTAGTCATTGTCATCATAGCAGTAGTAATAATAGTTGCCATCACCATAGCAGCAGTAATAACAATAATAATAATGAAAATCATCATCATCATTATATAGGTTTTTGCCTGGCAATTCATAAAAAGTTTGAATACTAGGAGTGGCTGAGCTAGATCACAATTCATTCAACTTGCATTTCTGAAACCATGCAAAGTAAGTGAATAAATATAAAAAATAATATTTATAAAAATTTTGTGAACTATCATTTATTTATTATACAGTGGTAAAAAGAACTTTAAATAACCTAATACAAAGTAATGATGTCTTCATAATCTTATAAAAAGTAATGATAATCTTATAAAAAGTAATAGCCAATATTAACCATATTAGCAAATTGCTATTTGCTAAGAATATTTATAGCCCTCCCCCCTTTGTTTACCTTCTAAGAGAAATTAGACGGTCATTTACTATCCAATAGATAGATAGCTATCTGAGATGGCTATAGGTCAATTCTCTGATGATTTTAAACTACAATAAAAAAATTTCCAAATTTCATCTAGATTTGAACTTTAGTAATACATGAAAATGCTATAAACAATTAGATTAATTAAAGTTAAGATTAATTAAAGATACATTTTAAACAATAGACTATTTGGTCACCATTGTCCTTATCTTAGGCGAAGGACAGATTAAAGGCGTTAGAGTCTAGATCATTCTTAGCACAACATGCTATTTGGATGCTTGGAGGATACCGCATGACATTCTGAGCAACTACACACACAGTTATTATTTACGACTTATTTAAGATTTTTATATCTAAAATTAGATCTCAATGTAATAATGATAACAATAAAAGCTATAAATTTTGTTATTAATAGTTTACTTCTCACAATAGGATTTATATACAATTTTTTACAAAGGCTGAATAAAAATCTACTTTATGTTTTCTCTTTTTTTTTTAAAAAAAAAAAAAAAGATTCCAACATGACAGAAATATTTCTTTTTAAATTATAGAAGTGAAAAATAAAAATAATTTCGCTTATAAGAAAATATCAATCCGAAGATGTTGCCATTTCCATTTTATTCTCATAAAGAAGGAAATCGAGTTCATTCTTATACAAGTAGTAATGGTACGCCTGAGACAAGCGTAAATCTTGAAAACAATTTGAAATCCATTTAATTGTTTTATAACAACAATTTTATTTTGAAAAAATGACACGGATTCTATTAAAAAGAATTTGAAATACCCAACAAACAATTTATCAAAAAGTATTTGGTATTAAAATATATTTTGTAATATTTGCAAATACAACCAACATTTCTTAGGCAAATAATATTTGCAAATACAACCGACATTTCTTAGGCAAATAAAAAGCATGTTTTCATAAGTGTGAGTACAAACATATACACTGCATTTTTTAGTGCAGGTATAGTAGCAAATTATGAACCTCAAGGCCCATTGAACACAACTCAACAAGTCTTATGGATTGCACCTCAATTCTTTTGCTAAAGCTTCTTAAGAAGTCCAGAGAAATAAACCATTTAATTACTTTACTTTATAATCACATTTTCCCTTTATATATATATATATCCTCTTCAAACATGCACTACTAAATTGATATTAAACGGGCACACACACTCTATCAACAGGTGTTTTAAAAGCATAAGTGGTTCACTTTTTCTTAGACCTTATTTTTCAAATAAACCAACCCTTATAGACAGTGCTTAAATCAAGGTTTGATCTTATTATGAGTCTGATTTTTTAAATTACCAAAGTATTAGTACCTGTTTAATTTATATATCACAGAAAAGAAAGTTTCTCATTTTTACCTACTTGTGACATTGAATCAGAGCATGTGCCAATTTAACTGTGCCATGTGTGAAGAATAATTTCCTCACACAAAATTATATATTGTTAAAAGGAGGATACCTTGACAACAGTTTGAAATTGTTGATTGTTATTGATTTTGGGTTTGTCTAAATATTGGCTGGTTTTTAATGATATATATGTGTATGTAAATTGCTATATTATTATAAATATTGGGTGCATATAAAAACCATAAATATCATAAAATTCAGATTTTTAATTTACTCATTATAGAAACAGTCTGCAAACTTTATTTACATACAGTCATTAAGGATCAAAACCTCAATATAAACCAAATCTATAAGTGTATTGATTTATATATGTCATTGAAATAAAACTTTATTTATAAAACAAATGTAATTACTATGTTCATATTTCTCTCAAATCTCTTTTCTCTATTGAACTTGAAATAATAATTGATATTGCATATAATAAATACAGCATATATCAAAACAAAAATCAATATGTATAGATTGAAAATCTTCCATAATTTACAGAGATGCACACTTTTGGAAACTTAAACATAATAAATAATAATTATAACTATTAATCTTTTGGGTGATTTTTGTTCAAAACACTCATTTACAAATAAAATGTTTAATTTTCCAGATATTTCTTTAATAATATTTTTTGTAACAAAAAAAAATATTTTCTATTTTATTTGTTAATGTTTTACAAATATTATTAAAAACATAACTTCAGATAACAAAATAAGACTAAAAAATAAAATATTAATTTTGGAATGACAAAGAAAATACTAATAAATAGAAGTAAATAAAACAAAAGATTTCATTTCAGTCTTCAAACATAAAAAAAATGTATTTTATAAAAAAATTGTTGTCTAAAATATTAAATTCTTAAGAAGCATTTTATTAGATTTCAAATTCAAATAATGAAAAATTTTTTTTTTTTAAATATTAATACATATTCAACTTTTAATGACAAAAAAAGTACAAAAAGTGATAACATAGAAGATATTTTCTTTTTGATATCAGTAAATTTTCAGTTCAATATTTTCTGTTAAAAAACTAATGTATTCAAATAAAAATGTAAATGTCACATACTTATAAAGAAACACACATTTAATAAATTTATCAAAAATAAATATTAAAAAATAAACAGTTTAAGACCATTCAGCATCACATGATCACTATCTCTTATACTAGCACATATTTGTTTATAAACAAAGCAAAACTCTCCATACAGTATTGCCACTCTGTGCCAACCAGAGTAATCAATGAATGCCAGAAGGCTTATGCATAAAATCTCTATCTAATGCCTACTCATCCAATATCCCCAGACTAATTTCTGGCCATCGTCAGTGAGAAACTAGCTGGGGATATTGGATGAGTAGGCATTAGATAGGGATTTTATGCACAAGACTTCTGGCATTCATTGATTACTCTGGTTGGCACAGGGGTGGCAATACTGTATGGAGAGTTTTGCTTTGTTTATAAACAGTTTAAGAGTAAAATTTTATTTCTTTTTAAGATGTAAAACAAAGACTATATTACACAAGTGTAATAATATACTTTCATCTAAGCACAGAATATGTACACAATCTATTGTTATTTAATCCCTGATAGCTTCTGAAAACTAGGTATTTTAATTATAACTAAAATTTTATTATTAAAATCAATCATACAAAGCTTTTTTAAATTAAAATTTATACTAATGAATGATGAAAATGAATTTCTGCCATAACTTCAGTTGTGTGTGAAAAATATTTTAAAAATTAATTTTGATATTTATTGGATATATATTTGCAATATGTTCTGCATTTTGTGTACTTCTTTTCATATATATATATATATATATATATATATATATATATATATATAGAATACATTATATATATATATATATATATATATATATATAATGTATTCTTAAAATCAAGAACAATAGTGTGTTTGTGTTTATAATTGGACTTCCTTCTTAATAACATTCAGCAATTAATCTTTTGCCTCTTCTAAAAACCTATTGGCTGAGTGAATTAAAGTTCTAAACTTTTGATTGGTCAATTACAGAATCAGCAGTAAACATATGTTTTTAAATATTATATTCATGTTTTTAAATATTATATTCATCTTAGTTTACTTTTTAAAAAGCAAGTCAATAATTTGCAGATTATTAAAGTAAATGAATGTTTTTTCAAAAATAAATTTCTATTTATAAATGATAAAAATAATCTATAGTAAAAAACATAAAATGAACATTTTGTAACCTATTACAAATTTGCAGCTTATATCATTGATTTCTTTTTTCAATTTACTTTCCTGTAAAAGTAAATAATTTTGACTAAAATCTGAACTATTCTAAAATAATTATATTTTCATACATATTTTATGAAAATGATAATATGTAAAAAATACTCTAAAACATGTTTTCATTTTAAAAATCAAAATAAAGATCTTAAATCTTTCAAAATTGTTAACGAGTGCTCCCTATAATGAGAAACAATCAGTCAGTGCCTTGCAAGGCAGGCCTTATCTCAATGTTATAACTTGAAAAATTATTGATTTTTTAGTTGTAAAATAATTTTAAAGAGGGCAGCATCATACAATATATTTTTGTTGATAAAATAAAAAAATAATACAAAAACTCTATCAGATAATGAAAATTATTCTTCACATATAAAGTGTGATAAACAGAGTAGCTAAAATTCAAGAAACACTAATCACAAAAAACTATTTGCCAAGCACTTTTGGTACTGTGCACCAGAAACACAGTGACATATTGGAATTCAATAAAATAAGTGCAAAACTGGCAAAGTAAAATAAAAATTAACAGGTTGAGAGTGAGTTAAAGCCAATTACAACTATAATTAAAGGGTATGGAGAAAAGCTTAAACATTAGCTTATATTTATTTTCTTTAAGAAATTTTTCAATATTTTTTAAATTACATTTACAAGAATAGTACAATAAAAAAAATTTAAATGTATTTTTTTAAAAAAGTGAATGATTAGAGTTATTTTCACTTTTTTAAACTTATTTCACTGGCAAAAAAATAAAGAACAACTGAATAGATTTCTTTTGAAACTCAAAGTAATAAACTCAGAAAATTAAAAAAATAAACTCTCAATAATTGAGTGTACTAATTTATTTATTACATTAAAGAGGTATAATTATATAAGTAATAATAAAAATAACTTAATGTTTTATTAAAATCTTTTTTAAAATAAATTTTTAACTCTTTTAATTTTTATTTATTTAATTTTTTTATTTGTTGATAACTGAAACTGTGAATATAAAAATTATGGATATAGGGGATCACTTTTTAAAAAATATTAATTATGGATAAATCATGCTTTAAAATATAACTCCTATGTTCATTAATATTAATATAACATTTCTTGTTCCTACTCTTCCCAAAGTAATCATATTGCTAGATGAACTGAACATGGAGTAATAATTTAGCAAAATATCTTATACACTTTTGTTATAAGCCTCCTACATTTTTTAAACCAACTTTTTTCTGATAATCATAAAAAAGGGAAAATATTAAATAGTTATTAATTTTTGATATCTAAAATTTTGAATATATTTTTATAAATATATCCTACACATCATATTTATTTCAATTATTACTAATTTTCTTCTTTTCTGAGCCAATGTAATATCTGGTAAAATGAAAATAATCACAGAGAAGGTAGATTTTAATATTTAGCATAGCAAATATTGAACGCATGCTAGCCAGTAATACAACTGAATATTTTGTAATTCAATTGTAACTAATTTTCTTTTTTTCTGAAACAATATAATTTCTGGTAAAATCAAAATATACACAGGAAAGATAGTATTTTAAATAATATTTAGCTTTATTACTGTCTAGCATGATTTCAATATATTTTAAATATCACCATTAATCACACCACTATATGTCGTGAATATGATATAGTAAAAATATAGTGAAAGCATATTAGACAGTATAAATTTAATTATTATTAAAAAATACCTTTTCTCTGTGTATTTTCATTTTATCAGGTATCATATTTATTTTAATAATAATATAAAACTATTTAAAATATTTACATATTTTTGTATTGAAATATAGATAGAATTTTGTAAATTTGAATACCTATTATTGAAAACTTTTAGTTTCCAAACAAAATTTTAAAGGTATGCTTTACAAGCTGTTATAATAAATAAATTAGCTTGTGCACACATTCTGAAAGAAATTAAAAAAAAAACATTTAGTAAATATTGTTAAATTAATAAGCCTAATTGCAATGAAGTAATTGTTCTTTTATGTCTCAGCTAATTTTGGGTTTACAATTAGAGGATAAAAATATATTTTAAAAATCTGAAAAATTTTAAAAAGTCATGAGCTGCTGCTGCTTCTTCTTCTTCTTCTTCTTTCTTCTTCTTTCTTTCTTCTTCTCTCTTCTTCTTCCTCTTCTTCTTCTTTCTTCTTCTTCTTCTTCTTCTTCTTCTTTCTTCTTCTTCTTCTTCTTTCTTCTTCTTCTTTCTTCTTCTTTCTTCTTCTTCTTCTTCTTCTTCTTCTTCTTCTTCTTCTTCTTCTTCTTCTTCTTCTTTCTTTCTTCTTCTTTCTTCTTCTTCTTTCTTCTTCTTCTTTCTTTCTTCTTCTTTCTTCTTCTTCTTTCTTCTTCTTTCTTTCTTCTTCTTTCTTCTTCTTCTTTCTTCTTCTTCTTCTTCTTCTTCTTTCTTTCTTCTTCTTTCTTCTTCTTTCTTCTTCTTCTTTCTTTCTTCTTCTTTCTTCTTCTTCTTCTTCTTCTTCTTTCTTTCTTCTTCTTCCTCTTCTTTCTTCTTCTTCTTTCTTCTTTCTTCTTCTTCTTCTTTCTTCTTCTTCTTTCTTCTTTTCTTCTTCTTCTTTCTTCTTCTTCTTCTTCTTTCTTTCTTCTTTCTTTCTTCTTCTTTCTTTCTTCTTTCTTCTTCTTTCTTTCTTCTTCTTCTTCTTTCTTTCTTCTTCTTTCTTCTTCTTTCTTCTTCTTTCTTTCTTCTTCTTCTTCTTTCTTCTTCTTCTTTCTTTCTTCTTCTTTCTTCTTTCTTTCTTTCTTCTTCTTTCTTTCTTCTTTCTTCTTCTTCTTTCTTCTTCTTCTTCTTCTTCTTCTTTCTTCTTCTTTCTTCTTCTTCTTCTTCTTCTTCTTCTTCTTCTTCTTCTTCTTATTCTTCTTCTTCTTCTTCTTCTTCTTCTTCTTCTTCTTTGTCTTCTTCTTCTTCTTCTTCTTCTTATTATTATTATTATTATTATTATTATTATTATTATTATTATTATTCTTCTTCTTCTTCTTCTTCTTCTTCTTCTTATTATTATTCTTATTATTATTATTATTATTATTATTATTATTATTATTAATACCACATTAAATGTCCATAACCTTGATGTTATGGATTTTATATATTAAGCAGGTACTCATTTCAGTACTCTTGTAAATGTATCTGTATTTTGCAAAAATCAAATTAGTTAGAATTTTGCTCACATAATATACATTTTAAGCTCTTTTTGTGTTTAATTGTATTTCATATCCTTGTAGTCTAAATGTAATTTTATTTTTCCATTAATAGCCATAATGTTTTTTTTTTACTTAATATTTTTTGTAATTAATACTCATGCAAAATCAAATCAAATATATTTCATTATAAGAACTTATTATTTTTTTCCCAGAAAGAAAGTTACCAAAAGATCCCAGTTAGAAAAGTGGTATCGGTTATAGAAGTAATTTAAGCTAACTGCCAGGCTGCATATTATGTATAGACCAGGACTAATATTGCCAATAAAGTGAACTAGCACAAATACCTTTACAATAAAACTAAAACCAAATAGGAAGGCAATTCCATCTTTGTTGAGCATGAAAAAACTACAGGGCATAGATTCAAATCCACATCTGCTAACATCATTTGCTCAGAAAACATGATGCTAAACACAAGATCAGAGAAGCATTATACATAGCAAGCAATCCTAAGTTCACTCATTGAAAAGAAGCCTGTTTTTCCCTATCCCAAAAATGGCAGTTATAACTAATCTGCATTATTTTGCATAAATTTTCCTTCTAACAATGCTGTTTTTAAGAAGATAGTAGCTATGAATATGAGAGCAAGAAGTCTCTCGAAAGCACTCAGCTAAAACACTATTTTATATTTGCTTTTGATTATATGTACTAGTTTCATTATCTGTGTGTACAGAACACATATGTAGTATTCTTCATTTTTAGTAATCTACAAATATATACTTTTTGCTTTTTTATACAAATAATATAATACTTTTTGTAAGTAATGTTTATAATAAAAAAAATCAAATTTCGAGCTTTAATTATAACATAAAATAACACTTTTCTCAGGAGTCATATCATATGATTCTGTAGTAATTATATTATGAAAATCACACTGTAGCCAGTGTGGATTAAAAATTTTAATATCATAATAATCAAAACCAATATATTTACTGGTTAATCCTTCCTTTCTTTTACTTTCATGTTTAAAATGTGTTAACATATTAAAGACAAAAGGTAAAGGGGATTACCTTTATATTCACAATGCCTTTTAAAATTTAATAAAAAGATGGTTAGTGCTGGAGTTATATTCAGGTACTATTTTCTATTTACAATTTTGGAAAGAAGACATTAGGCAAAAAATCATAATTAGATGTTTTAATAAAAATGAAAGCATAAACTTATTCATGAAATAAACAATCCGAATATGTTACTAAGATAATTCTCAAAAAATCATTTAAATGAATTTGTAAATAAAGCTCATTCTTTTTTATATCAATGCCAATCGATTTTGTCAGCTGTGATTAAATAGATTGACAATAATATTTAAAAAGGTGTGAATTACTCACAAGTTCATTTAAATGATTGATTTGAGAATCTTGCTTGTGTATTATTATCTTAGTAATGTATTTAGACTTCTTTGTTTCATAAATATGTTTATATTCTCAATATTACATATTTAATAAGCCATTACATGCTCATTAAAAATCATTAAATGTAAACATTAAGCATTTGTAAAAAACCTAGAAAGAGAGCACATGTGAGATGGATGGATGAAATAAGAAAATGTTTTGGGATTATGTGGACAAGAGAGTAACTAGAGACCAAAAAAGATGGGTAAACTAGGAAAGACCTATATTCTGCAGTGCATCAACAATTATTGAAAATGATGATGACAATTTTTATATTTATGATTTGGAAATATATGTAGAAGTTCTGAAGAAGATTGCTCGGGCAATTGAAACTGTCTAGTGGGTTGTGAAAAAGCATTGTAATAAGTAATAAAAATATAGATAATATTAGTATTATACTTTTTAGATTGATGGCATTATATTTATTGATGAAGACTTTACATAGTCAAAGAATTGAGTTAATTATTATAATTGAAATATAGATTCTGACAATAAATGCAAATTTAATAAGAAATTGGAATAAGTGTTATATATATATTGTGCCAAGGCCAAATTGGCACATATATAAAATAATTTTATCTAAAAAAATTATTAAAGTAAGGAATCAACAAATCAATAAATAAATTACAAAAATCTCAAGTTTCTTTATTAAATGAAATGTAGATTGTTTTCATAAACGTAAAATTAAAAGTCTAAATAGTTTTTGAAATAAAAGTTACAATTAATTAAGTAAAAGAGGGGAGGGGGAGTTTTCCTATAAAAAAAAAACAACTAAGAGTTCTTAAAGGAAGTTAAAGGGTTTCTATTATAAATTAAAAGTTAAGATATAAAAATCTCTTTTCATTCCAGTTTATTATAATAAATTATATATGTGCGAGCGAATGTAAATAAATGTATGAGAGTTAGAATAATATTAAAAAAATATATCAATGAAAGTTAAAAAAGAAATTATATTTGGAAAACACAGCGATGGCTATTAAGTTAAATAAAGATTTAAAAAAACCACACCAGCGGTGGGCTACTAATTAAAGATATAAAAACAATACGTTTATGAAAGCTACTACTAATTAATCAGTCTTCAAAAAACACATTGTCAAAGGATTAGTTATCAATGAAATTTCGACAACACTCATTTGCCGGAGGATATTAAAACAAAAAAAAACACTTTATAGATATAAATAGCTAGATTTTTATCAGAGTTCATTCAGTCTAGTTTCCAGTGACAGTCTTGTTTCAGTTCAGATAACAGTGCAGTTTCTATTATGTATCCAGAAACAAAAATGCATTGTTGAGCCACTTTTGAAAATATACACTCGGGCTGCAGCCTTTTTAGTCCAACAAGATCATCAAAACCTGCCTGTGAAATAATGTCAGCATAACAACTCTGAAACCCTCTGTCAAAATGTGCAACTGTCTTCAAGAATAAAACCAATGGATTTGCATAAAATCTCTTCAAGAATCATCCAAATCTAACCGGTTAGATATACTCCATCAGAAGCAGCAGAAGTAGCCAACAACAAGCAATATCCATGTGTCAAAAAAAAAATCCCTAGGTAAACACTTTATTATTCTCATTTATATGTAGTAGCCACCGCTGTAATTCGTAAAAATTCAAGATTCAAATTATATAAACTCTATAAGCATGCATAAAAATGAACTATTGATGTGCGCGTTTGTGAATGTGAGATAATTTAAATGTCAAAGATTATTTTTGCTCTTTCATAAAATATATCATAGTACGTTAACTTAAAATGTGAGTGTTATTTATAGATTTATAAAAATGTTTATAATTTATAAGTGTTAGTTAATAAATTGTCTTTAAAATTAAACTTTATTCGTCAGTCAATTCTTTTTATCAATTCTTTTTCTATATTTTATTACTGATTAAAATTAGACTGGGCTAGTTTATGGGATAGTTTCGAGCGCTGGATTATGAGCCTACTGCCTGAATATGTTAGTCCTTGGACTAGCTGGTGCCCTGAGGTTTACTCCAAAACAAATAAAGTATTTGGATAGTAGGGGTTTGAATCTAGCAGCCGAGGTGGGCCATTGTTGATAGTTAAAGCTATCAATAAGATTTCCCATTTTGCTCGAACGTGCCAGTTCATTCATGTAACATTTATAAGATTATAAATGTATTATGAAGGAGTTTGAAACCAGTCAAAACTTATATATACATATAAGTAAGTGGTTTCAGTGGTTTGACCCGGTACAATATATATATATTGTAACTTAAATAATGTGATCGAAAGATCCACGTATATTAAATAATTATGAAAAGATTCAAATATAAATATTTAGCTTAATAAACAAAAAAAAATTGTAGCTTTTTATTCCATATCAAAAAGAAAAGAATTAAAATATGCAACTTGCTGAGTATAAGATATTAAACAAATTATTAAAACAATATTGGATTAAATGAAATATACTCCTGGATAGTAGCTATATAGCCATAAAGTCATAAATATTAAAATAATGAGTAGGAATAAATTAAACATATTTCTATAATTAGATTTCTCAAGATATCACAATATCAATAATTATAAACAAATTATTAAGAACAAACTACTATAACTCAGGTGTATGGAAATCAAGTTAGGTGAGTACACTAGTAACTCAATAAAATATCTTCTCAGGTATACAGACAGTAGATTTTATCCACTTTCATTTCTTGGTTGGATCTCAAGTGCATGTCTAAGTGAACAACAAGTGAATATGGTCTATCAGGGTGCCACTAGGTTAGCTGGACCGAGACAAAGTTATATTTATAACTTTTTCACATGTACCAGGTTTGAATCCCTTTGGTACCTTATTTCTTACAAAATGTATGATTTTGATTTTAGACCCATAGCACTGTATGCACTAATATTTAAGTAAACACCTAGGCAACATAACACATCTTTAAACTAAAGTGGAATTCATTAGACAGAAATCATTTCTTAGACCTTAACATAACAAATGTGTTTCAATATTTTTTATAAGTTTTACTAGCTCTGATTATATTATTAATTTAGGATAGTAATTCACTCATCCTTGCATGAAATAGATGATGGGACGGTGGTTATAATAATACTAAGAAATCACTAAATACTATGAAATCAATATTTATTTATGGCCTTTAAACATTTAAACAGCTCATTAATTAAAACATGATGATGATGATGATGATAATGACCATGATAATGGTTTCATCCACAGCTTTAGGACTAAGCCTAAACATAAAACCTAATTGTTATAAAGAAATTCATAATTATTGCTTAATTTTAGTATATCTAATTGGAACTTAAATAGCTAAAGACTACTCTTAATGAAATA
Organism: Epiperipatus broadwayi; assembly: GCA_028023455.1. Lineage (NCBI taxonomy): Eukaryota > Metazoa > Onychophora > Udeonychophora > Euonychophora > Peripatidae > Epiperipatus > Epiperipatus broadwayi. Next base: position 896,193 of record JAQFVV010006284.1, on the reverse strand, counting down.
TATACGCATCGTTTAATAAAATAAACTAATATTTATTGCTGCATTTCTAACATATACATAAAAATTTCTATATCTACATGAAAATTTATATAACAATAACAACAATAATCATAATCAACTGTTTTAAAATCATAATATTAATTTTTAAATTCTTCCTCCTTTCCCGTAAATGTATTTCAAATTGGATGTCACATTGACCATGATTTTCACTCCATGAGAAAATGTCTCAAAAAAACCCCACTTTTTTTCTCTCTCTTTTCTCTTTCGCACACATACCCTTATAAATCTAACATGTAAGTAGAATGACAAAAATAAATGTTAGTAAAATTGGAAAGAGCAAGTTTTAGAAACAAATTTTAAATTATTTTCTCCCCCTCCCTTCTAAGCACTGAAATGCTATATTTTCCTAAAACAAAATAATCTAATATCTCCAATGTTATATGTCGATCATTCTCACACACACCCAACCACACATGTAACAAGTTAATATATTGCTGTGTATGTGCGTGTTTTATCCCCATAATAACAAAAATATTATTTAAAACAAAATAATAATAAAAAAATATTACATATTAATAACATTTCATAACTTTAGGTTAATAGACAATCGGAATTTTAGTACATCTAAAATCGTTATTAAGAAATTCTTGGTTTCAATTGATCTTGTTTGTTTTAAAAGTTCTTTAAACAAAATTATACCACTCTGTTGCTAAAATTTTACTAAGTCTCTGATATCATAAAGAAAACAGAAAAAAAAATTCATATTACCAGTTCCATTCTTTGGCCGTAACTTCCAATGATTCAAATTTATCTTGTTCAATGTCTATCTTTCTGCAGCTACCATTTCCATTTTACTTTGGAACAATCTCTTTCTTGAGGTATATAATTATTTGATGATGATGATCCTATTGAGGTTATTTGCTTTAGTGGACAACTTGGAAATCATTATATTAACTCTTCTTCTCTTCCTGTCAAGCATGATTCTTTTAGTGGATGAAGTACAGCAGGTGTTTTCACATTTATAAATTTTCTGGGGTTTAAACTCAGTTACTGGAACAATTAATTGGACTTGATGATTTAATATTTATCTGTAAATTAATCATTTTTCTTCTGATTGTCTTCAAATGTGGGTGAATGCTTTCTTATTTCTATTTATCTGATTTCTCTCGGTCAGTTGAAAGGTGTAGAATACTATTTTTCAGACAAGACAACTTTTCTTTCCTATATGATGCACTAGCTGGATGGTCTGGTCAACAGACAAGATATATATTAATTTTTCTTAGCCCGCCATCCTTACATTTTCAACATTCAAAACTTGATATTAAAAAAAATGATTTTAAAAAAAAGGTTATCTAGCAGAATTAAAAATATTTGTTTGCTTTAGTTTCAATAATTCTTAAAAAGTCTTTCTAACAATATCAACTGATTTTCCAGACTGCTTTTATATCCGATTTTTATTTCTATTTTTGACCAATTCATTTCTTAGCTGGAGAGTGCAATCTTTTTTAGGAACATTAAAAAAAAATCACACACCTGGTTTCCAGACAAACTTTTGTCTTGACGGAAAAAAAGTCTTAATTCTTTTTTTGCACCTATGTAACATCTCAAATTTGAGCTTCTTTCTTTTGATCTCAAGATGAGACATTTTTAAAATTAGACTTCTCACATCATCTCTAAGTTTTTTAACAGAAAAACAACCATTATAGTACAAACTGTTGAATAAAAAAAATAATTTAACAGATTTTCTCATTTAGTTTATGTATGCAATGTACACACACACTCATTCAAATTATTTATAAACTGACATTAAAATAATCTAATTGCTAGCTTAGTAATTATAACCCTAATATTTAAAATTAAATCCTTAGCTTTTAAATCCAAATTACAATTATAGAAAAGCAAAAATAGAAGTATAGAATAACATATTAAAATTTAGCAAGTGTAGGTTAGTTTTAAAGAAAGTTAATATGTGTAATTTAAAAGTGACTAACTAAATAGCTTTTATAACACACACTGCCTATACATATGCATTATAACTTTATTTTTTAACAAAAAATTAAAAATTACTTATTAAATGTGTAACTGTTGCCCCACTCTCTCTCTGTCTTAAGCGTTTAGAACTGGATCTTGTAGGGTTTAAATTTGGATGCCCTACAGCTTCCCTTTTTATATAAAAATGTGATGATGATTTTTGTTTTACATTTTCTTACATGCACATTACTATAAATTTAGCTAATGACTAAATTGTAATGGCACAATATATATATATTGAAACGGTTACACCTGTTTCACCTATTATCTCTGATAATAGTATATATTTGTTGTACTCAGATGGCGTGTATTTCTTAAATTTTAAAAACTTTGCTTATAATATTGCGAGTATGTGCGTATATAATCGTCCCATTAATATAAAATTACAATCTCAAATATTTATATACGAGCATAGTCTGTTCGATTTGTTAAAACTGAATAAACATAACTATAATTAATTTATCTATATAGCAGCATAATTTAAATTTATAATATTACTTAGTTTTCAATATTTCTTTCTAAATAATTATTTAAGTCAGTATTCATTTTGACTAATTCCAAGTTTTCAATTCTTTTGTTTGCTTAAAATTACAAGCAGAAAGTTTTATCAGTTTTAACACTTCGTCCTAAAAATAAATCTTTGGCTAAAATTTGACCTATTTAAAATTGATAACCAAGACCAATTATAATATTCAGTCAGGCATAAATCTATACAAAATCTATACAAATTGCCTGTGACCATTCTCTTAAAAATATATATCTTTTAAAACTGACGTCAATTAAAACAATAGAGCCTTTCCATGTCCAGATTTAGATATACTTAATATTTTACTAACTGGATATTTGGTTAAAGGCTAGTTTGAACTAGTCATCTTGTGATGTAGCATGGCTCAAAGTAGGAGGTTACTTCTGTCAAAAATACAGCATAAAAAGGGGCCCAAAATAGCCACCAACTCTCTAACCTAGCCTCTTCCATCATCTATCATCATCCGTGTAAATTTTTTTTCTGTTGCTGAGAAATTTGTGCTTGCTGCCAAATTTTATTTCCGAAGACCCGAGTTAACTAAGAAAACTGTTCCTGCCGTTTAGACTGCTAAATCTAAAAAAAAAAACCATCATCCAAGCTGCTATAAAATGACCGTTGGCTAGAAGACACAGAGACAGCCGTTTGCTCTTCCACGAGCGGCTACCGATGACAGAAAACATCCACCATGCCCATCACTGTAAGAAAGATGTACCCGAGAGACCAGATAGTTCCTGATCAGAGAAATGGAGAAAGCTGCCACCGAGATAAATTCACGAAGTTACATCCAGACTAAAACCTAAGAGAAGCCCAGCCTGACTGAATATAAAGAGAAGCGCAATGAACAAGACCTTAAAGACTTTCCGGTAAATCCTTTCTACAAAATATTACATTTCCTAACTAAAACGTATACTAAATGAAAGCTAGCTAAATAAATCACATAATTTATAATATTTCTAAATGTTCCACTAAAATGTTTATCGTAAAATGGTTTAAATCTTAGAACACCCTCAATTCCGATCTATCATTAATAACTTTAAGTAGCCGTTGATCATTAATAATTTAAATAATCACACACATCTAGTTTCTATAAAACCATACTATAAATTTTTATGTCTAAATTATTATCTTATCGATCATTTTATGCAATTCTTATATTTTAATTTCATGTTTATTGATTTATGCTGTGTTTTTATCAGAACGGAGTCTGGTTGTTAATAAATTATTGGGGGGAAGGGAGTGAGCAATTACTTTTATTATATCAATATTGCATATAAAGAATATAGCTAAGACTCCTTTCTGAATTATATTTGTGATAGAGTGAATCGAACAAATTATTTAAAATCTTTTACTAAAGTTATTTAAAAATGTATATTTGCTTATATTATTTAAAACGCATCTTTTCTCAAATTATTTAAAATCTTTTGATAAACTTATTTAAAGATGTATATTTCGTATATTATTTAAAACGCATCTTTTCCCAAGTTAATTGAAAATGAAAATTTTCCTAAAGTTATTTAAAAGCTATCTTTAGCGTCTATTATTTAAAACGCATCTTTTCTAAAGATTATATAAAATGAAAATGTTTACTAAAGTTAGTTAAAACGTATATATTGCGTATGCTATTTAAAACGCAGATTTTGCCAAAGTTATTTAAGAATTATATTTAAAATATGTATCTTGTCAGTTATTTGAAAAAGTATATTTCACGCAAGCTATTTAGAATATAGATGTGCATTCGTTAGTTAAAACTCATTTTTCATTATTAATAAGATCTATTTTGACGAATTATTTAAGATGTGTAATTTACTTAAACATCAATAATTTGCGTGAGCTATTTTATAACTCACATTTTATTATTTAACAACCAGTTTGCTATAACTTCGTTTAATTAGAGGATAAGTAACTATACAGAAAACCTTAAATCAGATTCTCATTATCGCCTTTAGCGCATAATTTAATAAGCTCATTTATGAACTGACCGGTGGTAGTAGCACTGAAGAAGCTAAGATTTTGGCGTAATTAAATTTATTAAATATTAATTTAGCGTTGCGAATGTATTGCTAATTTGCATAACAATGCATATCTACTTGCTATGTCTATAATGGCCTATCTCAAGATTGTTCCGCGTCCAGGCACGCCTCGAAAGTTTAGGCCACTGCGACAGTTCTTCGTATTTCGTCAAGTCACGCCTCGAAAGTTTAGGCAAATGTGACATTTATTCTTGTGTAACGAAACCAAAGCGTTTCCAAAGGGCTTATAAGCCAATCTTCTGTTCTTAATAAAAAGGCCTCTTCCATTGTAGCAAGCAGATCGGTTAGGGAACCGTTTACTAGGTAATAAACCCCATTAAGAATGCATTCGAGCCGCACTTATATGATAGTATAGTTTCTAACGCACTAGAATCTGACGTTCCCCTGCCACCACATCTCAGTTCAGTTTCCCTAGAAAGTGACTTCGGCTTTGATCCGACCTAGAATCTGAGTTAATGCGTTTATCTGTATAACAATATTATATCACGCCAATATCTATAATATGATTTTGGGTAATCCTGACGTTTAGCGCCCCGAACAATTCTCCCTCTATTTTTAAAAAAATGAACTATTTTTTCACTATGTAACTATATCCAAGTGTAAATGCTAATAAAAAAAGATTAAAAAAAATACTTACATTTACATGCGTATTTTTCACGTATAGCGGTCTTTGCTGTATATAGAACTGTAAATAAATGACGTATATTAACTGTAAATGTTTTTCCGTAAAGAAGAATAAATAACAAGAAAACAAACTTACATTTTTAGGAGTAATTGGAAGCCACACAAGCGAGGAAATGCACGAAAAGCCACACAAGCGAGGAAATGCACGAAAAGGTGTCCGTGCGTGCAGATTTCTGAAAGAAAATTCTGCAGGTAGGATGAGAACAAAGGTGTGCTCATCCCAAATTGGTATTTTAGCTTATGCTATGCGACAGAGTGACATAGGCATAATTCCACGCGTCAAGAAAAGTAGTTCAGAATTTGTCACGTGTCACAAATGACCAAAGTACAGTAGTTCATAATTTTTATAGCAACTTTGCGTGAGACTAAATAGAGCCTAAAAAATTAAGTTTTGTTACATCCATTTTATTTATTCATCTTCATGTAAAAAAGACATTTATAGTTACATATACTCTGCAATTACATAAAGAATAATAAATAACCAAAAAAATAATTACTTTTTTAGGCTGTATTTAGACTCACGCAATTTGGTCACGCGTCATTTGTGACACGAGACAAATTCTGAACTACTTTTGCTTGACCGCGTGGAATTATGCCTATGTCCACTCTGTCGCATAGCATAAGCTAAAATACCAATTTGGGATGAGCACACCTTTGTTCTCATCCTACCTGCAGGAATTTTCTTTCAGAAATCTGCACGCACGCGACGACCTTTTCGTGCATTTCCTCGCTTGTGTGGCTTCCAATTACTCCTAAAAATGTAAGTTGGTTTTCTTGTTATTTATTCTTCTTTACGGAAAAACATTTACAGTTAATATACGTCATTTATTTACAGTTCTATATACAGCAAAGACCGCTATACGTGAAAAATACGCATGTAAATGTAAGTATTTTTTTTAATCTTTTTTTATTAGCATTTACACTTGGATATAGTTACATAGTGAAAAAATAGTTCATTTTTTTAAAAATAGAGGGAGAATTGTTCGGGGCGCTAAACGTCAGGATTACCTGATTTTGAATATATTTATAATATAATCTTAAACTTAGTCATTATAATATTTTAAACTTAGCAACAATGATATAATCTTCAACGTATTAGTAATATCTAGCATTTATCCATCAACTCGATTACTCTAGCTAACTATAACCGATTTCAAACATATAAAACATGGCATGAATTATAACATGAAAGGTGACATAAGCTTAATAAGAGTCTATTGCTTTGTAATATCATTTTATACCCTGAGAAAACATACTCAATGCTTTGTAATAATATTGTTTTATAACTCTGAGCACGCATTCATTGTTTTGTATTATTATTTATAACCCTGAGAATCCACTCACCTGCGTGTGAGCTAGCTGTACACAACCTACTATGCTTGAGTATTTATTGTTATATTAAATTTATGAAATATAAATTTGTCTCAGTCTCATTACTTGCTCATTATCTTATGAATCACTAGTTAAGGTATATAATAGAATATGTAATAAGGGGGAATGTCTCATGTTTTACTGCTTTGCTATTGCTGGAACGTGATCAAAGAGGTATCGAGTGTAACCTCAGGCATGTCATTCGCGATGGGTTGACTTGGAAGCACGAGTGAGAGAGTTAAGGTATGATCAGACGTAGGGTATTACTATCCCGACTTGGTCAGCTTTTGGTTCTCTGGCTTGGACTCTCAGTCTGTTGAGCAAATGTACAAATCTGACCGTTACAATATATATATATATTAATTTGGATATATGAGATTATGCTTTAGACATAAATTTGCTTAAGATATTTCCTACTATATATTTTTATATATTATTAATTTATACATAAAAGCAGCATTTTAATATTATTCAATAAAAATACCATAAAAAAGACCTAAATTTAAAGTCACCTGCTGCAAATGGATCTTTAAAGTGCATGCATTTACTATTAATAAGCATTGACTACTATTTGAAAAATGATATAAAATTTCTTTTAATTTTTTATTAATCAATAATAGACTTCCTGTTTTATTATATGCCAGTTATTCTACTTACATTTAGTCTATTATTTTTTATCATATGTACATCTATATTTTATTATGATGACATGTATGGAAATATTTAAAAGTTTATAGTCCTTTAATTTTTTGTTACCTGATCTAATTCAAAATGCTTCAATGGTTCCAATTTATAAAAGACATAGAATAAGATATGATAACAATCACGGATTGCTATTATCTTTGATTACTTCAATATACTTCTTTCTTATCAAATAAGTTGTCTTTAGGGATAGATGTGAATGATTTTAGAGATTCAAGGAATACTATAGATATAGTTTTGGTTGTCATTCAAAGGCAAGAAAAATCATTACTTATGGATAATACTGGAACCCAAGATTGGCTGCCATGGTTTTTTAATTATACATTTTCAGGGGCATAGTTATCCCATAACTCTAGTGAATATGTTTTACTTGTTAATATTAAAAATATATATGATATTTTGGATTCACATACAGGTGTGCATATGCAAAACATTGAAAGATTATTTGAGTGTGGCTAAGTTATGAAAAAATAAGCATCAGGGAACAACATGACAGCATCTCCAATCCTATTTAGCAGAATTTATGTGACAATGCATACACAAATAAAAAGATACATTTATGGCAATTTTGCAGGCCATTAAGGATTTCAAGCTACCAACACAAGTAACGCACATTAATCACATTTTGTTCTTAAAAAAAAATCCCTGTAAAAATTATATTTACTGCAATTTGAATTATTATATTTATTTTATTTAAAATTTACTGGTATAGTTTTGTGTTATTTCTGTGAATAAAATTTATAATATTTTTATTGCTATTTTTTAAAGTTAACAGGAATTTATAATCAATTTATTGATATTTTTTAATATTAACAAATAAAATATATGCATTAGGAATACAGAATAACTATGCTCCTGAAAATGAATAATTAAAAAAAATATGGCTGCCAACTTTGGCTTCTGGGATTATTCCATAAGTAACAAAAAATGTTGGTACCGAAAGGTATAACTTACATAATTTTTATTAATCTGGTCAAAGAAGTTGACATATTTAATGGAAAAAAAGATTTTAGAAAAATATTGAAAACACCAAATTTTGTTAAAGTTATTCAACTTTTATGCAGTGATGTAATAGGAAACATTATTATTGATGGGGAAATGTGAGGTATTTGAAGTTAAGCTGGTGTTAAAAAAAGAGTACTAACTCTAACTTTGATTATTTTATGATAATAATCTTCATAACAATTTGTAGGTGGCTTCAGAAAGCAGGCATCAGAATGTAATGCTAGTTTGCTAGTCAAATTTTTGATTTGAGTTGACTGCAAGCATAGATTAAAACTTGAAAAAAAATCCATTCAAATATATAATATACTAGTGACTGTTATTTTTGCCAATTTAAAGAATGATTCAAATAACACTTTTAATATTTTAAATGTGATATATAAAGACTTGTTTTACGTAATTGCAGTGACAATAAAGTTTTCTCCAACTGCCTCACAAACAATATGAAAAATCTCATAAAAACTCATATGCCTATTTTACAGTCAAGCAAAATGAATCTCATTTTGCTTGAAATCTCAAGAACACATATTATGGGAGACAAGTTTAAATAACAAGTAATTGTGAGATCAAAATTTTATTTATGGTATATGTAAACAAAATCTCAATAAAATATTCCCAATTTAATACTTCCAAGGCAGAAGCATTAAGTACTCATTTTAATAAATTTGTGAACATTTTGGGAATATATGAATTAAATATTTCCATGGATTGTTATTATAATAAAGAATAGAAATGAGGAGATAATATCCATGTAAATAGAAATTATCATTAATCTTCGATGTTACAAAGAAATTATCAATTAATACTAATTGACAATCTCTGACAAATCACTTTGTGTAAATAAAAAATAAACACATATGTTTCTGCATATTTTGGGTGCTGTTTTGCATGACAATTAAAGAAAATTTTACTTCTGACACATTTATATATTTTGCATGATATATTTGCTAACATTAAACACTGTTTTATTAATTATTGTTCAAAACAGTCAGTAGCTTTATTAGCCAGTGAAGAAAAAAATCTTTAACATTTTTTTTTAGCTTGAATGGCTATCAATTTGTGAATCAACTTAAACATCTTGATAGCTCTTTAGATAGAAAAGTGAATTTGTATGTTGAAGCACAACAGATTATAAGATAAACATTTTATCAAATTTGACTACTTCAACTAAAAGATTTCATATATATATATATAGTCTATTATTAACCAAAATATATTGTACAAAAGTGATTCTCTGGTGACCTTATATAAAAGTACTAGAAAAAAATCATTTAAAAGTGCTTTAAAATATTTTAAAAATACAATGGCTATATCATAAAACAATAAATAATAAAAGTCATTATATAAAGTGAATAATTACTATCATAAGTGACTTTCTAAAAATGTATTCATCGAGAACTTGAGTATGGTTTTCATGGTAGATATAGATTTATCTTAAAGGCAATCTTAAAACATACAATACTTATTGATATTGAGATTTATTTTCCTTTTCCTTATTCTACTGTAAATAGTTTATTTCAATGTTTTGAACGTTGGGTAAGTAAAGATTTATTCATTTTAGTTTGTTAACTGCAGCTGTTAGCAGGAGCAACTATCTGGCCACATAATCGATCTGATAAATTTAAAAAAATGTCTGCATTGAATGAGGTAATCAAAAATACAAAGTGAAAGAAGCATAATTTATTGCTAATAACAATCACATCATCAACAAAAAAGAAAACAGCATTCAATTCTCCAAAAATTGGTGTATGTAAATCATTAATTTAAATAAGTTAACATTTGCATTTAAATACTATTACATATCCAAATTCCCATGAGTGGTCAAGCATTGGTGGTTGAGAGGTTAGTGATGGCTGCTTTACAAGCAGTTGTCCCGGGTTAGCTTCCCAGCTGATGCTATGACACATGAGAAAAAAAATGCCCATGAGTGTTATGATTGTGGTGTCACCTGCTGAAAGCATGCTCAACTATATTAACAAAGTAAATTGAATAAATCTTTATTTATCCAGTAATTGAAACATTGAAATAAACTAATGCTAAATTATTATACTGGTATGACCCAATAATAGAATTCAACGAAGAGTTACAATTAAGCATGATGTTGAAATTTTTCAAAAAAAAAAGTTTCTTGCACAAGTTTAGAAATTACATCATAATATCTCAACACATTAAAGAACTGAAATATGGATATATATGAATGTATCCAGGATTAATAGAATAATTCATATAGTCATTACAATATTCACTTTTGTATTCTTGTTTGTCTTTTTCAATATTTTTTGTAGACATAGAATATCCATTTTTACTTATGAATGACCCTAAATGATGATGACTGTATTTATTTAGCTCATTTATTTTATATTGATGGATCACACTGAATAAGTAATTTTGCACAAAACAATCCTGAGTATCTATAACATTTCTCCAATTGTAAACTGAAGGGACCCATGATTATTGATTATGAGCTGTCAAATGAAGGGAATGGATTTTCTATTTGCAAATGATAATTATGGCCAAGGTTCATAAAAACTAGAATAGTGAAATAATATGTTCTGATGGGATCTTCAAATTGAAAATATTTCGGAAAAAAGAGAAAACTTTAAAATTGTAATAGCTTGGAATACAATTTTTGTTTAAGAACAGACAAAGATATGAAATAAATAGGCATAGGAGAAATGTCTTCAGTGATCATTCCTTTACAAAAATCTCAGAAGTAATGCCAATCAAAGCCATCTCAACTTCAGAGAACACAAAATTAAGGACAGCGACTTGGCAAAAGATACACAAAAATATATATTTACATGCTTATAAATAATCAGTTCTCAGTTTATATTAAGATAGCAAATCTTCATACTTTAATGGACAGGCTTCAATCTACTCCAACCTTCAACTCATCAGCCATCCATATCATTGAAAATGTGATGATGGAACACTCAAATCCTTTGTTAATGCCAATACTATCACCATGCCCATGTTGATTTTAAGTCACACTGACCACATGTATAGGATCATATCCATTTAAATACATAGAAGAGGGATGGGCAGAATGATGGAAAGCCTAGACCCCATGCTGATGCCAATATTGTTGTCATGCCTATGTTGACTCCCAAGTCACTCTGACCCCTCATGTATAGTACCATAGCCATTTAAATACATAGAAGAGGGATGGGCGGGATGTTGTCATGCCCATGTTTACCTTAAGTCACTCTGACCCCTCATGTACAGGTTATGGGCATGACAACAATATTGACATCTGCATGGGATTTGAGCTTTCCATCATCATATTTTTAATGGTATGGATGGCTGAAGAGTTGGAAGTTGGAGTAGATTGAAGCCTGTCCATTAAAGTATGAAGATTTGCTATCTTAATATAAGCTGAGCACTGATTATATATGTGTGTGAGAGTGATAAACTGGTCCAACTGATGAAAATACATATATTGGTGATTATTAATATTTTCTACATGTGTGTGATAGTGTGTATTAGTGATATGAGATAGTGTAGATTTGAAAGGTGCTTGAAAGGTGCTTGAAAGTCTGAGTTCAAATCCCCTATATTTACATGTTTATAAGGTATTTAACCAGCATTCGATCTCCTATTTAAAAGCTTTTATGAATATGATTTAAATATCTAGTAAGTAATCTGACACTAATCACAACTCCAATCACGAGAGACCTTCGTGAAATCTATAAAAATATGATTTTCCTCGAAAATTTGCAAGCAAACAAAGCACAAACAAATAGACCTATATGTTGATGATGTTATTATATATATAGTCATGAAAATTGAACTTTATATAAGTTGTTATCCTAAAAATAGCATTTTCTATAAATCAAATATAATTTCACCCCACCAGCAGAAGCTGTTAATCTTTCTATAATTAATCTGATTACATGGCTGACATTTTACTAATCCCTGTTACTTATCTTTTTTTAAAACTCTTTATGAATACAAAGTTACATTTTCTATTCCAATTTTTATTGTGTCAAATGTGACATTTATGTCTTATTCTCAGTTTATTTTTAATTAAGTGTTAAATCCTGAGCAGTTGTTTAATGATTCAATACGTTATATATAAATTTCCCACACTAATTATCGTAATAAAAAAAGGGGGAGGGGGGGATATATCTTTAGTATGGGCAGAATAGATTAAAATCAAAATTTACTATTGAGAAAAAGTTTTCATATATAGATTTGTATTTAGTGCGTAATTTTAACACTTCATTTCTATTGCATACAATCTATCATATACTTTTTTTATAATTTCATCAGCTTCAACTTCTAGACATATACTGTACTTTGAAATATCAACTCCGCGCATGCGTTCTGAAATAAATGCGATGATTTTTAAAACCTGTAAGAAATTCTAGAAGTAGCACACAGCTCTCTAATTTGTAAGATATAGGACCATAAAAATAATTTGAATAAAAAATAAACAACATTTTTATATTGTGTTATAACTGAAAAATTTATTTAATTAATTAGAGAACTGGAATACTTATCAGATTAGAAATAAACGGTAATTGTTAATAATTTTTATTAGTCATTTATTAGATTAGAAAAAATTATAATAAAAAAAATATGCCATTATCATAAAGAAAAAAAAGAAAGAAGTTATACTTAATGATCTATTTTTATAAAACATTTATTTTTTTCTACAGTACAGGCTTTTTCATACCTGCACTACAATATGTAATATATAGGGGGTTTGAACTCACACTTTCACACGACCCTCAACTATCCACGCTACCTCATACTACTGGCATCCTTGATCACACACAGTAAAGTTTTTTTAAAAAAAGTTTCTTATCCTAGCTTTATTTTATAATGATAAGATCTTCCCACCTTAAATATTGAAACAGTCACAAACCATGATTTTTTCTGACACTGTTCTTTTAGTATTTTATTGTTGCCTTCCTTAGGTTCCTCTGATGATGGTAGTTCTTTTTGGGCACTGGTGATGTTAGAGAGTAAATATAGCAGCACTGGTAACATTATGTGATATAATATCAATAGATCTTTGGTAGTTCAAATGGCATTGTTCCTTTGATCTTTCATGGCAATATAGAGGCAAAGCATAGGCTGGTTTTGATTTTGCAAACTTCAGCATCAGATTCTGAATTTGACTGCATTTTCCAGGTTGTATTATACACTGTTGTTTTTTGGTTATAGCCACACAAGGTAAATGGATTTCTTCTAAATTAAATCATCATATTGAATGTTGCAATTGGAGAATTAAAAAATACTTTAAAAACAGTCAGTAAAATACAACTTATGGTGGAAAAATAGTTTTAATCAGTGATTATTTCTTTCTTTAGCATGGATCATGACAACATGGTTTCAATAGAAGACTGTACTCTAATGCAAAGCAATCTGAAATAAAATGCTGGATTCCTAAAATTAGAATACTAATGCATAATTGTTTGTTTTAGATCTATTTATATGTACTTGATGTTGTTCAAACAACATGATTTCAAATAACATATACATCACCAGCTAGGAAAAATCTGACTTTTGCATCATTACAGTATATATTTTTGAAAAACAACTGCTTTATTCTCTTCAAAACATGCTGTGGATAAAAATTTTAAGGAAACTATTTCATACTTTTATACATAAATAAGAGAAATAAAAGAATAAAAAAACATTTTTCTTTACTTTCTTTATTTATTAACATAAGAAGAAAGAAAATTCATTGCCCGTTCTTAAAATTTTAATTATAACTTTTAAAATGTTATCAATTTTAAAATTTTAATATTAGATTCAATTCCACCAACAGATTTTCTATAAAAATTATCAAGTTGTTTAATTAAAACTTCAATTTGAAAGGCAGTTTAAATGTTTAAAATGCTAAACTAAGCAATTCAATTTTTTTTACATATCAAAAGTATCCCCCCCCCTTCCTTTACAGTATTATTATCATTCTACCTCTTACATATCACAAAGTAAATGTTTAATAACATTATTAATATGCATAAATTAATTTTAATCTTAATTTTATAAGCAGTTTCTTAATGTGACATGCATATGCACACATATACACAAATGGCAGTTTGTATATTTATTAATTAATTCAGATTTTTTTCCTCTCTGCAGAATTGTAGTATAATCAATATGAACTGCATTGGATTTGTTATGGCTACAATATATATATATATATTCTAGTAATTTGAGTGCAGTCCAGATTAATCAGATTTGAATGTATGTTTGTGTACCTACGCAAATGTATATATGGTAAGGAGAGAGAAAATGAAAGTGATTTTGATGTAAGTTGTGAAAATATATAGTTCAAAACTGAAAAGCATTTTGAGATCTTTTTGGTATCACCTGTTTTGAATTGAGATAAAAATAAAATTGTATTGATTCTTATCAAAAACAATAGTGAGTTTAAATACAAGAAAAAGAATTGTGAATGAATAATATTTCAGAAATTAAAAGAAAAAAAAAGTCAACAAAGAATTTTCTCTCTTGTAACATGGGTTAGATAAAAAAATAAGCAAACAGATATTTTTTCTTCTGTTGGAATAAAATAATATAATGCTATAGATAAACTTGTCTCCCCATATGCCATTGAAGAGAACAATAGAATATTTTATTTCTTGTATCCAAGATTGTAGGATGGTCTACAATATGATTGGTGCTGGAAAATAACAAAAACATAGTCTATATGATAGTACATGGATGGCTAATGAATGATGCAGACAGTATGCAGTCATTCATTCCGAGGTCAACATTCCAGTGTAGATTTATGGATTCCAAACTGCAAGCTGTATGTAAAAGCAGAGATGAAGTGAGGCAAGCAAAAAAAAGATTTTGTCTTACTGCTATTTAAAATTGCAATGCCTATATCAGAAACTATAAGAATGTTTCATTATAGTGGTTCATCTTTTGCCATGGTAGGCTAGGCAAAAACAAGTAGGATATCAGTTGGAAGACCCTGAGTATGCAGCCCAATCCAGTAAATAACATCGCAATATGTGGAATTATATTGCTACAGCCTCTAAGATGCCAGTAAAGGAAAGAAATGGATTGTGAAGCCAAATTACTAAAGGCCTAATAACATATTAAATGCACCATACTACTAAAACTATAATTCAAGTGTCCAGTGTGAGAGGGTAAAAAATACACACTTCAAAAAAAGTTAGGAACTACTAACCATAATTACAGAAAAGAAAAATGATATCTACAAACCTAAGATGTAGGATTTTAAATATTAGTTTCTACCAGTAAGATATTCATTCTTATAAAGATTAAAAGGCATTAATTACTGTGTTACGCTTGATTTTATATCTACATTTGGAATTACTAGACATAAAAACTGAAATACATGAATTGGTTGTTGAAAATATATTAATTGTTATGCGTTTGATTTTATATCAACATTTGGAATCACTATTATATAGATAAATACAACCAAATTACATACATTTTGCTTTATTAATAAATTGTAAATTCTTGTTTTATAAATCCATTTGTTTGTTTAAAATAAGATTAAACATTATAACTACAACCTATATATGCAAGTTTATAAATTATTTAGAACTCTAAGAAAATGTGAAACAATAAGGAATATGCTGGGGAGTCATGGTAATAATTTTGAATTGATGCTGATTGTTATCTTACAAAATATTCTATGTAAATATATTCTTTTGAGGAAGTTGGTGCTTGGAGTTTTTTCAAATAAAAACCTAAACAAATAAAATACTTTTAAAATGTTTGCAATCATAAAACCATCATCATCATCCCCATTGTTTTAAATGATCATATTGATTTAAACCATGAGATTCATAAATACATGAAGTAGGATATTCTTTCATTTATCATTATATGTGTGCTTGCCAATCATTGAATATCTTATATATTTTGTGTATATCACTGGTTTGGGTTCAAACCTGAACTATTGAGGTATTTATTATTGCATAATAAACAATAACAAGAGAGTAATCAGTACAATATATATATATATATATAATACACACATTGCAACAATTAAATTACATAAGCAAACTGTAAGTAATATTTAATCTTTAAATCTGTATCTACAAGTTTTATAATCCATTATTGTTTCATTAAAGAAAAATAATAAACAGACTTCATTGAATCTGAGTAATAATTCTAAAAAAGGAGAATTTTTCACAGTTTTTAGGAAATGATTCAGCTTACAAATTATATATTAGGCTCACAAGAACAGACTGTAATTATAATGCTTGTGGGTCAATGGTACTATTTAAATTAATCACTTTGCTTAAAAGACTTATTACCCTATATGGAACACTTCAATACAGGTGTGGTCAGTCAACATTTCAATGGGATCTTATTTATTGGAAGGAGGGGCTATGTAACCATGAACACTATTTGGTTATTTATGTCACCCACATTGTTTAAACAGTTTTTTTAAAGACAGTACCAAGGTAAAGTTTGGTAAAGATTAAAAACATTCTTCTCAATTAGTCTATCATGATTACTTATCTAACATTATGCAAGTTTGCAAGCACTTCATAACATGAATTACTTTTTTGTAGTAATATAAATAAACAATACAAATACACTCTTTTATATATTTTATGAAATACTGTTTTATTACTCCAAACTTTCAAAACTAGATGACAGTTACGACCAACCAATAGTGTTCTTCAGAGTCATAACACCCAATATTTTATAATGCTTATATATAGGGAGTAGGTTACAGCTTTAGCTATGATTATGGTGCTCATTGCCAAAAGTGCACTCAGCTTTAAAGATTATATAGAAACTAATTCATTACACATATTAATATAAGTTAACAAAAAAAGCACAAATATTGTATATGTTGTAGTTCTGAAGAAATCTAATGGATGGGTGAAATTACTGACCATTGTAAGAAACTATTAGCAATTTTGGAAGTTTGAGGTAATTAAATATTATCTTTACACTATGTCAAGTGCAGAGAAAATGGATTAGTATTGTTTGTTTATATTAATATTAATATACTCAATGCAGAACAAAAAATTATATAAGATCCAGTTTTACAAAGACTGACTCTGTAATTGCCATATAATTTATGATATCTCCTAGAATACAGAAATGGAATCAGGTAACATATCTTTTATGATTGACTGTTTACATGATTTATTCAGCGAGGGGTACTTAATTATATGCCCAAATGAATTTAACATATAGCAAGATGACTGAGTATAAGATGTTTAACATAATTTTATTCCATACTTATGAAAATGAAAGATGCTGGAAATTTCAGAAAGAGAATTAAATCATCTAAATATAAAATGAAGCACAATTCATAAAATCATTTCAAAACTCCAGAAGTTTTGGTTAAAAAAAAATGAAGTCAACTTATTCAAAAAATATTAATGAAAAAAAAAACTATCAAAATTTTATGAGTAAATATGCATCCACAAAATGGGTCCTCAGGATAGTTTAAAAAAAACTCCAATTATTGAACTGTGGTGATGCAAAATAATGAACATCACATGAATAAAATAGATAATATATTGAAAGTAGTTAAAGAAAATCCAACTACTTTGGAGGGTGGAAGTGGGAAAGACATTTTCAATTAGATATTTAAAATGATGTGGAATAATTTAAAAGGTTAGAAATGAATGAAACGACTTGAAAAAGATACATATAAATAAATATTTGATAATATGGAAATAATGCAGTTTTCTTCTTTTCCTCCTTTTTATGTATTGATTTCTATATTTACATATGATACCATTTCCAACTTATACACTTAATAATACTATTTTTTTTACACCAAAACTTTACTCTTACAGTTTCGACTGTCCTGCAGTCATCATCAGAGCTACAATATCCAAATATAAAATCATACAATTAATACATATTTATATACATAATTAATAACATAATAGTCAGGCCGTTATGTTATTAATTATGTATATAAATATAATGTATTAATTGTATTTATTATATATTTGGATATTGTAGCTTTGATGATGACTGCAGGACAGTCAAAACTGTAAGAGTAAAGTTTTGGTGTAAAACATAGTATTGTTATGTGTATAAGAAAGTTGGAAATAGTATGATATTTGATAATATGTTGGACTATTTTCATTATATACCAATAAATGTTGAATGTGTAGGAAATTTTCAGCTTTTATTCAAACTTTTCCAAATAGTAATAACATACAAAAACAGCACAGGTTAGTAGATTACACATTTTGAGTATTATTATTTTCTGTTCTTCAGGTGTTTTTGGCCTGATCAGACAATGCTAGTAGAGGAGTTGAACTTTCCCTTTTAGATTCTAGGATGTTAAATTTTAAGGCAATGCTTTAACCCAGTGAGCTATTCTGTCAAATGCCCAGTTGATTAGAGTGTTGCCTTAAAATTCAATATTCAAGAATCTAAAGATGTAAATTCAACTCTTATACTAGCATCATCACTGGTCAGGTCAGCAATATCTAAAAATGGTCAGAGAATAATATCACTTGAAACACCATATTGTCTAATAACCTGTGTTATCTTTGTATTATTCATATTTGGGAAAGTTTAAATAAAAGTTTAAAATTTTCTAACCATTCAACATTTAATAATAGATGATGGAAATAGTCCAACATATTATCACATCTAAAAATTATCATCAGAAACCTTAAGGATGGACAAATATTTCTTGCATGATGTCATACCATAAAAACCTTATCTAACTTTGACCTCTGTTATATGCCACTGGTTTGAGGTTATCCTCAGATGAAATGAATAGTTACAGAATGATCCAATCACATTTTAAAGAGGAAGTTTCACAGGTCCAAATGCAACTTCAAGACCTTTAGTATATAGTATTGGAGCTGGAGTTATTATAATTGACATGTCTTTAAATAAACCATCATATAAAGCAGTGGTATTCAAACATTTTAGCTACGACCCCACATGGGACATCGAGGTAACATGCCGACCCAAAATTTAAAAAATCAATAATCTAATTCTAATTGCTCAAAAACTAGGATTAGGTAATATTAAAAATTAGGAAGATGTTAATTTATTTTTTATTTCATACAAATTAAACATAAGTGTCAATACAAGTACAATAAACTGAAAATCAACTCTGTAGTGACCAAAATATTAGGTTGAAAAATCGACTTGTATTAATCATTTATAATCATTTTGTAATCAATTAAATTTATTTACAATTTTTTCATCCATCTTGCGACTCTATTTGGGGTCACAACTCATAGATTGAATACCACTGATATAAAGGATTTAAAGTAATCTCATTCTTATTACAAGAATTTATTAAGAGTCTTATATCATTATTTTTCGACAGTATACCCTTGAGAGTGAATGCTGTTACTCTTGAATTGAAAGAAAAACCATGGCTGGTTTCATAAGATGAAATATATTAAAAACATCTAACCTTAAGAGAAGAAATAAAACTGCTACATATAGTATAAAAAGAAAAACCTTAATAGATTTTAAGAACTACTTTTTTCTTCCAAACTTAGCTTCAAATTCAAAGCAATAGTTATTGGTAATAATAATAGGTAATGATATATATAATATTTAACTACAAGTATATTGTCTATACTGAATTTAATATATATATGTCATGTGATATATGACTTGATTTTATATATATCAGAAAGAAAAGTATACACATCATTTACACTTGCTTATTATTTCTCATTATTAATATTTTTTATTATTAAAAAATGTTAAAATAATTCATGTCTTTAAAAATAAACTTTTAAAAAACTATCAAGGTTTATACATAGCTTTTAGCAAACTATCAACGTTCCAAACTCTTTATCAGCTGTTTTACTCCGTTACCTGTAATTATCTTAAAAACTAAAAAAAAAAAATTATCAATATATATGCTAATACGAAACTACCTAAAATTTTTGTGTGGATTTGAATTGAGCGATTAACTACTTTTAAATATTATAATAAAATGAATTTCTAGATTTTATCAAATGTAAACAATATTATTAATGAATTCTGGTGGATATAATCTTACTGAACCTTGTAACAGGTAATTAAGTTCATTTAGATAATCTACAAGTTGGAATGATGGCTAGATTTTCAAAACTTGAAAGATATACTTGCAATTTGAAAATGTGATATACCTAAAGATAAAGTTTATCTCCCTACCCTCCCAACTGTAGAAAAAAGACATTTGGGTATTTTAGCCATTCCCATCTGTCAGAATTGCAAAACAAAAAATAATCTCCACATCATAATATTAAATTTTTCAGAAGTAAGTACCAATCAGTATTTTCAGAGAAAATTATAAAATCATATCAACGGATAAATACAAATTAATAAACTTAAATAATAATAATACTTGTAATAACTAAATGATAAGAAATAGAAAAAGAGATAATACAAACATTAGAACAAATTAAAAGAAATGTTTTTTTGTAAATATTAAAAGTCATTAAATCTATATCAGTTTATATCTTTATACAATGTATGTATGATTGTATATATTGTTAAAAAGAGGTTGCCTTGACAACAGTTTGAGATTATTGATTGTTATTGATATTGTGATTTGTCTAAGTGTTGACTGGTTTTTAATGATGATTATATATATATTAAATAGAAATAAATGATATTATCTGCATTCATCTATGTATGATTTATTGAACTAAAGTAACAACATTTTGGCTAACTCACACAAGGTCATCAATTGAATAAATAATTAACAAAAAGTAGATGTGTTACCATTATAATTAAACTAAACTTATTTGACTTCAAAATGTATCTGAAACAATTCTATCCTAATTGAGATTCTTAAAATACAATAATTTTGTGATTCAAAGCAAATTTCATTTTTAAAAGCAAAACTATATTAGCCTTATGAAATTTTTTTTATATACTTGTATTCAACCATTTTATATTTTTTATAATATCTATGACTTGCAGTTGTGATTTCTTACTTAATAAATACTGCCATAAATTTAGTGGCTCAATCCTTTTCCCACAATGACTAATAATTTCTAAGCAATCATAAAGTCTAAATACAAAAAGTGTTGTTAGTATTGCCTGAAAAGTAAAAAGTTAAAAATATTTCATTAGTTTAATAATATTCTAGTATTAATGACCATTAATTACATTCAATAATATTAGAGAATAATCATTCACATTGAATAAAATTAAATAATTTTATGCTTGATGGAGAAATGAATTTAGCCAACTAATCCAATTATTATAGTATATATTTCCAAATAATTTTAGTAATATATAGGGGGTTTGACCTCAGACTTTCACACAACCCTCAACTATTCATACTACCTCATACCACTAATACAACATGGGTAAGATGTGAAGGTTGGTGCTAAGGTGGGCTTTGAGAGTTCCATCATCAGATGTTCAATGAAATGGATGGCTAAAAAGTTGTGGGGTGGAGAGATTTGAAACCTGTCCATTAAAGTATAAAGATTGGCTATCTTAATATAAGCTGAGATTTGATTGTATATATGTGTGGAGATGATAATCTGTCCTAACTGATGAATGCTGGTTTAGCATAAAATATGTATATTGTGATTTTTTTATCGTTTCAACATGTGTGTGATCAAATGTATCAGCAGTATGAGATAGCATGGATGGTTGAGGGTCATGTGAAAGTCTGAGGTCAAATCCCCTATATATTACGGTAATATAGAAGTGCAGGAATGAAAAAGTCTGTACAGTAGAAAAAATTCATATTTTAAATAATTTTAGAAAAATCAAAAATAAGCCTTCTAATAATTTAATTTTGTACTATTTTTATTATCTGCACCAATAAGAAACACTAACCTTGCTAATAATTTTTCTTAGTCATTCATTAGACTAGAAATTTTTACTTCATAAATAATAGTTCTGTAGTATAATTTTCACTGCACCATTATCACACAAGATAGGGACTAGTTTCCATCTGCTTTTAAGATCTTATGGAGGGGTGTAAACATAAACATATAATAAAACACATGTGAAAAAAATATAAGTTGTGATCTGGGCCAACTGATAAGTGCTGATTCAGCACAAAATGTGTATCATATCTTTTTAAAATATCTTTGGTCATAACCAAGATGTTAAAAATGGATAGAAATCAGTCCCTACCTAGAATGAGAGTTATATAATAAAAATTAAATTACAGAAATATTAATTATTAAATGTAATGGTGTTTTGTATCCTTTTCTGTATCAATTTAACTACGTTTTAAAGCAGAAGTTTTTTGTAGGCCATCTGGAGATAGACTAACATTGAAAATATAATAACAATGATCTGAGCCTACTGAAGAATGCATTTTGAAAACATTTATATTCTTTAAATGCCTTTTTGATCATGTTTCAAGAAAGTGTGGTGAAATTGAAGTTATATTTAAAAAAGAATAATATATATGGGGAAAAAGAATAAAATTAGCTTAATATTTAACTGAAGTTCAAAGTTTAGACTAAAAACAATATGATAATTTCTCATTTAAAAAATTAATGATAATAATTATTGATGTATTTATCTAAAATGAGTGGTTTCAAAGATGTGAGTGAAGAAAGTTTGACACTTGTAGATGAATGTAATGATTTTCCCCAAACATGCAACATTTCTTTATTTTTTCTACAGACTTTTATCTTCTTAATTCTTCATAACATATCTTGCTAATGCCTGGTAATTTTAATATTTATCAGCAGGGTTTTAGGAATGATAAATATGTTTTCATTTATTTCTGAAATAATTCACGTTTTTGAACAGTACATATACAAAAAGAAACACTTTAATGAAATACAAATTACAAAAAAAAAAAAAAAGTGTTTATTTCTTACTAATCGCTAAATTTTTTTAAGTGGAAAATATAAATACAGAAAATTCAAGACTTTAATATGAAAATTCTTACATAATTAAAATAGATTGATGTATTTTTTAATTTTATTTTAAAGTACACATTTTTATTTCTTTTATTAAAAAGTACAATTTGGCATCCGGAAAGCTGTTTAAAACCTCAGGCAAAGTTAAAATTTCTCATAGACTAAATAAAACAAAATTAACCTTACATTAGAAATTGTTTAAAAAGTTAAACTTTCGGCAAAATTCATACAAAAACATAAATAATGTTTTGAAATAAAATTAATCTATAATTAAATTATATTTTATTCAATAACTTATATAAAGAAATGAAAAGGTGTGCAAAAAAAATTAAGGTGTGAACAAACAAAAAATGAAAACAATTTGGTTCAGGATTGACAAAACATTTGCTTGAAATAAATTCTATATCTAAAATGATATCAAGGTCACCAAGAAACACTCCAGAATGTACTATTTGATTAATGATCTGATAAATTTTACATTTTTCAAACTTCTGTTAAATACAACTATTAATTCCCAACATTCCAATTTTATCAAAACAGACAATCTGAAAATAAAAATAAATGTACTCAAAATCCAAGAAAACAACAAAATTAACCATCTCAGCAAGCAAGTTGATTCAACACTAAACAAATCTACATAACTGACTACTTGATAAATAACAACAAAAAGTAATTATTTGACTGGTAATATTTATAATAACAATATTTATTTCATTATTATTTATTTATTTTGAAAAACAGAATAAGGATTCAAACTAGAATTAATTTTCTAATAATTTACAGATTATCTTTATTTTAAAAGAAAGAATCAAAAACGAAGACAAACATAATGAAACTACTTAAAAAGTTATTACAATTTGATTTGTAGGTGTCAAAGTTTTTGTATTCATAACTATGACACCAACCACTTTAAGTAAATATATTAATGATTTTTACTAATCATTTATTAAATCATAGATTATCATCTCATTCATGGCTCAATTATAAACTTTAAACCCAGATAAAGATTAATATAATTGCTAATTAAATGCAAACACATAAAATAATTATGCCCACATGCAAATCTCTCTACATAGTAAACAGAGTGTATAAGCATAAAGAATGGTGATCATGTGATGTGTGATGATTAAAATGATTATACCTTTAAAAAAATAGAAAAGTGAAAGACAAAGGAAAAATTAAGATGCAACTCTGTGGTAAAAAAAATATAAGTATTCTTAATCCGTCTGTACAAAGTTTGTACAAATTACTGATAGATAGCTCTGTTCAGGAAATATTCACTGGAATTCAAGTTTAATTTAAACCTAAAAATTTAAAATAATGTTTAAAGATAATGTATGATAAAGTATACAAATATTTTGCCACCATTTTAATATGTAGTTCTTTTAAAACATAAAGTAAAATTAGAACTATTTAGATAAAATTATCATGATATATTGTGATATAAACTTCATAAATTTTGTTGATAGATTACTCTGTGATCTGACAAAAAATACACTTCTAGATTTTTTATTCCAAACATTGAATTTTACAGTAATTAAATTTATTATACTTTGATTTACATGTGTCAAATCTGCAGCATTTACAACTTTGATACCAATCAAAGATTAATGAATATTACTAAATTAGAGATTATCTTGAAGATCTCTTACAGATGTCTAGTTAATATACAATATAAACCACTTTTTTTAAAAAAAAAAAAATTACTGCATTTTTTACCTAAACTCCACTGAATTGCAACTATCCTCCCATGTAGAAAGTCAGCCCTACTCATCCTCATTTAATTTTGCACTAAGATATCCCAGTTTAATCAAATTAAAATAGCTCTTTGTAATTATAAAAGTAAAGCAGTTGCAGGCCCTGATGAGATACTTGAAAAGACTTTAAAACATCATATTGATATAGTAACACAAATTATATTTTTAAGAGTATGTTTCTATTGTTCAAATTTGTAAAAAAATAAAAATAATACAAAAGACTGTAGTAATTATTAAAATAAATTATTTTAACTCATGGCAACCAACATATTTCTGGTCATAGTTTAATAGTTGTTAAAGATTCTATAGTTTCGAGGGATCAAATAGGATTATAGACATGATATTTGCTGCCAGATAAATGTAAGAAAAGCATAAATAGCAAAGGTGATTTTTGAATTGTTTTATTAATTTAGTCAAGGCATTTGACTCAAAGTCTACAGCAGTTTTTGAAATTAGCTGATTGCCTACTGAAATTTATTATTATTTTACAGCTTCTCCATAACACAATGATAGAAAGGATTATGGTTGCGGGTAAAATGTAAGATATTTGAAATTAAAGCTAGTGTTAGATAAGAAGGAATGCTAACTCTGAATTTGTTTTTTGTTTTTTATGATTGTGGTCTTTGAAACAATGTAGAGGCTCCTTCAGAAAAGTAGATATGGTAGAGATTTTAATTTGGAAATAATTAAAAGCAAAAAAAAAAAAAAGGTTTTTAGATTTATAACATAATGGCGATTATCCTGTTCTTGCCAATTCAGAGATAACTATAGAATGTTATTAATGCAACCTATAAAGATTTTAGCTTAATAATTACTGTTCAAAAAGTCTCTAAGACCTTTATGAATTAATGATAAAAACAATATTTACCAGCATTTTATCTGAATAGTTATAAATTAAAAAATATGAGTCAAAGTGCAAATATTTTGATAACGTTTTGAGCAAAAAACAGAAAAGATAAAAGACAATTGCTATTGCTAATTGTGGTTCATATGATTATCTCTCTTTTAACAGATGGTTTCCAGCTTATATCATAACTGAAGATTTTTCTAATTTAATACAGGGGGGAAATTCCATGATAATATAGATATTTATATTTCAAGTTCATGAAAATATTTAATGTAACTAAATTAAAAGTATATAGAGCTGTGGTTTTCCAATTTATTGAAAAGTAAATAAAAAGAAGCTAAGTGCAGTACTCTCAGAAGCAAGACTCCTCACTGATGAAAATCACAAAATAGAAACTAGTCTGGGGATATTGGATGAATAGACACTAAATAAGGATTTTATACACAAACTTTCTTGAATCCATTGATTACTCTGTATTGTACTAGGTGGCACTACTGTATGGATAGTTTTGCTTTAGGCATCTGTTAATTGAATGTAAATGCCTGAAAGTAGAAAGGATACAAATAATAAAGTCGTGGAAGAATAAATATAAGGAAAGTGATTATATAGAAAGTAGGTTATGGATTTTTATGCTGGGTTTGGAAACAGATAAGGGGAATTTCGATATAAAAGTCATGGAGTTGGTAAAGATTATATTGTGGAAATGAGATAGAGCAGAATATGGGAAAACTTAGGGTGGGGAATGGAAAGGGATGATAAAGTGGCTAACAGATTTCTCTGGGCATAGTTGTTGAGAGATTCCTGATTCCATATAAGGAGAAGTCACAGTGCATCATATCACATCACATCCTCTGTTTTAGCAGCTTGTAAAAGCATAGGGAATGGTGATGTTATGACGTTTAGTGGTTTATTGGATATATTAGTGTTAAGCACATGTGAATTAATTAGGTATATAAAATGAATAAATAGTAGGTGACCTTCTAAAAAAAGGAACTTTATTGTGAATTTAATTAAGGTGGGTTTTCGTGGCAGAGGAAGAATTTATTTATTGTATAAAGACCATCTTCAAACCATGAGAGAAAAATTGCAATATTGATTATTTTCAAAGAAAGATTTGGCAAGGATATAATACGAGAGCTACATCCAGTCAAAATACTGAAATAATTCAAAATATAAAGTTCGCTACAAAAAAATTTAGAAGACAATATCACAGAATGAAAAACCAGAATATAATATATATAGTAAGATGACACATTGACAGTATAATCATTACAAAACTCATTTATGGTATTATTTATATGTTTTTTTTAAATTTATTTTTCTTATGGATGTGGGATGTTCTAGTCTTTTATGATTGGCTGCTGTTATTAATAATGTCCCTGTAAAAATTTTTTGTTTTTTGCAAAAAAAAAAATTGACATGGTAGTTGAAACATTAGAAGAGTCATAAAGAACATTTTGCAATAGAACGCCTAATATAATATTAGGATAGCTGATGCGATGCGATGCGATACACTGTAGCTTCTTTCATCCAGCGCCATCTGAAAAAAACATATAAATGAATGAATGAATTTAGACATTTTATATATCTTTACTGAGTAGCAGTCTCATGGCCTGAAGGATTTTATTGACTCCAAAACACAATGTGTTGATTTAAAAGGAAAGTTTACTATCTAAATTTACAAATAAAATAATAATGTCTTGTTGATTCTTCATTTTTTAAGACTCATTTTGTTTACAGAAAAAAATAATAAAAAACTGTTTTGTTCATTAAAGAAAAGAACATTAGGAGAGTTAAGTATTTATTATTCTGAAATAACATATAAAAGCTAATTTAAATAATAATAAAAAATCTTTCTTACATAATATTTAACCAAAACTTAAATTGATTTCAGATGGAAATACAGAACAACAATAAAGAGAAAGAAAACTACTGTTTATATGTAAGATAATTAAAAAAACACATACACCACCACTTGCTAAGAGAAGAAATAGCATAAACAACATAAAAAGTTCAGTTCTAAATAGAACATGTAAGTTTATTAATCACAGATGTCTCATTTCTCATCAGTGGAGCTCATCTTTTCAACTCTGTTAGACATAAGGAAGGTAATAAAAAATTTAACATATTTTATATAATAAAAATCAATTTATTCCGTCAACATCCAAGAAATGATAATTATACTGGTATAATAATAATAAAAAAATATATCACCGTGACTCTAACTTTCCTGAGAATAGAAAATTGATAGATATAATGATAGCTGTACTTTAAAACGACTTAATTATTTAATATATCTGATTTAAACTTTGTTCATTTCCACCACTTGAATGTTTTATGGACTACTGATCTTTTTATAACTTTATTCACATCTTCTTGCTTCCCTGTGTGAATGGCAGAATGGAAAAGTCAGAGGCTTAAAAACTGTGAATCATGGTCCAGTTCCATTCTTTCCAGCACTTGAACTTCTTAGAAATTTCTGATCTTTTTATAACTTTATTCACATCTTCTTGTTTTTTTTACCTGTGTAGTTTGGTATAGTGGTAAAGTGGGAAACCCTGGAGTTAAAAGATCCACAGATTATAGTCCATCTTGCTAACAGCACTTGAATTGCTTATAAACTTCTGATGTTTTTTATAATTTTATTCACATTTTCTTGCTTCCTTGGGTAGTTTGGTGCTATAGCAGATTGGGAAAATTCTGAAGCTTAAGATCCATGAATAATGGTCCAGTTCTGTCACTATCAACAAGTGAATTTCTTATGAACTTCTGAGCACCATATCTTCTTTTAACTTTATTGATATTTTGTAGCTGCCTTTTGTGGTTTTCTGAAGAGGCAGAATGGCATATTCTGGGGCTCACAACTTCAGAGCAATATATATCACTTTTTTAACATTATTTATATATATATTTATTGTTGCCCTATGTGGTTTCATGCAATGATGGAATGACAAATTCTAAAGCCCAAGATTCACGGATCATCATCCACTGCTGCCACTTAACAACATTTGAAATTAAACTATTAAAACATAACATGACCACCAGGTGGCATTATTGGATGGATAGGTGCTACTACTTTAACACTTGAACTTGTTATAAACTTCTGAGAAATAAAAATAGTTGATTATATTTTATCTTTGTTGATCTTCTAAATGAGTGCTTCTTAACTGAAAGGTCATGAACTTAAAGTAAGCTTAAAA
The DNA here is from genome assembly GCA_028023455.1 of Epiperipatus broadwayi. Lineage (NCBI taxonomy): Eukaryota > Metazoa > Onychophora > Udeonychophora > Euonychophora > Peripatidae > Epiperipatus > Epiperipatus broadwayi. The sequence goes on along the minus strand of JAQFVV010006284.1, from coordinate 867,248 downwards.
ATAATTTTCGAGTATTACAGAAAAATTCTGAAACAAAAAAATAAACAAGTTCATGACACTAATATATAAATAAGAATCCACATCAAGAATGAAGCAGCTTTTAAACATTATTACAAGGAATAAAAAAAAGATAAACAACCATTGTAAAAAGTAAATAAAAATAAATAACTACATGGTTTTATTCCTCAGGATTTTTAAGTGCCCAAAAGTCAGAACTGGGATCAATCTGAGTATGAAACTTTATCAGTGACCTAAACTATGCAGGTCATTGTAAAAGGTAAATAAAAATAAATAATTGACTGGTTTTATTGTTTGGAAGTTCTTAAGAAGTTCTGATGCCAGAAATGTCAGAATTAAAATCAATCCAAGCATTTTCCAAGGACCTTCCATTCCAGAGCCTAACATTCTACCACATCGCTTTGCAAAAGTGATTATGAGTCAAGAAATGAACATTTAGTGCTAATCAAGTTCAACCTATGCATCATCAATGAAGATAGTTATTAATTAACAGATAGTCTACAAGATATTACGTGGTCAGAGCTGTCTCATGAAATATAATTTAATAAACAAAACTGAAACTAGCTTTTAAGCTTCTGTTTTGTTGATTCCATGATTACAAAGAGTTGCAATACCAACAATTCATAAAAATTTATGAATACTAAATTAATAGATTCTGTTTCAACTCAGGAGAAAGTTTTACTCTTACTCTGCAATATTTTCATAATTGGAACCTAATAAGAACCATAGCTACAAGCTGGTTACTAAAACTTTTTATTAAAATGATGGTAAAAATTAAAATGAATGTGGATGAAAACATCAAGAGAAAAAAAATTGTAGAATTGAATTTGGATGAAATGCTTAGCTAGCAAAAATAACTATTAAAAGGAAATATGCCTATGTGTTTGGGAAAATAGGCTTTCAAAAAATGTATTTTACCATTGCTTAATTATGGATCTAAGATGTGGACCCATAACAGAAAAGCAATGAAGAGGCAGCAAGATCATACAATCAAATATTAAGAGACTTATAATTGTTTTAAAGAAGAATTAAAAAGAAACTGTGAGTGGTAAAACAGACAGGTATTATTAACATCAATGAAAGAATTATGATTCTATAATGGAACTTGTTTGAACAGATGTGGTAAAATCAGTGATAAAAAAGAGCAAATGAAGATTGAAATGTGAAGATTAAAAGAAATTTTAAGAGAGATTAAAAATAGATAAATTAAAAAAAACCATAGATCAGGTGAAATGGGTTAAATTTGGATAAATCTTCATTTTGCAATGGATTAATAGTTAAAGATAAAAATATAAAATAGTAACAAACTCTCCATGCAGCAGCACCACTCAGTGCAAGCCTTAGTAATCAATGGATGCAAGATTTGTGTAAGCATAGAAAATGGTGATCATGTGATGCTTTAGTGATTTAAGAAAGATATAACATATAAATTAGGATGTGAAAATATAGCAGTTCTGTATATTCATTTTTTAATTTTATATTCACATTCAGTAGTTAATAATAGCAACACATTAAAAGTATGAATATAATTATACCAACATTAGATAAAGTTATAACAAGAAGAAGAACTAAAAGCTTTTCCAACATTCTTGATATAACCTAGGGAACAAAATCAATTTGAGATTTGAAAATAATTGACCACATGAATTATAAATGGAAGTGATTCTTTAAATTTTAATTTTTATTATGTTGAAGGAAAACTAAACACAAAATGTCATTAGGCAATCTATTTTTTAAAAAATAGTTTATCTTAGACAAGTATTTTAAAATCTATTTAATTTTTTTCTTCTTTGGTTTACTTTAAATATTTAAAATAAATGGGGATGTCAGCTTCTTAAAATATTATGAAATTCATTATCTTATATTCCACAAGTACTATGGTTTAAAATAAAAAATAAACTATGGATCCAATTTTCTTTTTTATTTTAGTGATTCCAGGTGAATTTATTACAGCATTGGACATGAATCAAAATACAAAAAAAAAAAAAAAATATGAAGCTCACAGTAATTAGGCTTATTAATTTATAGATGGTTACTGCCTTGGTTTTTATTATTATTTTAAATATCTGTAACACACATAATAAGTAATGCATAAATCATGGTAACATTTAATTTTAAAATATTAAATAGCTCCAGAAATGATTTCAATTGCTATAATATACTCTTTTTCAAGCCCCTATGATGGGATTTAATTTTAGAAGTGAAAGCAGTTGAAAAAGTTAATATTATAATAATTGAAAGTGTTTCTGCAATTATTTAATATTTAATGTTTTTAAATTAAGAGTTACTGTGATTCATATACTTAATAAATGCACACAATGCATGCACACACACACATATATCAAGTTTTTAAATTAAATATAACTCATTGCTCTCCCCAGGTTATAAATTAATAACATTCTAAATTCCAAACAAAGGATATATATTTATGTTTAGACATGTTCGTTGATAAATAATGTATTTACTTAAACTCTTCCCAAGACTCTGGATTAATAATCTTATTGTATTCACTATCCAAACGCATATTTAAAATTTATTTTTGTTGACATATAATAATAAAACCCTATAATTATTCCACAATTAACATTTAGAAGAAAAAAAATATTAATGTAAGTTAAATTCCTAGGTCTTCCTGCAAATGAAACTATAAAGAAACTGTTTATAATGAAGTACGTAATTTCTTATAAATGAGTAAATGATAATAAATAACAACAAATATAAGATTTCTACAGAAATACAATTTCTGCCTCAACTAACAATTGGAAAACTTTTTGCAGAAGTAAAAAATAATTTGTTCTCTGTTCTGGATTATTGATAAACGAATGAAAAACAAACTATTATATAAATAAACAAGTGATTTATATGTTTAGGAAGAACTTTGAATACATTAGTGATGCTTAAAATATAAATTCCATCAACATGAAATATGAGAGGTCTGCAAAACTGGGAGATGAAGCAAAATGATTTATCTTTTAATTATAAATCAGTAAATATATTCAACAATTTGCTCAAAAATGAATAAATAAATAGCTAACACACAATCTTTCTATTCAAATAAATAAAAAAGTTGAAAATGTTAACTGTTTCAACAGTAAAATCTGTGAAACATTTACTTTTCTGATTCATTATTTATTACAAATAAATATGTAGATTTTCTGATATCAAAATAGTTTTGTCATTATTGTTAAAAGTTTAATCTTAATATTTTATAGCTGTTAACTATGCTACATCTTAGTCATTCTGAAAGAAATGTCTTAAAGTATATTATCAAACCAATGATTCACCAAGAACTTTAAATGAATCCATTATTATGTGTATTTTTGCATTTTTTCTATAAAAGTAATTTTTTCCCACAGGTTTTATTTTATATATCATCATCATTATTGTCAACTATTATCAATCCATTGCAGGATGAATGTCTCTCCAAGTTGAATCCATCTTCTCCAATCTCTAGACTCTTCTCCATATCACTCCTGCACATTTTCTTATTTCATCCATCCATCTCACAAGTGGTCTCTTTCTGGGTCTTTTACAATCTCTTGAAATCCAGTTTAAGATTTCAATTGTCCACCTAGTACCAGCTCTTCTAGCAATATGTCCAGCTCAACTTCACTTCAGTCATTTAATTCTTTCAACAATGTCACAGTACCACTTATTTGTTTTCTTACCCATATATTGCATTTTCAATCTCTTCTTGTTACTCCTAACATGCAGCTCTCCATACTTCTTCGAGTGGCATATATTACACATAAAAAAAAAAAATTACTATACTTTGTTTTTAAACCTAACTTCACTGATTTGCATGGCTAGAAAAATTACTTTCTCTTTGTATATATGGTTTTTTATTAAATAATCTATAGATACTTATGTGTCCAAATATTAACATTTTATTGCATATTTTTATATTTATTTATCTTCAGATATAATAAAAAAATAATTTAAAAAATGAATATTTTAAAAATGCTATAGTAATATAAATATTTTTATGATGTTATCAATAAAAAAAATCCTAGTCACAATATAATTTTTAAAACTAACCATCATTATTACAAATAAATACAAAGGCAAATAGATTAAATACTTATTCATATAAGACAATTGCATGCAAGAAGTAGAAAATACAATTATATTGCAATAAACCAATCTTGATTATTAGGAAGCATTCCGTCTCTGGCTAATAATAGTTTCATATTTACCCATCAACACTCAATGGTTAAATTAGTATCTATAGAGAGGTCACCTTAAAAAAAGCTTATATCTGTTTGAAAAAGTTTTAGCCAAATAAAAAAAATCACCCAAATTTGAAACCCTGGCCAAGAAATGAAGATTGTTTATCAATTTATATTGATATATTCTTAAAATCAAAAGATCAATATTACTTTTATGTTTATTTTTTCTCTGACAATCAGGGATATTGCTATATATTCTGAAATGCAATAATGGAACTTTATTTAGGGTCATTAAACAATGTAAAGAACAAATATATACTAACAAAATCACTAAAAGATCATATAATTACCATTTTTTATGCCTACATAAGTTGTTAAAACAATAACCATCTGTGCCACCCAGTGTAAGCTAATGTAATCAATGGATGCTGTAAGGCTTGTGCATAAAATCATCACTAATGAAAGACACAAGCTAGAAACTAGTCTGGGGATATTGGATAAGGTGACACCAAGTTTTATGCACACACCTTACAGCATCCATTGATTGCTATGGCTTGCACCAAGTGGCACTACCGTGTGTAGATAGAGACTGCATCACATGGCTGCTATTACATACCAATAAATTAATTTTAAATTATTTAGATTAGCATAGATCTTGGTTGTCACGAACTTCACATGTTCCTGGTCATCTTTTTGTACTAACAGTGATATTGAGATATGTGTGCAACATCTCATTTTTTTAAATATGAGCACATCAATTCTGACTTCAATTGTTTTAAAACTAGAATTTAATCCTTCTTTTTTTTTTTTATATCTCTCATTTCCTTTTCTATTTCCTTCGGAATTAAAATGGCCACACTCCTTTATGAAAGGCAATTAATGATGAAGATAGTGGTGTAGATGGCTTACAATAAGTTTACTTACATTCCAATGAAATTTCGAATGAATTCAATTTAAAAACTATAAAATAATTTATTTATTTACGACCCTCTATCTCCCAAGGAATTGCTATATAAAATGACGTTTGTTTATATTAATGCATTTATTATAAATTTTTACAAACACAAGAAAAAAAATAGTATTTATATTAAAAAAGGTGTAATTATATTATTAGAAAAATTAAAAATGATGACTAAAACATATCCTTTTGTCGTTTGTTATTTTATAGATTCTGATCCACGTTATTTTTCTTTAGAGGGGTGACAGTATTTTACTTGCAAATGGCATTCAAAAGCTAGAACTTTATCTGCGCTTTCCATATATATAAAACATTCCATTTTATTGTTTTTCAATATCGACTTATTCATTACAGCAATGATTTATTTATGCAGCGTCCACCAGCTAGTTCTTATGATTGAAATTAAGGATTGTAAGCTCGGTCTAGTTTGAAAGAATGCCGAGATAGTTTTTATAGTTACTATAACACAGATGTTCTAACTCTCTTTTCGTTTTGTTTTCAATGAGAAGACTTGAATGGGAAACTTTTGTTAATAGGAAGTTATTCTCCCAAGTCAACATCTAACCACAAACACGTAAATGTATGCATCTATATACACGATTTATACTTAGTTTTAAAAACAGACATACATAATAATACTGTTATTAATATTAAAAAAACACTGATAACAAAGGAGTAGGAACAACAACCAAAAGCTCGTTTGTAAATCTTAGCTAAAAGAATGGAAACAGAGAGATTAAAGACAAAAAAGATGGGCGAGAAACCGTTATATTAAAAAAGAAAAAGAAAATATTTTGAAATAACAGCATTGATGGCAAGACTTTATGACACAACTGGCCATAAGTAATGTGAATAGTCTCGAATAAGATTCGGTAACATTAGACGACTATAATTTCATTTAGTTTTTTAAAAAAAAAAAAAGATTTATAGCTTGTAAACAGTTCAGACTTTTGCGGACGATGAAATAAGTTGCAAACTCAGTTTCCATTAATCAATATCTCTTTGTCATTCTGCCCTTTCTTCACTTTTTAGCTTTGGATTGTAAATAGCTACAAATTGTTTGGAGATTACGACTTTTTTTCAATAATAAAATAAATTTTTTAGAAACTATGTTTTATTGCACTTTAAAAGAAAGGTACATTCCACATATAAAATGGAGCACAAGAAATTTAAATTAATCCATTAATCATCAGATAAGAAGACACGTATGGAATAATAAAAGCAAAAAAAAATTAAATGCTTCCAATAAAATTAATTTATTATAGATGGCACTGCAATCATAACTAGACCACGTTTCAACGATATCTACTTTTGTTTAGATCAGTTTGTCTTGTTTGTCAATAAAAGAAACAAAGTAAACTGTAAAGAAGTTAGTTAGAAATAATGCCACCTGAATTCAAATATTACAAAATGACCGCAGTTAAAAACTTGTCGTTGCTGAATTCCAGCTCTTGGTCAATGCAGACAATAACATTTTACAAAGATATCAATAATAAAATAGAAAATTCTTAATTAAATTTTTTTTTACAAATCAAATGATTGTATACACGAAATCAAATATATGTGTGTTTGTATATATAAATAAAAGTCTTGCGTTGTTAGCCGAGAGGTATCGCAGCCGCCATGCAAGCAAGTAGTTGGTTGCAGACGGGTGTGGGTTCGCGTCCCGGCAGATGCTATGACATATGAAAAACGACATAGTAATCGAATAGTTTATTCCTCGGAAATTTATAGGAAAATTGACTTTAATTTCGAACACCAGAAGTGATAGGACAAACTTGCGATTTATAAATCTTGAATTCTAGCGAAAACCATTTTAGCACTGTTCTAAATTATTGATCAACTTTTAATTTCCCTCTTTATTTATATATACTTGAAGCAAGCTGATTGAAGTATAATAATCATTCTTGTATTACTATATTTTTTAGTATAAAAGTTATTACGAAAGATGAGAAGGAAATTTTGTTTATTGCCTAATAAAAATATATAATTGCAGTTTTTAAAATATATATATATGTAACTTTTAATATTTATTCCATAACAATGGAAAGTCATAAAAATGTATATTACTTATTATCCCATATATTTGAGTAAAATTTTTCTAAAAACCATCAATACAGATATCTATCACAGAATTTTGTTTACACTGACATATTTTACAAAGATATATTAAACCCTTCTGTTTACTTGAGATTGTAGATGTAATAATATAAAAATCATAGCATTACTTTTTGTTTATGTGATGTTGTTACAGACGTGATAATATAAAAAACCATAGCATTATTTTTTGTTTGCTTGATTAAACAGCAGTAAAAAATTCCGCATAATAGTGCCACCCAGTGGAAGCTTTAATAATCAATAGATGCTAGAAGGATGTACATTTTAATCCATATCCAGTACTCCCCCATATTCAATATCCTCACAATAAATTTCTAGCTTATGGCTTTCATCAGTGAGGAGCCTTGGATATGGATCTTTGGATGAAATACATTCCTCTAGTACCACATTTTACTTTTTTGATTAATTGTGAGTTATGAGCCCAATCTGTAATCATAAATGTTTTCAATTCAAGATAATTTTCCTCTATAAAAAAATTGTGATTTTATGATGTTTTAGTGATTTAATACCAATCTTAGCCAAGGGATAGAAATGACAGTGATTATTGAAAAGCCAAAGGTACCAAAATATATAAATGCTGACACTTAGTTTAGATCTGTTTGACTATATAGGCAAGTTATTTTATATTTGAAAACATTTTTGTGTTTTCAATTTAGGCAAATAGCTTTACAGTTAACCAAAAAAGTATAAAGAAGAGTGCTAAAATACACATTAGATCCAAACATCCAAGTACACAGCTCATAAATTCAAGGCTCACTGCTAATCAAAGCCATAAACTGAAAGGTAGTCTGAGAATACTGGATAGGAGGCACTGGATTGGGTTTAAAATACACAATCTAGAATCTAATTAATAGTAAAGCACACACACTAGGTAAGTACTTCTCAAACTTTTTGCTATGAGGGTTCCCTGAAAAACAGTATATTTCTTGGGCCCCCATCATCTGATAATGTATTTCTAAAATAATATATACATATATAGTGTGATCTCATAAAATAACATCTGCATGGGATATTCTGACAAACTTAATTCATCAGTTCTGATAAATGATGCCAACATTTTGATGAACAACTGTTTCCGGATTAGAATATTATTAAATATTCACTTAAAAAAATGAATTCATTTCCTTTTTAGAAAATTATAAAGGTGGTTAATTAGGTCTTTTTATACAATTTGTTTTTTGGGGATGACTTGCATCATCACCGAATTTTTTTAAGATCACCCACAAAAAGTTCTGTGGTTCCTGGGAGCAATGGTTCACACTCTGGGAAGCACTGCACTAGGTGGTGTTATTGCATGGGAATTTTTTGTTATAGTTTTAATAGCTTATGGAAGCATAAAAAAGGTGAACATGTGATGTTTTAATGATTTAATATTAATCCTGGCCAAAGAATAAAAGTGACTGTGGTTATTAAAAAATTCAAAGATACCAAAATATGTAGATGCTAGACTGGATTCAGATCTGTATAGCCACACAGGCAAATTAGCCTAGATTAAAAACCTTTTTATGTTTTCAGTTTGAGCTGGTAGTTTTATAGTTAATCAATAAAGTAGGTGCTAAAAAGATGCATTAAACTCAATGATCCAAGTGCAACTGCTCCCCAAATCCAAAGCTCCTCACTGATGAAAGCCATAAGCTAGAAACTAGTCTGAGAATATTAAATAGGAAGGCACTGAATAGGGATAAAATTGCACAACTCTCTTGTATTTATTGACTACTAAAGCCTACACTAAATGACACTATTTGTGTGGGAAAATCTTTTGCTACTGTTTTAACAGCATTAGTAAGCATAAAAAAATGGTCATCATGTGATTTATTTACTTGATATTGTAGATGTGATAATAAAAAAAATATTACCTTTTGTTTATTTGCCATTATAAATATGAAAATCATAGCATTGATAATATAATTTATTAAAGGAGATAAGAATTCAGAATTTAGTATGATGTATACAAAATGATTCCAGAAAATATCAAGATATAAGAAATATAAATACTAATGTATACTGAATAGAAAAATCCAGAAAATAACAAAGAAGTTTGTGTGTTTTACTATTATAGCAAAGCCTTTAATTCTGTTGATCTATAGAATGTTTTTAGAATAATGAATATGTTAGAGTAAATATAATTGATAACTTTATTTACTAATTCAGTTTTTATCAGTAATTCTTAACCAGACAGTAATCACAGATGTATACGTGCACTGTTTAATCATATTACTAACTCTATAATGTTATATAGAGTATGTAGGAAGCTTGAATCAGAGTAAGATAGAGACTTTGAAAAAATAAAAATATCCTATATAACTAAACTTAGGTACAAAAATTAAGAATATTTTCAAAGTCTTTTGTGCTTTGATTTGAGAGTTTCCTGCACATATTACAAAACATTGTAAAGTTAGTAAATGATTAAACAGCATGTGTGTAAATGGCTGATTACCATCTGATTAAGAACTAATAATGAATATACTACAGCATTTCAAAGGAGCATTGGAAGTATAGACTGTTTCCATATTGGCAAATAAATTAAAGCTCATTGCATATTATTAAACCACTAAACATCACATGATCACCATATCATGCTAGCATATAACTGTTAGTAAACAGGCAGAAACTCTCCATATAGTAGTGCCACATTGTGCTAACCAGAGTAATCAATGGAAAAAAGGTGGCTGCTGGAGGTTGCATTAGATCCTAAGATCTAGGTGCAGTGCTCTCAGATCCAAGGCTCCTCACTGATGAAGGCCACAAGCCAGAAACTAGTCTGGGGATATTGGATGAGTAGGCACTAGATAGGGATTTTATACATAAGCCTTCTGGCATCCATTGATTACTCTGGTTAGCACAAGGTGGCACTACTATATGGAGAGGTTTTGCCTGTTTGCATATTATTACCTTATTTATTCAACTCCTCTAACAAATATGGATTCAGGATTGGTGAAAAAATCAAGAACAATCTTAGAATATTAATGATGTTACATATATTGTTAAAAATATAAATCTTAAAAGTGTCATTAAGAAAGTTAAATACTAAGAGATAAGAAAATGAGATAATTCTGAAGTACACAGTTGGTGAAGATCTTTAAGAATTCCATGGGCAGAAAAAAAAATCAATGAAAACAACAGAAGCTAATTATAATGACTGAATGTTAGTTAATGTGATAAAACACAAAAGCTAACATCTATTGTAAAGATTTAAAACAATATTGGATCATCATTAATAAATAGTATTAATACAAATAAAATTAAAAAACGAAGTAAAAAAAAATGTTTTTCCAAAAAAAATATACTTACAATTTATATTAGTCAAACAGTTTTTCTATAAAATAAGGTCTAAAAAAACAATAAAAAACAAAAATAACATGTGACCATTAACTTAACTAAATAGTTCTAATTCTTATAATATTTTGTTTGTACAAATGCAAATTAATAATAGTATAATTATATATTTTTATTTAAATACTTATTGTCAGAAGAATCGATTGATATATGGTGTAGTATTTTATATTTTCATGTTAAATTTGAAATGAATAAAAAAAAACCCGAATTGCCACAAACCAAAGAAACAATGTTTATTTCCTTATAATTTAAAATATTACTTTGGTTTATAAAAACATCTTTCAAATATTTTTCATTATTAATGCAAATTCTCACTTCCATTAGCTTTTAAAAAGTAAATATATTTTATTCTTTAAAAATAAAATCCAATTGCCATTCAAACAAAATATAGATATACAATTTTTTTTAAAAAGAAAAATCTTAGCTCTTTTAGAATGATGTACAATATAATGGAATCATATCTAATAATGCACAATCTGCTATTTATCTCATATAATATTTAAATAAACAAATAAAAAACAAAATGTGTAAATTAATTAGAGAAATATAAATATACATTAAATTTTGTGGTATAAAGATCACCACTTTTATTTCCCACAATATCCGTTATAAATAATCTCAAACCAAATACTTTCATAGAGATAAATGAATTTTGCAATAATGTAAAACAAACATCAATTTTTCAAATGGCAAAACTAAAATAATTTAAAAATTAATGTATTTAACAAACCAAACTACAACAATTCCTTGATATATAACTTTACATTTATTTAAAAATGTATACATTTTTTCTTTTGACTTTTTCAAATACATGCCTGACTATTGTACCTTTTAAACATATACACTGAATAAATATAAAATTAAGTTTGTTATCTTAACAATTTCTTTCCACAAATAAATATAATGCACATGATTTTTTCATTAAAAATTTTTTATATAAAAAATTCAATTGAAATTTATTTAAAGCATAAAGATTGTGATCATAGCAATTATACCAAGTGTAAAAGAACTTTTGAAGTGCACCCTTGTGGCAAAATAATAATTTAATTATACCTGAAAAAAACAATCAACCATTTCTAAAAACAAAAAAGAATTATCCTCTCATGAAATAATGAAAACAGAAAAAAGAAATTATTTCCATAACAATACAAAAATATAATTTTTTTGTGAAAAATATGATCAAATGATTAATATGCACACATTAATATATATGTGTATAATTTGCATTATTCTATTTTTAAAAATATATTTTTATTTATAATATTAACATGCTTATGTATTGCAATATTTAAATTATATCATTGAAATATATGTATATGTCTATATTCTATATATATGTCTGTTGAAAAGTACTGTATATTTGTAGAACAAAATAGTAAGTAATATTAAAACCAAAGCATGAGCTACTATATACTAATTTATGCAACTCTCTAGAAACCTTGGAACAAAATATAGTAACTATGCAGATCTAATATATCTTTAAAAATTTATATTATATTATTTTTATCAAAAATTAGTAATATATATAAACTTTTGTGTTTTTATTTCTTGAAATTTAATATACATATATATGTTGAATTGAATGTTTCCATGGATTATTATTATAATAAAAACTAGAAATGAGATGATATCCATGTAAACAAAGATAACTTTTAGCTTTTGATGTTAAGTATCTATAAGTTACTACTAATTGACAATCCCAGAGACTAGCTCTTTTTTTTTGGAGTTTTTCAAATCATAACCATAAATTAACTGTCAACAGATCAGATGATCACACATTTCTTAAGGCTAATTTATAGCTTTTTTATATATCTAAATGGAAATAATTATAAAACATAAATAAAGTTGCATTTTTTTTTAACAAATTACCTCAAAATGTATACATAGTTACTTTGTTATCTCGATCCATAAATATTCTATAATTTAATCTATTTTCTAAATAAATAATTTGCTAATTCATGTATTAACTCAAAAACAAGCAAAATGTTTTATGATCACTCATAATTTATAAGCAGATTTAACCACTTGAGAAAACTCTAAATATTATAAACACATTGTATGTTGTCTAGATATTTTAACAAATCTATCAACATATTTAACAATTTATAAAAAAATAAAAATTATGATTTAAGAAGCAAATATATTTACAGTCTTAAATTGTAACAGAAAAGTTAATATAGAACTCAAAGGTATTATTTTAATGATAATATCATTATTCACTCCAATCATGGTAGTTAGCAATCCTATTTATTTGTTATGTCATTAATCTTTTTGCTGTCAACATAAACTTGTAAAACCTTTATCTAATTTTTGTATTGGTCGATTACTTAAATCTGAAAACTATTATTTGTCAGTTTCATTTCCAGTCAGTTTCTATTGATAAAATATTAATCTAAAATACACAGAATTGTTTCAGTTCAGTTTCTAAAAATTGAATAATTTTAGATTCAAATTGGTTAAATGTAATGAAAAATTAAAAATAATGTTATAACTGAAGAATATTTAAAAAATGTTTAAAAAATAGCCAGTGGTAAAACAAAAGAATTATATTTTAACCAATCTATGTGTACGCTGGTGTCTCATTATTCAGTTCTGTAGCAGTTAATATTATTCACTTTTCTTGAAGAGTGGTCACTTTCCCATGCTTATTTTTCTTGTAAAATTTAAAAAATTTTCAAATCAAACTTTATATTTCAACAAAGTAATGTAAAATCTTAATTATGAATGTAAAAAATTATGATAAATATATTTATTTACATTCAAAATCAATTACAAATATGTAAAACATTTTGTTTTAATTTCTGACTTTGTCATTTAGAAACACCTGATATGTAAAGTACACTAAGTAGTGGTCAATTTTATTCACTTGTCTCGAAGAGCAGTCATTTTCCCACACTTATTTTTCTTGTAAAGTTTAAATTTTTCCAAATCAAAGTTTATATTTCAATAAAATAATGTAAAATCTTAATTATGAATGTAAAAAATTATGATAAATATATTTATTTACATTCAAAATCAATTACAAGCATGTAAATCATTTTGGATTAGTTTCTGACTTTGTCATTTAGAAATTCCTGTGACACAATTTCCAGAGTTGGCAGCCATTCAATAAGAGAAAAGAGGTTGGCCTATATACCAATATGCAGCAATGAAAATTGATTTTTTTTTCAAAATATATCACCATATGTGGACTTTTTTTAGAACTAAAATTTGAAATTTCAAATTTCCTATAAAATAAGCCTAAAATGAAGAAAATGCAACCAAAATTGACCAAGAGATGGCACAAACAATGCACCCAAAATGTAAATAACATGAATGAGAATTAAAATGACACAAAATCTAACCGTATTTAACAGCAGAGTGGTTAAATATTTTTAAAAATAATATATCAAGCAGAGATTCATTACTTTTTATTCTTGTAAAAAGCTGTGACCAACTCAAAATAATTAAAAATAAAAATAACTTGATCATTTTAAAATATATTTTTATCAAAAATTAATAAAAGGTATTAATATTTTTCATTTTTTTGATACCATTCAGAAAAATTGTTTTCCATTTTTAAGATGTTAAAGAAAGTAATAATAAAAAATAATCAAATTAACCTTTAATGTTAGAAACAGTTTCATAAAAAGTGAAACAACAAAGTATTATAAATGATTTTCCTTTGCTTTAAACTTTTTTATTTTATAACATAAAATAAATTACTAATATATATTTATTTAATGTTTCATTTAAGCAAATAAGTGATAAAAATAACCACACATAAGTGGGGGCAAGACATACAATCAGTTTGCATTTATTGGAAATCAGTACTTATGTATTAGACCTGCTGCCCATGTTTGTGATGGTAGAATGTCAGTCATTTCTCCAGTCAGGGGGGGGTGTTTGTGACAGCAGAATGTTGTAGTTGTGACTCTTTAATATTGCATTCTGCCATTAAAAACATGGGCAGCAGATAAATGGAAATCTTTAAAATATGATTCGTAAAAAATTACTAATACATTTTTTGTAAAAAAAATATTTTAAAGTATAATGAGATACATTGTTTTGAAAATAGAAGAGAGAAATGTAAAAATACTGTATTTAATGAAAATGAACATGTCTATAATCAAACAAAACATGCACTTGAGTCCACAATCCAATAAAAGTAAAAAAAGTAATGCTCTTTAACCTTTTCATCATTGATTCCAGATACTAAGCAATGTAATATTGACTATTTCATTTTATCCATTTTGGTATTTTATAGTCTGATGTTATCTTATTAATAATCACTTATTTAACTCACTTTTCAGATGAATAAGTTTATTTTTAAAGAAAATGTATTTATATTTTAGTTTTCATTTTTGTACATAGGTAGCAGGTCTAATCAGGGAAAACAGAAAGGATACATATAATTAAATTATGAAAGTATAAATATAAAAAAGTGATTGTACAGAAAGTGGATTATTGTTGGTTTTTATGCTGGGTTTTGAAAAATATAAGGGGGGATTTAGATATAAAGGCCATGGAGTTGACAAAGATTATGTTGTGGAAATCGGATGGAGCAGAATATGGGAAAACTTAGAGTGGGGAATGAAAAATAAAGTAGCTAACAGGTTTCTCTGGGCATAATTGCTGAGAGATTCTTGACTTTGTTTATGGAGAAGCCACAGTACATTACATCACATCACATCAATATTTTAAAACTCTCAAGATCTGACAGAGTACTTTAGAAACTTTCCATATTATGCTTATCAAGAATAAAAGTAAGCTTTAATTAAATTTGAAAGCTTATTTATATATTTCAAATATATTTTTGTTCATGTGAATAATATTCTTATTAATAAAAACAAAATATTTTTAATTTTTAAATATTCTAAATGGATTTTTTTGAAAAAAGCTTAAACAACCCACATGTGAAGCAAAAAAAAAAAAAAGATAATGTGACAATTCAAACCTTTTTTTAAATATTCCACCTGGTGAGTGTTTTTGAAAATTCTCAACCTTTCACTTCTATATAAAAAATTTATTTTATACAAAACTCAATTAATTGGACTTGATTTATTTTTAATTTTATAAATGAATAATATTTAAAAAAACATATTTGACATTTTTAAGTAGTTAAAAACTGACCTATAAATAGGAACAACATAATGTAAATGTCATCTATAATGGTTGTCTAAATCATTTTCAAAACACAATTGAATTCCTTTTTAAGTTGTTTTTTTTAATGTGAATGAACAAATGTTGACATGCAATAATGCTATCAAATTCTGCTTTAATATCTGATATTTGTTTTATAATTATTAAAATATTTAACAAAAATCCAACACTGAGTTAATTGTGACACAACTGATGATGTGTCATTTTCACATGAAGTGTTGTCAAGAAGAAAAAAACCATTCTTAATGAACCATAGACTAAATAAATCCTTACATGTGTGTGATGTGATGCAATGCACAGTGGCTTCTCCTTATACAAAGTCAGGAATCTCTCAGCCATGCCCAAAGAAACCTGATAGTCACTTTATCTTCCCTTTTCACCCCCCAAAATCTATGTTTCCCCATATTCTTCTCTAACCTGTCCCTTTTCCACAACATAACCTTTGTCAACTCCATAGCCTTTATATCTAAATCTCCCTTATCTTTTTCTAAACCCAGCATAAAAAAACCAAGAACCCATTTTATAATCACTTTGTTTATATTTATTCTTCCACAACTTCATTATTTGTACCCTTTCTACTTTCACATTTACATTCAATTAACAGATGTCTAATATTTTCTATGCTTTCCTTACACAACTTGCAGACTAAATAACCCACATTTTTCTATTTATGTGTATATACCCTTGCTGCTAAAGATCCTGTTTTAGCCTTAAACAGTAGAGTACTTTTCTTGCTATTATCCTAAATTAACTTGCACCCAATATTCCATTTACTTATATATATATATATATATATATATATATATATATATATATATATATATATATATATATATATATATATATATATATATATATATATATATAAACTCCTTTTACTCACTTCTCCAATTCTCTATTGTTGATTAATTCATGCATTCTTTTATCCCATTCCTTACCACTATAACACTCAACAATTCTCCTAATACAATTATCCCACCTTTTATATAAATATACTGACATAAATTCTTTATCCAAATCTTCTACATATCATACTACCTTTCTCACCCATCCAGTTGCCTGTCCTTTACTTATAACCCAATTAAATACTATTTTGGCTATTCTCTTATGTTAGTCAGTGACTGTAAGATACTGATCTATTCCGATTTTTTTTTCCTATTAAAAATTAATAAAAGCAATATGGGAAAATGTATGTTATTAAAAAAACCATACCTTAATATCACTTTTGATAATGTTAAAACTATATTCTAAAGCTGTATGATAACTACATTTTTTCTGAGAGAAACCCCAATGATTCTCAATAAAATGAGAGTTATCAAATTAATATGAGTTAATGATATATTTTATAACTTTTAAAAAATTAAATATTGTGGAAAATATTCAAAATTTTTGTAGAAATAAAATTTGATATGAAGATTACATATAAACAAAATTAAAACATTTAAAACCTCATTATTATCATGTTTAAGTGTCTATGAAATTATTAATAAAACAAGGAGACTTTGCTTTTATTTGACCTGTATACAATCACAATTTCCATAAATATTAAATTTTTAAATAGAAGTATATTATGTATACTTAAGCTACATGTAATTAGAGGGGATTTGAACCCAGACTTTCAAGCTCCTTTCAGTCATCCATCCCATTTTATGCAACTGATACACATGGCCATATACATGTGAAAAGGGTAAATAATCTCCAACATATCTATTTCATGCTGAATCAGCACTCATCAGTTCGTCTAGATCATCATCTCCCACACACATGTATAATCAATGCTCAGTTTACATTAAGATAGCAAATCTTCAAACTTTAATGGATAGGCTTCAATCTTCCACTCTCCAATTCTTCAGCCATCCATATCATTGAAAATCTGATCATGGCAGAATGTTTTATAGTTAACATGGATATGACAACAAAATTGGAAAACAAGGATTTTGAACATGTCATCATCAGATTGTCAATGATATGGATGGCTGAAGAGTTGAAGAATGGAGAAGACTGATACCTTTCCATTAAAATTTGAATATTTGCTATCTTAATATATACTGAGCATTGATTATATATATGTTTGGGGAGATGATGATCTGGACCAACTGATGAATGCTGGTTTAGCACAAAATATGTATATTGGAGATCATTTATCTTTTTCACATGTATGTGGTTGTGTGTGTCCATTGTATAAAACAAAGTAGATCCTAAAGGGAGCTTGAAAGTCTGGGTTCAAATCCCCTTTAGTTATAAATATTAATTGTAAATTAACATATTAAACTGTTAATAAAAATACATAAAAAGACCTCTTTATTTTATAATAACAGAATGGAAATATAATTTTCAATGGAGTTCACGACTGACGAAAAATGTAAAGAAAACATTATTAATGCATATTAATATTTTTCATTTAAAATGTCTATGAAACGAATTACATTAATAAAATACAATATATATATATAATAAATGACAATAAAATTAATAATTAAAAGAACTCGTGAACTTACAATTTTTTGTAGTTAAAAAAAAATAGAACTTTTAATAGATTTTATATCTGATTGAAAAATCAAAAAAAAAAAAAATCTTTTAATAATTAAAAAAAAGGGGTACACTTTTTTTAAAAATTAAAAATGCATGTAGTCAGAATTCCAATTAAGATAAATTATGAATAATGAACTTTTCTTTATAAAAAAAAAAAAAAAAGGCTTTTTTTAGACACTTAAACAATTATTAAAAATAAAGAAATTGTTTATATAAAAAAAAGGATAAAATACTGATATTTTATTTCTTTTTTCTCAACGATTTTATATACTGTACATTATTTATTTCATTTATCTTTTCAAAATGTTTATGCTTTTCCATTTTTCTTCAAGTAATGTTTTTTTTTTTTAATATTCATTTTATATATTTTTCCATAGTTTTCTCTAATTTTTAAAGAATTTTTAAGATAACTATATTAGTTATGAAAATACAAAAGATAATCAATAAGTGGGTTGTTTGCGAATTGAATGTTGAAAACAATTCAAATACAAATGTAAAAAAAAAAAATTATTACCTCTTGCTAAGATTTTCAGGCATTAATACAATGATGCTAGGACTTTTTCAATTCCTTGAAATCAGTAGTGTAGACAGGTTTTGTATATCATTTCAGTTACCAGAACATCCTTTTACCAACCTTTTCATCATCGGTCTAGTTACAAATAGTTCATTCTTTTTGGAATTCTTTGATAATGCAAAAACTAACATTACATTTTATAGGAAATCGTGTTCCAGCTATGTAACTCTGTTATCAATATTATTTTTATTTACAATCTATATATTTATTCGAAAAAAAGAACTATTTAAATTTAATATACTTTTTTTCATTAAAAAATGAAGCAACTTATAAACAAAAATTCACTGATGTGAATTTAATATTTTCTTCTTAATGATGCAGTTTTCCCTAATAGACATTACTTTAATTATAGTTTGCAAAAAATATATATAAGTAAGTACTTTTAAAACTTTAATTATAGTTAGCATTTATTAATAATTCATTATACATAACAATTTCAGCACTAGTTGTTTTATTTTCATTTATTAGAGATTATTATACTTTAGGCATTCATTGTGTTAATGAAATAATAGAAAATATTTAAAACATTTTTTGTTTTTTATAAAAACGCTTATATATATATTCTTTTTATTTTAATGGTGAAACACAGCGTTATAGGAAATATTAAATAAATAGCTTTTCTTTAACAAATATATTTAAAAATTATGCCTAAATGTCAGTTTTCAAACACACGCAAAAATATTTTTTCTCCTCCAAAACAACTGCCCAAATCATCTCATTAACATAATCAAAAAGGAATTTTTGTGAGGATTCTTGTAGAAAATTCATTTTATAAAGAAAAATCCACAAGATTCCTGCTTTCATTCGCGCATACTTTAAGTACAAAATGTATTTAAACAATTGAAACCATCCATTGAACATACTTTATATGTTTGTTATATTGATTGTGATCATGTCGATAAGTGTTTTCACCAATTAATATATATATATAACAAACTCATAATTCCTGTTCTACTTTATTAATTTATCACCAATTTTATGCCACGTTTTATCTGTCATAAAAAAAACCTAACATTGAATTAAAAATAATATTTGTAAATTCATGTTTGGTTATACATTTAACAAAATTACAAGCGTGTTGAGGCTCTGGAAAAAGAAGCTATACTAAATACTTATATGAATTGATAAAAAAAATATTTGACAACTGAGCACTTTCTAGGGGCTTAGCCTCATATTCATAGCTGTAAAAAATTATCTTTTATACCATTCTAAATAATTTATTTAAATAAATTGATTAGAAAAAAAATATTAGCTTTTTATAAAAATAAATAAACTAGGATTTAAACACAAGTTATTGATGATATGACAAAAATAATCCCCATCCTCTCTCAGAAATAAACAAATAAATAATTATAGTCTATTTATAACACTTAAAGCTACAGGATCTTTTTTAATATAAAGATTCTTTGAAGAGAGTGTTAAAAGAAAAATTATAAATTGTGTTTTTTCCAGAAAATTTTTTCCTGCCAAGAAACAAAATCTTAAGAGAGAGAAGAAACTGTCAAGCAATAGACAACTTATTCAATTTAAAAAATAACTTTTATATAAAAGATTTAAAGTATAATTTTTTCATTATAGAATCCACTCAGCTGCACTTAAATTGAAAAATGGATGATTGTCACATTTTTTTATGATTAGTTTAAACATCCAACTATTTGCTTATCACCAAAATTTAATCAAAATAAATAAATACCTTGCATTAATAATTTTTTACTCATTTATGAGAGTAGAGATTATCAACTTAATGAATAATATTTCTGTAGTGTAATTTTCACTACACCCAAGATAGTGACATAATGATAAAAATATGTGTAAGAGATTGTAATCTGGGCCATCTGATGAGTGCTGGTTCAGCATAAAATATGTATCTTGGGGATTATATATCTTTTTCACCTGCCTTTGGTCATATGTTTATGATTACACCCCTCAACAAGGTGTTAAAAGAGGGTAGTAACCAGTTTCTACCTTGTGTGAGAGGGTATAGTAAAAATTAAACTACAAAAGTACCTTCCATAGTTTAGTAAAGAGGAAAAATAGTAAATGCTGGGGTCCCAGATGTATGGATCTCGACCTATTTCTATCACTTCGAGGATAGAATTTTTTCTGAACTCCCAAGCAATAAATCAACTGATTATTCGTTTAATTTTTAAACAAATAAATAGTTAATAATAAAAAAAATTAAATGAGATTTAAAAAAGAATAAACAATTTTAGTAGTTATTAAATGAGAGCTGATACAAAAAAAAGGTAGTCAAAATTTTTGGTCAACATTAAAAAAAGTGAAGTTATTTTAGAGGCTTAACCTGAGCATATAAACGATTTAATCATCAATCAAGGAAAACCAGTATTTTTCCACAAACATAACTTAATCTATACATTATAGAAAGAAAAAAATGCTATAATTCAGGCGTACCAGGCAACTATTATATCTTTATTTATAACTTTTTGATTTTTTTAGATCATATATTGTGGTTTAAATATTAATAATATATAATAATTTGATTGCTTAAATATGACTTGAATTAAAGTATATGTGAGGTCCATCTTGTACTTTTTTATTATTATTGATTCATAACTCATTGGGGGTTTGCAGTAGCTTCCATATTAATTATATCTATGTTTAAGCTATTATTATTATTTACATCTATTTGTTGTTTCATGTAATATAATACACAGAGGTTGTTAAAAATGAAAAGTGACCTTTATTCTCTGATTGTTTGTAATAAGTGATTGTACTGAAATCACGTTAATATACATATATAAGTCACACTCTGAATTAATAAATTGAAAGCTTCAATAAGATCCGAGTTAAAATATAAGTGGGATCGATTCTGTACTTTTTCAGTTACTAATGAGTTTGTATTAAGTTATTCATAGCTTGCTGATATTTACACTATTTTCTGGTTTAATTATATTGTGGTTTATAAATTAATAAAACAAAAGAATAGTTATCATTTTCATATAGAAAAGAAATCGCATTTGGCAACTATCAGCTATTGAAAAGTTCAATCTCAAATATTATGAGACTTCCAGAAGAATACAGAGCAGTTACATAGAATCTAGGTTCAAATATTTTTTTTTAAAAATGAGTGAATAATCGTCATCATCATCATCAACCATTATCAATCTACTGTAGGATGAAGGTCTCTCCAAGTTCAATCCATCTCCAATCTTTAGCTTCTCTTCTTCACACTACCCCTGCACATTTTCTTATTTCAACCATCCACCTCACATGTGCTCTCTTTCTGGGTCTTTCACAATCTCTTGGAATCCAGTTTAAGACTTCAATTGTCCATCTATTATCATCTCTTCTAGCAATATGTTCAACCCAACTCCAGTACAGTCTTTTAATCTTTTCAATGAAATCAGTAACACCTGTTTGTTCTCTTACCCTTGTATTGTGTTTTTGATCTCTTCTTATTACTCCCAACATGCATCTCTCCATACTTCTTTTAGTGATCTGAAGTCTCTGTAATGCTTTTCTATTAAGTGTCCAAGTCTCAGATCCATAAGTAAGAACTGGTAAAACACATTTATTAAAAAACTTTTTCAAACACATAGGCATATTTCCTTTTAGTATCAAGTTATTTCTACCAAAAGCATTCCAACCAATTTTAATTTCATGATTAATTTTTTTCATTATGTTTCCACCTGTATTAATAATCTGACCAAGGTATTTGTAGCTGTTAATATGAACATTTAAATTAATTATAATTACTTAACTTAGTCTAATTGTGTAATAATACTACAACTGCCTTACATTCTTAAGGTCAGTGTTCAAACCTAGTCTGGATAAAATTTGTAAATTCTCTTCAGGCACCAGTAAATTTTATGACTTTTGTTTCAGGTAATGCATAGTCAACCAGGTCTAGTTCTGGTTGGTAAATGAATGTCTGAATGTTTGTTTAACTAAAAGGTAAAACAAGGATAACAGACCAAGTAAACTCTGATCAAAGCATAAGATGTAATATTTTTTTTTCATTGTACCTCTTATGTGTTACTTTTGAAATTAACTTTGCTCCACAGTGAAATATATAAAAACTGTTTTTATTGTCTTCATAACCATCTTATTATAGTGCTTGATTTTTGGTATATTTTGCTTCACCAAACAGTAACTTCATGACCTCTTATATGTTTACTCATATATCTTGGAAAAAGCATATGTTTCAACCTACACTAGAACCATCTACTATGAAACCAAGTAATCAATGGATATTAGACTGTATACCACCAAGCTTGTGCTAAATAATTATAGACTGGAGTGACAGCAAAATCTCTTGGAAATATATTCCGTACATATACATGAGCTATTTTTGTGTGGGTGGGTGAATTACCAAGAACTGATAACATGAATAATTTTGAAACAGTAACAGCAAATCATTTAATTCCCAGTTAACAATATATGACAAAACAAGAGAACACCTTTACTATAATGCCATCTCATAAAAGCTTGGGTAGTTAGTGATTACCAGACACCCAATTATATTTAAATCTCCATTCTCAGACTGTATTCTAACTTTAACAATGGGGCTTTGATATTCAAAACTGAAAACAAGTCAATCAAGCTTTCAGCATCCATCTTTAATCCCATTTTACTATTCAAACTAAAAAACTTGAAATTCAAATCGGCCTAAAGTTTTGAACCCAAGTCAAACTTGCTTAAACAATTATGTAAATCTACTTCTAACTCAGTATCTGGAAAAAGATATTTAAATGCAATTAAATCAATGTGCTTGATATTCTAATTTTAAATGTAATGGCCATAATGCATAATCAATTCTAATTTGCTTTGAAAATTCAGTTATAAGTCAATTATGCATTCAATTTGTAAGTCGTAGATGAATGGTTAGCACAGTTGCCTTACAAGCAGTTGTTCTGGGTTTGTGGGTTCACTTCCCGGCCGATGCTTTGATACATGATGCAAAAAAAAAATTGTAAGTTTAAAGAAGATAAAATATCATTTTGAATTTAGATTAATAAATTTAGGAAAGATAAAATAATAAGTCACATAATTTGAAAATAACGTTAATTGTAAATATTTTGCTTTATCTGATATAGCCTGGACCAATTCAGGAAACAATGAATAATATAGTATACAATTTAATTAGTTTCCAATATTAATGTGTCCATATTTTATTAATTTAAATATCAATCCTTATACTTTTATCAATGGTAGACATATTATCAAACATATTAGGGAATGGTTTTCTGCAGGGGCTCATAAAAATTATATATCACCTAAAATAGAAACTATGTGCCATCCTGTCTTATATCAATTATATCTATTAAATAACAACACATAAATATTTATATAAAATATCAAAAACCTAAAGTTAAATTAGTCAATAAAATAAACAAATTATACCAATTCAAAATGAAAAACTAATAAATATTTAAAATTTAACAATCGGTGTTTTCAGTGACAAGTGAGACTTCTTGAACTCTTAAATAAGCTTATTTTTAAAAAAAGGTTAGTATATGTATATCTTGAGAAGTATTATTCTCCCCATACTTCAGGTGTTGCTGACCTGACCAGTGACAGTACTAGTATGGGATTCTAACCTGGACCCTTAGATTCTTGAGTATTGAATTTTAAGGTAATGCTCTAACCAAATGGACCCTTATATTCTTAAATATTGTATTTTAAACTAATACTCTAACCAACAGGCTCAGTGGGTTAGAGT
Source organism: Epiperipatus broadwayi (assembly GCA_028023455.1). Lineage (NCBI taxonomy): Eukaryota > Metazoa > Onychophora > Udeonychophora > Euonychophora > Peripatidae > Epiperipatus > Epiperipatus broadwayi. The sequence goes on along the minus strand of JAQFVV010006284.1, from coordinate 842,718 downwards.
GTTACCTTAAAATTTAATATTCAAAAATCAAAGGGTTCAGGTTTGAATCTCATGCTAGTATTGTCACTGGTCAGGTCAGCAACACCTGAAGAAGAAGGGAGAATAATACCTCTCAAAACATTGGCATATACTAGCTTATTTAAAGTTTTTTTTATCGTTTGATATTAAAGATAAATGGAATACAAGTTAAAATTATGAGAAATTAAATTTAGGTATGTATTTGTTTTACGTTTGTGTTTCTTTATGTCCAAGAAGTCTGCTTTGCAATGAAAGCAGTGGTTGTGAAATTTTAATTTAAAACATAGCTACCTTTTAAATTCTGAATTAATGTAATTTGTTTTAATATTCATGTATATTATATGCAATAAAAATTAGCTTTAAAACTTTCCAAGGTAGCTTTCTTTAGTACATATTTTTTTCATCTGCTACCAAGTAGCATTAATAAATAAATCTTGCAATAATAGCAGATTAGACACAGAACATCGTTTCCATTAAAATAATATTTATGTTTACTCATGCACTTAGGCATGCATATAATTGCAAAGTGTAGCTTTATTATTATTTTTAAGTGCTTGTTAGTGATATATTTTTCAAATGGTTATAGAAATGCAAAATTAAAAAAAAAACATGGCTTAACTGTAAATAAATATTTATTTATACTAACAGATAAACAGAAAGATAACAATATAGTAATCACAAATTAGTGAAAGATAACAATTTTATTGTTTATTTTTTCAGGAATTATCAATTACTACTGCAATTTTCAGCAATTTTTATTTAACTAGTAAATAAATAGAAAGTATACTAATGCTTTAAATTGTATCTCACCTTAGGTTAAAAATTAGTTATTGTATCAATGTAATTTAAAAATAATTATACTTACTGCTTAGATGATAAAGACTATACCACAAAGGTAATCCATTTAATACAAAAAATTTATATATACAACATACAGCATATAAAGTTTGGAAAATATCCAGAAATAAGCAAAGTACACAGAAACTGTAAAGCCTAAACAAAGTGATATATTTACCATATTTCTCATAGTCGCAATTAAGTGTATATTGATGAAAAATGATCCAAAAAGTGAAATGAATAATTTAATCTTTAAAATGTGCTCATTTTTTGACAAAGCTTTGTAGCAAATTTATTTAATGTTCATGTTTTTATTTTAACAATTAAATATTTATTTTACATTATATTCCCATAAAATATAAGTTTATAATAATATCATCTATGTTCTTTATTACTTTTTACAATGCTTTTTTACAATCCACTATGACGGTTTCAATTGCCTCAACAATCTTCATCAGAACTTCTATGTATATTTCAAAATGTTAACTACTATCAATTCAAACTTTTGCAAATGGAAATCATTCTTAAACTAATATTTCAACTTTGCAAATGTATAAAAAAGTAATAATTTGAAATTCATAATGATATATTTGAATGAAGTAAAATTTATTTGAACTACATTTGTAAAATACAAACAAATTTTTTTCAAGAATGCATAAAGTAACAAAATTATATTTTAAAACTTAAAATTCTACTTGTAATTGTTTAAAAATGACAAAATATGAAACAATGATCATAGAGTAATTTCTTTTTCAGCCAATCACAACTTCCTATTTTAAACCACTAAACATCATATGATCACTATCTCTTATACTAAAACATAATTGTTAATAAATAATCCATTGATTACTCTGATTGTCACAGAGTGGCACTACTGTATGGAGAGTTTTGCCTTGTTTATTAACTTCCTATTTTACATTATTACATTTCTCATGACTTGTATTCTTTTAAAAATAAATATTTCACAAATATTTTGCAAAAATAACTATAAATAATCAGCTTCATTTTCAGCTTTTTTGTAACGTGATGTATTGTGGCTTCTCCTTAAATGAAGTCAAGAATATCTCAGAAATTATGCCCAGATAAACCTGTTAGCCATTTTCCATTCCCCACTCTAAATTTTCCATAATCTACTCTATCCAATTTCCACAATGTAATCTTGGTTAACTCCATAACCTTTATATCTAAATCCCCCTTATCTTTTCCCAAACCCAGCATAAAAAACAATAATTCACTTTCTGTATAATTACTTTTTTCATATTTATTCTTTCATAATTTCATTATATGTACCCTTTATGTTTTCAAGCATTTACATTCAATTAACAAATGCCTAAAATTTTCTATTTCTTCCTTACATAATTTACAAAATAAATCACCCATATTTTTCCATTTACATGCATATTCTCTTGTACCTAAAGATCCCGTTTGATCCTTAACCAATAAACTACTTTCTTTACTATTATCATATTAATATTAAGTTCTCTGTAAAGTAGTGACATCTAGACATTTCTTTAAAATTAATAAATCAATGTATATAAGAATAAAAATAAAAAATATAACAGCAATAATTAACTATTATTTACAGCCTTTCAATCTTCAGAAGTACTTTTGATTAATTCCTTAACCTTCCTCAATGCCATTAAATTAAAAAAAACAGAAGTTAAGATCTTCAACTCAAATTCCATGAATCTTGAATTTTAACATTAACAGCTTGTCTATTAATTATATTCATTTTATTTCTATTTATTAAAATTGCCTCCTTAATTTTTCTTTCATTATGGTTTCTCTCTTCATGAAAAATTTTAACACTTTCAAGATCAAACTCAAATTTATATTTGCATATCCTTTCATAAGCAAAGGAAACTGAAGCAGTTATTAAATCATTATTATTTTTACTTTTCATATGCTTGTATATCAATTTATACTCCTTTAAACTTTTTTCAATACTGCACCTTGATTCACCTATATATGATAACATACATCCACAAAAAAATTTGATAAATACAACATTAATTTTATGCTTGATAAGTATAACACTTTTAAAATTATTCACTAACTTATTAACATGATTTATAGCACAAAATGAAACATTAAACACATCATTATATATACTTAAAAAATTTTACTTGAGCATTTGAAAAATTATGTCATTACCAACGTGATAAAATAAAAAAAATATTTATTTTTTTCCAAGGAATTGTTTGAAGTTGATTATAAGATTAAACAAATTAATAATACTTTATGTCAATTTAAAAAGAGTTATAATGATTTAAAGAAACCAAAGATTGATAATAAAAAATGGATATCTATTCCATATATTTCAAATGCTCAAGTGACATTTCTTTAAGGATATATATAAGAATGTGTTTAATGTTTTATTTTGCATTACAAATAACATTAATAAGTTAATGAATAATTCTAAGTGTCATACCTGTCAGGCAAAAAAAGGTAATGTTGTATATCAAATTTTTTGTAGATGTATGTTATCATATATAGGTGAATTGAGGTGCAACATTGAGGAAACATTAAAAGAACATGGATAGTTATACAAGAATGTGAAAAGTAAAATAAAATGATTTAATAACTGCTTGTTTTCTTGGATCATGAAAGAACATATAAATATATTTGTTTGATTTTGAAAGTGTTAAGTTTCTTTATGAGAAAAAAAATTATAATAAAAGAAAAATTAAGAAGGCAATTTTAATGAATATAATTAATAGACAAACAGCTGACATTAAAATTTGGGATTTGTTGGATTTAAGTTGATGATGTATGCCTTCGTTATGTTTTTGAATTTAATGGCAGTTGAGGACAGTTAAGGAATTAACTGAAAGTACTTCTGCAGATTGAAAAACTGCCTATAATAGTTAACTACCATTACATTTATTATTTTTATTGTTATTACAATAGTTTTTAATTAATGAACATTTTTTATTTGTATGTATACATTTCAGTTTTTCCCATTAAATGAATACAAACCTATCTTATTTTTGCTATAAATATCTGCAAAAGAATGCATCTTTATTAGCTAAACAAATAATTTAATACCTTTTCCAAAATGATTTCTAACATTGTTCACATACACACTTCATTTATTTTAAATATCAATATATATATATATATATTCATTTTTATCAATGATCAACATAAACTATCATACATAGATCCCAAGAATTACAGAAAATGGCATACCAACATTGGACTCATAAAATTATTTATTCCACAATGTAGACACTATATGATTGGCTTAAATATATATTTATTAAGATATATTTTAACCGAAGTATGTGGACAATTATCAGCTATTATAGTAATAAATCTTTGAGACAAATAATATTTGATATTTTACTGATCCAGATTTTCAATACAGTGTAACTTTGTCAAAGCATAACTACAATGAATATTAGCAAATATGTCTTGCTCAGCAAAGTAACAAACATTTTGTGTCAAAGTTTTATTATTGTAATCATTGATAACTCTGGTAGAATATATTTTTATTACCTATTATCTATGTTATGTACTTATTTATTTATTGGTATTGTTTAAGTGTTGACTTCTTTTCTGTATTTACATTAATATCTATCTAGCCTTGAGAATTAATAACTTTATTATCTGATACATAGTTATGGTGTAATTTGAAAGTTATAATTATAATTTGAACATTATAATTGATTATTTGTTAGTCTGCTTTCAGAATAGGTTATGTTTACCTGCTTAATGAGGTTTATTTAAACTTCTTTGAATCATCAAATTGGAAAAGAATAAATATTTTTAAAAAGTGCATCAAATCAGGTGCTGAAAAAAGCTTTTTATGTAAAAATTTGATATTTATATAGCTGTTGTAAGAATTTATTATTTTCTTTGAATTAATAATTTCATTCTTTGTAGTCAAATTGCAATCTTTAGTGTCTATATAAACATATTTGACCATATAAAAGTGGATTTCCACCTTTATTGTTTAAAAAAGGTTGCCTTGACAACAGTTTGAAATTGTTGATTGTTATTGATGTCTGTTGACTGGGTTTGAATGATATATATTAACAAAACAAGTTTATTAAAGAGCTATAAATAAGTATAAGTATACAGTAGTACAATTCAAAATTTTTTACCTATTATAAAATTTAGCTATCAATTTTATAAGATTTGCAATCATAACAAACACCAATTTGATATCATATAGACATAACCATATTTAAATTCTCTTGCATCTCACCTCCACTTATCTCCTCATTATGTTTTTAATAAAATATCAGTTAAATAATTACATTTCTATTCTTCTAAGATGTGGTTTGACATATGAAAAATCTTATTTAAAAAAACAACAACACTCCAATATCTTGTGGTTTGTATTACAAATTTACTGAATAAATTTTAACCAATTAACATTTATTACCGTTCTTCACCCATACATTTTAAAAAACTGAAAATTTACAATAATAAAAAAGTTATTTTACAGGCAAATAGAAATCATTTTCTTTATGTGTCCTCATACATTTGTTTTACTATTTATTTAATTTCTATCTCAAGTCATTTAATTTACACTATTTTTTTTAAAAATACTCGATCCTATTTTTAAAAAGATATCTAACAATAAAATTATTGACAACACCTTTAAATAGTTCTTCAGACGAACAAATTAAATAAACTTTCTATTGTGCCCAAAAATTAGTAAGCACATCATGTATAAAGAAAATATAAGACAAACCACTCTAAATTGGAATATGCTAAGGTATGTTGAAATAATTATTTATTTGCACGCACACTCACGTCAATATATTATAATAATTTGATCAATTTTTTATTTGTTTTTGAAGATGTAAAAATTGACTCTTAATATTTAAACTTGACCTATATGTGAAATTTTCACAAGACATTAAAGGATTATGAGATTTTCTATATTAAAAAGTTAAAGATTTTTCAAATTACTCCCTAAAGTTTTATGTGATAGGTTAAATTTTAGATAATAAATTACTTTGTTTACTTTTTTTTTTGGCCAAAAAGATTTTATAGAACAGTTCTTTATAAATCTGATTTCCACATGGTTTACAGATGTAGCTTAGTATTACTATTTATTTAAAAATATGTTAAAATCCTTTTTTTTTTTAGAAAAAAAAAATAATGCTTTTATCAATTCACTCAGACGTTCTCCAGAACTGTATTTTAGTTATATTTCCAGTGCATAAAATAATTTGTACAATATTAAATATTAATTTTTCTAAGCATTAATGCATCTGAAATAAATTGGATTTAATTAAGCTCCCCCTAATTGTGAAATAATTAAATAAACCTAAATTCTTTATACCAACAAGCTAATGAACAGATCTGCCTACCCTTTGTGCTTTCAGTGTTAAAAAGTTAAGTTTGTTGCAATGTCGAAATTTCAGAGTATTAAAATATTTATACCACATGTTAATATAACATTATTAATTATGAATTTATAATTAATTACCCCAAAAATTATTAGACTTTAATTGTCAATGTAAAGGTTGCTAAAACTAAGATACAAAACGTTATCCTTTGCTTAATTAATTATGATTTCATAATTAATAGTATCACATTTACATAAATATTATTTCCATTTGAAAATTTCAACATGGTCAGGAAACTAGATTATTTGTTTCAAAAGACATTTATTTGCGCCTCATCGCCAATGGTCGAGAGGTTAGATGACTTACATTGTAAGTTAACAATTGCCAACTATAATGGCTTCATCCATCTGCATAGGAAATCCCCATCATGAAAAGAAACCTGTATAGTCTCATTCTATCCACCCAGAGATCCCATGCATCCAGACTACCTCCACATTACAAGATTTTCAAATGGATTTTCTGGGTAAATTTTACATTGCTTATCCTTATTAAGTCATAATTTGAATATTCAAGGACCAAACAATAAGGCCCAAAATGAAGTTTTACAAATATATTATATGTCTGGACCCACAGGGATTTCAATCCAACTCCTGCACATCCAGATCTCAAATCATTTCAGTATGAATGTGTAAGTCATAATTTGAATACTCAAGAACCAAACAATAAGGCCCAAAATGAAGTTATACGAATATATTATATGTCTGAACCCACAGGGATTTCAATCCAACTCCCACGCATCCAGGTCTCAAATCATTTCACTAATGTTCAACCAAAATTCTACATATATAATATAATGTAATCTTTACAATACAAAAAATAAAGTTGTTTTTTGTCCATTCAGATCTGCTGTGACTGCATTCCATCACTCAGCAGTCCTGAAGTAGCCATTAGGCACCAGCTTTCATTCAGTGGTTGGGAGTACTAACTTAATATGCAAATGTTTCTCAAGGCCCCAATTGGGAACACATTACTTGAATTGTTTTGATAATTTGAGATGAATGAGCTTAATTTAAAGGAAGATAACCCCCACAATCCAATGTTCCATCATCGGTCCAGATACATGTGATTCTTCAATTACACTGTGGGACCACATGGGAATAGTGATGACTGGCAATTATTACCTTGGGGGTATAGGAAACTTAGATTATTAATAATGAAGACAATAGTGCTCTATTCTTTAGCTTACTGATTTAAAGATGATGGGTGTGTTTAGTTACCCTACAATCAGAGGAAGCTTAGACAAATTCAGTTTATTTAGGATAATTTTATTACTAAATTTTTCAACAAAGAAATCATCATCATCATTTATTATGCCAAAAGTTGGGTTTTGATACATCAAAATGGCTCATTTTTTTCAAGCCTTTCTGTTCTTGCCCTAGCCCTCAAATGCTTGTAACTACTTCCTTCCTCAATACTATCATTCCATTCTTTTCCTATTTTTTTATATTATATAATTTTTTAAAACAACAATTCACTCTATTTCTCTATTCCACAACTATATGTTGCAAGCCTGCATAATCAATGAAAACAAGATAGATAGTAATGCAAAAATCCATATCTCCATGCTAGTTACTGGCTAATGCTCTTCATCATGAGAAATTTTGAACCAATTGTGCTTCATATCCAGAGCGCACATTTAACTATTTAATACTATTAAGCTAAAAGCTTGAAAGTCAAAAATCCTTCAAATTTTTGAACTCAGTTCAATTTTCTTGTACAATTACATATAGTTGGCATTAGTTAATAAGTATACATTTTAACATCCCATTTTACATTTAAAATAGGTGTTTTTCATTCTTTGACTAGTTTTGTATAAGATTCCTCACCAATAAAAGCTTCTAGCTAGAAGCTAGTCTGAGGATATGGATTGATGGACAACTATGTAGCAGACTTTAATTACTCAAAGTTACAATAAATGATTCTGAAGTAAGATTTACAATAATTTTGTTGCTTATTCCAATTATATAAAAATAAAATAAAATATGATTCTAATTTTTCAAATGTTTTTATTTAATATAGACATTCTATATGTTTGTCTGTACAAAAATTTTGCAGCCCTTTTTAACATGCTTCTATGAAATGGATTTCTTTAAAATTTTGTGCACATTTCTAGATATTTATGACAACACAATATGACACTGAAATATATCTGGGTTGTCCAGCTAGTTATCCATCAAAACAGTACTAGTGTGATAAATTTCAATATGTGTGGAGAAAACCACTTGAGTTATATTTATATTTATCATAAGTGGTTGCCCAAATATATAATGCATTTAGTTTGCAGGCCAACTAGCATCACTAAGTTATAATATTTTCAACACATTTGGGGTTACCTAATCTGGGTGTAGTTAATGACAGTCAAGTCCATTTATGATATTAATTATCTAGTGTGATGAGTAGTATATTATTTTATACTATCATTTAACAGTTTTTATTCATTATTAGCATAGTTTCCTTTGCATTTGTATCATCCAATGAGGGAATATTATTCTTCTCTTCCAAACTGCTGCATTAGAACTTTTCATAGACCCCCTTAGCATTGTTTATAAGTTTTATAGCATTCTTATTTCTCATTAAAGATCTTTTTAATTTTCATTTACAATATATATATATATATATATATATATATATATATATATATATATATATATATATATATATATATCCAGCTTTATCATAAAACAAAAGTTTGCCTTGACAACAAACAGAATGGGATTCTTGATATTAAAATAGGCAAAACTCTCTATACAGTAGGGTACTGAACTGAGTTCAGACCTATATGACTATATAAGCTAATGAGCTTAGATTGAAAATATTGCATTTTCAAAGTAGAGATAAAGGTGGCTGCTAGAGGGTTGCATTAGAACCTAAGATCTAGGTGCAGTGCTCTCAGATCCAAAGCTCCTCACTGATGAAGGCCACAAGCCAGAAACTAGTCTGGGGATAATGGATGAGTAGACATTAGATAGGGATTTTACACACAAACCTTCTGTAATCCATCAATTACTCTGGTTTGCACTAAGTGGCACTACTGTATAGATAGTTTTGCATGCTTTAATAAGAGTTATGAGCAAGCATAAGAAATGGTGATCATGTGATTCTTGGTATTGTTGGTATTTTTTAGATGTGGACTGCTTTTATATATATATGTGTTGAAACAAAGATTTTCACTGATTACAGATATAATATATTTTGAGGGTTCATCGTATATATATACTTTCTAAATGGATTTGAATGTAAATATTTAAATCACATTCCGACTGCAATAAAATTGTATAGCTAATTTAACATTCTATTTATTTTCAATTTCTTAAGGGACAGTTGCATGTATTTATAATTTCAATAATAGTTCTGAAATAAATGGGTTTAATAAAAAAAGGATGGATATTTGGGTTGTATTTGATTATCAAAAATACCTAATACATTTAATAAATTCAATACAGAAAGTTAATCATTAATTTGTAATAGAGATACTTATGGATTAGAGCTGCTATTAAATGTAATGTCATGAAATAATGCTGACATGACTAATCCAACTGCAGATTAATTTCAAATATAAATCATTTTGAAAAAAAATTATTTTAACTTCAAGATCAGCTTGAGGTATATCAATTATATGTAATATTTAAATTTATTTGAAAAGATATTATAATATTATAAACAATAATAGCAGCTTCATACATAATTTTAAATCTTGAATTAATTTAACAATTAACTTTTTTATTTTTGTTAACAACAAATACTCATAATCTGTAATTAATCAAGAAAGGATTATTATTGCATGAATAATATGTATAGGATATATCATGGGAGCTCTAATCCATAAGTACTGGTATTAACATTATCTCTAATAATCATATATATTGATTATAATAACTTCTTTCATATAATGCAGAGGAAGTTTGAAAAAGCTCTGATGAAGACTATTTGATAGTTGAAACTGTCAGGAAAATAAAGAAGTTTTATTAAAATATTTTTTGCATTAAACTGTATATGAAGGAAGTTATTATAAGCATTATATATAAATATATGAAGAAATACAAAGAAAGTAAAGGAGAAGAATAAGAATATATCATTCTAATAAAATCTCTAATATTCACAAATATTCTAATGAATTTAAATTAACTAATTTGAATAACAATTCTAATAGGAATGGAATCCGATAAAAAGATAACTGATATTTTGGCACACAAAAAGCTGTAATTGGGAAATCAATCAGTAAGTTTTTAAATGAGGCAAAATGATATATGAGGGAGGGGGGATATAAAAATGATTTTAAATGATCCAAAATAACTGAACATTTAAAGTTCTGTAAAATAGGATTGAAAATAATTAGTGTTAAATACAACAAAACCAGTTATAAGTGAACAAAAATCTCAAAAGTAAAATACACATCTTAAAGTTGAAAAAAATTGTTTCAATAATTAAAAAAAGGCATATGTCTTTATTGTTCAGGAGTTATAAGAAGTTTGACTGCCAAAACTGTGTGTACAGGAACTGATTCTTGACCTACTGATCCCAAGTTGGATGAACTATCAACTGTGCCAAAATATATAATGTAAAAAAATGCATATCTTTATTGTTTGGGAGTTCATAAGAAGTTTGTCTGTCAGAACTGTGAGTACCAGAACCGATCCTGGGAACTATTAATCCTGGGACCTAACGATCCCAAGTCATATGATCCACCAACTGTGCCAAAATGTGCAAGGTAAAAAATGCATATGACTTTTAGCTTGAGAGTTCATAAGAAGTTTGACAATCAGAACTGTGAGTACCAGAACCAATCCTGGGACCTACTGATCCAAAGTTGAATGAATTACAGACTATGCCAAAATGTGCATGGTAAAAAATGTATATGGCTTTATTGCTTGGAAATTCATAAAAAGTTTGACTGCCAGAACTAACTTTGAGTATCAGAACTTATCCTGGGACCTATCGATCCTAGGATCTATTGATCTTGGGATCTATCGATTCTGGGACCTACCAATACCAAGTCAGATGCTCTACCAACTGTGCTAAAATGTCATGGTAAAAAATACATATGACTTTATTGCTCGGGAGTTAATAAGAAGTTTGACTGCCAGAACTGTGAGTACCAGAACTGATCCTGGGATCTATAAATCCTAGATGTATCAATTCTGGGACCTACTGATCCCCAACTCAGATGCTCTACCAACTGTGCCAAAGTGTCATTGTAAAATATACATTAGGCTTTATTGCTCAGGAGTTAATAAAAAGTTTGATTGCCAGAACTGTGAGTGCTAGAACTGATTCTGGGATCTATCGATTTTGGGTTGTATCGATTCTGGATCAGATGCTCTACCAATTGTGCCAAAATGTCATTGTAAAAAATATATATGACTTTATTGCCCAGGAGTTAATAAGAAGTTTGACTGCCAGAACTGTGAGTCACAGAATCGATACTGGGATCATCCAATCCTAAGTTAGACAGCATTCCAACTACATCAAATCAGGCAGGGTGTTCCCACAATGAAAATAAAAGATGGATTGTTATAATAAGTAAAGACAATGTTATAAAGTGACTGGGAAAAATATACAAAGAATTATTTAATTATAAAGAATGGAAAAACTAAATAGTTTCTACTATTATAACACCTTTTGAAATGACTGTTATTTTAAGTAAAAGGTTAAGATATACTATTAAATCTACAAAGAATAGAAAAACTCATAAAATAATAAAATTACTAATGTTGTCTTTAAACAAACGAAGGAATAAAAAACGTTTTGACAAAACTATATATCAAATGTCTAAATGATAAAGAGATATAAAACTATTGAAAGAATGGAGAAGAAAAGTGAAGAAAAAATATAGTGAAAACAACAAAAAAGACGTTTCTTCTATCAGGTCTATACAAAAACTTTATTAAAATCATTAAAACTTGTCTGCAGAAAAAAATTAGGCTCATATCAATCAAAAGAACAAATTAGAATTGAAAATAATTATAAGCTCAGATATCACATTCAAATTTAAATTTTAAGAAAATATATTAAAAGAACATGTTAGTATAAGATGCCATTTTGCAATTGCAATGGATTTTCACTTACAAAGATAGATTATAAGCATTTATGTTGTAAAAGCTTTGGAAGATTGATATAAATCCTTAGGATTAAAGTCCATGGTGATGTTCTTAAGAAGATTAAGAAATGATAAAGGTGTGTGGCAGAATCATTTTTATATTTGCAAAATTTTTATAACATTTTTAAAGGAAGTATTTAGTTGATTAACAGAGATTTGTGTCATTTTTTGCAAATAATTTCTTAAAACTTCAAGAATTGTTATATCTCATGAAAGAAAAAAAAATAGAACTATTGTAATGATGTCTAAAAAACAACAGCAATGTCTTAAATTGATTGAATATGGTGCCAGATGGAATAATAGGGTTAGATAATGTACCTAGAAATTGAAATTATATTCTGAAAAGTTACTATCATAAAATAATCATAAACATTATACACTGTTTAATTTCATCATCATCAGTAGCTTGAAAAATCAGTAATTGGAATTGGTGGTATATGGAATAGTCAAAAACCAAGCACATATCAAGTAAAAAATATGACATAGATATAATAAAAACAATTACAAAGTGAAAATATATTATGTTAAATATATTGTTTAAATAGTAAATGCTTTTATAGTAAATGAGATACACTCCCATTAGTCATCTAACAGTACAATAATAAGAAAGTGGTAACTTATTTTTAAACTTATTTCTCTTTATATACTAAATTTGAATATGAGTTAGTACACTCTTATCATATTATCAGATAGCTAGCAGTAGTATGTCACTTTACTATAATAGCATTTAGTGTTTAAACAATCTTAACATTATATATTTTCATTTTGTGATTCTTTACATTATATATATCATAAGAAGAAATCCCTTTACTTTGTTAATTTAAAATCAACATGTTTAATAAGTAACTCACAATAAATAAGTGGACTGATTTACTCTTATATCTCCTACTGTAATTGTTCAATGCAATCTTATTAATATATAAAGGGAACTACATTTGAAAGTGGGTTACCATTTTTTTTCTTATCGTATTGTTAGATGACTAATGGTAGTATGTGTCATTTTCTTTAATGACATTTACTGTTTAAATAATCTATTTAACTTTAAATATATATAGAAACCCATTTAGCCTTAATAATCAAAAAAGCAAGTCATATATAATGTGATATTTAGCCTTGAACATTGTTATACTTATTATTTATATAATACTTTGGATGCAATTTGAAATTTATAATTGCAGTTTGTAATGCTACAGTTGACTATTTATTAGTCTACATTCAGAATAGGTTATATTTACCTGTTTATGGGTTTATTTAAACATCTTTGCATCAATAATGTCTCTGTGGACAAGTTGCAATCTTTAATGCCTATATAAGTATATTAAACCATTAATAAAGGTGGGATTCCACCTTTATTGTTAAAAGGTTGCCATGACAACAGTTTGAAATTGTTGATTCTTATTGTGTTGACTAGTCTTTAATGAATATAATTAAAAACAATATATATATATCTTTTTATTGACATTTATCACTATATGACATCTTATGATTCCTAATTGTCAGACCTCTCTATATATCCATAAATCTTCATGTGAATTTATGTCTCCTATTTTTCTATCTCTTTCCTCTTTTCAATTACTTTTTGGTGCTCTCACTTTTTTTTCTGGTGGTATCACATTTACTCTTTATTTTGGTTATTTTTTCTGAAACACCACCTGTAGATGTTCACACAGTTCCAATTGTTTTATTTTGATGCCATTTACTATAGTGTGTTTAATATTCATTATTTTTCAAATTTTTGATTGCTTATGCACTTTCTTCTCGACCTTCCTGAAGATTTTTGATAAAAATCAATTTCTCCAGTCATCAATTCCTTTTTCATTCTTTACTTTCAGTGCCAAATCTCATTTCCATATTGTAATGATACTTTCTACTAATGTGTCATACATTCATCACTTATTGGCTTTTCATATTTAGATCCCACATTATACCATTTAATATTTATATAATTTTTCTATCGAGTGTATACATAATTGTTGTCTACCTTTGTGTCATTTTCATATGTAGATAGTTATATTCATTACATTTTCAAATTTATTGTCCATATTCTAATATATATGTTGATTATTTCTTAAAATCTTTAAAGATATCAAAGAGACAAAACTATAAAGAAAAAAACAAAGCATAAAATTATGGTGATCATCAGCCTGTTATTTAAGAAATTTATAAACTTATAACATTTCACATGTAATAATATTTAAAATTTATTAATTAAAACATACTGACTTTTTAAAAAAAGTAAACATATATTTATATTCTCAATTTTATAAGCAAATTTGAATAAAATGCAAATATAAAATGCATCTTTTAAAGTAAGTTAAATCTTTTTGAAATAGGAATTAAACTTATGTACCAATAAATATTTTGGTGGATATTTGGAGGTTGATCATTCATAAAACTATAACAACTAGGCTACTTATTTTTTAAAATTTATTTTAGACTTCTTAATATAGAAACTATAATTCTGTACATAGTCTGATCAAATAAAAGTTACTTTAAAAAAGTAAATTTGAACAAAGTAATAAGTTGATTTCAAATTATTTAGAAAAGAATTTCAAAATCAAAGTGAAGGGCAAGTCAACCTTTTATAGGATTTGATAGCCAAGACATATTCACTTTATTTATTTTGGAATGTTGGAACTGCATTGTGGTATATTGAATAGTGGAATGTTGCAACAGCATTATGTTATAGTAGATAATGGAATGTTGGAATAACATTATGGTAGTGGATAGTGGAATGTTGGAACAGCATTATAGTATAGTAAATAATGGAATGTTGGAATAGCATTACGATATAGTAGCTAATGAAATGTTGGAGCAGCATTGTGGTATGGTGGAACAGCATTATAGTGGATAGTTGTGTTGGAACAGCATTATGGTATAATAGACAATGGAATGTTAGAATACCATTATGGAATAGTGGATAGTGGAATGTTGGAATAGCATTATAGTATAGGAGAACAGCATTAGAGTGGATAGTGTAGTGTTGGAACATTGTTATGGTATAGTGGATAGTGGAATGTTGAAATAGCATTTGGATATAGTGGAGAATGGAAGTTGGAACAACATTATGGTATTGTGAATAATGGAATGTTGGAACAAACATTATGATATAGTGGATAATAGAATGATGAAATATCATTATGGTATAGAGGAGACTGGAATGTTAAAACAACATTATGGTATAGTGGATAATAGAATGTGGGAATAGCATTATGGTATAGTGAACAATAAAATGTTGGAACCATATTATGGTATAGTGCATAGTGGAACATTGGAACAGCATTATAGTGGATAGTAGAGTGTTAGAATAGAATTATGGTATAGTGGATAGTGGAATGTTAGAACAGCATTATGATATAGTGGATAGTGAACTCATATTATACCTACAAAGTTGCTTCTGAAAAGTTTAGACATAATTTGAAAATTCATTCAAGTACTTGGAACTATTCAAGCAAATTTAGATAATGTTCAGAAAACTTTATTGACCACTTAAATTTTAAAACATTAACATTTTCCTTTTAACTTAGTTGGCAATTTTATTAAATAAGAATAATTAATTACTAATCAAAAACTCACTAAATTTTTAAACCACAACTTGGGACTACTTTGAGTAGCAGAAAAAAAAAATTTAAACAGAATGTATATACAAAAATATTAGATGCAGAGTAGGTCATGTAAAATTCTGTAAATCCATTTTACAAGAATTCTAAACAAGTTAATTCTCTCTTACAATTTAACATTTTAACATAACTTTAATCAACTCATCTTTGTTTGTTTTGTTTATTGCTAAAATAATAATATTTAAGTTTAAAAGCAAAAATTAAACCTAAACTAATCTGAGTCATTCTCCGAGTTAATTTAAGATTTAACTCAGATTACAGAACTTAAAAAGAAAAAAAAATACATATCTCATTTAATTAAAAATTACACTTATCATTTTTCAAGTGGAAATATAAACCAAAAATATTTATAAAAGATTTTTAAAATAGCATTGAATTATTCCCAATATATAATTATTACACTCTTATTTATAAGTAACAAATTTTCTGAATTCACAACTTTGACACCAATCATTTGAGATAAATATATCAATGATTATTACTAATCATTTATTAAACTAGAGATTATCATAATCCTAGATATAATCTTTAAACCTTGGTTAAAGATTAAAATATTTATTTTTTAATTAAAAATAAACACATTTGTTTGTTTTTTTTGTTTTTCAGAAATATTTACTCATATATTCCAAGAATGTGTAATGAAGTGTAAGTTTTAAGTATATCTAAAAATATATATTTATATAATTAAAACTAGATAAAAATAAAGACAAAAAAAAAAAATCATTAAATTCATGGAATTAAGAAAATAACCTAATATTAAAAGAAAATAAACTTATGAGTCTATAAAAAAACTTTTCTGTGTTCAACAGTAGATTTTATAGATATAAGATCTTAAATAACAAATCACATGAACTAAATAAGCAGATTTATTATAATGTTATTTTCCTGAAGGTTTGTGATGGTGGTGTTTTAGTTGTATTTTTATATTGAACTATTTCCATCATCTAATATGTGTATTGAATGTCTTTAGAAAAAATTAACTTTATTTAAATATTCTAAATACATTCAACTGTTAGTAATAACATATCAAACAGGTTATTATGTGCACAATGTTTCAAGTGGTATTATTCCCATCTCTTCTTCAGATGTTGCTGGCCTGACCAGTGATAGTACTAGCATGACATTTGAACCTGGACCCTTAGATTCTTGAGTATTGAATTTTAAGGTATTGCTCTAACCAATTGAGTCATACACATATTAAATGATGGAAATAGTCCAATATGAAAATACAATTATCATAATGTTGTTAAGAAAGACATCATGTATTAAGCATGCTATAATAAACTCACAAATTTTCATCAGGAATTGAGTTATAAAAATAATAAATTCAAAATGAAAAAATGAAAACCGTTAAAATTAAAAACTGATATTCATATATTTTTTATTATCTTCCTATTTTAAAGTCATTTACAATAAGTTTAATAAAATTCTCATTTTGGGTCAATCTGTTTCTGGATTTTGCCTTTATTAGTGAAAACTAGAATTCAAAACTGGAACAAATGTGCTTATGTATCTATCATTCACCTTTTACTCATATATAATTAAAATTAATAAACTGCAACTTATAAAACCTTAGGGTTTTAAACCCATACTAATTCTAAATCAGCTTCTATACATTTGTGAGATATCAGGTTCTGTAACAACTGACTTGGTGTTGGATATATATAGCTATGCAAATATGTAAGCTTGAGTTTGAAACCTTAGGATTTTTAGATATTAGATTATTAACTTGAGTTGTATGAAAGACAGCAAGGTAATTCACAAGTATATTAATTTTAGGTTTGAATCCTAGTCTTCACTGATTAAAGTAAAAGCCAAAGACTATTTGATTTGGAAATTGGATTCTACAGCAATATGCCATCTGGAGTTCAGTGATGAGTCAACTTACAATAGATGACTCTAGAGTAGATAAAGATAACTTGTTCTTGAAAGCATATACATAAAAATATAAGAAGTCATGATGTTATTGTTGATATTTTTTATTATGTCACTTTTAAAAATGATAATGGAGTGGAATATCAATAAAAATAGACTCTAATATCTAGATGCAGTGCTCTCAGATCCAAGGTTCCTCACTGATGAAGGCCACAAACCAGAAACTAGTTTGGGGATATTGGATGAGTAGGCATTAGATAGGGATTTTATGCACAAGCCTTCTGGAATCTATTGATTACTCTAGATTGCACTGAGTGGCACTACTGTATGGAGAGTTTTGCCCGTTTTAATAAAAGTTATGAGCAACAGTGATCATGTGATGTTTGGTGGTTTAAAACAGACTCTAGTTACAATTAAAATTTTTATATATATAGTTCTCAATAATAAAAAAATTTACGCCATGATTTAAAAAAAAACTTTATAATAATATGACAATTAAAGTTCAAATCATTTATAAGATGATTTATAACTATTATTAGTTTTTCCAATCCAGTTCTTGGAGTCTTAAGACTTAGTAGTCTTTATATTAAATAATGTCACTGACATTATTTCACCATTCCTTGGATGATTTTTTTATTTATTTAAAAACATTTTAGTACATCCTTCTAATATTCATTTTACATGATTTAACCTAAACTTAAATCTTTTTTTTTTTGATATAACCTTCGATCCTCTGATTTATAGTTTTATTCTAAATTTGTACAGTAAAGAATCAGAGTTATGAAGTATGATGTGACAAATGAATTTTGATCCATAGACTTTGAGCTCTAGACTACTATATCTAACAGTATAGGCTTTCTATAGTTACTGTTTTATAAGTCCATTCCATCAGCCTGTAACTCATTTTTATTTCTTATATCTCATGATTCCATGATTCAATAATACTAAAGAGAATATAAAGACATTATGTCTAGTATATAACTATATGGAAAAAAAAAACAGTTTTCATTTATTATGCAAACAGAAAATAAGATGTTCTATTTGTTATATTTGGGTTTTTACAATCAATGATTTTAACATTCAGTTGTTGTGCAAAAAAGACTTGAAATCTATACATAAGTTAAACTTTCTGCCTAAATGCAGGTTGAAACATCTAGGCATTAAGATTCTGCGACCAACTAATGACCAATATCCATAGTATCTCACCACTCATGACTACAATTTTTTCTAGAATTTAAAATAAACTGAACTTCAGCTCCATCTATTAAAATCAAAACAAAAATATCCTTCTTTACCAGTCATAAAAAAATCTTACTATAATGTTTCAATGAAGATTATTATCAAAAATTGTTAATTCATTTGAAAGACTTACATTTTAATACTTCAGATTTGTATTATCACTCTCAAATAACAAATACACTTTAGTGAAACATTTATTTATATTACAAAAAAAAAATCAAGTCAGATGTCACACGACCTAATTTAATAGGCTTGTATTAAGAGCTTATTTCGCGAGCTCCATATATAACATTTATTTATATATATATTTTTTATTCAAATTCTTAATAATTCTGGAGCAATAAAGCCATGTGACTATTATTATTTTTAATATTATTATTACTATTGTTATAAATAGTCTATTTATATAGAACTGATTATGTAGGAAATCTCCGGTCAAAAGCTTTTATGAATTTACCAGCTCTCCCCATTAGCATCAGTTTAAAAAAGATAGTGGTCTACTCATGCTTTTTAAACTGATGTTCACAGGTGAGTGCATGTAAATTCATAAAAGTGCATGTCTGAAGGTCTGTTCCCTTCCTTATATTATTACTATTAGTGTTATGGTTGTTGTTGTTACTATTATTATTAAATACAACACAGTGACAAGTAACTTTCAGTAAATACAAAATAGTTAAGTATTCAACTTCAAAAGAAAACTTGGTCACTGAGAAGGATTTGAGGAATGTGTTAATCACAATTAAGGACTAATTAATAATAATAAATAAATAAACACTGTAGATTAAAAAGATCTAATAATCGTGGAAATTCATTAATCCAATGTTCTTAAGCACCTACTATAAATATCACTAGTATACAAAAACCAACAAGAATTATAAGTATAATAAAGCACAAGCCACATAAGAAGAGTTGAAAAACAACTATTTTTAATTTAAAGTGCAACACATAATTAATAACTCAAAACTATTAAATTTATGAAGATGGATAGATAATAGTCTTTATTGACAATCTACACATATATAGATGTGTGTGTGTAATTCAACAAATGACATCTAATATATAGACATATAAATATAAGCTCATCATGTTTTCTGTTTTGTTTTTTTATAGGTCTGAAGACAAGGAGATATTTAAACAATGTATTATTAGAAGATAATAATATTGATCATTATAGATAATATTTTCCTGAAGGTTTGCAATGATGATATTTAAAAGATGTGATAATATGTTAGATTATTTCCATCATCTATCATTAAATGTTGAATGTCTAAAAAATTGTAAACTTTATTTAATCTTTTCAAATACAAACAACTATTAGTAAAAATGCACAAATAGACAACACAGGTTAGTAGATTAAGCTTTGTTTCAATTGGTATTATTCTCTGTTCTTCTTCAAGTAATGTTGGCCCGACCAGTGACAATATTAGCATAGAAGCCAAACTAACACCTTTAAATTCTGAAAATATTGAGTTTTATGCTATGATATCTATTTGTGTGTTATTATTCACAGTTGTTTGTATTTAAAAAGTTTAAATAAGGTTTACAACTTTCTAGAAATTCAATATTTAATGATAGATGATAGAAATAGTCCAACATATTATAACATTATTATAGGTAATATTTTGCTACTGATCAGCCTCTTAATTTATTTTATTATGATATGATCTTAGGATTATGTCATAAACATTAATGAGCTGAATACTCTATTATGATATTTAAAAAAGTTCATAATGATTATTATGTGATGGGAAATATTAATAACTAAAAAATTATGAATATATCATAATCAAAAAGATATGTACTATAATTTACAGATGAATAATATGTATTTAAGATGTGTACGTTGATTTTTTTGATATGAAGAGACTTCACAATTTATTCTCAATACAAACTTATTTTAATAAAATTAAGAAATTCAAGGATCAAAAGAAATTAAAATACTTATTTATAAAATAAAGAAATATAATAGAAAATACTTATAATTTCAACATTAATGTAATAATAATGTCATGTTTGCAACCACCAGGTTGAATATCAATAACATAGATCATTTTTGTTTGATAACAATAAACAATATAACCAGATAATAATTGAAGATCATAATTCAGTAGTAAATCAAATTTTTTCATGCAATTTAGTTTAATAAACCATATTAGGATGTTTGGATTGTTGAAGTAAACACTGTTTTTATTTAATTAAGCAAAGAGCATATGATTTTTCAATTACTTTAACTATCAGCATTAACAGCTACAATACACTCTATTAAACTCTACTATTACTCTACTATAGAGTAATCTATTGCAGACATAGTAATAAATGAATCCCAGAAAATGTGTCAACTAAATCCCAGATTAGTTTGTGGCTATCGGATTTCTTGAGTGAGGAGTACTAGATCGCAAATAGTCGGTGGCCATCTTTGCCCCAATTACTATCTAAGTTAAAATCTTAAAAGATTCAAATATCCTATGATTTGGAACCAAAATTTTGTACAGTTATATATAACTTATGCTTTCCCAATTTGTTAATATAATAGCAATTTTCTCCATACAATATTGCCACCTAGTGCAAGCCATAGTAATCAATATATTGATTCATTGATGATTATCACTTTTACTAGGTGGCAATGTTATATGGATAAAGTTTCATCCATTGATGACTGGCTTGCATCAATAGATTTATCCATTGATGATTATCACTTGTATTAGGTGGCAATGTTATATGGAGAAAGTTTCACCCATTGATGACTATGCCTTGCACTAGGCAGCAATCTTGTATGGAGAAAATTGCTACAATGTTAACCTATGTGCTGCAGCGGCTCACGTTAAACTCTGCCACTTCCAGTCATCAATCCTTTTATGAACCCCTGAGCAACAAACCATTCAATTATTTATTTATTAATATATTAATTTTAAGTGGTATCAAATCACTGTTTATTGTTTGCTATCCTGTGAATGACATTGTGTTTATAAGACATTTAGTGTAACATCTTTTATATGTTTTCTCTTGGAGAATTTGAAATATTTGACAATTAAGTGATTGAGATCAAAAAAAATATGAGATGAGAAAAGATAAGCTTATTAATCAAGGGTAGACATAGATGTACGGAATCTTGTCTGAATCTCCTATAACTATGAAGTCAGTCATAGAGTGGAAGACTGAGAAGCTTAGAGTCCATGGATTCCAGTGCATAGTGAATTCCAGAGCTCCCAAGCAATAATAGTATTAGGTTTTTCATTTAGTCCTGTCCAAGTGTAGCAACAAAATAAGCGCACACACAAATGAACAATTTAGAATCAATTATAAGGAAAATACACATTAAAAAAAAGATCACATGCACACTTCTTGCAATTCCCAAACAATAACTGATTTTTTTATTTTATTACTATAGAAATCATTTTCACTTCTTCCGGTTTAAGTATCACGGCATATTATCATACACATTAGAATGAACAAATTAGAGTAATTTAAAAAAATATATATACATTTTTTAAAACATAACACACACTTCTTACGAACTTCTAAGCAAAAAAACATTTGATTTTTTGCTTTAT
This sequence comes from Epiperipatus broadwayi, assembly GCA_028023455.1. Taxonomy (NCBI): domain Eukaryota; kingdom Metazoa; phylum Onychophora; class Udeonychophora; order Euonychophora; family Peripatidae; genus Epiperipatus; species Epiperipatus broadwayi. The sequence continues at coordinate 820,112 of JAQFVV010006284.1, read as the reverse complement.
TACTATGGAAAAACGTTTTCACTTTTTCCCGTTCAAGCACCGCAACAGAATACGCACACACACATTAAAATGAACAAATTAGTGTAATTTAAAAAGAAAATATATTTAAAACAAAAAAAAAAAAATTCACAGACTTGCAATAATTAAGAAAATTGCTCTGGATAAAATAAGATTTAATTTAAATTAGAATCACATAATAAACATAAAAAACAAGCGAGAACAAACCAACCATTCTTAAAAATCAATTTTTTATATTTTTTATTCAAATTACTTTCAAAGTGCCTCCGAGCAATTGAAAACAAAAAACAAAATAACAATTACAAAAAATTGTAACAAATTCTAATTAATACTTATTCAAAAAATTTAATTACAAATATGAAAATTTCAGTTTAAGAAATAATTAAATGAAGACAAACCAGATACACGAATTTAATTAAACGAAATCTACAAAAATACAGTACGTAAGCGTTGCAAAACAATATAATTAGGCAAAAATACGGGGGCTAAAGTTATTAGATTAAGTAATTCAAACTCACTCAGACGTTAGCTATTAATTCTGCACGCTGCTTCTCAGTGAAAAATTATATAATGTTTATATTTGTTTGGGATAATTCTAAAATCTACAGAATAAAGCGTTTATATGCGTGTGTGTGACCAAACCACCCTTTACCCAGTAATTGCAAAAAACAAAATAATTCAATGATTAAATACTGTTTTCATCTTATTAAATTAAATAGTATGCAGCCCATTATGCTATTTTCTTCATGTTTTTTAAACAGTGAAAAACATTTATGATTATTATTAATTCAAAAGCATGATTGGATGAGTATTTTGAGTGAGTGAGTGTTTGATTTATGTCATGTTAATTAAGAATTTTACTGTTTATATCACTGAGTTCAAGAGATACACTATTTGATGAAAATAATTAACTTAGATAGCTTGTACCAGACATAAAATTTGAGTTGCATTTTAAAAGTTACAGAGGTTCATTGCATATACTACATTTATTTGAACTAAAATTAAATAAAAAGGTAAATTAAACAATGTTTATGTAGCATATTACAGGAGAAATATTATTCCATAAATATTCTAGAGACAAACATTGAAGAAAGCACTGAGCAAAGATTGTTCCACTAACACACTAGAGAGAAACACTGACAAAAGCCTAAACTTTCTAGGTTTATCATCTGCCCAATAATGATGAATTTGAAGATTTTCCATTATTATTTTACCTCCTTATCAGATCATACTGCTACTCATACTGCTACTCATGCTAAAAATTGGTTGGATAGTTAAATTGGTTATGGTCAACTTACATGAAAAAAATTATTGGGCTAGGTTTAAACATCAAGCTGAAGTTATGTTTCTCTTAGGAAAGTATTGAAAAGGCTTTTGTTCTCTTATAGGCTATTCCGTGATAGTTTTAACCACACAACAAGAATCTTCCAATATATATATCATTAAAAATCAGTCAACACTTAGACAATTCCAGTATCAATAACAATCAACAATTTGTAATTGTTGTCAAGACAACCTTCTTTTAACAATAAGGATGGAATCCCTTATATATATATATATATATGTTAACTTGATGAAAATGATTATTGAATAATAGAGGTACAAAATTCTTTTACCAGTGTATGAATGGATTCTTAATAAGCAGTTAACTTTTTCAACATTTTCACAGCTTGAACAACATTTTTTTTTTATATGTTAGCACATTAAGCTCTGGTAAGAATAAAGGCTTTTTAGGAGAGACATAAATAAACATGCCATCCAATAAAATTGCCTCAAAGTGTACCACTTATAATGCAGTGGTTAGAGAAGACTAGTCTGCCACATGTATGAACTATATGTTCAATTCAGAAATAAAATACAATTTTTTAAGGTAGTTGAAATTTCCAAGCAAGCTTAGCCCCCCTTCCCATTGTAGCTAAACACAATTATACATTTAATATTTAAATACAAGTATATTGTCTATACTGAAGTTAATGTAATTTAGTAAGAGATCTGAACTCAGGCTTTTCAAGCTGCCTACAGCTATCCACTCTATCTTATATAACTGATACACATGACCACATATATGTAAAAGAGATAAATGATCTTCAATATACTATTTCATGCTGAACCAGCAATCATAAGTTGGTCAAAGATCATCATTTCACACACACATATGAAATCAGTGCTCAGTTTATATTAAAATAGTAAATCTTCATACTTTACTGACAGCCAGCCATATCATTGAAAATCTGATGCTGAAATGCTCAAAGCTCTTAGTGATGAGTGCTGGTTCAGTATGAAATACATAAATTGGAGATCATGCACATTTTTCACATATACATGGTCACATGTAAAAGTTGTAAAAGATAGAGTGGATAACCATAGCCAGCTTGAAAGTATGAATTCAAATCCCTTTTAAATTCCATTAATTTCAGTATAGACCATATACTTGCATTTAAGTATTACATATTCAGTATGTATTGTTCACATCCCTCTTCTTAGTATTTAAATGGATATATTAAGGTCCTATACATGAGGGGTCAAATTGTCTTAAAAGTCAACATGGGTATGACAACAATATTGTCATCAACAAGGGCTTTGAGCATTCCATCATCAGATCTTCAATGACATGAATGGCTGAAGAGTTGAAGGGTGGAGAAGAATAAAACCTATCCATTAAAATATAAAGATTTTCTACCTTAATATAAACTGAGCACTGATTATATATATATATATGTGTGTGTGGGGGGGGAGATGATCTAGACTAACTGATGAGTGCTGATTCAGCATAAAATACGTTATTAGAGATCATTTATTTGTCACATGTATGTGGTCATGTGTTCAGGTGTCTGAGTTTAAATCCTTTCTAAATTTATACATTTAGTAAAATTTAGTCAGTAGCATCTAAATGTTTTTAACTGGGAGAAGTCCTCTCTCCTATTAAAAAGCTAAAGATAGTCAGATAATCAATGATTTTAGACATGAAAGTAAAGCCCAGATCTTTAATGTAAATGGGAAGAGATATTTTAATATGTAATTTACCTTTTTGAAAAAAAACAACAAACATACTTTTTATTAATTTTTTGAAAATAATAAATAAGTAATTTAATTAAAATTATATATATATTAAGAAGTTGGATATTTTTCACACACACATATATATAGCAAGAAAGGATTTTAGCTTTTTTTATGTCTTTAATAATTTAATAGAAGAGCAATACAGAGACTTCAGACCACTCAAAGAAGTATGGAGAGATGCATGTTGGGAATAACAAGAAGGGATCGAAAACGCAATGTATGGGTAAGAGAACAAACAGGTGTTACTGACCTCATTGCAAAAATTAAAAGACTGAAGTGGAGTTGGGCTGGACATATTGTTAGAAGAGATGATAACAGATGGACAATTGAAATTTTAAACTGGATTCCAAGAGATTGTAAAAGACCCAGAAAGAGACCACATGTGAGATGGGTGGATGAAATAAGAAAGTGTGCAGGGGTGATGTGGAGAAGATAAGCTAAAGATAGGAAAAGATGGATTGAACTTGGAGAGACCTTGATCCTGCAGTGGATTGACAATGGTTGATGATGAATAATTTAAAAAATAATAATTTAATGATTTTACTGTTTGTGGGTTCCTAAAACGTTGGAGTACCGAAAGTGAGAAAACTGAGCTGCGATCCATAGACCCTGAGCTCCAAATTTGGTCTGACTTTTAATCAACGTACTAAAGTATGTAGGGCGTATCATTCATAACAAATTTAATATAGTCACGCCAAAGAAATAAACCCCGACAATTTGCCAAATGCCTGTTACTACAGATGTGCAAAGTTACACACAGTCATACACATACTGCAAATATTTTAACATATTTTAGTTTTTCCTCTCATTTTATCTGTTGATTTTTTTTCCACGTTCACATATGACGTATATAAGATGATTATTAATGCGAAAGCCTAATGCATTTCGTAAATAATCAGTCAATAGCCCCGGGTATAAAAGTATTGGAAAAAAAAAAACAAAGTATATACTGTATATATAAGAAATAGAATGGATGTAAACTTATAAGACGGCCATTGCGTTATTTTTTTACGTAGAGTATCCGGTTGAGACTTATTTTGAATAAATTATTAAGATTTATGAGTGATGAATGTTTTAGTTATCTTTTCTAATATTTATGTAAACACGTTTTGCATTTCCTTGACATTAGCCGTCTTTGACACTTCCTATCTTGTAATTATTCTTTTTGCTATAATTATACAGACGTAATGAATCTTCAAATTTTAATTAACTTGAAGTCTTCAATTCATCATTTAATTACTATTTTCTATGTTAATCATAAGGTAGTTACCATAAAGAAAATATAATTAAACTAAAAATATTTTATAACATACAAATTGTTATTGAAGTAGTTATCGCAGTAAACAATAACAAGGTATTTAGAAAGACAAATATACAGTTTATTATCTGCAAAGATTAGAGGGAGATGTAATTTGCATCTTAAACTTCAAGCAATAGAGAATATTGTATGTTTATGAAAGAGAGTGATTCTATTTAATAAATTAGTACAACCAAAATTCTTTTAAACAATATTCTTTTAAAACATTTCTTTTTGCAGTTTAGAGCAATGGTGGACTGTGGAATTCAAGGCCTATGGATAACAACTCCATCCAGTTGCTTACAAAATCATTTGATTATTTATTTATCCCAGCTGAACATTTGAATAGGATTATGGAGACAAATAAGGAAAAAATATATGATCAGTTGTACAGGAAGTCATGTGATTGAGAAACAGTAAAGTGTTAAGCAGAGTACAACCAAATTAAGATTTTTTACTTTCTGCTTTCTTTGATGGGGAACTGATCCTATTATTTTTAAATTTTCAATCCATATTTCTTACCACACTACCAAATTATACAGAACAATAATAAAGTCGAACATTTTCAGAAATATATCCATTTCAGTCAGAAGTTGAATATCTCTGGGTTTCATCTAAATTTAGTCATATGTAGAACTATTATAAGTAGTAGATTTATTTCTCCCATCCCAGTTTTATAAATCTGAATAATCAGTAAATGTCAAATAGTAATGCATATCCCTATTTTATGCTGTCTTACCCATACCCCAATATAATCAGCTTATGGCTTTCATTAATGAGGAATATCACACTTGGATCTAGTATATATGGACTTTTTGAAACTAATGCAAAAAATGGCCATCATCTATTAAATCGAGATCAAAAACTCCTCACAGATGAAAGCCAGTCTAGAAATTAATCTGGGGGTATGAATACAAGAGCACAAAATAATGATGTATTAAGCACTACCATCTGGAATCAACTGATTATTCAAGCTTACACTAGGTGGCAGAACTGGGATAGCGGAAATAGATATCCTACTTAAAAATAAAATGTAAGCAGATATCATGTAATGTTTTAATAGTGTTTAGATCATTCTATAGAGTTATTATTTATTTATATCAATTTCTAGTGATCTTATAAATAGCCTTCTACAATGACTAATTTGATTTATTATTTAAGTCCTTCATGACACATTAAAATGAAGAACTTCATCTGCTGCTTCATTAGCAATCTTGTAATTTCATCATCAATGTCTCCATCATACATCTTTTTTTGTAATAGAGTGATCATAAAGATCAATGTTCTGTGCAAATCTAATTCTTTAAAAAAAATCCTATTCCAGAGCAGAGCCATGATATGACTTAAAACAAATGAATATATTCTGCCATTGACTACAATCCATAACAATGGTGATATATATATGTTAAAATGAAGATTTGCATGGGTTAAATATATAAAATACATATTTTGCGGGTTCATCTGTGTTAAAAACTTTTAATATTAATATACTGATGTTTCGACTTGGTCACACAAGCCATCCACAGAGTTATAAAAGGTAGAAAGATGGTTGTAGAGGCACTACAATCACTGATTTGACTAAAATGTAGTGCTTCTACAACCGTCTTTCTACCTTTTATAACTCTGTGGATGGCTTGTGTGACCAAGTCGAAACGTCAGTATATTAATATTAAAAGTTTTTAACACGGATGAACCCGCAAAATATGTATTTTATATATTGTAACCATCCTCTTGCCCTATCATCTACCTCTCATGCCGAACCCGTTGCGGCACTAAAATTGTAACCGTAAATTTGTGTGGTCCCAACTACATAATATCACTAAAAAAAATAAGTGCGTTAAGAATTGTAACTTCTATCACTGATCAATTCCCGCTGCACATTGTCAGCTATTAAGAGCTGTATCCAAAAGCATATCATGCTATCTATTTTATGCACCAAAGACCACAATCAACATCTGGAGCAACTTACAACAGACCAAACTAATGATCTAACATAAACTTTTTATGATTTAATTTGATCGCAGCCAGGGTGTACCGCGAAGAACTACCATAGTATTATGATAAAATACATTAAACAAATTATAAGTGTAATTTTATTATTTTTCAAACCTTAATTTGCGATTTTTATTGTATGAGACCCGATGGCCGACCATTTGTGGAATTACATAAGATTATGAAATTTTAAACCATCTATATGATTTCTAATACAGATGCTAGTCCAGGTAAAGCTTTGCAATAAATAAACATAAATAATTGGGTTCTTTTTTTATAATTTACTATATTACTGAGACTCTTATTATACTGACAAATGACAATTTAAAAACGTTAAGTAAATATATTCAATCATGTTATTATCTGGTAAATCTGTTTACAAGTTTAATAATTAATTTGTATTGTATGCTAGAATCAACTACACAAAGCCAAAATGATGGAAAAGGTAAATGGGATTTTATTGTACCTTACACATCATAAACTACCAAAGACGAAAAGCATCTAAATGTTTTCTCAAAAATATCAATAAACTCTTATATCATGTTGACGATAGTATGTACTTCAATGTATGCTCTATCCAAGGTTTATGATTTCTGATTTTACGAATGACACATAGCAACGGCACAGTAAGTTTAATTATAAATCAACTTTTATTTACAAATTTATGAATAATAAGTAATTAATTCCAATGTTATAATTAAAGACATAAATAAACAAATAAAATAAATAAATTATAATTCCATCGACTTTCTTCAATAACATATCATAGGTACAGTTTTTTAACCTAATCATACCTTATATTTCAATTTGATATAATGAATATTGAGGAAATTATACTAAATTCAGCATCAACTCATGAAATATTTAACGTCATTTCCAGATTCTATAAATCCCTACCGTAAACTTATAATAATACAATAAATAATATTATATCTGTAGGATTTAGCTATAATGTAATCATTAAATAAAGTGAAAATTTAAACTTGCATTCCGGTAAATAATAATCAACCAACAGTTAATTATTATGAAGTAACTTGAATAGAAAGTCCTGCTACAATTTGATGATCTAACTTATAAATTATACTTACAAATGAAAGAAGATGATTTAGCAGATTAACTAAAATACTTTGCCCAACTTATATCTATGAAGTAAAACATATTCCTGAGGATGCATTCATCTACATGGAGGAATTAATAACACTAAACGTTTTATGGATTTATACACCATCATAAAGCAATAAGTACCAGTGCACCATTCCGCGGATTAACCACCAGCGCAGGAATGAGTGTAAAATACAAAAATTGGCAATTAAGTAATCTGCGGATTAACCGCCAGCACAGATTAATGCCTTTTAACATTCTAAAACAACATTACTATTTACTTCACATTAAAGTGCAAAATCATCCCCCTCAGTTATTCTGACCATTCAGAAAAACACTAACACTTTAGCAAATGTGGGTTCTTGCATAATAAATGTTACGCTAATCAGGACAACTAATGTACTAACTTATCTTGCTTAAAATAAAACATATGTAATATAATATAAGTAATATTAGTATAGGAATATAAATCTGGAAAGACTCACAAAATACCTCATAAAGATTGATATATCTCATGAATTCATTTAGTACTTTTTAAGCCACCCCTATTAATTTAAACTTAATAAAATATAACTTATGAACTTCACATGCAAGTTCATATAACGATAAAATGAAAGTAATGCATTATTCATCAAATACATAAAATTTAACAGGTGTGTGTATGATATAAATTAAAGGTATAGCATTTTATAGTTCAATACATGAATTTTAGCAGGTGTGTGTATCATAAATTGGATTGTATAACATTTTACAACTCCAAATATGATCCATGGAATCCATGTACGATGTGTCGAACAATAAATACACGAAGCAATAGCTATAATTGTAGTTAAATTCCATACATGCAATTTTTATCCATTTGTATTAGTTATTATAAGCAATATTAGATTAACGATTTTACGTGGCTCCATAAACATGAAACAATTTCAAAACATTTCACGCAGAATTTAAATGAAAATGTTTTTCATAAGTTATTAATCCCTACATTTCTCTATTAAAAATGTTCCAAGTTTATCACATCCATGCTAATATTTATTTATCCACGCTTAAATCTAGGAATACTAATTATAGCAATTTATTTAATCATTCCAAACTGACGATAAAATTAGAAAATAGCTTTGATTAATTATTTGAAAACTATTTATTATCCAAATGTTAAACAAATTAACTAGCAAATATATTACTGGCATTGTAAAGTTAAATATCAATCAATACTATATTTTTATTAGAATTAGAAACGGAAATATTAAACTATGTTGATAACTTTAACATTTTACTTTAATTTAAACTTCTTCCTTTTTAAAAAGCAAATTTTCATATTCATAAAACTTCTGTGATTAAAATACTTATTTAATTTTTCCAAATTGTAGAATAATAAACATTTTAAAACATACCAAACTCTTGCAATTAATTCTTTTAAACTGGGAAGCTCCGACATTTTAAAAATGTAATATTGGAAAATCATTACCGGTGATTCGATCCACTTGGCCAGCCGACTTGAACAGACTTTTAAATTTAGCAATTCATCTTATAATTAAATACCACTATGTTATTTATACGTTTATAGCAAATTTTGTGGTAATCCGTTTACTTGTTAACTATTTTAAAATAAGCTTATCAAATTTACACCATTTGCCTTTACCATTTTCTTTTCTTTCTCCCACCAAAAGCAAACTATCAGACGATCTTCTCTCTTAAATTCGCGCTCTTTTCTTTTTTTACATTGAGACGCATACGTAATTACTGTATTTATTTTTAATAATTAATATTTAATTGAACAAATGGTTTTTTAATTCAATGGAAATAATAATTTAAGATCATTTTAAACAAATAAAACAAAATATTATTTTTAATAATATTTTACCAAATTTTTATGTGTTGTCAAATTTTTAAAAAGTTAAACGTTTTGATATGAGTTAGTATATGGGAAGAAGCAAACTTAAATTTATTAAAATAATATAAGAGAGTAATCTGTTCAAAGTGCAAATCAAGCCAATCAAATCACCAAAAGAAGAAAGAGAAATTTTTATACTAGTTACATCAATTAATATATTTTATACTAAAATATATGGTTACAATATATATACACAAATCACATGAAGGAATAATACTGTGACTTGAGTTTGAATCTAATATAAGGTTGAAATTTTGCAATACCCTTAGGATCGTTCTTACAAGATCTAGTAATAGTAATTCAATATCACTGTATAAATTTCTAACAGATTCCATACTCATATATACTCTTTATAAAACTTGATGAAAACTATTTAAATAGGCCATACTCTTTTAATCATAAAATACTCCAGGTATTATTAGGCATTTTCTTTTTTTTCAAAAGAAGTTATATGTCCAAAGCTATAATTTGAAAGATTTTTATCTAAGCAGACTAAGCATGCTTGAATGACACACAGTATGGTGGTTGATATAAAAAGTAAAGTATAAAGCATCCTTAGAAACTAAGTGCTCAAATATATAGAAGTATGATTCACTTTTCTTTATATTTCTTTAGACTGTGAATAATTGCAAAAAAACGTAAGTGGATGCAAAGAAATTCTATGAATTGTTTTATATCAGCTAGGCATATATTATTTGAACTTTCTCTTTTGTTCAAGCATTGTATAAAACCCAAAAATTAATACTGTCACTTTTCAATCATCAGAAATTATATAGATATGATCAACAACTGTAGCTTCTTTTCTATAATCTCTAATTAAAATTTTGGGAATTTACATATTATCTTTCCTTTTAAGCTTGTCAGCCTTTTTTTTTTTTTTACTTATAGAGTTCTTTGCGTCTACAAATATTTGTTCATGGGGTTTTTTTTTTTCAATTTTATTTGACCAAATATGTGTTAGTTGTTAAATTTAATAAAACTAATAAATAAATTATAAATTCCATTCAGAAGGTTATTTGGTTAATTTAATTTTTTTTATATTAAATCATAAAATAATTTTATGGATCCAGATACCAGCTCACATATGCAGAACATCAATTAAAGACTATGGGGTCTGGCCAAATAGTGAAATAAAAACACTTGAGAAATTGTACAACAACATCTAAATTCCTATTTAGGTGAAATTATGTCACATCAACTGCATAAAGAAGATGATTCATTTGTAAAATTTTTAGCCCATCAGGAACTGTAGGCCATCAACATGAATAACCTCGCTTACTCTTCTTTAAAAAATAATACATATAATAAAATTTCTTATATATATATATATTTTATATATTAGTAAGTTGACATAACTGGGTCTTATTGCGAGATGGTTGAACTTCATCTGAGATTTCTAAAAGTAAAATTTGCATGTTTCACCCTCTGCTAAAAATATTGTGAATTTTTTTTTTTATGACTTTAAAATTTATGCATATATATTTACTAATATTTTAATTTCAAAAAAATTCAAAGATGTCATGAAAATCAAATAATTAGTATTTCAAAGTAACTGAAAACATGCAATGATGAGTAGACATTGTATAGACATTGTATATTTGGTGATCTTGAACTTTGCAAGTGTACTTCAAGAAAATATTATGATCATTGAACTACAACTTGATTTTTTGGAATGTTTATGATTATACTTGTATTGTAATTGTGTAATAATTATTAAAAATCAAAAATAAATATTATTACATAATTATTTTTTACAGAAATGTTTTATTTTTAAATATAAAAGACTATATTTTTCTGAATATTTTTACTATAGGGATTACAGTCATGAGAAAAACAGCTGTCTAGAAATGAGGTTACTCAGCAGATTGTTACAATATTTAGAAATACTGTAAAAATTACAAAAAAAATTTAAACTTTTAAAGGATAAATTGACAGATTTAATAGTTATTAAAAATAATTCATTAATATTTTTAAAACAAACATCAAACAAAAAAAATGTCATTCATTTTGCAAATTGAATCTGCTCCACATGAAATTGATGACATGATAGTGCTTTGTTTTGATTAAAATCTAATTTTTAAAATAATTCCAAAAATCAATGTGATTTTTTAAAAAATTATTTAATTTCTAAACAAAAATATCTATCAAATGAGGTTAAATTTATTATATTCTGATAGATAATAATGGTTTAATATCAAAATAAAGTTGAAAGCTTAAATCTAATGAGAATAAAGAAATCTGTCAGAATACATGAAAGTTAATACAAAGAGAAAAATTAAAAATATTATACTTAATTTTTCCATTTTTCTTTTAAATAACAACAATAAAAAATGTAAATATTAAATATAGCACTTCTTGAAAGCCATTTTATTTTTAAAATATTTATTGTAGGCCCACCAAACTGTATATGTCAAAATTTGTTTCATTATAGGTATAATTTGTCATTAGAAACTTTGCATTTTCTTTCAGTTGCCAAAATTTTTCTCATTAAATTTTTGTTACTGACCAGGTTTTACATACATTTAACATGCTTATCAATATATAAATATCTAGATATCTAATTACAACTATCCAGCTTTATAATTTGATTTTCTTTCCAAGACTGATTATAACATGTTTGTGCTCTAACTTTTCTTAATTTTATTCCCTTGGCAACATTGGATTAATAATGAATTTACTTCCAGGACACAAAATATTCTAAGTCTGTCACTTCAAATGCATCAATTTCGATTTTTTTCTCACAAGAAAATGGCTATGTTTATGTGTAAGCCATATTTTTTTTTGATTCTATTACCATTTCTAATATTATCAGTTTGTTTTAATCTTTTTCACTGTAGAATTTTGAAATATAATCATTGTTATATTTTTATTCAGAAAGTCAAATGACTTGTAAATTTATTGCATCAACTAAATAGTGCCTTCGATGATTTCAAGTGTGTTCAACATTTCATATTGCAATTTAAATTATGAAAATCATTTTAAATATAAATAAATCTGTATTCTTGTTTAAATAAAATATAATCATGATGGTTTAAAGCTGAACTCAGGCACAAAGATAATGAAGATAATTAAGAATTTAGTTTCTCAATTTTCACCTGGCAATAAGTTAAAAAAGGAGTGGTGAAATTTAACTATAATCGAATGATTCATATATATTTATATATGTAGTGAAATTTCATGGTATAATTCTCAATGAATCTAGTTGATAACTTTGACTTAGGTATGCATCCTGATAAAATTTGAAATATTATGAGACAGTTATGGACTTTTAAGGAATGATTACCTGAAATATTTTGAGATAGTTATGGACTTTTAAGAAATGATTACCGTCTCTAAATATATGGAGAATAGCCAATCTAATTTGTCATTCAGATTCTGGTCAATAAATAGATATTTAACAATCTTAGAAAGAGAAAAGCCAGTGCAGTTAAGTGAAACTATAGGGAAACTGTGATGTTCAACCTGTTACATTGAAAGGCTCTAAGGTTAAAATCTCTTGAATAACTCATCATGCAATTATATATATATATAATTAAAATCAGTCAACACTTAGACAATCCCAATATCAAAAACAATCAAGAATTTCAAACAGTTGTCAATATATATATATGAAAAACAAAAATGCAAGTTAAAAAACTTGCTAACGCTTGTATTTATGTCCACAGATGGCGTTCTACCAAAAACACCGATCAAGCGTATGTTTTGTTTACATAAACATCAGAGTAGTATTCACTATCTCTAACTATAATTCCACTTTCAGATCATGATTTCAAGCTATTTGCTATCATCAGTGATATAGATTGCAGAGGCTTCTACTATGTGGTGATGCTGAACTGAGATCAGACCCATATAGCTATCTGGTTTGCTATGCTGAGTTTGAAGACATTACGTGTCTAAAAAATTCACGCTTGCAAGCTGAATAGAAATTGTTTCATAAACGCTCAGAGTTTGTGTTTAGATCTAGTTTTTTTATTCCTGTCTTTCACTGATGATAGCAAATAGCTTGAAATCATGATCTGAAAGTGGAATTATAGTTAGAGATAGTGAATACTACTCTGACGTTTATGTAAACAAAACATACACTTGATCGGTGTTTTTGGTAGAACGCCATCTGTGGACATATATATATATACTGCAGACCTCATGTTTAAACAACCAATAGAATATTAGATTTATTGTCAAAACAATATTACAATTAGGTAATAAATGGAATTCACTTTCTATCCTAGTTTTAGATCTTTAAACCATTAATCATCACATGATCACCATTTCTTATGCTTGCTTAAGCTCTTAAAACAGGCAAAACTCACCATACAGTAGTGCCATTCAATGCAAGCCTGTGTAATCAATAGATGCAAGAAGGTTTGTGCATAAAATCTCTATCTACTGTCTACTCATTTAATATCTCCAGTAGTTTTTAGCTTGTGGCTTTCATCAATGAGGAGCCTTGGATCTGACAGCATTGCTGCTGGAGGATTGCATTTGATCCTAAGATCTAGGTGCAGGACTCTCAGGTCCAAGGTTCCTCACTGATGAAAGCCACATGCCAGAAACTAGTCTGGGGATATTGGATGAATAGACTCTGAGTGACACTGCTGTATAGAGTTTTGCCTTTTTTAGATCTTTAAATAGACCTTAAATGAAGGCAATGACTGTGCTGTGTACAACCACTCATTCAGCTTACAATCAAATAAAACAGACAAACAGAAAACAAATGATTAGACAAAATAGTTTAATAGAATTATTAGTCAGATAATTAATATTATATATATAAACTAGAATACAGTTATCTTTACTTATGATCACTGGCCATGAAGGCATACGAAAAACACAATATAGACTGGTGTTGCCTGCAAAGTTCCTAGTTCCACTTTTTCACTTTCAGTGGTGGAGTTCACTGGTTTTTTTCCATTGCTAAATTTATACACTCTTGACTTTCATGTGCAATCAATAAGTTCTTCACTGCAAGTGCTGTGTAGTTATTTTTGTTCCCTTTTTATTCTTGATAAGGAATGTTGCAGAAACCCATTAATTCTCGGCTATTGCCTATTTTTAGAAATCAGCAATTTTAATCTAACTGCATTAATTAATTTCTAATCAGGAGTGTTTATCTTTAATACAACTGTTCAGTAGCAAACCAAAATTTAAATTACAAAATTCCTTTCTCATTGTCTATTTCATTTAATAAAACTTATTTTAATAAAACTTATTAATTATTATATATTGTGACAGTCAGATGATGTATGTTGGTTTAACCCAGTTCGAATACTAGGCGAAAGTACCTCAAGGCCAACCATACGCGAGATATTAATCAAGAATACTATGACCTCTGCCCTATTCGTCTAGTCTCGAAGCTATTATGAACCGAACAACACTGTCTGAGCCACACATAAATTATTTTTCAACAGGCCACAAAGCTTAGCAACAGCGGTAGAGACATGGACGGGAAATCCTAAGGGAGCTAAATAGTTAAATGTGCAAAAGTACTAAGAATATGTGTTTTCGTTATGCGTGCTGGATCATTAGAAAAGTAAAATACAGCATTATAATAAAATTAGGAAACTCAAGCTTTTGATAGTTAAATAATATGTTTAATTAATGGCTTTAAAATATGAATAATGATTTAATGGCCTCCGCTATTCCCCTAAATTAATGAAACAAACTAACTAGACAATAAAAACAGATTAATAGGTTTGCGGTCTAAATCTTTTCTTCCCAATTTTATTAAAAATTGTCAACTCGATCTTCTCGATAAAGTACGATTAAAAAAGAATCTTTCGCAAAGCATTTCTAATTGCTTTGCGCTAAAAACAGTGTTTAAAAATTATTTAAAATGTATATAGTTAAATCAGATATACGTAAAGCTAATGGCGGACAAAAGAGGCGTTATCAAAGAGATCAAGTTGGCACACAAAAGAAAATGACTCGTATTTAATTAACAAACATAAATAAAACTGGAAAGAGATTTTAAATGAACAAAAATTAACTATTAACTCAACCGCAATGGAATACTAAATATTTACACAGGTTAGTGAGGAAGAATAGCGAAGGGAAAGGTTAAATATAGATAGATGATCACACAATCTATATATAATTAAGACTCGTCTAATAAAAATGGTTACATAACAAATACATATAAATTCACTGAAGCAATTAGAAAAAAATGAACAAAAGGTAGCATAAGAAATAGTTCAATAGAGGAGATACGATTACCGTCCTTTTTCCTTGGTCATGTTCCCTACGGCGTTCGTGGCTTGATCCGACCGTCGAGATGTAGTTGTCCGGACAATGAAAATATGTAGTATGGTTTCACGAAAAGTTCTCCAGACACGGCACAGAGTTCAGATGACTATTGAGTGGATATTAAGGCATTTTGAATGGTATTCGAACCTGCGATAGGCAAAGCTATTTATTTGCCTAGCCGAGCATAGTAGAATCTATCAAACTTATATGATTTTTAGCTTGAGCAGGTTCAAACTTCTTCATGATTTGTAGACAATAGTTGTGACTTTTGGGAATAAAATCACGAACAAAATCTGACAGAGTTCTCCTAAGAGAAATCTGAATGCACCTTACAATAGCAAAATCTGAATCAATCTTGCAATAGCAAACTCTGAAAGAATCACCTTCACAAGGAAAATCAGAATCAACTGAATCCTTCAAAAGGAAAAATCTGAATCATCAATCTTTTGTTCTCCCTTCTATTTATACCCTCTCTGTCAGCTACCTTCTATTGTTTGTATGATCTGAGATCTTGATAAGCCCCCTCATGCTCCTTTGTTTCAAAGCAACACTTTCTAAAAATAACTTTAACTTTTTTACTCTAACTTTCTTACTTCAAAGTTTGAATTCTCTTAATTAAAAAGAAAGAAAGAGAAGGCCATCTTTAATTACACTTGAATGGCTCACTAATTAAAACTATACATTCTTTAGAAAATGTTGGCAGGCTTATCTCAAAATCAAATCATACTAAATATTTTAACAAAATTTTAACAACAATATATTATTATTTTTTTATAGTAGAATAAGCATTTTATTTCAGCAGAATTTTGCATTAACTCATATATATACGCTAGATGTATATATATGTTTGACTAATAGGTTAAGCAATTTTTATTAATAGAATGAAATTTATTTAAAACAAAATATTTAAATGTAATACACGTTTAATAAGCATAATTATTTTTAACTCTAATGCAAAACCCTGCTGATATTGGACTATAAACTTAATTTAGGTCTACAATATTAATCAAGTTTATAGGAAGATGTGAAGCATGGATTGGACTTCAGATCCATAGTTTTTTATAGTAGAATAAGCATTTTATTTCAGCAGAATACGCTAGATGTATATATATGTTTGACTAATAGGTTAAGCAATTTTTATTAATAGAATGAAATTTATTTAAAACAAAATATTTAAATGTAATACACGTTTAATAAGCATAATTATTTTTAACTCTAATGCAAAACCCTGCTGATATTGGACTATAAACTTAATTTAGGTCTACAATATTAATCAAGTTTATAGGAAGATGTGAAGCATGGATTGGACTTCAGATCCATTGCTTCATTTCCCAATAGTTAGTGAAGAAAAAAAAAATGTTAAAAAAAAATGCTGTTGCTTCAGGTCAGAGGTAAGAATTTTGTGCCAGGTGAGTTCAAGCCTACTCTTTATTTGCTGTAATATTTAATTTGTTGCTACCTACGGTGTTTTTTTTATTATATCTAATGGTTTATCCATAATTCAATCTTCTGTCTTAAATCGGGTCTGTGTTGTATTTAGTCTAATATGGTATGTATCTATTTTTAACTTGCATATTTTCCGGGGTCCGGTGGTATGCAAGGTTTTAAGTTTCTGGCATTGTATACTCCTTTTATGCCGTTATTATCTTCCAAAAGGAACGCATTTCTCCCACATTCCTTTTTCAATGTGTATGGCCCTTGATATATTGGGAAAAACTTTTTGAATTCTTTCCGCAATGTATTACTTGGCCTAGGGTCTCTCAGCCATACTTGCTCCCCTTGCCTGAATTGATATTGCTGGTTTCGTTTTTTATTTTTCCGGTGCAGCGCAGCCCGTTTTAATCGTTCATATGCTATCTTTTGATCTTGTAGTTTATCTATCTTCTCCTCTTCCATCGGCATTTTGGTTTTAAATAACTGAGGACATTCTTTCCCATAATGCAGGTGAGTTGGAGTAAATCCTGTCGACTCATTCATTGTGTTGTTAATATACTGTACCACCTTTTCAGTTTTATTTACCCAGTCCCGATGGTTGGTTGGTATATATGTCCTAAAGAGTCGCCCTATTTCTCGCATGACTCTTTCACAAGGGTTAGCCTGTGGATTTCTAATGGAAGTTAGCCTATGATGAATTCCTTGTTTAGCCATCCATGTCTTCCATTCTTTGGAGGTAAATGCTGTGCCATGATCAGATATCACTATCTGGGGTTTTCCAACTTCTGGCAACTGTTTTTCCCGAAGTGCCTTTATTGCTCCTCTAGCGTTTGCTGTCCTTACTGGGTATTGTTTCTGAAATCTTACATAGTCTTTTAAGTAAGTGGATTCTGGATTCTTTTATTGTACTTAAGGATCTTCACGGAGATTTTTTCTTTTCTACTGGCGTTTTGTTGGTCTTTTTAGTTTCTTGATTGTCGGATTTCTCTTCTACTGGGGATTTGTTGGCTTCTTCAGTTTCTTGATTGTCAGATTTCTCTTTGCTTTTGGGAATGTGTGGTACTGTAGTACTTCCGATTTGCACTAATTCTTCTTCTTGACGTCTCACATGATTTACATGTTTGCATGTTGTTTTTCCAGTTTCTGTCTCTACAAGTATTATTTGTCTTGACAGAATTTCTTTTATGAAGGCCTTTACCCAGTATTTCCTAATAACATCTCTAACCTAGACTTTTTCTCCCTTGGAGTAAATAGTAGCTCTGGGGGTGCTTTTGTAGTGTGTAGAGTTTTGTTCTGGGTGGATTAAAGATAGTTTTGTGCAAAGTTTCCATCCAAAAATTAATTCTGCAGGGGATTTTCCCACAGCATATAGAATACTATGTTGATATAATAAGGCAGAATGTAAGGTGTCTTGTATAATTGCAGTGCCTTCCTTTCGTAAAATTTGCTTCAATCTTTGTACTGCCTTTTCTGCAATACCATTGGACTCCGGGTGATATGGGAGCATAGCTAGGTGTTTAATTCTCCATTCTGTCAGAAATTCTGCAAAATTTAGTGAATGTAAAGTTGGTACCATTGTCAGACATGATTGTTTCAGGAATCCCATGGAAAGCAAAAATTTCATTCATATTTGTGATTGTTTCTTCGGTACTGGTGTTTTTCACTACTCTATTCCATCCACTTTGAATAAGCGTCGATCACTACCAAAAATATGAAGCTATGAAACAGTCCAGCATACTTGACATGAATTCAGTTCCATGCTCTTTTAGCTGCCGGTCAAGCAACATATTTTTTTCTTGCATATTTGCATTTATTTGGCATCTTTCACACATGATTTCATATATTTCTCTATGTTGATATTAATTGCAGGCCACCATATGTAACTATGATCCAGAGCTTTGGCCCACATTATCCCAGGATGACTTTCATGAATCAAGTAAAAAATCTTACTCCACCCACTGCATGGTATAAACACTCTATCATCCATTAATATGCATCCCTTGTTTATGGACATTCTTTGTCTTATGTCCCACACTGTTTTATGTAGTCTCTTAGTCCAACTTTTGGGCCAGTATTTGCTGATCCATTTACTTGTGTATTTATATCCATGATCCACTTTAGTCCAACTAGCTACCCGTTTCACTGGTTATTAATTCATTGTTCCAATTATCGATGTAGTTAATGGTTTGGTCAACTTTTTATAGTTCAGCTTTAATGGGCATTCTTGATAGTGCATCTGCATGTTTAATCACCTTTCCTTTTGAAATTTAGGTCACAATCATAGCCTGACAACAGATTAACCCAACATAACATTCTAGGGCTTAGATGATCAGGGGAAGTTTTATTTTTGGCTAATAATCCCAATAGTGGTTTATGATTGGTAAAGATTTTAAACTGTCGACCATACAAAAATTTGTGAAACTTTTTAATCACATATATGATAACCAGTGCCTCTTTATCTAGTTGACTATAATTTTTCTCAGCTTTTGCTAATGTTCTGGAAGTGTAGATGATTGGTCGCTCACCGTCAGCTACTGTGTGGCTTAAGACTGCCCCTATTCCAACTTCGGATGCATCTGTTGTCAATATCATTTCGAGGCTACTGTTGTAATGTACTAATAAGCTGTTTGACATTAATCATTCTTTCGTGTCACAGAATGTTTTTTATTGGGGTTGATCCCAATGCCATTTTTGGCTCTTTTTTAATGAATTGTATAACGGTTTGCTATGTGAGCCTTTCCCTTAAGAAAAAATTCAAAATAATTAAGAAGACCAAGGAAAGCTTGAAGTTCCTTAACATTTCTTGGTCTTCTAGTGTCAGGATATTTTGTCTAATCATTTGGTTTCTGCTTGTCTATTTTACTTTTTTTTTAAAAAAAAAAAATTAATTCTCTTCTATTTCACTACGAGATAACTATTAAACACGCTTACTGAAACAAATTACTATTAATATGCTTACTAAAACATTTCTCCAACTACTAATTCGATATTCACCCAGAATTCAATTCTCAATTCCCTTGTTGGTTTCTCTACATTATACAATTCAATTTGAATCTACTACTATTTCTAATTTGAACCAGATTTTTCTGCTGGAATGTATCCTGTCAACTGCACCAATTTTCTGCTGTGTACAGCCACTCACTCAGTTTACAATCAAAATAAAATAGACAAGCAGAAAACAAATGATTAGACAAACTAGTTTAATAAAATTATTAGTCTGATAATTAATATTACATATATAAATTAGAATACAGTCATCTTTACTTATGATCGCTGGCCATGAAGGCATACGAAAAACAATATAGACTGGTGTGGCCTGCAAAGTTCCTAGGTCCACTTTTTCACCTTCAGTGGTGGAGTTCACTGGGTTTTAACCATTGCTAAATTTATACACTCTTGACTTTCATGTGTAATCAATAAGTTCTCCACTGCAAGTGCTGCATAGTTATTTTTGTTCCCTTTTTATTCTTGAATGTTACAGAAACCATTTAATTCTTGGCTATTGTCTACTTTTAGAAATCAGCACTTTTAATCGAGCTGCATTAAATTAGTTTCTAATCAGGAGCACTTATCTTTAATACAACTGATCAGTACCGAAATTTAAATTACAAAATTCCTTTCTTATTGTCTATTTCATTTAATAAAACTAATTTTATTAAAACTTACTAATTATTGTATATGTATATAGCAGACTGCAACATTGAAATTTGATATATTGTCTAATGACAGTGTTACCATGACAACAAATTGCTACTGGTTTATTGACATGTCTAAGAATAACAGCTATTATAAATAACCAATATAACATTAACAATCTGTTGTTAAAGGAATATTACAATTAAGTAATAAATGAAATCTGCTTACTTTTCTGGTCTAAGATCTTTAAATAAATATTAAATGAAAGCAATAACTGAAACAGATTAAAATTCCACTTATTATCAAATTGTAATGTTGCTATGACAACAGATTGCCAATATTTTAAATGATAGGTTTGAGCATGAGAGCTTTTGTGATATAATTTTACATATAATAACCAGTTAGATATTAGAACTTGAGGATTAATACATATTCTATAAGACTTACTATACTTTGATTTAAAGGAATCAATCATTCTGCACTCACAACTTTGACACTAACCACTTCAAATTAATACATTAATGATTACAACTAATTTATTAAATTAAAGATTATCTCTAGCCTAGATATAAACTTTAAGGCTCAATGACAGATTAATTTATCAGTTTTTATAAATTAAACATAAAAGCATGGAACGACTGCTTTCTCTTTGTCCATATGTCATATTCGTTTAGATATACAGCTGGGTCTCGTTTTATATGGATTATTTTAATGCGATTTTGAAGTTATGCGATTCATGTTTCTTCTTAATATTTTTTATATTTCACTATATTTATTAGATATCAAGAAATTTAAATTATTAATAACTAATTTTGACTTGAAATTTTTTTTTTTCAAAATATAACGTTATATTAGCAGCTAACATGAATATGGCCTGAAGCTGTATTAAAAATAAATAACTTACTTATACTAATACTTACATATAAAAATATCGCAATAAATATTCAAAAATTTTAAACTTTTAAAATGTATTTTGTTTGGTATAACGGAAATAAATAATATAGATTTTTAAAATAAATAACGAAGATTTTATTGATTTTATATACTGAAAATAATATTTCTAATGATAATGTATAATCTTTTTGTTTTGATTTCTTTTTTTTTTTAATATAGAAACAAAATGTGAACATTTAAAATTTATTTCAGTAGTAAAAATCAGTTGTCAACAGAAAACCATTAACACAGCACAAGACTGAAATTGACACTAGTTGTGTAAATGGGATGGAGCAGAATATGGGAAAACTTAGAGAGGGAATGAAAAATAAAGTGGCTAACAAGTTTCTCTGGGCATAATTGCTGAGAGATTCTTGACTTCCTTCAAGGAGAAGCTACATCACATCATATCGATGGATCTGATTTCTTACCAGTTTACAAACAAACCGTATATCATCAAAAAATACGTATAAAAAAATGTCAAATTAAATACTGTAGTTAATAAAAAAAAACAAAGTAAAAAAAGTTTGTCTTGTAACAATTTTTTTCAAATATTTGATATTTTTTATTAGTCATACTTTATTTTCTTATTTTTTTAATGCGGATTTTAAAGTAATTTTTCATTATTGCTTTGCTTTTATGCGAATTCTGAAAATTACAGACCCTGTCCCCCATTTTTCAAGGTAAGTTAAGTCTATTTTTGTGCGATTTTTTTTAATGTGGGTTTTCTGTGGAACCTATCTACTGCATAAAACGAAACCCAGGTGTACTTAAACTTCTACTCCATCAAATCCACTTCATCACACATTCTTTTCTCCATCCCAAGATGCATTTCAAGCTGACACATCACTCTTCAGCTG
The DNA here is from genome assembly GCA_028023455.1 of Epiperipatus broadwayi. Classification (NCBI taxonomy): domain Eukaryota; kingdom Metazoa; phylum Onychophora; class Udeonychophora; order Euonychophora; family Peripatidae; genus Epiperipatus; species Epiperipatus broadwayi. Next base: position 797,644 of record JAQFVV010006284.1, on the reverse strand, counting down.
ATATGAATCACCATCTCTTGCACTTATCTTCATTATTTGTTTGGTATTTTATTATTATAATTAGATGTACAAGTATCAAATTTTCTGCATTCACTATTTTTCAAACCAACCAGTAGATGAACTCATTGATGATTATTTCCAACCATTTATTAAGCAAGAGATTATCTCCATCTCAGATATATTTTTAACTGAAGTCTTTGGTGTCAAAGTTGTAAGTATGCAAAGTTTGATACTTATGTCTTAAAATGCAATAAGTTAGTATTGATAAATATTGAACAAATATGGAAGATCAGAAAGAAATTGTGACCTGGTCTAACTGGAGAGTTCTAGTACAGCATGAAATATATATTTAGAGGCCATTTGCTTTTTTAAATATCTTTATTCACATATTTCAAAATTTTTTGGTAGAGTGGAAGTTCTAAATATATTTTAAAATATGTAAAAATTCTAAAGAAATAAATTTTCCATATAAAAAGTTAATTGAGGAATTGACTGGTAGCAAGATCCAATATAAGAAAGGATGAGCAGGTTAAAATTTGGTTGATCATTATACACATATATCTAGGAACAGAGCCGTGTGGAAATTTATAACGTTCTATAGATTATTATAAATGACGATCCTGCGTAAGTATATATGCATCCTGCTTAGATAAGCATCAAACAAAATAATAAACATTTATTTATATGTTTAGTTACTCGTAGATCCAGTAATTTTCAATTGCCAAAATCACATAATGCAATAATCCTTTCTCGAATGACCAATCCTTGATCTTTAATCAAACATCTGTTTGGGTACTTTTGCCTACCAGTAGGTTTTTAATTAATGTGATGTGAAATGATGTGAGCCAATTGTTTATAGTGACATCAACGTTGCTTATTTCTTCCATAACAAACGTTAATATTATAATAATAATAAAATCTCAGCACGTAATTCCAATAAATGTACGCATGCGTTGTAAGTGAAATTAATACTGTAGTCATTTTATTTACATATACGCACAATATGTAAAAAATATTAAGTGAAAATTTATCTGCAAGCTAATGGGTGGATCCATGCCTACGTCTTAATACTTCATTAACAAATATTCAAAATTCAGCTTATAAAAAATGAACTAGTTTTACTAGTGGTAATAAAATTAATAGATTAAAAAACGCAAACATTATCAAATTACCAACCTGTAATTAAGAATAAAATCGATTTTTATTACTCCAAATGCCAATCAAGAATTAGATTTGAAATATTAAATATCTTCAACTTATTAGAATGTTGCCACAGGCAGTTAGCTTTTTTCATTAAAGGGATTCTAATGTAGCAGATTGCTCGTGACAGTTTCTTTTTTTTTTGTTTAGAAAATTCTTTAATATTTTCCAGTTTCGTTAATTTAGAAACATAATTAGACCCGGTCAAGGAAAATTAATATAAGAAAAAAGAAAAATATGACTAAATGAAAATGTCATAAAAAAGGTTTGTGATCATTAATTAAATTAATTGAAATTTGAATAGAGATGCAATTGATATGTCTGTGTATATACTATATATACCTACGAGATGTAATAAGACTACAATTGATCTTTTATCATCATTTTCAATAATTACCGATTCACTGTAGGATGAAGGTTTGTCCAAGTGTAATCCAATTTCCCTTACTTAGAATTTCTCCACATGATATCAGCAAACATCCTTATTTCTTCCACCCATCTCACATGAGATATCATTCTAGATCTTTTACAATCTCTTGGCATTCGGTTTAAGACTTCAACTGCCCATCTATTACCCAACTCCATTAGCAATATGTCCATCACAGTTTTAATAAGGCTTAGGACTATTTTTTCTAGCATTTTTTTTAATAGTCAAACCATCTAAGCATCTAATTACCATCATCATCACATTCAACAATTACTGATCCATTTCAGGATAAAAGTCTCTCCGAATTTAATCTAGTTTCTTTTATCCATAACTTTTCTCATCTATATCACACCAATAATTATCTTATTTTTTTCACTCATGTTACATGAAGCATGTTTCTAAATCTTTACCACTTCTTGGAAAGCAGTTTAAAAATTTCAACTGTCCATTGATTATCATCTCTTTTAGGAATATATCCATTTCAGTTTCATTTTGGTTTTTTAATTCTTTCATTGATATCAATGTAGTCTGTTTGTTCATTCACCCAGAGCTTTTACTTTCGATCTATTTTTGTTATTCCCAATATCCATTTCTCCATATTTCACTGAGTAACCAGAAGTCTCTACATTGGACTTATATTAAGTGTCTGAATATCAGATCCATAAGTAAGAAATACAGACACTGAAATCCTTTTCAAACATAAACATTTTAAATATTAAATTATCTATGAAAAACATTCCATTCAAGTTTAATTCTATAAGTAATTTCATTCTGTTATGTTTTCATCTGTATTAATAATCTGACTATGGTAGTTATAGAGAGATGTTTATTTCTTCTTACAGGTTTTATTATTCTTATATCATCTCTTTTAACTTTCTTTGCATCTTTCTTCATATATATTAAAGTTTTCTATGTTCTCCTCATATACACCTTAATGCAACTTTTATATATAATTACTCCTTTATTTTCTTTACAGTTTTGACAGTCCTGTAGTCTTCATCAGCTCTTTTTAACCACCACCTAAAGTTACAATTATAAAAGAGGAAGGTGAAGATTAACAAGAGCTCTGATGAAGACTGCAGAACAGTCAAAACTGTAATGAAAATAAAGGAGTAATTATATATAAAAGTTGCATTAAGGTGTGTATGAGGAGAACATAGAAAAGTTTAATATATTGTTTATTTCTTCTAATTCGTGATTATTAATCTTTATTGTCATTTTGTCAAAAAATCCATTTAATATTACTTTAAATTTTTTTATTTTTTATTTTTGATCTTATCCAGGCATTCATCTGATAACTCTTAGAACATTTCCTGAGTTCTGATGCATTATTTGCAAAAGCAAGCAAATCATCTACAAAATCTAGATGATTTAAATAATCTCTCTATATTTTTATTTTCTTAATTTCACATTTTAATTCACAAAATACTAGCAAAAATGGCTGTAGCAAGTGTCAGAAATATCAAGAAATATTAAGAGCTTATTTTGTGAGCTCTATATAATATAATCTCAGTGTCAACATATAAAATCAGTGCTGTTGCAGTTTGATATCATGGGTTAATATCTTGGTAGAAGCCTTAAACATTGTGAACATTATCAATAAATCTAAAGCATAATTACAACTCATATCCATTGGTCCTTTCTATAACTTCTCTCAATACATGGATATGATCCACTGTGGTAAAACTACTTTTGAATCCAGTTTATTATTTTGATTGGTTTGAATCCAAAGTTTATACTGTTGATGAATTGTAATTATCTTCATAAAGACTTTGTATAAAAGTGATTGAAGATTGATACTCTGTAAAATAAACTCACATTCTCTGTCCTTTGTACAACTTCTTTCAATATTTGGACATGATCCAATATGATATACCAAGTTTGAATCCAGCTTGTTGGTTGGTTTAACTCCAACATTTCTGTTGATGAATTGTAATTATCTTCATAAAGACTTTGTATAAAACTGATGGAAGATTAATAGGTCTGTGACATCTTCTTTATCTTTCTTCAATACTAGTATAACTTACTGTATTCGTCCAATCATCTGGTGCACCCTTAGTGTATGGACATTTGACAAATAGCTTTTCCAACAATTATTCTATTTCTTCAACTGCTTCTTTTAGGATATCAATAATAATTTCATTATTTATTTTCTGGAGCTTCTTCTTCTTTATAGATTTAATTGGATATCTCATTTCTTTATTTAAAATGCTTGGAAATTCAGAAGTAGTAGTAGTCATAGGAATTATTTTCTTTTCTTATTCTTTATTATTATGTAATTCTTTGCTAAACTCTTCCGCACATTTTGTGATGTTATTCTCTTTTTTTAATTTTTATTATTGGCACAACTTTTCTTTCAATACCAACATATTGTTTTATACCAAATTGGTATTTAATGATTTGTAGTTAGACAGTAAATAAGATGATACCTCATTCTAAATCCCATAAAATAGCAGTTGGAAAGCTTAATGAGTAATGACCTAAGTAGTTATCTCAGTGGTATGAGCAGCAGAGCCAATATCTGAGGACATAACAAAATCTAAATGAAGCTGTTGTGAATAACTTATCACTTAGTGTTAAAATGTCACTTTTTACTCTAAACAAACTGTGCAATGTAGAATATCTCTAAAAGTCAAAGGTTAAGTATATTGCTTACTCATCGTACACATTTAAATTTAAAACCTCTATCATACAACTGACAATCTTGACATTCTATATATTGTAACAGTATGAACAGTAGAGCTGATTTAACCTAACCTAGAGATGCAGATACTAAGAGATTTATTCACCAAACCTTACTAGAATTTATTCATAATGTATGCCCAGTGGTCAGGGAGAGATAAGACCACAAAATGAATTTTAACAAGTAGATATATATAATGACCAGATTTGTAAATGTGTGTCATACAAAGAAAAACAAACAATACTACAGAGTTTTAATGATAGCAAATGACAGACAAAAAGAAACTTCTATTAGTTATGCTAGCAAGATTTCACAAAGTTTCACTGATTGAGCTACAGGCTATTACCATACAACCACGTACATATATATACAAAAAAATCCCTTCTTTTGTAATGGTAATAATAAAAAAAAATTATATTATAATTTTTTTTAAAATATATTTCCAGCCAATGGATGGGTTACATAAAATTCAAGAGAGAGACATAATTCATTAACTCTATGGATAGAGCACGTGGCAATAAATAAATGGTTAAACCCAATTAAACACTTTTTGGACATATTTAAATCACATCCCTCTACTAATGACTAAAGAAAATGAAATAATGACCCCAGCAGAAATTTCCAGCTATGATTGAAATATTTCAATAATATTTTGAGAAAGATTTCAAAAAATAAATATAAATATACAATATTGTGTCCTAAGGTGATAACATATTATGGGCTGTGAGTCTTGAGACATAGCAGCAAACAAAAGACTACTACAAGACTGGATAGCACTCCATCTCTAAACTGGGTTAGAGAAAAATGGAATCCATTCCCTAACTGCATGAACCGGATTCAGATACGGACTTTTATTGCTTATGTCCAGTTACATACATTGAAATATCTGAGATAGATACGAGATCCAGAATTTTTATTTATTTCTTGGAGATCCCTATGCAGGTATATTAGCTTAAGCAGACTTGGTAAAAGAGAAACACTCAATACATGCTGAGATGTCCACAGATCACCCAGTGCGCAATATCATATAAATATGGTCAAACCTTTAAATTTAAAAAAAAAAAAAAAAAAGAAACCCTCTGAAAATATATATATAAAACATTATGAAAACTCGACCACCACTCAAAATCCCCAGAAAAGTAATAGTGAATTTCCCTTTTGTAAAATTTAGATCACAAACACAACTGGGTGGATTTAGTTGAAGTTTAAGCTATCTACCCACAGAACCAAATGGTATTTATAAAACTTTAATATATACATCTTGTTAAATGTACACTCTCTTATTACAAAAGAATAAATGCAAACGTTTATTTTATTTCACACTCTTTAAAATAGAATTTTAAATTAGTAACCCTTCATTGACTAAAAAAAAAAACATCCATTGGGATCTTCCTTTTTCTCTTTATTTTAAAATTTTAACATAGAATTTTTTATAGTTACTAAAAGACTCTTTATCAATGAAATATTGATTCTAAGATTGGGACTTGCGCTTTCTGCAACTTGCCTTCTCTCTTTCTAAATAATATATATAATAAATCCTTAATTACAGGTGCATAATGTCGGAAAGGTTAATGACACATTTTCAATTAAATTAATAAGAACTATTGCCGCCATTATACATAAACTACCACCCATTACAATATTTTAAAAAAAGAGAAAAAGAAGCACTTGATTAAATATATTTTACAATATGCAAACATATATATATATAAATAGAATAACAGAGCAGATATTTGAATTTACATTGAGAAAAGGCAAAACATATTTCAAATCATGGAATAGTTATCGGTAACTAGAAGGCTGATGTTAAAATGAAAACTGTAGATGTTGCATGGCAGTCCTTTCTTATTTTCCATTGAAAGAATTTTATTGAACAGGGTATGGCATATGTCATAAATGCAGGGCACTCTAGTTCTCAGGCTGGTTCACATGTCTACGACTCCTGATCTCATGAATGGGCAGAAGAGCAAAGGCAAAGAAGACTACTCACTCATTTTTGCAAAGTAGCTCATTTTGTTATTTATGGATATATATATATATATTATTTTTATGCTGGTCTGGTTTAATTTTAGATTTGGGGTAGTTTTGATTTTATATATATATATATTGAATGGCTGCAGAAAGGAGTTTGCTATTAACTGAAAGGAGACCCTTTGATTCCTCTTGGAGGCCTTAAAGGAACCGAGCAGGGCAAATTCCTAAATGTCTACTCCATACATTCTTGTCGTTGCAGCTGTTATTACTATGTGATTATTTATATAGTATATGAATGTGGATGGGCTGCTCTCCAACACACACTAGCCAGTGTGGTAAGTTTATTGGCTTTTTACCTCCAAGTTTAAGAATATTTTTTCAATATATACAATCATGATAGACAAAAATAAATCATGGCCCTTATTCTCAGGAGGCTGTAAAGTCACCAACCAAGGCAGCAGTTGGTGGCCAATGGTGGAGGGTACTAAGAATCCCCTGATTGCAGACTCAGGCTGCCATTTGATGATGACTTTTTATTTAGGTACTTACAACTGCAGATCACTTTCAAGTGAAGGAAGATTGCAAGAGTTGGAAAAACTGTCTTATATTAAATGGGATATTTTTGAACTTTGTGAAGTTAGAAGAAAAGGTGAAAAAAACAATTGATTTAAAAAGTGGAAATATACTCTACTATAAAGGCACACAAATATTGGAAATAAAAGTGGAGTAGGATTCATTATAAATAAAAAATGAAAGAATAACATTGTGGAGATTGATGGTGTATTGAACAGAGTGGCAAGATTAGTTTTACAACTTAATAGCAGATACCAAATGCAGATAATTCAGGTTTATGCCCCAACAAGTTCTCATAGTGATGAAGTTATAGAAGATTTTTATATGGATGTACAAAAGGCTTTTGATCAGAGTAAACAACATTTTAAAATTGTTATGGGAGACTTTAATGCTAGAATTGGTAAACAAATGAAAGATGAAAGTGCTGTATGTAATTTTGGTTATGGTAATAGAAATGAGAGAGGACATAGACTTGTGGAGTTTGCAGAAAAAGAAAAACTTTATATTATGAATTCTTTTTTTTTTTGAGAAAAATGTTAAAATGAAATGGACATGGAACTATCCAAATGAAGGTACAGCAGAGTTGGATTATATTTTGACTAACAGAAAATACATATTTCAAGATTGTAATATTCTTAATAAATTTAACACAGGAAGTGGTCATTGATTAGTAAGATGTAAGATACACATGTTAATGAAAAACTAAAGAGACAAAAATTATTAAGAAAAACAATATTTACAGCTGATATTCCTAATCTTCAGAAACATTCTAATGAATTTAAATTAGAACTTACAAATCGGTTTCAAGTATTGGTAGATTTTGAACATGATTCAGATTTGAATGAAATTAATATGAAAATAACTGATACATTTTTAAAAACTGCAACAAAGATAGCTGGTAGAAAAAAGCAGCAATTGACCAATAAAATTTCTACTGAGACTAGAGAATTTATGAAGAAAAGAAGGAATATGAGGATATACAACAATGATGCATTAAAAAGATTGAATATCTCGAATTTTGTAAAATGGTGCAGAAAAGAGTTGAAAATGATATAAGAAAGTATAATTGTGAACTAGCAAGGAAAGCTGTAGAAAAGAATAAAAGTCTGAAGAGTGTAAAACAACATTTTGGTATTGGTAGGAAATTTATATCTGCAATAAGAAAAAAAGATGGCGTTATTACTAAAAAGAGAGATGACATCATGAAATGTGTAGAAGATTTTTATCAAGAATTATATAGTAATAAAGAACAAGTGCCTCCTATATCTATTATATCTTTCAAATTGCCCAGAATTTTGAATGAGAAAATGAAACATGCAATTAAATTTATGAAGAAATTGAAGGCTCCAGGTAATGATGGAATTATAGTTGATATATTTAAAGAAGCAGGTGAAGAAATAGAAAAAACATTTTTGCAAAGTTATATACCAAATGTCTAAATGATAAAGACGTACCAGATGATTGAAAAAATGCAGTATTAATATTAATATTTAAAAAAGGTGATAAAGAAGGTATTAGAAATTATAGACCTATCAGTATTTCATCAGTTTTATACAAAATTTTTACTAAGATAATTACAACTTGTCTACAGAAAATACTGGATTTCCACCAACCAAGAGAACAAGCTGGATTTAAAAGTGGTTTTAGTACAGTAGATCATATCCAGGTATTGAGAGAAATTATAGAAAGGGCAAATGAATATGAGTTGCCATTATGCTTAGGATTTGTAGAGTATGAAAAGGCATTTGATTCTATAAACATTTCTTCAGTGATTAAAGCATTGGATCATCAAGGTGTAGATCCAGGATATTGTCATATTTTAAAAAATATTTATAAAAATGCAACAGCAATAATTACATAAATAATGATAATAGAAAAATCAACATTGAAAAGGGTGTAAGACAGGGTCATTTCATATCTCCAAAACTTTTTACAGCAGTGCTGCAACAAATATTTTGTGGATTAAAATGGGAAGTTAAAGGAGTGAAAGTAAATGGAGATTATTTAAGTCATTTAGATTTTGCAGATGATGTAGTTGTTTTTGCAAATAATGCTTTAGAGCTACAGGAAATGTTGCAGTTGTTATCAGATAAAAGTAGGAAAGTAGGATTAAAGATAAATGTTAAAAAGACTAAAGTAATGTTTAATAGATTTTCTCAAAATATGAAAATAAAGATTGATTATGATGAGTTAGAAGAAGTTAACAGTTACAAATATCTTGGTCAGATTATTAATACAGATGGAAATATAATGGAAGAAATTAATCATAGAATTAAAAAACTTGGTTGGAGTGTTTTTGGTAGAAATAACTTGATACTAAAAGGAAATATGCCTATGTCTTTGAAAAGGAAGGTTTTTAATAAATGTGTGCTGCCAGTTCTTACTTATGGATCTGAGACTTGGACACTTAATAAAAGAGCAATACAGAGACTTCAGACCACTCAAAGAAGTATGGAGAGATGCATGTTGGGAGTAACAAAAAGGGATTGAAAATGCAATGTATGGATAACAGAACAAACAGGTGTTACAGACCTCATTGAAAAAGTTGAAATTTTAAAGTGGATACCAATAGATTGTAAAAAACCCAGAAAGAGACCACATGTGAGATGGATGGATGAAATAAGAAAGTGTGCAAGGGTGATGTGGAGAAGAGAAGCTAAAGATAGGAAAAGATGGATTGAACTTGGAGAGACCTTCATCCTGCAGTGGATTGATAATGATTGATGATGATGATATGCTGAACAGAAAAAAAACTGTGGCTTGAAGATAGTACAGCAAGCTTTTCCAGCAAATTATTTTGTAAATTTGTCAGCAAACTTCTTTCTAAAAAATTCTGAATAAAGGCTAACTCTTCAGCAAGACTACGTACAATAAGCATAAGACCCAGAACAAAAGAAAATTCTTTATTTATACCCTTTTCAATTCTATTTTTAATTAAACTACTTATTAGTAGCCTATTGATTCAAATTTTTTCCTGATACATATTTTTCTTTCAATTAAAATGTTTTATAAATTAATTGCACTCTTTAATGGATTCTGTTTAATTACGAAAATTTATCTTATCTATTTCTGCCATATTTTTAAAAAATAGTTACAAATAAAAATTTAAATTTTGTATATTTTATTTCATTGATTTCTTTTTTAAAAAAACACTTTCCTTCTTTAACTTACATAATTATTTGTGCAGATGATAATTTATTTTAAGAAAAGAACATACATTCACTGTGGTTGGACTTAGGGTCTTAGCTAGTCCACAGTGAATGATGAAGCTAGCATATATATATATATATTGTGCCCTTGTCTGTAGATCATAGGTAGGGTAGAAAGGTCAATTATGAAAAAAATTTTAAATTTTAAGTTATATTTAAGTGATATAAAAGTAATAATAGATTTGTAATACAATTTTAAGCTAAAATACCTAACAGATAACAGTATAATAAAGTATTTTAAAAAGTAAACAGTTAAATAAAGTTTTAATATCATTGCTTATGGTTGTGAAAGCTGGCCATACAAAATAACACAGCTATAGATAGTTAAAATTATAGTAACAATTGGAATATAATATTTAGAATTAACAGATTAAATAAATGAAAGGTAATATTATTATTAGTCAAAATTAATAGGGTATATTTTTATTAATAAACTTCGGGATGGTGAGAATTATATTTGGTCCTATAAGTTTCAATTTATTTTTCAAAATTTTAGAAAATACATTAGTTTTGGTAATTTAAACCGAGACATAAATAAAAGATTATTTTGTAAAGTGAATAGACACGTGATCGTATATTACATGCTTTCACGCACACACACACTTGGTAAATAATAATAAAGTTTGTGAATTTAAAACTAGATATAATTGTCATCTATCATAAAAAATTAAAGTTAAAAATATTATAGATTGTCTTAATAATTATTTTAAAGATCAAATAATAATTTTATCAAACTATGATTAAATTTAATAATATTAAGTTAAAGTAATATTCCAGACATTACGTCATAAATATTTATTTAAAAAGTACAATTTATCATCCAAAATAGAATGACTAATATTGTTCGCGCTAAAAACAAATATTGACCAATCAACGGATTTAAATGGGCAAGAAAAAAAATCTAAGATAAACAGAAGCGGGAGATGGAATGTGAAAGTTGAAGAGGAAGGTAACTTTTTGAATTGCTTGTAACATCGAAGCTGAAAAAAGTAATATAAATTTATAAATTAATAATTATTCTAAAGTTAGTCTTGAACAGATAATATAATTTTGTATCCAGAAAGATGATTTGCTAATTTCTACGTGATCTTACCAGTGGATTTAATCAAATTTGACCATTCAGCCTGCAATAAAATGGAAATACCAAGAATAATAATTGAAATAATTATTGAAAGAAAAATGAGTGAAAATTGTATAAGTTTTGTATTATTTGTGCTCAACCAGAAATTAAATCCTATAACTTGGAAAAATACAAAGGAAAAGCTGTGTGAAAATATAAGAAAGAAACTATTTGCTATCGAGAGAATCTTATGACGAACATTTGTTTTATAAGTATTTAAAACTAAGTCATATTTCTCTATGAGAAAAATCATAATAAGCGTTCAAGTATATAGAAAAAGAATGAGGAAGAAAAGTATGTTATATTAAAGGAAAAACATTATTTAAAATATAGTTTCTAAATTAAAAATAGAAGAAAAGCCATAGTCCTGTATAAAGTGCTATATGAACTTACTAAGAGGAACCTAACATTTTTATCTTATCATAGAAAAAAGGAAAAGATATTAAATGGAAAGAATATTATTTTAAACAGATATAATTAATCACTAAAATGAGGAAAATGGATCCATGGAAATAAAGAAAAATTTATTGAATTTTTAAAATAAAGTACAAGATGCATCGAGGGAAAACCAAGCGCGCGGGGGAAAAAGCTAGCAGACTATGTAAAGGAGATCTCAAGAATAAGTGGAAAAAGATGAAGAAAATTAAGGATCATCGTCCAAGAAGAATTAATAAACCGAATTAAAAGTTTAAATTAGAACATTAAGTGACTGAAGAAAATAAAATATAATTTTTTTATTTAGCTTTGCAATGAACGATTTTCCAAGCGAGTCCAACAAAGCTGTATCGTAAATATAGTTTTAATTATTTTTTTTATTGTATTTAAAGTATAAAATTTGAATTAGTTTAGGGAAACATATAAACATAAATTTTATAATAATTATATTTAAATATATGAGCTAATGGAATGAGAGAAATATTAGTATAAATAAAATGTGTGTATGGAAAATTTTAAATACCTACTAGAAGTCCTGGAATGGAGAAGTTTACAGATACGATCCAGAGGATAGAGATCGTTGGTAATTTTAATATTATTGGTAATATGTAATATATTTTTTTTATAGGTCATCTATTAATGAATGAAGTATGAAAGATGTTAAAAGTTATAAATACACATTTATCCAACATCAAACATATATTTAAGAGAGTAGTAAAATTTTAAAATGTGCATGCAATAAATAATCTAAAAATGATTAATAATAAGTAGCATATTAGTTATGTGATTCTTTTGAATTTTATATTGAAAATATTCAAATAGTTTAGAACAGTAGAGATAGAAATATACGAGAAGTATAGTAAAGAATTTTCTTAAGAATAGCTGTATAGTTAAATAAAAATGAATTTTATTATTATTAGCAAGGTAGACAGAGAATTTGTCGATGTAATGAAGAGATGAATCTGAAGAAATCAATCAGATAGTGACTTGGGAGTACTGATGTCAAAGGAAACCAAGAGGATGTTTTATTAAACTATAAGGAATGAAATATGTGGATCATAATTATTTGTGTGACTTCAGTGTAGATAACTTCGCCCTATAACTGAGCACATATATTCTGGACAGTGTTTTTTTTACATATCTTTGAAACTTTCTGATGTGATGAAGCTGAAGAAATAGCTTTAGCATCCTTCCAATACTAGAGGCAGATAGACAGATAAAAGTCACTCCTCTATGGCGTCCTTAAATTCACTGTGCCATGATTGTCAAAGTTTTATAAAGGATAATATCTTGTTTATTTTGATCCAACGCATCTATATCTTCGCTATCTTGATTTCATGAAAATACATCGTCAGGGAGATAATTTTATAGAAATGATACATAAGATAGAAAGTAAGTTAGATAGTAGTTATGTAAGAATAGTTATTTACTAGAGTAAAGTAAAATTGTATAAGTCCAAAGCGAAAGTATAAGTATTATAAAAGATGAAGAATCATATGATATAATTTTAAAGCCAATTGCTAAACTGATATAATTTTAAAGGAAAAAAAACCTTAGAATTAAGTTTTAAAACAATAATAAGATTTTAAAATATTGTACGTGAGATTTAGTAAAAGAGATTGCATGTTTATTTGGAAAATGAGTTAAAGAAATGTATAACAAAATGTGTATTTGTACATAGTGTGGTGATAATGTTAATTGCTATATAAAGTTAAGGATGGGATCAAAATTTTATCAGTAATTATATTATGATTGATAATAAAAGGAACATGAAAATATCATAAGGATTAAATTCTGTAGGATTCCATACTAACAAGAATAAGTATAATTTTGTAATTTTTGTATAATTTTACATAAAAGTAAAGATCTTATAGAAATATAATTTTGAAATTATAAGGACATAATGTCAATAGAAAAGTTTAATGGATAGAAATTTTGTGTATTCAGCTAAGCTCAAAACATGTATCCAATAATAATAATATTGTAAAATACTTTTGTAATTATTAATGGTAAAAGGGTAAAATAAAATTCGATAATAATAATGTTAAGACATCAACGGGTATAAATAAAAGTTTGTGATAAGTAAATAGGGATATCCGCTGTAAATAATGTACAAAGTGTTACTTGTTATAATGTTAATAAAATGTTATAAAATTTTATTAGTAAGCTTTGTGTCTTGGTTGTTGTTTTCCTACACATGAAATGCATGAAATCACAACGCACGTTTATAATTAAACATGTTTATGATTTTGCACAGGATAATAAATATTAGAAATTTTAATAATTTATTTTGTTTTATTTACATAATAAAATGAAAGAAGTATAAGTAGAACAGGTATTGGTCATGGGTTAATTGCCACAATATTTAAGTAAAATATATGCGAACGTTACCACATAACTTTTGATTATCAGATTAATAAATGTTACCACGAAAATATTTAATACATCTAGAAAGAAAAGAAGATTATATTATTTTATTATTGTCATTGTTCTTATTAATTAGTTATTTGTTACGTAGTGAATTATGACATAAAATTCCCTTATCATAGTTTACTATGGCAATAGGAAATCAGTTTTAATTACAATTTATGAACCTGAGATTTAATTATTTATTTACTTATTGATTTATCTATTTGATTTGATATGATTTGATTAATTTAACTCTATTTTATTTAATTAATTTATTTTATGTGAGCTAGAATTTGTTTTTAAAAATATTAAGATATGATAAAAGTTTTAAAAGTCGTAAGAATGCTGTTAGTCAATTATGTAGGATAGTGTTCTTATGCCATTGGGATAGTATCTCGATGATCTCTCGTCTTGTTTCCTTTGTCATTGCTCCAGGTCTCATGGGAATAATAAAAGATGTTTATGTTGATTCATTTCACAGACATAACTGTGTTTATAAAGTTATGAGCTAGTGATTATTTTATTTAATTATAATAATATAGTTGATAGACTGAGTTAGAGAACCCGGAATTATTATTAATGTTAATTATTATTGACCGGAAATAAATAAGTAAAGAAAATCCGGAATAGTTAGTATATTCTTAGCATGTTGTGGGTATTATTATTATATATGGAGCGGGGGAAGGTTACAATATATATATGCACAGCTTCAATATAAGATTAATAGTAATACAATTTTTACTAAGGTTAATTGAAATGCTCTCAACCCATGGCATAAGACAATAATTTTATGAGAACGCTGTAAAAACGAGCGAACAACCCTTACTCATAAAAATTGGCTCTTATGCTGTGGCTTGAGGGAACTTTAATCATCTGTTGTAACACTACATGATTTTCAATTCTGAAGTATTATATATATAATGTCAATCACTATCCTAAATGCTATGTTTTTCCAGCAATGACATCTTGTGTATAAATAAGACGAGCATTGCCCAAAGATAACCTGTTGAATGCTCAGTTTGAAATTTAGACTTTAAATTTTGTCACAAGGTGTCATTGCTGGAAAAACATAGCTTTTAGGATAGTGATTGACATTTTATATTGAATTTTCAGCTAGCAATATGGGTCAATTAAGTATATATATAAAATAGCGATAATAAAAAATAGAAGCTCCAGGGAGATGGATTTGAATAATTATGTAAGTAAATAAATTGGAAGGCAAGGTTAAAAATTTTGTTGTAAAAATATATGAAAACCATTATTTATTGAGAAGAGAAAAAGATAATCATAAATGCTTGAATGAAGATGATGAGCCAAGGGATGAATATGTTAGAAAAATCATTGCAAAATAATAGGTAAAAGAAGATATAGATGACTTGAAGAAAAAGTGAAACTATGAGCTTTTGAAAAACTATTTCTAATTCCAATGATAATGGAATTTGAAGAATGCATCTTTGAATAATACAGATTTTCATTTTGGCAGATGATTGATAATGACTAGCTGAAACACTCTTTGTAACTGTTGCCACTTTTAGGAATATACTGAAGTTAGACTGTTTACCTTTAAGGTATTACTTTCTGTATTATTTAATGAAAATTGGAAAATATTTTCTAAAGGACGTTTGAAAGACATTATGTATCAAATCAAATGAAATAATGCAACTGATAAAAGCTAATATTATTAGAATATATATATGTATATGTCCACAGATGGCGTTCTACCAAAAACGCCCATCAAGCGTATGTTTTGTTTACATAAACGTCAGAGTAGTTAGTATTCACTATCTCTAACTATAATTCCACTTTCAGATCATGATTTCAAGCTCATGATCTGAAAGTGGAATTATAGTTAGAGATAGTGAATACTAACTACTCTGACGTTTATGTAAACAAAACATACGCTTGATGGGCGTTTTTGGTAGAACGCCATCTGTGGACATAAATACAAGCGTTAGCAAGTTTTTTAACTTGCATTTTTGTTTATCATATATATATATAGAATATGTTCAATGTTTGGTTTAAACTTATGAATAGTTCTGATTTCCCAATAAAGCCACTAAGGACAATCTAAAAACTTAATATCGAAAAAAACAACACACGATCAACATGTGTCACCATTATGAAATTCACCACTTTCTTTATTTTTCTGTAATATCTTATGTAAATACACTTTATCCATTCTACTTTGAACACTTCCTAAGCAAAAAACCTTTTATTGTACATATATGAGTACACAATCATATGTTTTAACTGCCCTGCAACCTTCTTCAGAGTCACTTTTACTTAAAAGTAAAAAAGTGTTCAAAGTAGAGTGGATAAATTGCAATTATATGTGTCACCATCATGAACATCTGGATAATTGTGTTGCCAAAATAATAGATATATACTTGTATATAAATGCTTTTATTACGAAACAGGTTTAATGATTAAATTTTTTTTTCACAAACTCAATAAAAAAACATATTTTATCACCAATAATGCTGGATTCCATGAACTGTAACAGGAAGCATTATAACACCTCATTTTCAAGAGACAATTTAAATATTATGAGAAGCAAACATCTACCTAGATAAAAAATTTAGCAATGGATGTTATATAAAAGTGTAATAAATAATAGTAGGTGGCACTGAAGAACAACTTATTCACCATCTTAATATCAGACACACATGTTGTAGCTGTTTTCATTATTTTAAATGGTTGATATATTCCAAAGTGTATCCAATGTAGATTATTATGATTTTGTGTGGGTTTATTATGAAAAAAAAAGCCTTCCTAAAACAAACGTTAATAAAAAAGATATCCTCTTTAGCATTAAGAAATGTTAGTTAAATAACAAACCTAGAAATTTTACTCAGATGATAACAGTTTAAATAAAATTAGATTCAATAAGATATATCATAATTTTTTTTGCCTTAAATGTTATATTACTTTAACATTAAATATTATAATTTAACCTCTTCTAGTTTTGAATATTAACAGCGTCTTCTGTCTCACATTATAACAACTAAATCATCAAATAAATAAAAATGAAAACGTTACTGTTTGCAAACATCTCTTCTGACCTTTCTCTATCTTCTATTCATCCAGACTTTAGTTCCCTTAATTCTGATTTCAATTCTGCTGGTCCTGACTTTAGTTCTTCTCTTAATTCTGATTTCAATTCTATTAACATCTCTTTTGTTGTAATGATAAATAAATATATGAATAAAAATCCTATTACCATGGATAAATTTAACTATTATTTTCAAGGCAGAGTTACCGAGTACACATTTTAAAACTATCTTATAAAAGTTCTATATTTCTTCATTATGCAATATCATAACATTATCATGCAAGACTTAGTCAATTATTAATATTTGGTATTAGAGATAGGTGATACAATAAATTTATAATATATTTTTGGATGATATACTTCTTTTTATGATCATTAAAAATGAGTACTAATTAAGAATATCTAGTCAATTAAAGGTTAAATATATTCAGTTTAAACAAAGATGTACAGTTGGTTTAAATATTAGTCAAAAAAATATTTACATTGTTATTTTTGAGAATCAGGTGAAATGGTTTCGCAGAAAGGATAAAAAACCTTAAATAAAATCTCAATGGGATATATTTTGGTGTACAAATTACCACATGATTTCTTAAGCAATAAAAGATTCATCTTATTATTAGGTAAAATGGTAGGATAAATGGCTTATTTTCAGTTGAGATAGTTTGAAATATATATATATATATAGAGAGAGAGAGAGAGATTTTTCAGTAAATATTATTTTAATGGTCTGAAACATATGCATTCTGGCAGAATAATTTCAAACTTTTTAAAAAAAATTTGTTACATTTTTTTTTTCCTGCAGTTGTAATATAGATACTTCAACAGTATATGTAGTTGCAAACTTGGTCTTTGACAATATCTATAGATGTAAACTTGGTATTTTGACAATATATGTATTTGTAAAGTTGGTACTTTGACAAAGTAATTGTATATGTGTTATCTGGTGTTTGAAATCCATTCAAAAAACTTAAGTGAGAATTGCATTACTTCACAACAAACTACAATAAGGATATGGCAAGCATAAATCATTTAGCACTTATTCTGCCAGTAAATGGAATGTTAAATCTTCTGGCTATTTGTGCCAAATCTGGGCATTCATGGAAGTTGTTAAAGGAACTTCAAATGCTGGAATTGGCAATGAGGTGGTTAGTGAGGAGGTTGCTGCTAAACAACAATGTCCTATGTCAGCATTGTGATGAACTGTGTTTACTGGTGAGATATGCTGAATGTGCTGATGATGTTAGATGATAATGCAGATTTTGTCACCTACATGTATTCATCAGACATGGCTCTTTTTTCCAGAAGTCATCCGTCCCTGTAAATCCTTGTATTTATAGTCTTTTTAAATCAAATAATTTGTCACAAGATTACATTGTTTGTGAAATTGTTGTAAGTGCCCAAGTTATCATAGATTGGAAAAATTTTTGCAGATACAAATATGCAAAATATTCCGAGTAAAATCTACCACAGGTCAGTGGATTCAGCAATGATGGAGTGTCACTAATTTTAGAAGTTGACAAGACTAAATATTTTCATAGAAAATATCATTGAGGAGAATGGTGAGACATTCGTTGGGCATTTAATGGCATAGAGAGGAGGTCAAGAAAGTGTTTCATGAGAGGTTCTGGACAGAGCAGTTGCTACCCTTGAAGTCCTTATACAACAATACATTTTTCCAGGGACCGACATTATGAATGGGTGGGCTACATACAATAATCTGTGCATAATTTATAATAACACATTTATGCATTCTGTTGTTATGCACAAGGAGAACTATTGTGTATCCCAACAACACAGATATCCATACACAAAATGTAGAGAACCTATGGATGCATGTGAAACATAAGCTAAAATGGCAATTTGGTACGAGCAATGCCTTATTTTCATCCTATCTGCAGGAATTTTCATTCAGTACTCTTTACAACAGTTGTACCATTTTGTGGAATTTATTATATGTATTGCTGAGAACTATGTATTGTATTTCAAAATTATTCCACCAGAGTGCTATGTTTTGTCTCGCTGAAAGTAATGTTTATCAATTTTTCTGTGTAAATACTTTACTTAACCTTTTTTTATATATATAATATTTTTAATATTTACTGGCTTTTCTCTCTCTCTCTTATATATACATTCAAATCATTTAAATTTTTATCAATGTATGCCTCATTAGTTAAACTATCCTTTGTCACTACACATGCATTATGGAACAACCTTTATCTCTCAGGTGAGCTTAAACATAATCACATAGAATAAATATGCCTAAAATTTCCATTCCACAATTAATTCAGGAATCATGTGATTAAAGGTTTCTCAAAAAAAAGGCAAATGATCACTAACATGCATTTTATGCAGAATCATCACTCTTCAGTTGGCCCAGACCATGATCTTTTACATATGTCTTCATCATTGGTTTAGTACACACACACATATATATATAAAATTAAGAGCATGCTAATAAGCTCTAAACAAGCTTTTTTTAAATTTTTTTTATGATAAATGCTACTACAAGAGAAGGTACTCAAATCATCTTTATCTATGATTGTCCTTATCCCTAGACTGGTTTTGAGCTATGGCTCTCTTCAGTGAGCAGCTAGGACACCAGATGAGGACAATCATAGATAAAGATGATTTTAATGTCTTCACTTGTAGCAGCGTTTATCATAAAAAAAAATTTAAAAAAAGCTTGTTTAGAGCTTATACATATTTGTAAATATGTCATGTGAAATCTGACTTTATATATATATATATATATAATAAAATAATCTAATTATAAGTTTTAAATACAATTATAATAATATAAACCAAATAAAATGATCTTCCAATTCCTCCACAGTAATAAAAGATGCAATATTCTCCAAACGAATCAGTCTTCTGCAAAGAATAAAAATGCTTTCTAATATTGCTTGGAAATTTTCATAAAAAAAATAGTTCAATGTTTATGCACATCTAAAGCCCCTTTGCATCATTCAAGTGAATGCACTAATCACATGCCAAAATGTCATTCGTGCCACACATGTGACATCCTTGATAGTTACTTTATGCACATCACTGTAATATTATTTACACAGTAATACTTATAAGATTTGAAATAGCAGGCACTCTTATACCTGGAGCCCAATTGTAAATAAAGGGGATTTGAACTCAGACTTTTAAACCACTCCAACCATCCACACTATCTCATACTACTGATATATATGACTACACACATGCAGAAAAAATAAACAATCACTAATATACGTATTTCGTGCTGAACCAGCACTCATCAGTTGGTCCAGATTATCATCTCCTATACATATATACAATCAGTGCTCCGTTCATATTAAGATAGCAAATCCTTATACTTCAATTGACAGGTTTCAATCTACTCTACCCTCCAACTCTTCATCTATCCATACCATTGAAAGTCTATATTTACAGTAATACTTATCAGTATTTCAATTGTGATAATCAAGAAATAAATAACATACCAATGCAGATTTACCTTTTTACGCAATAAATTTAAAATATCTTCCTAATTTCTTGTTTCAATTTATTAATATCTCCCTTCTTTCTTGTTATTATTTTATTTATTCTGGTACACATTTAAATTCAACTACTAATATACTGTTTTCTAAATTTATTTCAGTCTCAGTTATTGCCTCTCCCCGAACTCATCAAATAAACCCCCCCCCCAAAAAAAAAAAAACCCACACTGTTTTGTTTCAAAAACATTCATTACATAAAGGTAAGATCATTAGAGCTTCATGTCGGAAATGCAAGAGCTAAAAATTCCTAGATGGTCGAGAGGTCAGCGCGACTGCCTTGCATTTGCAGGCAGTTACCCGGGTTGCGGGTTCGCGTCCCGGCCGATGCTATGACACTTAAAAAAAAAAAATTAAATAAAATAGAACAAAAAATCTCAAACTTCCATTTAGATAATCAAACATTACATTAACTCCTGAGTAAAAAAAAAACAAAAACATATCACTTTATTTATTTATCAGAACCAATAGTGGTTCTTTAATCCCAGTCTCATGACTGTTGTTATCATGATAAACATAAAATATTTCTTATTTCCTCTAGTAATTTGTAAATAAATATTTTGATGATTCTAGGAGAGGAAAAACTTCTATGAGTTTTATATTATATATGATCAATATTTAATTGTTACAAATTTGTGAATAAACTGTCAATGTAATTTTTTTTTTTTTTTTTGTTTTCATTTATTTATTTTTAAGATAATTTTTCTTTTTGATTGGATGTGAACCAATTCTATTATGGTCTATTACTAAAATAAATGTTCAAATATATCCACAGCATTCAGAAATAGGTATTTTTTATGAATATACTTTTCACCTCTTTCCTTGCAGCTCTTTAATATGGGGGGGGGGGAGATATCTTCCCTTGTGGCTCTTTAATGGGGGGGGGGGGTGAGCAAAATGGCTCTTCATATTAAAAAGTTTATCAACCTCTGGCTTAGATAGTTTTTGCATTACTTTAAATACAATATTTTTTGCAATTATAAGTATAGTTTAAATTCAATATTTACGAACCTAAAGATGACTGATTCGATTCCTGCACAAGTACTATCATTGGTCAGGGAATATTACTATTTAGGATGTGTTCTATAAAACATTCGATATCAAAATCTATAAAAAATATTCCTGATAAAAGAAGTACAGTAATATAAGAAATAAATGACAAAATGAATAAATAAAACTATAATCTACTAAAAGAAAGCATGAGACAAAGTAAAAAATCATAAACAACCAAACAACCTGAAGATGACATTTGATGAACGATTTTATTTATTAAACTTATCCCTCATAATTCTAATAATTCCAGTAATAAAATTCAAAATATTTGTATATATTAAAATTAGTAACTTAAAAAATTAAAGTAATTTTACTGTTGCACGGTAATAAAAATAAAAATATTATTTTATTATTTTTATTTATTAATTTCAGTAATTAAATCATTTACTTTTAATTAAAAAAATAGGAATTCTATAAATTGAAATTATTAATATTAGTAACTAAAATTAATAAAATAATTTTTATAATAATTTAATAGTAACAGGTTGTATACTTTTTTTCAACAGTCTTTCAAAATAGTTGAAATTCTAAGTTCATTAAACTGTTATTAAAAATATATATTTTTTATTTAAAAAAAAAAAAAGATAATTTTGATATATAAAAAAATAAATAAAGAATGCACGAATTATCTACGTTTCACACCTGTTGATTAATCTAAAATTTAAAACCAGCAGAAGTAAAATCTAACTCTTCAACCTCGTCACGAATAATCTAACAAGTCGAACAATAACGGTACTATTTATATAAACTTCCAAATCATATTTTGTTTTTAAATTATTCAGCAGATTTAATTTTAAAAGTTACAGTCCATTAAATGTATGGTTGTTAGAATTTATTAACACAACATTTAAAAACCCAAAATGCAACACCCATAACAAATTTACATTTTAATGTGAGTTCATTTAAATAAAATAAAGACAGGAAAAGCAATTTCTAAATGACTGGAAATAATTTGCTACGGTAATAAGTCAATGAAATTAATAAATAATTACCACACATTACGTTTATAAATAATTGACCACACATGGTATATAAGTATAGGGTATTTGAACTCAGATTTTCAAGCACCCTTCATCTATCCACACTATCTTATATAACTGATACACATGACCACACACATGTAGAAATAATCACCAAAATTCGTAATTCCGTGTTAAACCAGCACTCGTTAGTTGGTCCAGATTACCATCTCCCATACATATATATAATCAGTGCTCAGTATGTATTAAGATAGCAAATCTTTACACTTTAATGGATAGGCTTCAACCTACTCCAACCTCCAACTCTTCAGCCATCCATACCATTGAAAATCTGATGATAGAATTCCCAAATCCCATGCTGATGCCAATATTGTTGTCATAGCCATGTTGACCTGAAGTCACTCTGACCCTCACATATAGGACAGTATCCATTTAAATACATAGAGGCTCCAGGTTTAAGAATGCCTGGTATTTCAAATTTTACATATTAAGCCTGCATTCTGCCCATCCCTCTATGTATTTAAATGGATAATGTCGTATACGTGAGGAATCAGAGTGACTTCAGGTCAACATGGGTATGACAACAATATTGGCATCAGCATGGGATTTGGGAATTCTATCATCATATTTTCATGGTATGGTGGCTGAAGAGTTGGAGGTTGGAGTAGGTTGAAGCCTATCCAT
Source organism: Epiperipatus broadwayi (assembly GCA_028023455.1). Taxonomy (NCBI): domain Eukaryota; kingdom Metazoa; phylum Onychophora; class Udeonychophora; order Euonychophora; family Peripatidae; genus Epiperipatus; species Epiperipatus broadwayi. Next base: position 774,324 of record JAQFVV010006284.1, on the reverse strand, counting down.
TAAAGTGTCAGAATTTGCTATCTTAATATATACTAAACACTTATTATATATATGTATAGGAGATGATAATCTGGACCAACTGATGAGTGCTGGTTTAACATGAAATACATATATTGGTGATTATTTATCTTTTCTGCATGTGTGTAGTCATGTATATCAGTAGTATGAGATAGTGTGGATAGTGAAGTGGTTTGAAAGTTTGAGTTCAAATCCCCTATATTTACAAAAATGATCTCTATTTAATAATAGATTTATTTTTTTATTTTTATTATTAAAATGACCTTTTTAAAATAGGCATGTGGTAATTAGATGTGCTAAAATAATGTAAATTTTGCAAAGAAGGAGTAAAAATGAAAAAAAGAGATAGATAATCTAGTTTTAAAAAAACAACAATGTAACCAGTAAAACAAAAGCAAACACAATAAAAACATGTTCAAACCATTTCTTCATGAAGATCTATTTTTATTATATCTATGTATATAGAAAGGGATAGGATATCTCCTGAAGAAATATTATTTCTGCATCACAGACAATTAATAGAGATAGTATGTCTCCTGAAGAAGTGCATCTACTAAAGAAATCAGGCAATCAATAGAAAAAATAGTACCACTTCTAAGAAGTGTATCTACTGAAGAAATATTATCTCAGCATCATAGGCCATCATACAGTATTACATCAATACAGATAATCAACTATGTACACATGTATTTTGAAATATGGAAAATAAAACACTATGAGAGGCTGCATTCCAAGAACTTAATACAAACAATACCAGTGAGTTGATCTTTATGTTGCAGAATTCCAAACCTTGTTAAACCCTAGTTATATCAAATGTTATGTAGTTGGTTAACTCCAAAATTATATAACATTTCTTGCTTGTCTTGAAAAACTAATGAAGTGGAACTGTAATGTATGTAAACATTAACACTGTTAATTAATAAAACATAATTAAACATTAACTTACCTATCATCAAACACAGCAGTATGCCTTTAATATGATTTTTCCAGAAATGTATTTCCATGTGTAATCTTAAAATTGCACCAACTTATAAAAACATATCAGCTATATACATGGCATTGGATGGAAATAAAAAAAAGTAAATCATTTAACAGACTTTTGTGATTTTTCAGTAAGATTTATAATTAATTTAATAACAGAACAGAAAGGAAGTTAAGCTTCCAGTGAGTTATGTAATACAAATAAACTCTTCAAAAGACAGATGATACCACTGGTCCCTTAGCATTTGTTCTCATATATGTCTAGTTTATTTACATAATTTTAAACAAAGGAATGAATTTGATCTGTTGATTACATAGAATAAATGATAAGAACCAACTTTTAAATATTTAGAGGACCAAAAGCTGAGTGTTTGTTGAAACAATCTTTAAATGTGAAATGAAATTCAATTTTAATATCTGTAAAATTACATAAATAAACTAAAAATGCAATACAGAGAACATACCAATAGCTCAAACAAGCTCTTAATTGATATGTGGAGTAAAAGACATTTTCATGTCTAAAAATTTCAGAATTTCTACTTAAATATTACATATAAAATAAGTGCTGGGTTTTGAATTGATATTTTGGATCTAGTGTCTGAATATGAGGTGAGCCATAAGCTCAAAACTAATTGGTCTGGGGATAAAAATGTTCCGGATAGAAATTTTGGAAGTTTCAGGTGCTTCCTATTAAGTTACATATAATCTGAGTTATTTATTATTTACAATTACTTTAATAATAATATACCATTATTATTTTGTTTATTTAGCTGGATTTTACTGCCATAAAATGGGATCAAAAAAGAATGTAAAATAGTCACATATGTAAGAAGACTTCGATTTATTTATTTTTCTTTAATTTTAAAAAATATAATTTATTAATATTCATTGTCGATGTCTTACTTAAATTTTTAGATACATATACAGATATTTCTAAATTCCATAATTAACAGTGGCTCTTTTATTTTCTAAATATATACTACCATCACTAAAGGAAAAACAAACATTATTGACACTATGATGCATTTCAGTCAATAAGGTCTCTTCAGCTAAATCAAGGCCAACATAATTTCCCAAATGCTGTATTGGCTGTTGTAAATAAGTGCATATTTTTTATCACAAATCTATTTACAAAAACTATCTTTCAATAATTATATATCTTTAAATGATAAAAAAATGTTTAAGTTCTAAAAATTGTAAGATAGTAGAGTGTGAGTTTGATGATGAAAGTTATTAATAATAACCAAATACCATCACATGATCCCCACTTCTTATGTTTGCTCATAACTGTATGGAGAGTTTTATCTCTTTTGATAACAAAATAGGTTTGCTATTAGTGGAAAACGAGCTTTTGATTCATTTATTCGGCCAAATGAAGAAATCAAACAGTGGAAATTTCCACTGACTCTTTCATATGTTTTTGTTATTGATTAACTGTGAGATTATTATGAATGAACTATTCATTAATATGAATCAACCAGTTTGATGAGTTTATAGATTTTTATCACAGAGTTTAGGATAAAAAAACATGATCACCCTTCTCAGATGGTTTAGAATTCTTATCTGAGACATTGAGTTTGATTAACAGCAGGATCAAATAGGTGTGCACACATGGGGATATTAATTCTCTTTTATATTTACAATCATAACAAACAAATGTAAATTATGGCCTTTATTTTTAAAAAAATGTAGTCACCTTTTAAGAATTACAGACTTAGACTGACATACAATGAAGATTTTTTATTTAGCTATTTACAAAATGTATATCATTTACAAGGAAAAATACATAAATTAGAAGACATATTTGACTTAAAACACAGTATTAACTAACTTCATGCAATTTGGAAAAAAAAGTGAAAAACCAGTTAATTTGAAAATGAATGTGTAGTTTGGTATTGGTTGAAAAATTGGAATGAGATTCATTATAATAAAAAATGTAACATCAGCATATGGAGATTTATGAATATCAATCATAGTGACAAGTCAAAATAAGAGTCCTAGATCACATGACCCTATCTCTTAAGCTTGTAAGTTATAAACAATGAGAATTGCCAATTCCTCTATAGGCTTTATGATAAATGCTTAGCCAGATACAGCACTTAAAATATCTCTGTCAGGAACCCCTTTCCAAACCTCTGATCATGGTTTCATGCTTTGGCACTCCTCAGAGAGGTGTCAGGCTAGGTTCAGACACTAGATCTAAAAATGCCAACACAAAGACAAGCATTTAAAAGTTATCTATTGAGTGGAAAATCTGAAATTTTCAGACATCTACATGTCTTCAAACCCAGCTATCCAACTCAAATAGCTATGTGGTGCTGATAGATCTTCAGCCATACCATATAGTAGTAATCTTAGCAATATAAAATTGCATAAGACTTGTGGCAGAGACTATAACTAGTCAAAATAAGAGTCATAGATAACATGACCCTATCTCTTAAGCTTGTAAGTTATAAACAATGAGGATTGCCAATTCCTCTACAAGCTTTATGATAAATACTTAGCCAAAGCCAGCACTTAAAATTTTATCTCTGTCACGAACCCCTTCCCAAACCTCTGACCATGGTTTCGTGCTCTGGTAATCCTCATTGTTTATAATTTACAAGCTTAAGAGATAGGGTCATGGGATCTATGACTCTTATTTTGACTATTTATAGTCTCTTCCACAAGTCTTATGCAATTTTATATTGCGGACTACTTCTATATGGTATAACTGAAGATCTATCAGCCCCATATAGCTATTTGAGTTGGATAGCTGGGTATGAAGACATGTAGATGTCTGAAAATTTCAGATTTTCCACTCAATAGATAACTTTTAAATAAGTGATTGGCTTTGGGTTGGCATTTTTAGATCTAGAGTCTGAACCTAGCCTGACATCTCTCTGAGGAGTGACAAAGCATGAAACCATGATCAGAGGTTTGGGAAGGGGTTCCTGACAGAGATATTTTAAGCGCTGGCTCTGAACAAAAAGACCCCCAACCCCCCCCCCCAAAAAAACAAGAAAATACGCAAAACAGCAAAAAAAATCAGAAGAGTGAAGAGAATGGGGGAAAGGGGAAGAAAACTGATAGAAAACATAATTTATGAAATTTACAGGAAAAAGAAAACCCTCATATATTAATTAATTCCTATTTTGAAAGAAGTCCAATGTAAAAATGAACATAGAAACATCCAAATAAAAAAAAATGCAGTTAGTTTTTATTTTTGCTAGTGGATAATATAAATTAAAATATTTTACTGAGTTTAAAAGATTCAAAAGAAAAAAAATATAACCAATCAATCAATGAGATATAAGATATGTATTAATGCAAAGCTTTAGCAACGAAAGCTATAAAGAAATATAATATTAACAATAAAAAAATCCTAGTCATAAGAAATATTCCAGTATATTTAAATGCAAACTCACAATTTGTAAGTTTTAAAAAATGAGATCAGTAAGATGAAAACTGATTCTATCACAGGATCATCTATGAACTTAACAAAAAATCTTCAACAAAAGCAAAACAAATAAAAAATTGGGCCACTTAAAAGAATTAGCTATTTGGAGATTTTTAAATGGTATGAAAATGGTAAATAAAGACATATAAAAATATAACTATGAATTGACAAGAAAAACTACAGAAGTCGGTAAAAATATCAAAAATTTGAAACAATGCCCGGTATCAAAAAAGGTTTGTTTTGGCATTATAAAAGAATATATATATATAAATGTTTTTATTTCATTTGAGAAGTAGTATGGTAAAAAAAAAAATACCCTTTTTTATCATTTTGAATTAATTTCTGGACACTCATGCTTCTATTTCAAGTTAAAAATAACAATCCAAATTATGGGTGAAGAAAAAACTTTTTTGTTTTTGTTTTTTCATGCATTACTCCTCAAATTAAATAAACCTGTTTTTTTTTTAATAAAATAATTTATATATCTATATTATTTTTAATTCTTTAGTCTTTGGATATTTTGCAACAGATTTTTTGCTTTCAGAATTACAACCTAACAAAAAAACAATGTGACCATATCTCCATTATTTGAAATAAAATTATTTACAAGATTATTGCAAAATATTACCAAATTCATCACTTTCTTTATTTTGCTGTAATATCTTATAAAAATGCAATTTATCCACTACTTTGAACATGTATTAGCAAAAACCTTTTATGGTACCTATATGCATACACAATCTTGTGTTTTGACTATCTTGCAGTCTTCTTCATGGCTGTAAATCCAGTATCTATATAAGTTCTGAAAAAGACTGCAGGACAGTCGAAACATAAGATTGTGTATGCATATAGATACAATAAAAGGTTTTTGCTAAAAAGTGTTCAAAGCAATGGATAAATTGCATTTATATAAGATTATTGTGTTTATGAAGGCAGCATTTAAAAAATAAAAAAATACAAGTTTTTGATCAACAATCAAGAGAAATTAAGATTTGACTCCTCATTTCTTTTTCTTTCTGTTTTAATTAACTGAAAACATATTTTAAAAAATATTGCTCCTCACTGAAAGCTAATTTAGCCTTCCAATAATGTTAGACTGAGAATGTGATTGAACAATCCTGAAATATCACATTGCTATATGTTATTGTCAACAATACTTAATATGTGGACAAAATTTGAAGAAAATCAGTTCTATAGAAATATGTTAAAAAAATCAATAACAAAATTGTAAACACATAAACAACAAACAATTTTTCTAAATTAAATAAAAAGCAGTTAATAATAATAAAAAAGATGGCATTATTATCTAAAAATTAAATACATCATAAAAAATGTGAGAGAATATTACAAAGAAGAATAAGATAATTAGAATGAAACTAAATTAGCTTAACAATTACAATAATGACTTTCATTGTTATTCTTTTCATTCTTGTTTATCTGATGTTGGCTAAAGAAAAAGATTTTTTATATATATTTCTATTAAACATAGATTAGAAATGTTTGGTTGTAAAACTAGATTCATAGCACTTATGGGTTGTCTGTGTATGCTGCAGTATTTATTGATGAAGTACTAATTATTTAAATTCACCATTTAAATATTCCACTTGCTTGAAAGTTGGTTACTATTTTCCTTTTTGATAGTGACATGGTTGTTGTTATCAATAAACCACATGCCTTTCATTTTCTTTTCTGTTGTCTCTTTCCATGAAACAATATTGACATTTGTTGGATCAAATGAAAAATGAGACATAAAATTAAATGTGCGATGAAATGAAAATCTTCAGGAAATGGTGGAAATTTTATAGATGGTTATAAAAATGCAGATGAAAATTATGCAAATTATTAGCAAAATTATGTGCTAAGGTAAAATGATAAATATGTACCATATAAAGCAGGAAGTGCATTTAAACTATCCACAAAACCATCAGCCACATATATATTTATATGTTATATAATGAGCATGAATAGCTCTTAACAAGATTTTCCAAATATTCCCATTCCCAAACCAGTTTCTAGCTGCTGGCTGTCATCAGTGAGGTGCTAGCAGACATTAGATCTAAAAATACTAGCTCAATCCCAGCATTTATCTAATAATTAACTATTAAGTAGAAAATCTGAAAATTTCAAGCATCTATATGGCTTCAAATCTAGTTACCTAACTTAAATAGCCATATGGAACTGAATAAAGTTCAGATACATCATATATTAATAGCTTTAGCAATATAACATTGACAAAGCCTCAAGAAAAAAACTATAATTGCAAGAAAATCAAGTCATACATCACATGATTAATTAAATAAGCTCATACTACAAATGTTATATAATGAGTATGAATAGCTCTTAACAAGCTTTTCCAAATATTTTTAGATATAATGTTTGAATATCCTAGTGCCTAACTGATGATATCCAGCAGATAGAAAACAGCAAGGGGATAGAGATATTTGGAAAAACTCATACTCATTATATAACATTTGTAGTATAAACTTATTAAATTAAATCACATGATGTATGATTTGATTTCCTTGCAATTATAGTTTTGCTCTTGAGGTTTTGATGATGTTGTGTATCTGAACTTTGTTCAAACCCACATGGCTATTTAGGTTAGCTAGCTGGATATGAAGACATATAGATGTCTGAAAATTTCATATTTTCTACTTAATAGTTAGTTATCAGATAAATGCCGAGCTTGAGCTGGTGTTTTTAGATCTAATATCTAAATATCTTAGTGCCTCACTAATGACAGCCAGAAGCTAGAAACTGGTCTGGAGATAAGGATGCTTGGAAAAGCTTGTTAAGAGCTATTCATGCTCATTGTATAACATTTGTAGTTCAAGCTTATTAAATTAGGTCATGTGATGTATGATTTGATTTCCTTGCAATTATATTTATATGTATATGCAAGTATTGCATGTGTATTTTCTATTCTTTTTCCTTTTTATAAATTGGAATAATAGAAACATAATTTATATATATCCAATAATAAAAATATCACATATTTATAACTTCTATAAAAGTAATCATAAAAAGGTAAAATACTGTGATTTATTTAAGATTCCAACCAGTTGCATCTCGATGCTATGTGCATAAATTTTAATGGTTACTTCCAGTAGTTGACTAATTTATGAGGTTATTTCATATTGTACTTTATAGAAGGTGCCTTACATTTTGATATTTTATAAGTACATTCACAATTTTATTAATATAGCACTGAGGCCTGTGTGCTTTAGTGCATTGACAAAGGGTCAGATCTCAGGAATGTAAGTCCCTCAGATCAATTACAGTGCTGGTGCTTTCGCCACATAAATTACTTACGAACTCTCAATCAATAAACCATTTGCTTAATTTTCTCTGAAAGTAGCAGTGACCACTTCTGATGCTTGAAGTTTTTATAAACTCCCAAACAATATCACCATTCAATTATTACTATTTTATTCGGCAAAGTTTAGTGCAGTGGACATATGTCGGACTCTGGAATGCAAGGTTCTCCAAATGATTCTGGTTCTGACCTTTCTGGCACTCAAGCTTCTTATTAACTCTCAAGCAATAAAGTCATTCGATTATTATTATTTTGTCCTGCATAGTTTAATATAATAGTTGAGGATCAGACTCTAAAATGTAAGGTGCTCAGATCAATTTCCATTCTAGCACTTCCGGTGCTTAAACATCTTGTGAAGCATGAGCAATAAATCCATTTGATTATTATTAAGTATTTGTGAGCATGTGATCAATCATGTTCAAGAATTTATATTATACATCATTTTGGCTTATAGAAACAAAAATAGTATACATTGCAGATAAAATGTTAATAAACTATTTTCTAATGAATAAAAAACAACTTAGTCCTTACTAGTTATACATATATTTTGGGTATCAACTTATCTTTATTGATTGAGCTACAAGCCTAAACATCATATTTTTAAACCAGAGCAACCCTTCAATCTCCATTCTCAGTTTAACAATCTTCTATCAAAACAGAAATAAGGAGTGAGCTATGGTTTCTTGAATCTTCTGATTACAAATAGAAAAATTAATATCATATATATATAAATTCTTTAGTGTGTTCAACTTTATTATAAGATTTAAATAAAATGAGATATAAATTATTTTAATACAATGTTGTCAAAGTTCAATATCAAATTATTAGTTTAAACACCATACACACACACATATATATATATGACAGACTGAGAATTTATTGACCATTACAATAAAACATTTACAATGTGTAAATATAGAGTTCAATTCACCAATCTAGTGTGCAGATTAAATATTCAAACTTGTGGCTTATTTAACAAGAATAGATTAACATCTAAATTCTACTTAAGCTATTTGTTTACAATCTTATACAGAAACAAAAATAAGGAGTGCACTATAGATCTATGAATGTAATTGCTTATGTATATACACGTGTCATAATGTAATTTAAATTTAACCAACACCACATCATCTTCATAGATTCATCCATACAGTTCCAAGAGCAATACTTTTTATCCTACTCTAGAGCCATCTATTGTAAACTTTAGTAATCAGTGAACACTAAATAATATATTATGACAAATCTCCATCTTCAGATAAACTGGTTTCTAGCATTTGCCTACATGATTTGAAGCTTGAATTAATGTAGTTATGCATCTAGCAGACATTTTTTATTTTTTTACACTAATCAGGTTACTCTAAAGTCTTAATCTCAGGCTAACTCACTTGCATAGCTATATAGATCTGACATCAGGTCTCAGTTTTTATATAATTTTGAGAGCTTAGTTCTATCACTACTGTAATTCCCTTCTCCTTTCGGCTAAGAAGATTAATATCAATAATAATACCACACAATCTCTCATATGCATACTTATATGCTTCTAAGAGCAGTTATCTCCATTTTTCTCTAGAAACTCGTAGTGATGACTATTGATTACTTAAGCTTATGGTTGATCGCTCTAAAAAGAGTAATATGATCACACTTTTTTGTGATCAATCATCACAATCATTTTCAACCATGGTCAATTCACTGCAGGATGAAGGTTTCTCCAAGTTCAATCCATCCTCTCCGATCTCTAGTCTCTCTTCTCCTCATCAACCCAGAACAGTTCCATATTTCATCCATCCATCCATCTCAGATGTGGTCTCTTTCTAAATCTTTGTGATGAATAGTGAAGTAAATAGGAGTTTTCAAACACTGTGTGTGCTGCACCCAGGGATATTTTTAACGAGAAAAATGCCGAGCGGGGAGAAGTAATTCACAAATTCCACATTTCAACTATTACTGTACAAAATTTTTAAATATACAGGGAGAGATTTACTTACTGGAAGTAAACAAATCATTAAAAGAATCTAACCTTTGATGTGTAATAAAATAAATAACCCCGTATTGATAGTTAACATGTTAATGAATTGTTGACAACTCCGTCTATTAATCAGCAGGAGAGGAAATAAAATGAAGACTAAATTAGAAAACACTAGTTGGCTTTCAAGAATAAAGAAATAAAAAAAAAAGTTCTCATTAATGAAAACTAAATAAAAATCATTCAGATTCCATTGAGAAAAGTAAACAAATTCTATAGAATTAAAGCCCCCACTGCTGCTCCACGTTTTGATATAACTGTAAGGATAAAAATAAAGTTATAGACGTTGCGAAGTTCTATTTGAGAGTAACTTTAGAAGCGAACTAACATTAAATGGCTCATAGAAACTAATTTTATACATCATTAATTAAAACCATTTACATATCTATAGTTGGTGAGTAAAAAAAAAAATCTCATATTAAATGTAATCTTAGTCATTTGATATGAATGTTAATTATCTGGGCTTCGGTGGTCATGTGACGCGAAGAAAAAGTTACTGTGGAAAAAAAAAAAAAAACTAATCATAATATGATCACAAAATTTTAACCGAATCTGTATTTTAATATGTAAATTAATAGGCAGAATAATAGATTTGTGTACCTTTTTTATGTAAAGTAACATTCCTAACTTTTATACAGATAAGAAAGCTGAAGCTTAATTGCAGAGACTGGCGGATCACGTGACGTCATGACTACTCAGTTATATGCAACTGATTATCCTGTGTGGTTTAGTGCAGAGGAAGACTGGACCTCAAAACCCATGGATCACAACCCAACTTTGAAACTTTTGGAGCTCAAACTTTGAATAAACTCTCAAGTAATAAACGACTAGATAATTTACCCTGTGTGGTTTAATGCATTAGTTGAGTGGTCGAATTTGGAGCCAAGACCTAAGATCATGACCCAGCTCTATCACCTCAAGTGCATAAACTTTTTATAAACTCTCAACCAATAAATCATCGGCCCTATGTAACATGGCTCAATGGTAGAGTGGTTGACTCTGAACATTAAAACTCATGGATAATGGCCCAGCTTTGTCCATTTATAATGCTTAAACTTCCTATGAACTTTAAAGCAATAGTCATTCAATTATTTATTTATTTAAATAAATGAGCAAATGAAATGTAAGAATTCTTAAAAAAACATCTATTCTTTCTTTTTTGACTTACTCATGTTATGGACCAAAGTTGTATTGGTTCGGAAAACAAGTAACTGAATTTGCATCTTTCGACCTCTATTGAGAGATTTTGCTAACTTTTTTTTTCAAACTTCAACATTCATGTATTTTTTTCAAATATTTTAATTTCAAAAAAATTCTGAAGATTTTAGGATAATGGAAAAAGTGAGAATTTCAAAGTATGATAGGATCCACAATGACGAGCACTTGATCTATTATTGACGGTCTCGAATTTTGAGACACTATTTTATAAAAATATTACTACTAAAAACTTAATTTTTTTTTGGAAAGTTTATAATTATTTTTGCATAGTAAGAGTGTGATCATTATTAGAAATTATATATATATATTATTATATATTTATTTTCAACAGAAATGTTTTATTTCTAAATATAAAAGATATTGTTCTGAGTAATAATGCTATGGAAATTACAATGGTGTGCAAAATTTGATCTGTGAAAATTGCATCACTAAGATAGAAAATATAGCAATGTTATAAAAATTACTAAAGAAATTTACATTTTTTGAGACTAAGTTGATAGATTTACTAGATATTAATAATTATTTATTGAAATTTTAAAAACAAACATCATACAAAGAAGCTTACATTCATTTTGCAAATTGAATCTGCTCCTCCTGGTAGTTGAATGATGAAATGGTGCTTGGTTTTGATTAAAATCTAATTTTTAAAATAATTCTGAAAATCAATTGTCATTTTTAAAATTTATTTAATTTCTAAATAAAAATATCTATCAAGTGAGGTCAAATTTATTATACTCTGATAACAAATAATGGTTTAATAGTAAAATGAAAGTTGAAAGCTTATAGCAAGTGAGAACAAAAAATCTATCAGAGTACAAGAGGATTAAATATAATACAAGAATAAAAAGAGTTCACATAAAGTCTTTTAAACACGTCATAAATAAGTCACGATCTAAAGTTTTACCTTGGATAATGGAGGAAAAAATAGTATGTTGCCTTAACATGTAGGCCAAGATAATCCAACTTGTTCTAGAAGCAAGAAAAATTGGTAAGAAATCATATTTTAAAAGAAAAAGGAAATGTAGAGTAATGGAGAAGGCTGTTTAATACTACATTTGTGTCTTGTTTTGACTGACAATTATTTGCCTAACCTGGTGTGAATAAGACTTTTAACCTCTAACTAATAACTAATAATCCATTTACCAACTAATAGTCAAAAAATTGATATATTATCTATGAGTGATTAACAAACTCCTACATTTGTATGGAAATCTGGGGAAAAAGTAGTACAAATAGTAGAATTAATCTTTAAATTATAGCAACAAGAAATGTCCAAATAATGCATTGTTAAAAAAGAAACAGTTGGTGGTTATTCCGATTTCAAATCTATTTTTGGTAGGTAAATGTTTGAGATCATTAAGACAAACAGAATAAATAAATTAACAAATTGATAAATAAGAGTTTTGTAAAATATATGTGTCTTAAGATCATTTGAAAGCTTATTCACCATCGTCACTTTAAACCATTATTAATCCAATGCAGGATGAAGATCTTGGGCAATTTAATCCAATTTCTGTGATCCATAGTCTCAGTTTTTACACTATACCAACACACTTTTTTTACTTATCCATTTCACATGCTCTTTGAAAACTTTTATAATATTTTGCAATCTAATTTAAGACTTTAACTGTACATTTATTATATCTTTTCTAGTGATATGTCCAGTCCAGTTCTATTTCAGTATCTTAATTCTTTCAATGATGTCAATGATACCTGCTTGTTATTTCACCCAAATATCTTACTTTTGACTTCTTGTTAATTCTAATATACATCTCTCAATATTTTTGAGTGGTCTGAAGTCATTATATTACTTTTCTGTTAAGTATCTAAATCTTGAGTACTGAATAATCCTAGAGCACCATAGGCAATATTTCTTGGTGATGGGGTTCAATAAAATTAGATGCAAAACAAAGGTTTATTAAATATTAAAATTACTACCACAAACTTCCTCATATAATAATGGAGAAATGGCCAGTGGAAAACTTACCATTAACATAGTGAACACATTTAAAATGGAAACTGGCAGAACAATTCTTATAGAAATAAGGCATGTAAAACATGGCAAAATTATTTATGATAATATAAAATACAATATTAAATGTTGCTAATATTTAGAAAAAAAACACAAATCATGCTTGAGCAAATAAAAACATTAAGTAAACATAAATTGCTGAAGTTAATAGATTTATATAAAATACAGGTCAATGCATCTAGCCATTCCAATATTGATCAGTAACTGGATAGCTTGTTTCTTAGCTAAAAGATAAAAATATATTCCAAACAAAATGTCTCTCTCTCTATACTTTAAATATATGCAATAATAGCAGTAAGTCATTTTAACATCCTACTGTAAAACCAACTACATAATCAAGAATAATCATTGGATATATGTAATACAATGATGGTCACTGATGAAAGCTAATATCTAGAAAACAGTCTGATATTTGGTTGGCATTTTCTTCTATCATCTATTGATTATTCATAGATGGCACTAGCATATAGTATTATAGCAGATTACAACTGTTAATGCAAAAAATAAATGTGTCAAATGGTTTAGGTTAGCCAGATAAGTGTTAGTGTATTGAATATGGAAAATCATGTAATTCTAACATATAGGTATAATAAAGGAAGTGTCTTTTCACTATAACACTGAATCTGATTTACTTTATGAGCAATGCTCCCAAAATGAATACTGAACTCTGAAATGCCATCTCAAAAACAAAAAGAGAGGAAATGTATATTCACCTCGGATGAGTAAAGAGACTATTTTTTACATATGAAGAGATAATATTAATATACAATTTCATAAGAATTGCATGCATGGTAGTGTCTATGATGTTTACAATTTTTTAATCATTTAGTTTTTATTTAATTGCTAAGTAGAGACAAGTATATGACATAACCTCAAGCAATTACTTAAAAATATACATAAATTTGGTCTTGTAATGCATCTGTAATTTGCATACTAAGGACCATGTGACTTGCACACAGTTTCATAATATTTGACAGTAAGAAATACAATGTACTCAAAAGAAATAGCAAGAAATGTTTCAACTCATACCTATACTCTCTCAAATTTTTACCCAGGAACAGTGTGACCAAAATCTACTTCAGTTGTGCTCTCTCATATCTTAAACCTTTATTTCCATTAACACTCACCATCAGACTTTAGACCTAAAAATAAATATCTAAACTCATCTTCAATTTAGTCATCATGATTATATTAGAATATGACACTCTTCATATTTGGAACATACTTCATGGAAATTAAACAACTTATTGTACCATCACAGTTATAATATATAAATATAAATATTTATCTCATATAGATCATCATTATCATTTCCAACCATTATCAATACATTGCAAGATGAAGGTCTCTCCAAGTTCAATCCATCTTCCTGATCTCTAGCCTTTATTCTCACATTATCCACCAGACTTACTTATTTCATCCATCCATCTCACTTGTGGTCTCTTTTCAGATCTTTTACAATTTCTTGGAAAACAGTGTATGACTTTAATTTTCCAGCTATTATCATATCTTCTAACAATATGTCCAGTTCAACTTCAATTCAGTCTCTTAATTCTTTCAACGATGTCAATAACACCAGTTTGTTCTCTTAACCACGTATTTATATAAGTATATGAGATAACTTTTAAACACTGTGAAGTAATAATTTAACTGCCAGTAAATGCAGAATACTATTTTATAATTAATAACACACTGATGCGTTGCAGTGAATTTCTGTAGGCTTTCAATATCATAATTTCTGCAGACTAAGCGCTTTCAGAGTTTTGTTACTCCATAATCATAGTCTCTTAGATTATAATAAAATTTGTATATATTTTTTTGTTTTATTTTATTTTTTCATCTTGGTCGATTTTAATATTTATAGATATAAAAGTTAAATTCTGTACAACTCAAAAACCACTAAATAACTAACTATAAGGTAGATAGCACATAATACATTGGATTAAGTTTTAAAAAAAACATATAAATTATGCTTTTTATACAGCATAAAAAATGAAATTAATCACAGTAATAAAGTTAAATAAAAACTTTTTGACAGATTTTTTAAAAATATACGTTTAAGAATTTTTTAAAAAAGTTTTAACAAATAAAAGACTTGGACACTTAACAGCACAGCAAAGCAAACCCATGTCAATAAAGTATGAAAAGATGCATAATGGAATTAACAAAGCAACAAAATACATGACTAGAATACAGATGGACAGGACACATTGCAGAAAAATGAGACAGCGGATAGACAAATAAAGTTTAAAACTGGACCTAAGTGATCCCATTTGGGAAAAGATATGGATCAGGGAAAGTGGATTAAACTTGAAAAATCTTCACATTGTAATGAATTGATAATGGCTGAAAATAAAAATGCTGATAATGATTATTGATTAATATCAATTCGGATTGATGCTTTTTAAAATAAAAATTAGTATAAAATATTTTTTAGTAATCAGTTCTTCTGTTATTAAATTTTGAAATTTTTTAAAAAAAACTTTTTTTGCTAATTTTGAATAAAGTCAGTAGATAAGTCAACATAAATTCAGTAACAAGTATATTAAAAAGCAATAGAAAAACATTTACATGATAAATTCAAATAACCTAATAGGTTAATTTAATGTGATAATATTTAGAAACTTCTCACGAACTTTCAACCTTAAAAAAAATAAAGAAATCAGGACCAACTTAAATAAGAATGCAAAATTTCTACTAACTTATTGCCTTTGATAGAATAGCCTAAATTATAAGAGCATTGCTTAAATATAGTATTCACATGTCAAAATGTCATCAGTTAGATTCAGATGCTAATACTGGCACTAGCCAAAGTAACAATGTCTGAGGAAGAAAGAAAAATAATACCACTTAAAACATTATGTTATTTACAAACTTACATATTTGTGCTAAATGTTGTATTTGAAAGATTTAAATAAAGCTTGACTTTTCCCAAGACATTTAATAATTAATTCTAGATGGTGAAAATACATCAAAAATTAATTACATGTATATAGCCATCACCATAATCTTTCAGACAAAAAATGAAGTTACTTGTATAAAATTTACTATCATATATCATTAAAAACACATTATTAATATTAAAAATGTGAAACTCACCTCAAAAGTTGATGTTTGAATTAAGTTGGCTCTTGTAAAAAAAATTCAAAATTTTCATTTAAGGGTAAAGATTTCTGCCCTTGCTAGTGATAAAGGCTCTTTAAAACTAGTTTATTTATTTCTAAAGTTAGTGCATAAACATTCATTAAATAACAGTAGTTAGATGACTATTTACCAGATATCAAATGAGTTGGATATGAAATCTGTATGAAAGTCTTAAGCTTGACCTAAAAAAGTCCTATAGTTTAACCTGTCTAAAGTCATGGATATATGAAACATCGCAACATCACAAGGTCTTTA
Organism: Epiperipatus broadwayi; assembly: GCA_028023455.1. Taxonomy (NCBI): domain Eukaryota; kingdom Metazoa; phylum Onychophora; class Udeonychophora; order Euonychophora; family Peripatidae; genus Epiperipatus; species Epiperipatus broadwayi. The sequence continues at coordinate 757,898 of JAQFVV010006284.1, read as the reverse complement.
AAAATCTTTATTACAGCTTTTTATTTTTTTTTAAAGAGAAAAACTTCTAAAAGTCTAAAGTATTTAACTTTCTAAGTGCTGATATCATCATAATCATCATCAAAGTATTTATTATAATTAATAAGAACACATATTTTGTTATTAAAAGCAGTATATAGATAAAAGTACCATTACAATATATTATACAAAAATTGAATAACAGCACAAAAGTTATGTAATGAATCTGAACTCTTGATTGAAAATGTTGACACATAGCCTATAAGGCATTAGCTACCCCTTCAATAATAGTTGTATTTTTAAAGTATTGGTAATAATACTTTCATAGAAAAAGTTGTTATTGTGTGTCACTAACAAATTCAAAAGATTATAAAATGGATTATTACAAATTTACATAATTCTAATACTACATTAATAAATAGTTGTATAATAAGTGTGCGAATAACACTTAACAAGCTTTGTAGAGCATCCCTATTCCCTGACTGATATCTAGTTCTGGCTTTTGTCAGTGAGGCGTTAGGATATTCAAGAATTAGATTTAAAATAACAGGTCAAGCCTTTACATAATTCTAATACTACATTAATAAATTGTTCTATAATGAGTGTATCAATAACTCTTAATAAGCTTTGTAGAGCATCCCTATCCTCAGACCAGTTTCTAGCTTTGGCTTTTGTCAATGAGGCGCTAGGATATTCAAGCATTAGATTTAAAATAAAAGGTCAAGCCCAGCACTTTATCTAATGTTTAATTATTAAGTAGAAAATTTGAAATTTTCAGATGTCCATATGATTTCAAATCCAGCTACCTGACTTAAATAGCCATATGGGACTGAACTAAGTTCAGATACACCATATATTAATAGCTTTAGCAATATAAAATTGCCAAAGACTTAAGAGCAATAACAATAATTGAAAGGAAATCAAGTCATATATCATGTGATTTAATTTAATAAGCTTGTATTACAAATGTTACATAATGAGTGTGCAGATAACTTTTAACAAGCTTTTCAAAATATCCCTATCCTCAGGCCAAATTTCTAGCACTAGGATATAAAGTGCTGGGCTTGACCTGATATTTTAAATCTAATGCTTGAATACCCTAATGCCTCACTGACAAAAGCCAGAGCTAGAAACTGGTAAGAGGATAGGGGTGTTGTCAAAAGATTGTTAAGAATTATTAGCACACTTATTATATAACATTTGCAATGAAAGCTTATAATTGCATATAATTAATTCACTTAGAGCAATGAATATGAGAGCATGTCTCTTGAAAATGCTTGCAGAATAGTATAATTTTATTTTGTTTTAGGTATAAAGGAACTTTGCGTTCAGGTGCAATAGCGCCTATATTATTTTACAAGTTTATTTTTGCACGCAAAGTTTTCAAGTTAGGTTTGAATTACAATACAAGCTTATTAAATTAAGTCACATGATATATGACTTGATTTCCTTGTAATTAATAAATAGTTCTATATCAATTGAATTTCAGAAAATTCATGTCTTAGAAAACATGTACTAATGTGTTTCAGTAAAAAAAAAAACATGACAGGAACTCTTTCCAAGCTGCTTGCAGTACTATCTATAAATCAATGCATGTATTATTAAGCAATATAAATTAGTTTTTTATCACAAGATGTTTAAAGTGCTAGCATGTCTAGAACATAAGTAATGACAAAAATTGTAACATGTCTTCAATTCTCTTTCTGTCATCACAAAGTTTTGAAAACTGTTTGAAAATATATTGCACCTCATAGTTCCCTGTCAAACACAGTTAGGGTTATTTAAGATGTCTCTATAGCAGTTTTTGTCCAATTGAAACAAAATTTAATATTAGTGTGCTCTAGCATTGTGGCTAAAAGGACAAATCAGACATCCATGTTTCATGTAGTACATGACTCAACCAGTCACCTTTTCACTGCTGTACACTGTTTATATATATGGATGATATTTGTATTTTCGTTAAACAAACACATTTACAATTCCCAGGTAACTAATAATTCATATAATCATAAAACTTATAAATAAAAAACTTTATATAGACAAAATATTTATTTTAGTTTTGTTAACAAAGCAAGGGTTGAAATTTATCAAAAAAAAAAAAAATCAATGATAGGTCAGAGGTTACCAAGAATCACATATTATGTAAGTATATCATAGCCACCAATACCACAAACACAAAATACTGCTTCATAAATGGAAAAAAAATCATATATATGTAAAAAAAAAAAAAAAACAACAGGAGAGACATTTGAAAATAAATCAAACAGATAAAATATTATTTATAGCATAAAATTTGATATTCTTCACTCTCTTGAGCAAAGAAATCTGGTTTTCGTTAACATTACGATAATACAGCACTTGGTGATAATAAAGGTATTAGAAGTACTTGAAAATAATTATAACTATTTTGAATTATTAAATGAAACTAATTAAAATACTCAAACAACTTTTATTTACTCTTTTTATAATTAATCTCCAGATTTAATCAAAGAGTACTCAAAAAGTGCTTGCAATCACTCTAAGTTCGCTCATTCCATCACTTATGTCTTTGACTTTCATTTTATTATAATGACAAATAGAAGTCCTTTTAGTTATTATTAGAAATTAAATATGTATATGTCATCAAGATAACTTTATCACTAGTAAGCACAGACTTTTAAAATGAATTAATATTCTTTTAAATATTACTTATGTAAATACAAATATCGACTTTAAAAAATAATAAAAAACGTAAAGGGACTCATGGTATAGTAATTAGTGCAATCTTCTGCTATGCTTACATATTTGAGTTCAAATCCAGATAAAGCTTGAACAATTTTTCGGGTACATAAAAATTTGTCAATCAAAATAGGGATTTTCAGACAGATAATCCATGCTCTATCTAGCAATTTATTTAATATTAACTGGTAGAATGAATTATCTAATATTTTTAACTGAAGAGTGTGGTTTTGCATAATCAATCATTTTATGATGATTATTATTATTACCATTACTACTGCTAAGAAGAGTAAAATTACAAAAAAAAAATAAAGTGGGTTAGTCAAAACAAAGTCACTATATTATTTGATTCAGCCTTAACTTCTGGCAAGAGAGATGTTATATATTTATAAGTGCTAAGTGCATTTTCTATATTACATCTTATAATAATAAATGTAACTTACTCCACTGCACATGCGCTTTACAGATTGAATGCTAATTATAATGAATACTCTCAATTCCAAACACAACATAAAGTCTTTTTAAAAGATAGAATGGATCACTCTATCCTATTTACCCAAACTATATATATATCTTTTAAAAAGACTTTATGATGTGTTTGGAATTGAGAGTATTCATTATAATTAGCGTTCGATCTGTAAAGCGCATGTGCAGTGGATTAAGCTACAGTTATTATTATAATTTATAAAAGAACATCACACTATACAAATTAAATATTTATATATTATATTTTATAAAATTATATAAAAATGTTCTAAACATATACACAGAAAAGGCCAAATTTATATAAATTTATTTAATTAGGATACAAATTAAATTTATTTTATTTACTGCTTAGCATGCTTTCGACAATTTTGTCATATTCACAACATTTTTCTGTTCAAGAGTCTATATAATATTCATGGCATTTATATTTTTTCTTCAAGACTTTATTTAATATTAATTATGTTTTGCTTTATGCAAATTCATTTAAATGTTCCATTTTTTTTGACAAAGAAATACATGAGTCCTTATGTATAGTATGGTGATCTTTTGCAATTATCTAGGCCTCTTTAATTTTATACTTTTTATTCTCACTTTCCAAACAGTCTATTTTAACCATTGTTAAGCCATACTTGTGGCCAAATTTATGTTCAAAATTCAAGAATATTGAAGTATATTCCTCACTCCTTGTGCTCTATTATATAAATATTTATGCTGGACAACTCTGGTAGATAAGTTCACAAGTGACTCACCATGGTCATTGCACAGATTCCTTTTGCAAACAAATCCAACATTTAAATACATTTAACCAAAACAAAATATAATTTAATATTAAATTAAGTCCTAAAAAATATGAATGCCATGCATATTATATGGACTCCTGAAAAGTGCAAATGCTATAAATATGATAAAATTGTCAAAAGCATGCTGTGTAAATGTTCAAAACATTTTTATATAATTTTTACAATAGAATCAAGAAAAGAGAAACAAATTTTTCAATTTACATCTTATAATAAATATAAAACATATACTAAATCAATGTTCAAAAAGCTAACAACAATCATTAAATTTAAAATAAAATCATACATACAAATAGGTCTATAAATAAACAATGTTAATAAAAAATAGACACCCATATGCAAAGAGACTAACTTAGCTAACATATTTCTGCACATACAGTTTCACTCGGAATACACTCAAAAGCTTTTAACTTGTAACCTTTAAAATGTTGACATTATTTTCAAATAAAATATGAGAATTCTTACTAATAATTATTATCAACCAGCAGCAGAACTATTAGCAGTAAATATATTTCAAAAAATGAAATAATCTCCTTAAAACTAGTAGAAACAAAATGTGAATTGAATTTTAGTACTATAAAACAGCTAATCTTTATGTATAAAATCCACAATGCTCATAGATACTTTTTTTTTGTTTAACATACATTAAATTACATTTACAAAATATTTTGCCACTACTTAGAAAAGTTTTTAAAGAATCCTGTGGTTGTATGAGCTACCAACAATGCCAAAGATTTTCTAGGAGAACTTGAAAATGGTTAGTATGAAAGCTAGATAAAATTCTTCCAATTTTATGTAACCTTCTGACAAAATAAAAGCATTGTACATTATAAACCTATTCTGGGGCATTTTTCTGAAAGAAAACTCAATAAGACAATACATGGTCCCAGAAAATTTTTTTTAATCTTCACAGTTATGCCACCTAGTGTAAGATTTAATAATCAATAGATACCAGATGCTATTTTTTTCTATCATCACAGTTATGCCACCTAGTGTAAGCTTTATCCAATGCTATCCAATCAGTAAACTTCACAGCACTGGATTGGGATTCATTAAGCACAACCATGTGGCTTCTATTGAATTACTAAATCACTAGGTGGCATGAGTGACATAATTTTGGGATAAGAAAAATAATTAAGTATTGAACAGCTTTATGTAATTTAGGTTAATGTGATGTCTTATTCTTTTTATACCAATCTTGACCATATCTATAATTATATAAAAAATGAAGGATATAAAATATCTATATGACTAAATTACACAAGTTGGCTTAGATTAAAAATATTAATATGTTTTTCAGTTTAGACTGGTAGCTTGATAAGAATAAAAAAGGTAAAATATGGCTATTAGAGGACAGATGTATTAAATCCAAAAAATCCAGATATATTGCTCCCAGATACAAAGCTTATCACTGACAAAAACGATAAGCTGGAAACTAAAATGGTGACATTAGATAGAACAGCACTGGGTAGAGATTTATTAAGCTCTACTATCTAGCATCTATTGATTACTAAAATACACTAGATGATAGAACTATAGTGAGAGAGAGAGAGAGAGAATTTTTTGAAAATTGTTTTGAATTAATTTATAGAAAAATTTGCAGTGTGATTGCTTGAAACTTGATTATATCTATTGCTAGCAACTGATTTTAAAAGTTTACTCTTATCAGAATATTATAAGTATACCTAGTGTTTAATTCACACACATATAATTTATTGATAATAACCCCATCAAAATGACACCAGAATTTGATGGTCAACAATAGATTTGTTCTGTTAAGTTTTTGCACTTGTTCATATGACAAAAAGAAATCTACTAACAATAATTATCTCAAAAATACTGAATGATATACATATTTTCAGTAATAATCTATCATAACAAACAAGAAATTTACTTTAATGAATTGGAAAATATGTAATAATTCATGAACAATTTATAATATATTGTCAAGCATTGGTGCCCTAGCTGCCTTCCAAGCAGCTGGCCAGGGTTCGCTTCCCGGTCAATGCTTTGACATATAAAAAACAAAAAAATTTATAATATATTGCAATATCTCTTTCAGAGTTTCATTAAGTTTCTGCAAAAAATCTTTAATGTAAGGACATAGCTTTAAAAATGAAAACCAGAATTGTTCAAGCTGATCTAATCTCTTTACAGATATCAAAATTGGATACTGAAAAAAAAAAGGAAAAAATATCAATGCTGTCAAAAACTTTTCACAATTTCTTGGCTCTCGATAAAAATAAATACTTGATGAAATTAGAACTGAATATTTGCTAGTAAAAGAGAAGACTAAGATGTAATTATTATTTTGACATTTCAAAAAAAAATTAATTAATTTGTAATATTTGAAAAAAGCTAATGGTAAAAGATGGATGATGAATAGGGAGTGGATTAGCTCCATTATTAGCATACTAAAAATGCCTTTGAACAGTGAATAGTCAACAGTATAATAGATAATACCAAAAAAAGTCTGTTTTTATGATTGTCAGGAATTGATTGATTCTACTAATAATAATTGCTTCATTTTGAAAGTTAACACAAATATTGCTTAATGTTTTTCTCAGGTAGATGTTTTTTCCCCAAAATTTAATAAGCCAGCAAACTTAAAATGTTCAACCATTTAAACTAATTCAAACCTTTTTTAGTATGGAACAAATTTTCCTCTAATATGTAAAGTAACAATATACAATTTTTAATATTTATTTAGAAAAATATGTCTAAACAATCAGTAACACTTTTCATGGCATATAAGTTTTGAAATTAGATTTAATTGAAAAAAAAAAATTACTTTATAAAGATGTTAAGAGCCACTATATAATGTATATACATAGGTGAAAATCATTACTGCTTAACTGTTTTATACTGTTAAAGTTAAACTAGATTCAAAGCCAATAAATGGCAGAAACTTTTCTCACTAATGTCAAAGGCTGTTTAATATTGTTTTTAAATATTTTTGTTAGATGTTTCATGCATAAACATTAATCTGGCTAACCCAGGATCATGTTGTCAGTTAATGATAGTGATATATTAATCCATAAATCAACTTTATGATGGTGAAATAGATTATTATTATTATAATATCTAAAACTTTTTTAAGATCTAACCAGAAGTGAACAACTAGTTATAAACATAATAGGTCAAAATGCTAACATTTAGGTTACAAGATTTTTAATATCAGTATGAAAATCACCATATAGTAGTGCCATCAAGTGTAAGCTTTCATAATCAATGGATGCATGAAGATTTGTGCATAAAATCTCTATCTAGTGCTTACTCATCCAACATCCCCAGACTAACCTGCATCCATTGATTATAAAAGCTTGCACTTTGTAGCACTACTGTATGGATAGTTTGGCACTCTTATTAACAGCATGTGTAAGCATATGAAATGGTGATCATATGATGTTTTGATGGTTATAAGATACATACCAATTATATAAAATGAACTATGTTAAATGTACTTCATCATACAAACAATTATTTAATTAATATAAATCATTAAGGGCTTGATATTAATTAATAAATTTTACAAATCAATGCATAAATGACAATAAATAATATGAACATCACTTGTTGTTAGCATCAGATACATTAAATTTCTTGATGTGAAAGATATTACTGGCATACTCAAGTTTAATAACTTAGCTTAAACATTAAGTTAGGTCTGTAGAAGACCAAGCACTTGATTTTGACATCAAACAAATTAAAATTAATCCATGTTAAGTCCAAACAAGCATATTCATTTTCTTGACTTGTTTACAGTGAAAATCATTTACTGCCATTTGATATGATAATATGTTGTACAATTTCTATCATCTATCAGTAAATGTTGAATGTATAAAAAATTTAAATATTATTTAAACTTTTCAAAAAACAAACAACTTGTTAATAATAACACACAAATAGACATCACAGGTTAGTAATGTGAATATTGTTACTGGTCACATCACATCTGAAGAAGTGTGGAGAATAATATTAGTCTAAACGTTGTGTAATTAGTAACTTGTGTTGCTGTGTTATTACTAACAAGTTGTTTGCATTTGGAAAATTTAAATAAACTTTACAATTTTTGATATATTCAACATTTACTGACAGATGATGGAAATAGTCCAACATATTATCACATCTAATATACTATCATCACATAACTTCGGGCAAATCTATATTGCCATTATCTAGAGAATTTCAACCCGCATATAAACCTATATGTGCCTTAAAAAATCGAAGTCCATGTTAATATTAAATTGACTATAAAATAAACAATAAAGAGTTAAATACTGTTTTTTAAACTAAATTTAGATTGAAACAAATAATAATAATAATAATATTCAATAAACATGTTTTTTATAATCTTATACATTCAGAAAAACAAATGTTCAAATATATTTCAATTTTGATATTATATATAATAAAAATAAATTACAAACTCAATGCAAGTTTATTATTTTAAATTAAAAATAAAATATCTTAATTATAAAAGTGATTTTCGTAGTATAACGCAGTTTTAGAGGGTGGAATTTGAAACTCAAGGTCATGGATCACGGCTCTTCTCTATCTCTTCCGGAACATGAACTTATGAACTCCCGAGCCATAAATAGATTTTGTTTAAAAAATTCTGCTTAGAAAATAACAGTTTTAGCACCGGAGAGGATTTATCATTATGTATATGAGAAATGTTGGTATTCTTTAATTTTAAAAGTATTAAATTAAAACAATTTTGGTTATATATTTTACTTTTGAATTGTGAGTGACTCAATTCTGTCAAAAACATAACTATTATCAACCCCCAAGGTCGAAACACAACTATTGCTCAACCTTCAAGTACATTTGAAAAGGATTTTTTTGGCTCTTTTTCAACTCTTTGAGTGACTAGTGCTAACGCATTGTAAATATCTACCATCATTTTGTGTATAAACAAATCAAAAATTTAAGAGAAAACATTTGAATTATCATTTTGGACTAAAGGTTATCAGGAGGTCTTGTTGAAGTGTAATCTAAAAAAAATCTTACATTTTTTCATTATTATTTTATCTTAAATTTTTTTTATGAGCTTTAAAAAATAGCAAGAGAATCTATTTTTAAATGTTATAAAGTGAGTTGACTTTATGATCAGAAATATTTAAAACAATTTATTTGAAATAATAGACAACCTTGACTTGATTTATGTTTTATACTTGACAATAGCTAACTACTTTCATTATTTGCATTCATATTTTTATGTAAAAATCAATATTTCGATAAGCATTCATATTTTTCCTTTCTAAAATGACCAATTAATTTCAATATATAAATTCTCAACATCATTTTTTAAAATAAATTTTAATTTATTTTATGAACCATAAACAATAAACTATTTTACCTCTTCACCCATGATTCTCCATCTCTGCTCATGTTTCAAGGTCTATTTTTGTGATTTAGAAAAATGTTATGTTATTTTAAAAGATGTGTGACCTCATATTTCTGTAACATAATTTCCACTACCCCAATCTCACACAAGATAGGAATTGGTTTCCATTCACTTTGAACACTTTATGGAGAGATGTAATCATAGGCATATGACCAAAAACATGTAAAAAAGATGTATTGTCCCCAAGATGTACATTTCATGCTGAACCAGTACTCATCAGTTGGCCCAGGTCACAATATCTTACATGTATCTTTATCATTATTCAGTATAAATAGATAGTCAATTACTACACTTTAATTGATAAGTACCAAACTTACTGCCTTCACAACTTTAATACAAACCACTTGATGGAAGTACATTAATAATTTTTTTTTTCATATGTCATAGCATCGGCCAGGAGGCGAATCTGCAACAACTGTCTGCAACCAACTGCTTGCTTGCAAGGCAGCTGCGCTGACCTCTCGGCTAACAATGCTTGACACATTAATAATTTTTATTAGTCATTCATTAGACTAAAGAATATCCACTTAATGAATATTTCTGTTGTGAAATGTTTACTACACCACTCTCACACAAGATAGGGCCTGGTTTCTGTCCATAAGGTGTTAAAAGTGGATAGAAATATTATTCATTAAGTGGGTAATCTCTAGTCTAATGAATGACTAATAAAAATCATTAATGCATGACCTATTGATTTCTATCTATGTGTTTATTCATTTCCAGTTATACATGTTGACATATAAGAGAAAAGAAATTGAGAAGGTTGTAATTAAAACAACTTAAAACAATTTTATCCTAATATTATTATTGTGTTGCATCAGATGTATATACTTTTATTATTTTGGTTATTGAATAAAATTTGTAATCATTTGAAATACATTAGCATACAGCTAAGATTCTATTTTTTAATGCATATAAACCATTTTATTAATTTATTTATTAATTTAATAATTTATTAAATTATTAATTCTAAAGAATTGATTGAACATTTTAATAAACATTTCATAAGACTATTAGTGTTATTTATTTTTATTTAACATATGGCTTTTTAAAAATTAAAATGGCAACTTTGCTGTTATAAGAATTTCTTTTATTCTCTTTGCACTGTGGATCACTAGATGTAACTTGATTTTCAGGAAAAGTATGCTGGATTCATGGACAATTTTTAAGGAAAATTTATGTGGCCTCAAAACCAGGGACCATTTGTTGCACCCACTGCATTATGCTTGGACACATGGAGTCAAATTACCACTGACAATAAAGAAATCTGCATGCAAATGACTACAAACAATTCAGGAATAATATACCAAACACCAGTCCATGATGGTTAAAGAGAGAAAATGTGCACTAAAGGAGATGGCATACTTGAACTACATACAATATAAGAAGAAATTTGTCATTAGTTCACCTGAATAGACATACGACTGTGTGAAAGATGGAGAAGAGTTTACTACCCACAAGCTAAAAATATTAACCCATAAGAAATTAAAGTTACTATGCAATAAATACTGCCTCAACCAAGGAGATTGCCAGGCAGTCAAAGCTGGTGGAGTTTAAAAAAAATTCTAAATTAATCAATAATGAGGTCTGGCCTCTAAAACTGTCTTTGTATATTAACAATATAGACCTTTTAATGAGCATCGACTACAATTGTACTAAATACACCAAGCATGAAGAATGACATGACTTGGACCTGGAAATTCCCTACTATGAGTTGTTAGTAATTCATGTATATGTTTTTTTTTGTAATCATCTTGAATAAAGATAATTTTTTTCTTTAAAAAAAAAAACAAGTAACATTATTTCTTTACTGTATGCACAGTTATGAATTATTAACTATGTATTTTATGATAGTTTTGCAATTTCTATATATAAATATTAGAGGCTATTAAATTCCTTTTTAAAGATGATAAGTACAGTGCCTGTAAATAGTCAGAATCTTTTTGATGAGAATTTACTTATATACAGGGTATAATCCAGATGAGTTTGCCATTAAATTTGGAGGAAATGACTTATATGAGGCCTCAAAATAATCCAATTTTTATGCTATAATTTTTAATAGTTTGATTTAGTGAAACAATATCTTAGATCCACTTCATAGCCTTGTATATATATAAAACATCTTACATTCTGATATCCAATGGAAAAATATATGAAAAGATGGAAACTCTTTTCAAAAGAGTATTTAACTGATTCACGAAGTTTATCATATTTGCCTCACATCCTTTGAAATTATAATTTCTTTATTTTTCATTTTAAAATTGTGTGAAAACTGAATTGACTATGCATTTGCCAATACTGTCATTCTGTGTGGTATTATTTCATTTTTCCAATGATGCTAATCGTATAAAAATTAGATTTTTTAAATTAATTTTTATATTATTAAGCCTATTTAAATTTTTTTGTTCAATTTATTAGATTGTGCATAGAAAACAAAGGCATACATTTTTTGATGGGGAAAGTATAATTAAAAAGTGGATTCAACATGCCTCAAAGATTTTGCAATTTTAAGAACTTCATCCTGAAAAAAAAAATCATAATGAATATAAGTATTTAATTTTAGATTTTGTTTATTATTTGATTATTATTTATATTAGATTTCTGTATTATTTGATAAATGTATTAAATATAATTTATTAGTGTGTCTGTTTATACTTAAATATCTGTGTTTGTATAATGAAAGTAATGACTTTGATTGGATCTATAAAATTACGTGAGCATGTATAATGTAACTTTGGGACTCTGATCCAAGTTTGAGGCAACCTTATTTTATAGACATAATGATTCTCAAAATGTTTAATAATTTATTTACATGTCCGTATTTGTATTAGCGTATCTGAGTTTGTGTAACAAAAGTAATAATTTTGACTACATAAGCTGTTATATATCAACACAGGTTGCAATTAATGAAGCAATCACAAAAATTTATTGGTATGGTACTATGTGATGATATAACCTTTTAAAATCAAACAAGATTTCAAATTGTGGGTGTGTGGTCATAGCCATAATGGTTATATATACAACAAAATTTTAATCCAGATTCTTGCCCATTCCTTGGTACTCATGCTATGGAGTCAGTAGTTTTGCTATATATTGCATTACATTATTTTCAAGTCTACAGTTAGCAAATGAGTTATATGCAAATAAATTATAACTTTGTGGGATAATAACTATTACAAGACAGTATTACTGGTGTGAACAACAAATATATAATGAAGAGACTCATTTTATCATTGATAAAGACAGTGGCCTTCAATTTCTAATTTGGATGGACAAGAAGGCAGTTGCTATGATTACAAATGCATATCCATCTTCTGAAAATTGATTTATTTTGTATCTTTTATTAGGAAGAAAAATATTGTTTAGTGGACTTGATGTCTTTAAACCAATCGTTATTATTTGTTTTGATCTGTTGTTGAACTGTTGTCTGCACTATTTGGCCAATAATATTTTCTTTCTGAAGATTGTTGTTGTATATTGTTTCTATATCTGTGGCAAGTTATCTCATTGGGTGTTTCCTTATTCTGACAAATTAAATTAACAAAATTATATGTCGTTGTGGAAACTAATTTTAATGCTTGCTTTTTTCCAGAAAGCTTATTTTCTTAGCATATTTGGCTTGTATGTTAAAACTCAAAATTCTGCATTAGTCATTAATATCTGATGGTATATCTTGTAGTAAACCAATTTTCTGTTTACATGACTCATCCTTTTTCAAATGCCATCTTGCAACCTTTAATAGTGTTTTTCATACCAAAGAGATTTAATAAATTTGGCAGCAATTCGGGAAGATTTTTGATTCAACCATGTTTCAAAGAACTTAAGTATTTCTTTTAAAACACAAGTTGACTTACAAATTTTAAATACTATCTTATTCTTTTGATGGGTATCCATTCTATTATAATGTCACTTAAGCCTTTTAAAAAAACTTTTCAAGGAAAAATGTAATTCAAAAATAAATTCATACCCAAGATATACAATGAAAAACTAGATTTAATATTTTAATGACATAATATGCTGAACATGGTTGTGACTAACTGATAGTCATACTCATAACAATTGTTATCAAAGAAACTTGTAAAATTTATAGCAGAATAAACCAGAGTTCCCAGGGAATTGCATAAAATTTGAATGTAGAGTGTAAATGAGGTTAATTTAAATAAGCCACTTTTTTGATAGGGGGGATACAGATTCATTTTTGATTATTGCATTTATGTTATTGACAATATGCCTGACTCTTTAACTTTGTGTTTAGCATCATTTCTTCTGGAGCAAACAAATGCTGAAAGATGTAGGTTTGACGCTGTGAGCATGTTTAGATTCAAGTCAAGAAAAATAAATTTAATCTCAGTATTAGTCTTAGCTTGATTGTACTGGTATCTGTGTTGTGCAATTCATGAATATAAATTGGTATACAAATCACCATATTAAACTGCATTGCAGTTTGGGTTTTTGCATATAATTTTATACACAACTTGGGAATGGGTCTTCCTATGAGTGGCATAACATCTAGTATTGTATTAAATAAATTTGATGAAGAGGTTATTCCTAAATACTCAAATCAAACATACTTACTGTATATGAAATGCATTGATGAATTCCTTATTTGTGTCCCAGAGGTGCATGTCAAAGAAAAAAAAGCAGGACCTTATACACATGTCTTCATTAAAATGGACTATAGAAAAATGAAGATAATTTCAAAGGCATAAAATTTTTAGATCTATGTATTCAGTGTGAATGTACTCAAATTATAAAATGTTAGTTAAACCCATCCAAGTGTGAGGGGTTATACACTCCAAATCTATAACACCTAAGGTTCATGAATTTTCTGGCCTTAAGCATTTTTATATAGAAACCATAATCTTGTAAATTCAAATGGAATCAAAAACTAATATTCAAACATATATCAATGATTTATGTAACATTGGATATAAAGATTTATCTCTCATTCAAATTGTTAAAATGTTTTACACTAAAATTATGAACAGACCTATTCAAGATAATGAAAAACCCTGGATATAAACTTCCATATATCCTGGGCTACCCACTGTATAAACAAAATCTGCATGGATACATACAAAATTGGCCTTCACACTCTTCCTGTCCTGAATTGCCTGATTAACAATATGAAGATTAAGCTGCTCCCCCCCCCTCAGAGCAGATTTCCCAAATTGTGCATAAAATTATATGTAACAACACATATTGCAGCAGAGATACCAATACAATCAAATTATGACTAATATTGAGGTTCAATCTATTTTCTTCAAACATGAGTCTAAACATAGTCATAGCATTGAGCCTACATCTATCAGCATCATCTGTTCTGAATGAAATGATGCTAAGCATGAAGTTAAAGATGGTTGGAATATTGCCTATAACATACATGCAATCAACAAAAAAGAATCCTGCATCCCCCTATCAAAAAAATGGCTCATCTAAATTAACTTATAACACTTTTAAAAGCTTTATCTCTGAAACTGTAATATAAATAAACAATATAAACAATATATTGAGAGCAAAGATTGTGCCAACAATTATAAATTGCTTAGCATGCTTTCAACTGGATTCCGTCATAGATGTAGCAATGAAAGTAACCGATGTGGAAGGGTCTTTTAATTAATGCAAAAACCAAGTCATTTACATATAAATTAACTTATTTCCATTCTATATCCAAATTTTATGCAAATTCACATTCTGTTTTATTCTTTTATAAATGTCATAAGTTTTTTGGATAACGATTGCTATGAATATGATTATGAGTTAGTCACACGTGTTATTAAAGTATTAAACCAAGCTTTTCTTTGTATACATTTGTATGTATTTATTTTTTAATTACATTTTTTTGAGAAAAGTTTTTTTAAAGATTGAAGTTACAATTAAATTTCTTAATGTGGTTGTTCCTATAATTTTTCAAGTAAAACCTCCAGTGACTGAGAAAATTATTTAGAAAGAAAATGAGACTTTGTTAAGAGAAAGAATAAATACTCAAAAGTTTTTTCAAGTACTAAACCTTGCATTCCATGAGTAATATAAAAAATAAACTTGCTGATGAAGACTTTACAATAATTTTTCACACAATAAGAAAATCATATTTTAAACTACATAAAAAAAAAATAGAATGCCAAAAGAAGAGACCTATAAATCTACATGGGTGTATCAAATGTCCTGCAATAACAGACAATTTACCAGATTCATCAACTATTTAAATCTTATTATGAAAAATTAAGGATATTATTTTTCACTATTTTGGTCAGAATTTTAACATTAGAATATTTTGTAATAAATTGTATAATGTTTTCTTTATTAATAAGTTTCTAGTTCAGTAGATATGCTTTCCAAGAATACCAAATATTTCTAATATTACTATTTTTTTAGAATGACATTCCATAATTTTTCTTTCATATAAGCACATTTTTTACTATAGTTGTTAGAACAATGTGTTATAATATCTAAAAAAAAGATATTAAACATGAAAAAAAATGAGATGAAGTTGAATTGTTCCACAAGTTTATATTTAACCAAAAAAGCAAATATATTAATATTTAACTGAGTTTTAAAATGTATATCTGGATCACAAATGTTATAATAATTTCTAATCTAATAAATGCTTAGTAATAATCATTAATATATTTATCTAAAGTGAATGATATCAATGTTGTGACCACAAAACATTTCATGCTTGTAAATCAAATTACAACAATTTTATATTGAAAACAAGTGTAAAAAAAATTAAAGCCAGTTTACCATAAAAAACATTATGAGTGTTTTTTCAGGTGTCTTAATTTATAAGTTTAAAAAAATTGTAGTGGATTGATAGTTTTCAATATTTTTTAAAAATATACATATAACACACACACACACACACAAACAATTTCTTTAAAATGCAGTTCCTTAAACCATGTCAGATTCAGACACAAGAGAACATTCTTGGTTATAATGACTAATCAAATCATTGTTTAGTTATTTTAATATTTTTCACCCTATATAGATTAGCATAAAGAAAAAATGGAACACTTAAGAGCTAAAACTTCTCAATTGAATCTCAAGCTACAACTTCTCTTGACATATCACATGATTTCCTGAATGACTACTACAGCAGTATTTTTTTTTATAAAGCATTATGCACAATTTACACGGTAATTATATCATGAAAACATGTATCTCTATCAATATCTCTGGGAGAAAGAGTAAAAAAAGTAACAAAAATATAAAACTCAATTTAGCGATGACCATGCAAGTAATCCATAATCCATACATACATTGATATATATGATAAGATGATCATTTTGTCTACTTATTCAATGTCTTGTGACACCATCTTCCAAATTTTTCTGCAGAAAACCTTTTATTTTGACAAATGATCTTATCAAATTGTAGCTCTCCATTGGCTTCTATTCTTATTCCCCCAAAGCAAAACAATTGATATTGCAGCTATTTAGAGTGTCTTTGATATTTTCATGAAAATACAAGATGTGCCTTTTTTCATGGTGATCATACTTAACTTCATTACAAAATATATTTTCAGAAAGTGTGTTACCATTCAATTTCTTTACACATTCAATTCGGTAAAGATATGGTTTTATAGTAGTAGATTCAATATCATACTCAAAAGCAGAAAAAGATGCCAATTAGTCTAATAATTTTACCATCATATTTTCAAGACATTACAGAAAACCTTTAAATGGAATACTTTTAGTATCTTTAGTCACTCCTATTCAATATATGTAGCAAAACGAAACCCTTTACAAAAGTATTATAGTTGAAATAGTTGTAATGAATATAACAATAATTATACATCCTTCTATGCAATTTACAAAAGCAAATATAATATAATAATTCCATATTTCAAAAATATCTGATCTTCAGAATTATAACATATGCAAATAAATAAATGTTCTATCACAACGAATTAAATATGCAAATAAAATTTTTATACATATTAAAAAAAATTAAAATAATTTAAATCTGACTTTTTATATTAATTATACATTTAAATTATATCATCTATGACTAGAGATTCAATTTTAAATATATTTGAAGAAGACCCACAACTATATTGAAACTTTATTTTTTAACCAGTTAAATGCAATAACAGCATAATTACTACAAAGTCTATTTTAAATTCATGTGTTTACATTTTATATGCACACACATGTATTTTGAAATAAAAGTAATTTTATCATCAAACTCATTTTAATGTTTTAGAATGATCTCTAGGATACTTTTAAATTATAATCAACGTCACTGCTTTTAACTATGAAGTTCCCAACTAAATTATGAAGTCATAGTGTCAGAAATGTCACTTCTTCAATTGTACTTCTAAACTCTGCTACCCTTTGACGCACACGTTTACCGAATAACTTTACATGCCATTGTGGTCATAATTAAAAAAAAAAAAGCATAGGTACTTTTAAATGCTGAAATTGCAAATTAAAATTAATAGATATTTAGGTTTGAGTATATACAAAAAACTATTTAATTTGTTTTCGTTATCTTTAATATTTATTTAATGTTGATGGCGTGATCTATTTTATAGAATTTAAATACATTATCATTCTAGATTTTAGTTATCTCAAGTTTGAAGTAAACAAGTTTCTCGTAAGCAAATAATGTTGTTTATAATGATTTTGACAATTTTCAAGGAGACGCTCGCTCTTCAAAAGAGTTTATCACAGACAAATTATAAACAGAGATAGCATTTGATATGCCAATTTCACTTAATTTTTTTATTTCTATTTTTCAATTTTATTTTTTTCATGCTTGACAATTTCATTTTTTTACAACTAAATGTCAAATTCTATAGTAATGTCAGACATGTCATTACAATTTTAACATTTTCATTATAAAATGTAAAAAAAAAAAATACATTAATTTTGCAAAATGTTAAGAAATAGATAGATACGGGCAAAAATACGCGCGGCGAATAAAGTAAAATAATTTCACTGAATAAACTTGTAATCATTTTAAAACTACCTTGATATTTTTTATAGTAATAGTGGGCAAACATTTTTTATTTGATTCTTTTTCTTTGCATTAGTTATTACATAAAAGTAAGATCAACGAATTTCCCCAAAACGTAATAAGTATAGTTAATAAAGCAAGCGTAGAACTATGTACATAAATATTATTAAATTTGATTAACAAGTATCAAACTTTCTGCACACAGAATTTTGACAAAAACCACTTCAGTTAATGCTAATCGTTTATTAAACTAGAGATTATACCTAACTCAGATATATAAACTCTAAAACTCAGTTAAAGAGTAATACATCTATTTTTAATTAAAAATATACACATAGAATAATTCAACTTTATCTTTTTTCTATGTTAATATCTTTTTTAGATTACGTAAATCTTCTATTCCACCATTCATTCTTAAAACACACATACATATACAACAATGTGATGTTTGAGCATCATAGTAATATATAAATATTCAATAAAGACATCTTTAAAAATACAGGCCATTAAGCTATAATTATGCTAAATTTCAATCAACTAAATAATTATATTTGAGCTCACGATATTTGAGTGCTGAAGATTTAAGCCAAGATTCTTTAGCACTTAAGCCTGCCACACTGCTGCCGATGAATTAAAATACACCAGGCAAGATCTAGAGATTACACAACAGAGCCCATGATCATGGTAGATATATTTCGAGCATACAAAGTATAACTTAACATATTTTAAAATTATTTAAATAAAATAATTTTTGATGACCCAGCAATATAATTAAGCCACACTGTCATATTTAATGTATATGTTTGTGGTTGTAGTTAAAACATTTGTAGCAAAACTTTCATTTACTAATTGTCAAAATTGCTATACATAATTACTTCTATTACTAAAAATAGCAGAGTTTGATTCATAATCCAGGGAATGTGTACTCAAGAGTCCCCTATGCTGCTACTAAACTAATTAAGTAGGTCAGTTCTACCATTGACAGAATGCCATTTATGATAAAATAATTTTCACACAAAAACATAACAAAATTATATACAAGAACATAAACTCCAACTATTAGGTAAAAACAATAACTAAATTAATAATTTTTGTTATTATTCATTCACAACTTATTATGTTATTACTATTAATTAGGGTGTCCTAAATATTATGTTATTGTAACATTATTTTATTAACACAGTTATATTTCTATAATTATTCACATTTTATTTATTAATTATTACATGCATTACCATTAATGCATAAATTTTTAAAAAAAATTAAAAAAGCAATAATATGATAAAGTGATTGCAGACATGAGTCCGTCCTACAGCATCATGGGTAATCCAATTTATAAGAAAAAATGTGCATCATTAATGTGGTGATGTAATAAAACATCTTATTTAAATAATCAATCATATTTGCAGGATGTTATCATAGTAAAGTATTTTATAAAACCCCTGTAATCTTATTTAAATAAAAAGTGTTTAATATTTGAGACATCATGTTTTTAATAATATTTAAAATCAAATAGTTTATTACATGGAAATTCATAAAAAGTTTGAGCACCAGAAAATTGCAGAGTTGAAATCATGGTTCATAGACCAAATCTGAACATTCATCACTGACTACACTAGAGTAAAAAAGACAATATTTAAAATGGATGATCTATAATTATCAATTTTATAATGAATAAAATTAGTTCATTTTTTTAAAAAAAAAAATCTTTTTTTTACCTTTTTACATATAAGACAAAAATGAAATATTAAATGGCACCTATAATTTCGATAAATTTTTGCTCATAAAATGCATTTTTGAACATAATTATTTATTCATTATCAATATATATATATATGTTAAAATGTAGATTTTCACAGGCTACAGTTATAAATGACATATTATCCAGACTGAGCAATGTGTGATTTATTGTATTAAAATATATATTACCATTTCTACTGAATCATACTAGCATGAACTGGGTAATGAGTATTTTAGAAATGTTTGTAAAAATGCTATACATATTGGTGTACAACAATGTTACATCTTTCAATATTGTTGTAGGATCAATGTTTCCAATGTCTCTGCAACCATTTTTATAATGTTCATTACTCTATTGATGGCTGATATGACCCAGTCAAAAAATCAATATATAGTTTTAGTACAATAAATTATACATGGAATCAAATAATATGTCATTTATATAAACTATATAGTATTGTGAATGCTTAAAAATAATAGTTTTTATAACAATATTTATTAGTCATACAGATACAATGCAATAAAAATATTTCAAGTTTTTCTTTAAATCTATGCTATAATTTAGTATATACATGTATGTTACTAATTCCAACAGCATGCTTATAATATATACAATTAGACATCAGATGAACGAGGAATTCTCCTTTTGTCAGACTGAATGAATGGGAAAGTGAAATTGTATTTGCAAGTTTATTAAAATGACTCATTATGAATCTGCCTGCAAAATAGTTTAGAATAATGCATTTGAAACAAGAGTATTCTGGGATATGATTATACATGTATGTATAATAATTGGGTCACTATACTCTAATATCAAAATGACTACAATCTACAAGCAGCCAAAAATGAATTCATTCACCCATTTGTAATATAGATTATTTGGATACTGAATGTTACATTATATATTGAGTGATCTGAAGATGAGCATTACAGTATTATATATTATTAACACTGTATAATTTAATATGTATATATATGAACAGAAATTTCTTATAGATTTATGTACTTAAACATTGGAAATTTAACAAGAAAACCCTAATATTTTTATAAGTAACATTACAGCTAACCACTAATAAAGAAAAGTATCAATTAAAAAGACACATTGCTGCTGAAATTATGCCATTTAGTAATTGTGTTTTTGTCTGAAATACTCAAGCTAAAGAATTCCACTTTTAGCTAGCACCCATGATTTTTATAAAGTTTATAAATCAGACAATCTTATTTATATGTGTGAAGACTGAAATTATCACAACTTTCTAAATATGTCCACAATTAATTAAAACTTTATTGCAAACAGTTAGACATTATAATCAGAAAGTTTTCACATATTTATAGATATAAACATTGGAAATTTAATGATAAGATTTTGTGTATGTTATAAATAATTTTGTAGCCACTATGTAATAAATGAAGAACCACTTAAATTCAGGAATTGCAAAATGAAATTATAACTTCTAGTAATTGTACTTTTGTCAGAAATATTCGACTAAAAGTTTGTAATTGATATCTTGCTTTATTACATCAAAGCTAAAAAAAAATATTTATAAAAATACACAGTGTGGTTCCAGTTAATTTTTCAATGTTTAAATATGTATATCAAATAATCATTAAATCAAAATATTGTAACTGCAGTTGACAATGTATAACAATTTTATAAAATTTGAGAATCAGCTAGTTACACACGAATACTAGAATTAGCGATTTTCTGAAAAAATAGTTCTTGATGTACTTCTCAGATGTAAATGTTAATTACATATTAATGAAAAACCCACAAACATATACATTAAAAATAGTGCATAATAGGATCATGGCACAGTAGTTAGCATAGATACTTCTTTTAATCATGATCTAGAGTTAAATTCCAGAATAGGTAAATCTCACAATCATCCAAAATGACCATATATATATATTACTATTTTTTTGTGGGAGTATAACAACTATAGGTTAATCTGAATTGGTCTGGTGTCTATATGCTACTTGCAAAAGCAAAAATAAGATTATCATATCTATGATCTTAATTACAAATGAGAAATATCACACTCCTAAAGGTCCTAGCTTATGGTTAACTTAAATGTCAAGATTATTGAGCAAATATAAACAGTTGTGATTTTTTGAAAAAGCCTACAGACACACACATTAAAAGTAGTGCATAATAAGGCCATGGCACAGTAGTTAGCACAGACACTTTTCTTAATCATGATCTAAGGTTAAATTCCAGAATAGGTAAATTTTATAACCATACCAAATGACCATTGAACAATAATTGGAAATTATACATCTCACTATTTTTTGCAGGAGTATAAAAACTATAGGTTAATCTGAATTGATCAGGTGAGTATCAATATACTACCTGTAAAAGCAAAAATATGATTGCCATATAATATGATCTTAATTACAACTGAGGAAGGGGTCATACGCCTAAAGTCCCTACCCCATGGTCAGCTTAGTTGTAGGATTGTTGAGCAAATATGAACAATTAATTGTAGATCATTAGCATAAATATTTTAGATAATATTCAAAAAATCAGATTCTAGTCTTAGCATTTAATAAGTTTTAGCAAGGTAACTGCAACTAGAAATAGATTGTGGATCAGACCTTAAATTACTTATCAATAGAACTTCAAATGACATTGAAAAAACACAAATAGATCAAATATGCTATTGCTTTTAAAAAAATTATCATAAATCAATTTTGGGTATAATTAATGACTAATCATATATAACTAAGGCTAGCTTGATACTAAAAGGAAATATGCTTATGTGTGTGAAAAAAAAGGTTTTTAATAAATATATTTTACCAGTTTTTACTTATCAATCTGAGACCTGGACACTTAATAGAAGAGCAATACAGAAACTTCAGACCACTTAAAGAAGTATAGAGAGATGCATGTTAGGAGTAACAAGAAGAGATCAAAATGCAATATATGGGTAAGAGAACAAACAGGTGTTACTGACGACATTGAAAAAATTAAAAGACTGACATGGAGTTGGGCTGGACATATTTCTATAAGAGATGATAATAGATGGACAATTGAAATCTTAAACTGAATTCCAAGAGATTATAAAAGATCCAGAAAGAGACCACATGTGAGAAGAATGGATGAAATAAGAAAGTGTGCAGGGATGATGTCGAGAAGAGAAGCTAAAGATCGAAGAAGATAGATTGGACTTGGAGAGACTTTCATCCTGCAGTGGATTGATAATGGTTGATGATGATGATGATGAGAAGTGATAATAAAAAAAACAGACCCAAAGTTAAAAATATATAAAAAGAACATAAGAAATATTATTAGAAAATACGATAATTAGTTTTTCAATAGAATTGTAATTAAAAAGATGTTTTAATCTTTCATTTGGCTGAAAAATTCACTGAAAACATTAAAACTAGAATGATAGAGATCAATCAGACATTGAAAGAATACATAAAAGAGTAATAACACAAGAATATTTAGTCAAGACATCTTTGATGAATCCAGCTATATAAAGGAGCACTTAATAATAAAATTAGATTAGCCTTGAGATTATTCCCCTTTTCCTCTCCAAAAAGTATAAGAATATACAGCATTGCATCACAAGTTTATATAAACTGAAAAAGAATCAATGAAAAAGCTGACCCAAAATGTGTCAATTAACTCATTTGAAGTTCAACTCTTCCACTCTTATTTAAAATATCCTAGTGACAATTTTGGTTATATTTGTTCTTTTTGTATTAAATAGTAATGTTGTCTATTTATAAAAATTATTGAACAAAATATTTA
This sequence comes from Epiperipatus broadwayi, assembly GCA_028023455.1. Classification (NCBI taxonomy): domain Eukaryota; kingdom Metazoa; phylum Onychophora; class Udeonychophora; order Euonychophora; family Peripatidae; genus Epiperipatus; species Epiperipatus broadwayi. The sequence goes on along the minus strand of JAQFVV010006284.1, from coordinate 734,032 downwards.
TTTGAATTCTATTTTTAATATGGAAATTAGTTTTAAATGAGACATTGTAAAAGAATAAAAATATGTTTTAAAGTTCAAAATTTCACAAAAAATTTCTTCAATGGCATTTGTGAAATGAATTTTTATTAACAAGTAAAAACAGTTTCCACTTTATCATGACTACATTTTTATAACTTGTCTTCTTAAAAACTAATCTAATTGAGATCTTGTAGTTGCTTTGGTTTCAAATAAGTATTTTACAAATACGTTGCACAAATAAGCTTAAATATGTCAATAAATTACTGAAAATAACAATTTTTGTATTATAATTCTTATAAAGTCATTGAAATCAAGTATTATGAAAAGCTAAAAGTTGAAAATTTAAGCATGCTTTTGCCATATCACTGCCAGAATCACAGTCGCCTGCTGAATGAATGCTTAAGTCATCATAAAAATCTTGAATTTCAACTTTTAGCTTTTCATAATATTCAATTATAACAAGTTCATAGGGATTACATTAATTAAAGAGAATTAAATACTTAAAATTTTTCTTTTGGAAATACTAGAATAAAGCACACTCTGAAACACCTGGATCCAAATAACCTACCCATCAGTGACGTGGTCAATTTCTTTATATTATGATACAACCAATCAGAGCATTGCCACTTGTTTCAAGATGCAAATTTATAGTGATATTTGTATAAATTTGTATAATACTGACATCTTCAGATTTTTTTAAATGTATAATTATACAAATAATTTCTATGTAAAAATGTGTACAGTAAACTAACATTACAAATAGTCTCAAAATAGTAAAGAAAAGCTAAGAATGACAGCAATGCCATCATCATACATTCTACATACCTCAAAACTTAGAAGAAATTCACTCACTTTTCTCAAATGCATAAATTTGGAAAACTATTTAATGGCCTTTAAAAAATCAATACTTATTCCAATATATAAAAAATAAATATGGACAATATATTTTTATACTATATATTAATAATCACATCTAAGTATTAATTATCACAGGTTAAATATTGAAAGGTATCATCATATATTTAAAAAAAGGTAGAGAGAAATTAATTCTGATATGTATTTCATTATTAAAAATATATCCCATTATAGTTTAGTAGAAGTTATAATGTTTGAATTAAAATTTAATTTGTAGTTTGGTGCAGTGGTAAAATGGTACCCCCTGGAACTCAATGTTGATGGATCATGCTCAGTTCTTCCACTTCTTGTATTCAAAATTTTTATGAACACTTGTAATGATTATATTTTCTTTCTAGTGTTATTACATTTCTTGGTATTTTACATTTCTGATAACTTAAACGACATGACTTTTGTGTAATTCAAATTGAAGTTATATTAAAAATTGTACCTTAAAATCAATCCCTCAAATTTCCAATATAGCTACTGGATTAGCAAACAACTGAAAAAGTCAACAAATGTTATATTGTTCACACTTAAAAGTCTGAATCATTTCACCATGCTAAATTATAATTTGCTCTTAGAAAAATGAATGTACCAAAGCATTGAATTGTTCTTAAGAAGCTATAGATACAACAGGAAATGAGGACCTGGGCTGTTTTACATTAGACCCCATCATCCCAGACTATTTTCTATAAGCCTTTCTACTTTTAAAATCTATCAAATTTGTTCCCTTTTATAAGAAAGGAAGTACTAGCATAATAATCACAGATTAATTAACTTCATGATTGAACTAATGATAGTAACAATTTGAATACGTAAACCATCCCCTTTGTATAGATCCACCGATGCATCTTCATGCATCTTCGTCATGAAGAAATTGCAATTAGAACTGGGTAGGACTTAGGCTGTTTCACATTAGCCACATTATCTCAGACTTTTTCTATAAATCTTTCAATTCTTAAAATCTATCAAGAAACTTTTACAAGAAAAAAAGTAGCCAGTCTAGTAGTAATCACACAATGATTAACACAACAATGGAACTAGCAAAAGTAACTAAAGTTGAAGACATAAACTCGGCTCACATATTTACTATTGCTAACACATCCACATTAAATTACGTCCTCCCCTTGTACTTATATTTTTTCTTTTGCTGCGATTTCACAAAAACATGTTAAATAGACAATTAAAAATTAAAAAGTATCTATAATTTAAACGTGGGAAACAAATTCCTCAAACTATAAAAATGGTAAAACGTTTCCATGTTTGTGAACATGAATCATATTGCAGTTATATCCTACTTTAAATTTATAAATTAAAAAAAAATTGCCTTGTATTTGTTTATGTTACAAACAAGATTTATCATCAAAAGTTTTTCCCCCCTTCATCGTTGTTTATCTATTCTTAGAAAACCTATTGTGAAGCTGAGAGCTAATCAATTAGCCAAACCACGAACTCATTAATTCACTCCTCATAATTCATTTTCTTAAGAGCTTTAAATTAAAATGATTTACTTATCTGACAAAAGCATTGGTATAAATTTTCATATCGTTCCATTTATTTTATATCGATATAAAATTAAAAAAAAAAAACACTTTTAAATTCTTTATATACGTATTTAAGTTTGTCACATAGTGATTAATGTATTCGCCTGCCATGTCCATAACCTAAGTTCAATATAAGAGTAAAGCATGGGAATATTTGAGCTAAGTGATAGTTTACAAAGGATATCTAGATACTCTTAATAGCATTAGTCATAAAAGAAAAACATGATTATAATATGATAGTCTCTTCCATATATGAAAGGTATCATATATATGTAAATGCTGAGTTCATGGTTTATCACTCATGATCGTCAGCAACCATACATGCAAATAAGTAAGATCATTTCAACTCCAATAAAAATAATACACTACAGAAGAGTTTTGTAATGATTATAAAAAAACATCTTAGAATGATAAATATGTCAACATATAAAGCATATTGATTCATTATTATCTTGATTAGATATTTTAGGAAGCTGTCTTTTAACTTTTTCTGTAAAAAAAAATTGTTTCTGAGATACCTCTGCACCATATCTAATTATTTTTCAGTGTATTCTATAATCTGTGACATCTTTCCAATAAGAACAATCAATATTGCATTTGTTTAGAATATTTTTACGATAATCTTTATAACATAAATGGGTCGTTTCTTTCATGAAAACCATGCCATAAAACACATTTTAGACAGTTTTGCATTATCCTTTGGATTTCATGCCCAATCCAATAACAATGTGATTTTACAATGGTGGATATTATAAGTGTAACATCCAGCAAATTGAAAAACATATTGATTGGTCTTATAATCTTACTATTGTAATTTAAAGTTTTTAAGAACATTCACTATTACAAATAAATAAATAATTTATCCATGACTCACAAGATTAGCAATATCTATCATTTTTACTGACCATTTTCAAAATTTAAGCAAGTCAGTGACAACTATTGGTATTTCAATTGATAATATAGATTTTCAATAACAATAAAAGAAATAAGCTATTATATATATATATTTCCATATGTCAAATGCATTGACCGGAAAATGAACCTGGGCCAGCTGCTTGGAAGGCAGCTATGCTAACCACTAGGTGAACAACAACACAAATAAGCTAATATGTTAGTGAGACATAGAAAGAACTTTACAAAAAAAAAAGGAATAGGTAAGAAATGGAATAATGATTAAGGTTTATTGGGTGATATAATATTCATAATTGTAAAAGGAAAAATATAACATACTCTTTAAAAACAAACAATGTGTTACTAATTTTAAAATAACTTTTATATAATCAAACCATTTACAGAGTTATATTATTAATGTTCAGATATCTTTAATAGGGTTTAGTATGTGATAACATTGCAACAGAAGAAAATAGCCATATTACCATAACAATATGAATGAGATCAAACTCCAGGTAGCTACAACATATCTACTAGTACATGAATTTGGTCTCTTGTTTTAATTGTACCAATAAATACAATATCAGTTTCACTCACCTTCATCTTTAAATAAATTATTAAATGATTCAAAAGACAATATACCTAGAGAGACTTTCACATAAAATTGTGTACAAAATTAATTGCAAAGAACCTAATTGCTTAAAGTCTTTACTATGGTAAAATCCAAGCTAGCTTATCTTCAAGACTTGCCTCTCACAAATATCTGTACAACTGAGCTAAGAAAAGTAATGAATACTCTTCCGTTTTCTTGGATTACAAATTGCAATCAAGCCATAACTTTGATCTCTCTACAGCTGACATTGTTTATTTTGAGAGAGATGACAAAAAGAGAAATGTGAAGGAAATGTGGTTAATAGCTAAATATCATCATGCCATCAATAGAAAGGACTCTAGCAAACCCCTTTCTAAAAAATGGCACTTGTAGCATCCATTTTCATCATTAGTATGTAAATCTACTACTAAAAATTCAATTTTATGATAATCTATTATTTCATATTCAAAAGTAACCATAAATCTAGATCTTAATTTTCTTTGGTCATATAATACTATGATTATGATACTGCTCAGTATGGATGATGCTTAGCTTTAAACAAATTTTTTTATTACAAATTTAAACCCATTTTATTATTAAAATGATTTACCATTTTTTGAACCATTACTATTAATATATTTAGAAAGTGTATTTTATAATTGCAGACATGATTAAAGATCAGGTAACATATTATAAACCAAAGTGAGCAAAGAATGAAGATGGTAGATAATTCATATGTTGAAAAAAGGGCTTCTCTTCAGGCTACCATTGAAGCTTGTTAGTATTTGTATATGTGAGTATTATCAGTAATAAGACTGTGGTAACTTTGAAAAACACATAGTATCTTAAGTCTGATGATTTTTATGTTGAGACAGAGGTTTCTACTTATACTATCAATGAGACTGGTCAGTATATGTATGTCAATGAGTAATACCAGTGATAAGAATGATATGTTTGAATAACAGATAGATATTATGAATTATAGTGTAAAGATGATAATTCTTACGTGCTATCAATATGGCTGGTCTTTGTCAGTTCAGTGGCCAAATTATGTTAAAACTTTTTACTAAAAAGATACTCAGTGTATTTCTTAATTTGAATCTTGGGTTATGAATGTGGCAAGTGAGTACACTAATCTGTTCTTATTTAATTTTTTCTTCCTTGTATCTATAATTAAACTGTACTCACATAAATGGCTGTTACTGCATAAATTGTATTAATTTTATTTAGTATATATTATGAAGATTTTATAATTAATCACATTTAAGTTAATATTTATTATTTATCTAAGTAAATTTATTTTATTTATTTATCAAAATTAGTATCCATTAATAAATTTATTTAAAATATGATTTTAGTTATAATGTGCATTATTTATTTAAGACTGAAAAAACCATTTCAGATGTACATTTTGACTATTCTAAATTTATTTATTTACTTTAGTTTGCCATTAATCTTCACTTTAGTGTAAGTTTAAAATTCTTTCAAAATCCAACATGATGAAATAAACAATTTAATTTTAAAGAAATAAACTAAGCCTTTTAATTTTGTATCTCAGCTATATCAAAACTATGTTTCTGACGTCCTCTTGTGCTATCTTACTAGTAACACACTTTCTTTTGTTATGTTTGCAACAGAATAATTAAACAGCAACATTTTAACATCACATGACCAACAAGACATCACATGACTTTCTTATACATATTTTTATTTATTAGCAAATTTTTTTTTCTCATTACTTTTTTATACTTGATAAGAATTTATTAAGAACTACTATCTGGCATATATTAATTACAAAAGCTTACATTAGATGGCATACAAGTAGTGAGAGTAGAAATTAACAGTATTTTCATATAATAAATATGATGTAGCTAGAATTATATGGAAAGGAGTTGCAGTAGCAGGGTTAACATATGGTAATGATGCATTATATGTTAGTAAAAAGATATTAGATTATTTAGAAAAAGCTCAAAGGGAAGTAGGAAGACATGCATTGGATGCAGAAGTATGGACAGCAAGGGAGGCAATTCAAGGAGAAATGGGATGGTCAAGTTTTCATATGAGAGATGCAAAAAGTAAAATGAAAATGTTTGGTAGATTGCAGTTTATGGATAATAAAAGAATAGCTAAAATAGTATTTAATTGGGTTATGAGTAAAGGGCAGGTAACAAGATGGGTGAGAAAGGTAATGCGGTATGAAAAAGATTTGGATAAAGAATTTATATCAGTATATTTGTACAAAAGATGGGATGATTGTGTTAAGAGGATTATTGAATGTTATAGTAGTAAGGAATGGGATAAAAGAATAAATTTATTAATAAAGACTAGGGAGTTAGAGAGATGGAGAAATAGTATGGAGAGTAAAAAGAGTTTAAATATATATAGAAATAAACAGAATATTAGGTGTGAGTTAATATATGATAATAGTAAGGAAAGTAGTTTATTGTTTAAGGCTCGAACGGAATCTTTAGCTACAAAAGAATATACATGTAAATGGAAAAATATGGATGATTTATTTTGTAAATTATGTAAGGAAGGAATTGAAAATATTAGGCATTTGTTAATTGAATGTAAATGTTTGAAAACAGAAAGGGTACATATAATGAAGTTGTGGAAAAATAAATATGAAAAGAGTGATTATACAGAAAGTGAATTATTGTTTTTTATGCTGGGTTTGGGAAAAGATAAGGGGGATTTAGATATAAAGGTTATAGAGTTGACAAAAATTATGTTGTGGAAATGGGATAGAGCAGATTATGGGTAAATTTAGAGTGGGGAATGTAAAAGAAAGTGGCTAACAGGTTTATCTGGGCATAATTGCTGAGATATTCTTGACTTCGTTTAAGGAGAAGCCATAATACATAACATCACATCACATCACATAAACATTGTTTTAACATGCAATATTTCTAAAAGTAAAAATATTTCACCATGCTACCATTAATAAATGTAATTAACTATATTGTCTTACATCATTGTATCACTTTGACTGCTTCAAGAGTATTTATTAGATAGTAATATGGGTTATTTCACTTGTGAGATACAATATATATTCATGGCTATGTATTTGCAGCCTGATTTAAATTAGATTAAAATAATTTTGACAAGGGAAAATCTCTATTCATTTTAATACTCTTATGGATATTCCAATTCATTATAAAATGAGCTTTTTTTATAAACAATACTGTTTTTTTTATTTTATTTTTGGTCTTCATAAGAGTTGTAGTTGGTTTCATGAAGCAGGTATCAAGATGCAATACAAGTTTGATACTAGAATGTTGAGTTTGAAATTATTAGACACAAATACAAAAACTTCACTGTTTTGGCTTCAAGATTTATAATACACTGATGCTTAAGTTATTTTATAAATTCAAAATATGGTCTAAAGAGCAATATTGAATCTTCAACAGGTTAATATTTCAATTGTTTTTTCTGGTGATAATTTTTGTGACTATTTAGCATTCAATTTTATTTTTTAGAACTTCATTTTGTATTACAATTCAGGTAAATTGGGCATGATTTGTTAGAAATATAAATTTGTAAATGAAAAACATCCTAAAACATCATATTTGAACTTTGAAAATTTGGGGGGGGGGGATAATAAAATGAATACATAATGAGGACAATGGAGTTTTTCTCATTGGACAAGGAGAAGGAACAATTCCAAAAAAATAATGAAATCTTTATTTTTTAAATGGAAATTAATAAGTGTGAGGCTTTCATAAATCTATAAAATCCTCAAATGCATTTTTTCCTCTGTGAAATCTTGTTTTAAAATTTAAAATTGCATTTATAATTTTTAAACTATCTCAAATGATCCGGCCACAATATCTGTAAAAACATTATTGATCAGCTTCATAAGACATGGTCACCATACCTGTTGTAGTTTTCTTTATTAGCATTATGACTGAATGTGTTTATGTCCATTTTTAAAAATAAGTCATATATATGCATAAAATAAAAGTGTAATTATGTATAGTTTTAATTTTAAGTAATTATTATACATTTATTGCACAAAAATACTCATGAATCTTTGATAAATTAGGCAAAAAATCAACCTTTTTACTATTCTAAAAATCTTTTTGAAGTAATCTCACAAATAATCTCAAACCCAGAGAACAAAGAACTTAAGATATCAATCATGTCTGTGGAGGCTGGATTAAAATATTTTGCAGTTACTGACCTTGGGAAATATTGACCTTTTTAGATTATTTTTAAAAATTAATACATCAGTATTTATTATTTCATGACTTTGTCTAGCAAAACATCACCACAGATAGCTATAAGCAAATGAAGAAAATGAAATATTAAATAACCTCATCTCTAAGTAAAAATTTTCATTTAGATTTATTAGTTAGATAATATGAACTGATTCTATATGAATAAAGGTCTATATAGTTAAACTCCTCAGCTATTTTTTTAAATACAAGTTCTATACAAATTGTGAATCATTGGTCACAAATATTGCAAGTAAATATGCCTACTATTGAACCATGACATTCTTCTGCAGGTATGTATTGGTGTGTGCTTATTTCAGCCATGCAGATAATCATTTCAATACTTTTATTAAATGCAAGTATTGCAATAATTGCATTGGCATAAAGATCTTTATATTATATATTTAACCAGGTCTGAGATGGCCACTCTATTAAATTAAAAAAAATATTATTAAAACTCGATCTACTCCAGCTGCACTCTTATTATCACAGCCCATTGGCCCTTCAAGTGGAGAAGTCACATACAGAAGGTGGATAAGACCAACAACAGCACCTATAACCAGACTAAAGCTATACAAGTATAACCTGAGGCCACATTTCCAGGCTATAAAATTTCTCAGCTGCTAAATTCAAAACCATGCCATCCAAAGCATTTCTATTTGTTTTGAGGTAAAACTTTAGGCTCCAGCTATCTGGATGACAGGTAAACAATATTATTGCCATGTCCATATTGACCTCAAGTCACTCTTACCCCTCATGTATAGGACCTTATCTATTTAAATACATACAAGAGAGATGGGCAGGATATAAGCTTGATGTGTAAATATTAAGCTCCAGGTTTGTGAAGAATGCCTGGTTTTCAAATATTTACACATTAAGCTTGTATCCTGCCCATCCCTATTCTATGTATTTAAATGGATAAGGTCATATACATGAGGGGTCAGAGTGACTTGAGGTCAACATGGCAATAATATTGGCATCAACAGATTTTCAATGATATGGATAGCTGAAAAGTTGGAGGTTGGAGTAGAATCAAGCCTGTCCATTAAAAAGTATAAAGATTTGCTATCTTAATGTAAACTGAGCTCTGATTATATATATATATATATATTGTGCCCTTTTCTATAGGTCAGTAATAGTTTATAACAGTCAATTACTAAAAAAATTTAAATTTAGAATATGATCTTTTAATACATTAATTATAATTTGTCAATTATATCTTTAAAGTACAATTTGAGGCTAAAGCAAGTAAGTAGTATATAAAATTATAGCGAATTATTTAAAAAATAGTTATATAAAGCTTTAAATATTGTTTCATATGGTTGTAAAAGCTGGCCATATTAAATAACACAGCTATAAATATTAAAAGTATATTTAATAAATTCAATTTTAATAGTTTAAAAACTGATAATTTAATAAATGCTATGTTTAAATTTATAATCATATTTAATAGTCAAAATTAATATAGTATATTTTAAAAATAAACTTTATGATGGTGAGAATTATATTTAATTCTATATTTTCTAAATTGTTCTTCCAAATTTCATAATTATTTTATATAATATAATAAGTGTATCAATTTTATTAGTCTAGGCAGAGAAATAGATTGAAAATCGTCTGTCAAAGTTATTAATCATGTGACTTGTATACTAATACTTTCACACACATGCTTGTTTGTATTTAAAGTAATGAAGTTTAAAATATTTTAAAAGTTATATTATAGAATTGGACAGAATTATTGCCTATCATAAAAGCAAATAATAATAAATATTAAGTTAACTATCGTATGTAATGTTTTAAGTAATGTAATAAAGATGAATACAGATATAATAAAAATTAAATATTTTGTTTAAATAAAAATAGATAAATGGAATAAGTTATTAAGGTTATTTTAAAAGTTATTTTAAATGTTTAAATAATTTTAATAAAATAATAATTGATTCAAAAGTAATATTTTAAATAATATTTTAACTTCATTACGTCATAATTTCTAATTTTGAAATTTAATTCTACTATAAACTAAAAATATGTAAATTTGTTCTCAAGCTAAAGTAAGAATTAACCAATAGGAATAGGTATTCTTACAGACTATAAATATGAATTGCACGGGGGTATAAGGGGAGATTAATAATGTATTGAAACCAAAAAAAGGTATATTAGCAGCTCTCAAAGAGATAGTATTTTTTTTTAAAATTTTTATTTTAGTCAATTTTTTTGGTCCTTTCTTATAGTTATTTTGCAAAGACTAATTGATAATTTTTAAAAGTATTTTTGCAAAAGAGGGTGTTAAAAATTATATATTTAGAAACTTCGTGGAGATAATTTTCTAATTTTTTAAAAGTTACTTGCCAGTCGTATTTTATCTAGAAATTTAACCTAAGCTTCACAATAAAGGATGGATATACTACGAAATAAAATGGATATAAGTTGTAATGCTGAAAAAAATATTTGAAATATTTATTAATACAGCTTTAGTAATATTTCACCGGAGAACTGTTTTGGTACATAAAAAAAAGACAGCTCGGACATTATACGGAGTCTAAAAAATGTATTGAAACGTATTATTTATAAGTTTATCCAAGATTTTATTTTTAAATAATTATATCTCATGAATCATTTAATATAATATGATATTCAAAGGAATAAAATGTTATATCCTTTCTGAAGGTAACATTTTTTAAAAAATATTTTCAAGAATTTATGAAAGAACCCAGGAGAATATGTTATAGAAGCATTTTTGATATTAAAATATCCGGTCTTAGAATTATTTAAAATGTATTTAGAAAAGATTTATTTAAAAGTACTTGAAGTTTTTTTTTTATTTTTAAAAGAGATTTATAAAAAATACCAAACGAAAGTTTACATGTATCAAGAAGAAAACATATTAAAAAAAAAAGTGAACACGTAGTTGAATAAAAGATGGATCCATGGAAATACAAATAGTACTTAAAAGTTTATCGAATATTTTTAAAGTTAAATTAGATGAATTGATGCATCGGATACACAGAGAATATTGGTAGAGAAGATTAAGAAGCTTCACGGGATTAATTAATATTATGATTTAATAATTATCGTCCTAAATACTAAAACCAAGGATTATTTTCTATAAGTTTTACAAAATGGATTAATAATTATTTTTATTTTAAACTTTAATGCACTTGGAGGAGAACATTTTTAAAACTCTAGAGAAAATAATAAACATTTTGGACTTATCAGGAACTATCGTCAAGAAAATATGTAATTATAGTTTTGATTCCTTTTATTTTGTTAACCTAGTTTAAATCTAAATTTTTTTATAAGATTAGGAAAAACATAAAAACATTAATTTATTAATATTAAAATTTTATAATATAACAATCTAATAATTTAGCTAAAAATATTTTAATATAAAATGTATGGGTGTGAATTTTTTTTATATCTGCAATGCTCAAGTGGATAAAGGAAGCCTACTGATCACGATGACTAGATAAAGGTTATTGGTAATAATAATAACTATTGATAATTTATAGTGTATATTTTTTTTTGTTTTCTTTAGATCATCCATAAATTGGAAGAATGAAGTGTAAAAGTTTTTTACTTATATGTACCGCATTTCATACAACATTTTAAAAAACATTATGAGATAGGATTGATTTGAAAATATGCATACAACGATTTTTTTTTTATTGGTGATATAATCCAACATAAGAAATAATTATGTGATTCTTTTAAAATTTTCATGTTATTGGATATTCAAATATTGTCTAAGTAGATTGTATATGATTAGACATATAGAATAATGAAGTAAGCAGACTTTTCTTATGGAATCGTAAGATTGTTTAACTATTAATGAATTTTATTTATTGTTTTGTAAATGCAGATAGTTATTTATCGATGTAAGATGTGGAAAATCTTAAGAAATAATGTTGAGATAGTGGCTTGGAAGTACTTAGTGAACAGGAAACCAAGATGATGTTTTAAGAAATAGGATGTTATAAGGAATGGGAATAATATTTAGTCTTTATGTGAATATCAGCATAGTTAACAAAGCCCTATGACTGATACACATTTTATTTGGACAGTGTTTATATTTCTTTAAATATTTGATGTTTTAATAAAGCTGAAGAAATAGCTTTAACATCGACCCTGTACTAGAAGATATTAGGCAGGTAAATGTCATACCTCTTCGCACTGTGCCATGATTTTGAGATATGTTAAGAGTAATACTCTAGCTTTCTTCCTTAATCCTATGCCTCTGTTTTCGCTATCTTTAATTCATGTAACTGCATCGTTTAGTAAGCTATTTTAAAAGAAATGATAAATAATTTAGAACTAAGGTTATGCTATCGTTTTTGTATAAGATTAGTTTATTTGCTTATAAGGAGCAGAATATTATAACTTAAAATTGAAGATCTAAAGTATCCTAAGGAAAGAAAAGAATCATAGAATATATTTTGAATTTTATTTCGGAAATGAAATATAAACTTTTTTAAAATAAAGTATCTAAACAAAGATATTTTCTTTAAAGTGATAATAATTTTAAATGCTTTATTATTATTATTTTTTAAGAGAAAATAAGTATTGCATATTTTTAAAATACAATAGTACAAAGTAAATTATGTAAACAATATGCATAGTATATTTTTTGTTTATTGATTAACAGAAATATATTGATGATTACAATTATATCATACTAAAGTAAGGCTTAAAGAAGAATATATTATGATTAGTAAACATTGTGTGATAAATACTAAAATCTAGTACTGAATTTTGGATAATATTTTGTGTAACATCTTTGACTTTGCAAGATGAAATTTTTTTTTAATATTTTGAGAAGTCCATACTCATTATAAAATTTTGTTTTCTATAGAATGTTTTTCTAAGTATGAATTTTTAAAATAAGATAGTTTAATAATATTAAGGATAAAATGCTGTTGCTAATAAAGTAGATAAATATATTTGTAATAAGTTAACCATAATGAGAAACCAAATAGTAACATTTTTTTAAAATTTTGTCCTAAATCTAAATAAAAATATAATTGAAATATAATTTTTTTTTTTTATAACCCGGTAGATCAAACTGTAAAGGAAAAAAAGTTAAGGATATCCACTGTAAATAGTGTAAATAAATTGTTTATTTATTTGTTGTTAGTAATAAACTTTGTTAAATTTTGTTATTTCAAAAATTTTGTGTCCGAGTTATTTATTTCTCCACATCGCTGCATGAAATCACGATATATGCATAATAATCGAAACAAATATATAATTTTGCACAAAAAGATAAATAGAGAATTATTTTTAAGAACTTTAAATATTTTATTGGTATTCATTATAATTAAATAATCATAATCTTACATTATTTTATTGGTCATAAATCAGTTATCACAATATTATATTAAATTATATGCTATCAGTTGCCACACACATTTTGTTTATCAGATTATCAAATGCTACCACATATTTATTATATTATTACATGAAGGTAAAAGATTATATAAAATTATTTTATTATTTTATTATGGTAATAAAATTATAGTAAAAAGAAAAGATATACAGAATTAGTTAAACAATGAAGAATATTATAACTGTTATTTATTATTATTAGTTTCACTGTAGTAGATTATGACATAAAATCCCTTCTCATATTTTACTACCGCATTTTTATTAACTTAGAATAAACTTTATGAACCTGAGATTATTTTATTGAGCTAGATTATTAAATAGAAGATTAAGATTTAATTACTAGTTTAATCTTAGTGAGTAGAAGTTATTAAAGTCGTAAGAATACTATGAGTTTGTTATTTGAAATAGTAATAAGGGGGGATAGTGTTCTTATGCCATTGTGGTAGTATCATGTAGGATATTGGCTCAATGTAATCTATCTTGTCACCTGTATTTTCACTTCAAGTCTCATGAAAATATTAAATATTTATTTAATTTATTTTTATAAACTGAACCTTATTCGTATTTTAAATTTGAGCTAGTGAAATATTTTAATGCTGAATATTTTAGTTATTAATTATTAACTGAGATAGAACCCGTTTTTATTTTATATCATATATTATCTGGAAGTGAAGATGCACGAGAGCAAGGTTAGAATATATATATATATGAGATGATAATCTGGACCAAATAATGAGTGTTGGTTTAGCACAAAATATGGATTGTGGTGATTATTTATCTTTTCTAAATGTGTGTGGTCATGGGTATCAGTTATATGAGATAGTGTGGATAGTTGAAGAGTCCTTGAAAATCTGAGTTCAAATCCCTTATATTTACATAAAATAATAAAATTCCTTACCAGTCTCAGTTCTAAAATGAAAATATCCATATAGAAGGTTGTTCTTTCTTAACAAGATAAATATTAGATTATATATTAATTTGTTTTTAAATATTTATTTAATAATAACTGATATAGATAGAAAATAAATTACTAAATATGGCCAACTTATACTCATGCGCACTTACATATTCATATATGATGTAGCTAGAATTGTATGGAAGGGAGTTGCAGTAGCAGGGTTAACATATGGTAATGATGTGTTATGCATTAGTAAAGAGGTATTAGATTACTTAGAAAAAGTACAAAGGGAAGTAGGAAGACAGGCATTACATGCAGATGTGTGGACAGCAAAGAAGATAATTCAAGGAGAAATAGGATGGTCAAGATTTTATTTGAGAGATTCAAAAAAGGAAGATGAAAATGTTTGGTAGGTTGCAGTTTATGGATAACAAAAGAATAGTCAAAATATTATTTAACTGGGTTATGAGTAATAAGATGGGTGAGAAAGGTAATGTGGTATGCAAAAGATTTGGATGAAGAATTTATATCAGTATACTTGTACAAAGGTGGGATGATTGTGATAGGAGGAATATTGAGTGTTATAGTGGTAAGGAATGGAATAAAAAAAATGATGCATTGATATAGAACAGGGAGTTGGAGAATTAGTATGGAGAGTAAAAAGAAATTTAAATATACATAGAAGTAAATAGAACATTGGGTGCGAGTTAATTTAAGATAATAGCAAGGAAAGTAGTTTATTGTTTAAGGCTCGAACAGGATCTTTAGCAACAAGAGAATATACACATAAATGAAAAAATATGTAGTCTGCAAGTTGTGTAAGGAAGAAATAGAAAATATTAGGCATCTGTTAATTGAATGTAAATGCTTGAAAGCAGAAAGGGTACGAATAATGAAGTTATGGAAGAATAAATATGAACAAAGTGATTATACAGAAAATGAGTTATTGGTTTTTATGCTGAGTTTGGGAAAAGATAAGGGGGATTTAGATATAAAGGCCATAGAGTTGACAAAAATTATATTGTAGAAATGGGATGGAGCAGAATATGGATTAACTTAGAGTTGGGAATGGAAAGGGAAGGTGAAGTGGCTAACAGGTTTCTCTCGTCATAATTGCTGAGAGATTCCTGACTCCGTTTAAGGAGAAATCACAGTGCATCACATCATATCATGTCAGGCAAAGACATAAGTAGAATTAATATTATTTTATGGCCAAGTTTTTTTATAAGCAGATAATGAAATATATAATTAATATCGTATGATAAATTTCTCTTTTTTATTATTAAAAGTAACTATATCTGAAAGTATATACCAATTTACTTGTAAAATCTTTTATGTAAATTTTCCACACTATTTTTTTGAATTTTTTTTTTAAAAATCAACTATAAATCATATTACCATTTTGAATATATCGTTGAAAAATAGAATAAATTACCAACAACATGACATATTGTATGTTGTATATATACATATTCCATGCATTTTTTATGCTTTACTGAAAAGCAGTACTGACTTTTGACTCTCAAATGTAAATGGATCAAGTGGTCTAACAAAAGATTAATTAAGATATCTTTAAAAATATTTTTATTTTTGTGGCTATTTTATTGCAGTATGTGATACATTTGTATCTCTTTTCTGAAATAGCCTTAAAAACTGCATTTCAGGTAAAAACTTTTTCCTGAATATGTTTTCACAGGTATCAATGAAAAATAAGTTAATGACTAAATAAATCATTTTCTTGTTAATGATTGGATCTCGAATTGGGTTGTCAGCGAAGAAGAAAAAATTCTAAGCTCACTTATGATTATGTTGATTTTATTTTTTTAAATAAATAATTGTGGATTAATTAATATATTTTAAAAAATTACCTTAATAAGTAATATATTTTATGGTTTCTAGATATTGTATTATTGGATAAGTTAATCCTGACTACGATGCATAATTCATTATAAAAGGTAGTATATACATTTAATAATAACTATCTGAGCACAATTTTCACTCATTGTGAATAAAAACTATAATTATCATGTATTTTAAAATCTAAGTTCTTTTTTCCAAAATATATTCCATCTCCCCCAATTCTGCTCTCCACATGAACGGAAGCAGGTGGTTCGATTCGTTTCATTCTTGAATATTTTTAGTTTTAAAATTGCATAGGAGGATGCTAAATGTAGAATTAAAATTTAATTATTCAGCTGAATTAGATATCGTCCTATTTCTGTTTTCAAATTACAAATCGAGATTAGAATTTAAAAAGTTTGAGTAATAATTAGATTTTAAAAGATTCTGTGTAAATATTTTTATTTATAGAAATGAAGAAATGTTTTAATAGTTTATAAAGTGTGCTGGATAAACAAATTCTCTAGAGAGAAAAAATCCATTATTCTAAATTTAATTTAATACAGATTAGAGTGCTGTTCTCTTATAAAAGTTCTAACTATATATTGCACTGCAATAAAATGAAATTTTGCAAAAGCAAAAGATTGGTCATATTTTCTTTTGAGAATAAAACTTCTTAGCAAGAGGGGGGATTTAAAATAGATTTACAAAATAGATTTAAAACTCTTTTTTTGCCCTCTCTTTTTTTTTCATGTGTCAAAGCATCAGCCAGGAAGCGAACCCATGAACCCAGGACAACTGCTTGTAAGGAAGCTGTGCTTACCACTCAGCCATCAACACACTCTCTCTCTTTGTCAAGAAAACTTTTATAATGTATAAAATAAGCAAATGTGAAAACAGACTAAAAAATTAGTCTTAAAAGTAAAATGTTTGTAAAACTTTCAAAAATGTAATTAATTAGTTTATAAGATTGCTGATGAAATTGCATTAATTAAAAAACTGTAAACTATCTTATCAAGATTGTTTAGATGAATTTGAACTGATTAAGATTAAGGCAAATGTAAAAATCAATTAATTAAAGAAATGTAAAATTAATTAAAAGACAGTTCAAATCAAGATAAAATAAAACAATGAGAGAGTTAAGATATAAAAGTTACATCTTGGTTATTGTTCTTCAGTCATGGCTGCAATTTTCTTCAACCCTTGGTCCATGGACCAGCACCAATCCACAGAAGTTTTTTGCCATTCTGCATTAGACTGGCAGGAAAGTTTGTAATAAAATAATAAGATTTTAAATTTTTAATTAATATAAACAATTTTTATTTTTTTCATCGCAATTTCTTAAATAAAATTAATTATAAATCAAAATTTTATTTAAATTATTAGATAATACTATAATTACCAAATAATAACCAAATGAATTTATCTGAAAATGCAATCTTTAAAAGACAAAGTTCCAATCCCATGATAATTGTACCACTCCTTACACATCAATTTCTATACCTAGTAGGCATTTATGTATTGCATCAGCTCACTTATTGGTCACATATAGCAAAATTTTTTATTGCATTTATATCTTTTTATTTTGTGTGTGACATTTCTTTTTGAAATTGTAAACTTCACAAAATAGAGACAGATCATTGATGGTGATTTCCCTTCATCGAGAATGTAAATCTATTTATCTTTTTTTTTTTTAGCAAAATGACATCTTTATAATGATTGTTTTATTTCTACATGACACTTTACCAAAACAACTTTTATGTTTCTTTTTTTTAATTGGGTAAAAATGAGATTGAAATAACACCAGATTCAAAATTAAAACAAAAAAGAAAGTTTTTTACTATACAAACTCCATCTATATATAACTTTATCTTGTACATTTAACATTAAATACAGATATTACATTTATCATAGTCATTGTCTTGTAATTACACCAGCTGTGATATTTCCCAACATTCAGGTGAATAATATTTAATTTTTGCCTGTTTTAACAATGAAATAATAAATGTAGTAATGCAGGCACCTTAATGAGAACATACTGTTTCTGTAGCAGTATGACTGCGCAACTTGAGAAAGAGTGTTCAGCATGTGAAGTTAAGCAACAACATTACAATACACAGTAACTAGTGTCTTGTTTTGGTCAGTTATAACAATTATGCTCATCAAAGGTTAAGCAGTTTAAAACTTTAAGAAAATTTATCTGAAGACTTCTACCGGTCTGCAGGTGTGAAAAGTTGAAGACCACTGTTTTAGATCATTCATCAGTATAGATTATTATTCAGTTCAGACAGAATGCAGAATCCAAACAACCAGAGATCCAGATATTCAGAAACTATAAACACAGTAGTAAGTGTGGCACTCTTCACAAACCTGGAGCTTAATATTTACATATCAAGCTTGTATCCTGCTCATCCCTCTTCTATGTATTTAAATGGATAAAGTCCTATATATGAGGGGTCAGAGTGACTTGAGGTCAACATGGGCATGGCAATAATACTGGCATCAGGATGGGATTTGGGTTTTCATTATCACATTTTCAATGATATGGATGGCTAAAAAGCTGGAAGTTGGAGTAGATTGAAGCCTGTCCATTAAAGTATGAAGATTTGATATCTTAATATAAAACTGAGCACTGATTATATATATGTGTGGGAGATGATAATCTGGACTAACTGATGAGTGCTGGTTTAGCATGAAATACATATATTGGTGATTATTTATCTTTTCTACATGTGTGTGGTCATGTGTATTGGTTGTATGAGATAGTGTGGTTAGTATAAGGGAGCTTAACATCTGAGTTCAAGTCCCTATGCTTACAATTAAGCTCCAGGTTTGTGAAAAGTGCCTGGTTTTCAAATATATTATTTTGTGTAGGATAATTTTAAATTGTTAAAAAAAAGCTCTTATTTTAAAATGAACATATATCAAAATGTGCAATTTATGAATAAATTTAAAATTAATAACTTTAAAATGTCTAACTGGATCATTCTTTTATTTTTATGATAAGATTTACTTGGCCATATTCTTAGCTTTAAATTAATGGCTAACCTAAATCTCAATCTAAATATGGTGAAGAAGTCAAAAACAAGAAATAATTTTCAGAATAAAGTAGAAAGACTTGATGTAGAAATAAAACCAGTGCCCTAGATACAAAATAATGCTGTCAGAATATTTTTAAAAAATCTATTAAGATAGAGCTGAAAATACAATTGGGAAGGTCAAAATTATCGTAAAAATTATTGAATAGCAACAGAGATGATAAATAAAATTTATAAAAAGACAATGGAAAAATGTTAATACATGATTTTTGGCTAAATATATATAAAAAATTAATGAAGAAGTGGATAGAGAATATAGCAACACTAAAGAGGATTCAGAGAAGAGATAGTTTTAAAAAATAAAGAGAGGAAGAATATAGAAGACTGGATCTTGCATATATGTGGAGAAATTGAGGAAAGATAATTCAGACATTACTTTGTGACTTTAAATTAATAATAATATCAAAAAATATAATTGTGAATTAGTAAGCAGAGTGATAGAAAATAATATAAAATATCATAAGTATAAAACAGTATCTGAGTATTGGTAAAAAACTTATTTGTGCAATGACAAGAAAAGATGAAACTATTATTAAAAAGAAAGATAACATCATGAAAGGTGTAAAACACTTCTATTAATAATTATATAGCAATAAAGAACAAGAAAAACTATCCCACACAATTACGGAATGAATTGCCTAGGTTATTATATAAATAAAGTATGCAATTAAAACTCTAAAAAAGGAAAAAGCTTCAGATAATATTAGAATTTTAATTGATATCTTAAAAGAAGCAAGTGAAGAAAAAAAATTGTTGGAAAAGTTATTTACCAAATACTAAATGATAAACATGTACCAGATAACATTTAAAAAATATGACAAAGAATATTTTAGAAATTACAGACAACAGCCTTTTATCAGTTCTATACAAAAATTTTATTAAGATAATTACAATTTGTTTACAATGATCTTTGGATTTTAACCAACCAAAAAAAAAAAAAACAAGCTGGATTTAATATTCAAGTACTGAGATAAGTTACAGAATGGATCAATGAATATGGCTGATACTATGCTCTTATTTGGTAGATTATGAAAAAACATTTGATTCTGTATGCAATTTTTCAGTGTTTAAAGCATTGGATTACCAAGGTATTAATCCAGGATATTGTCATATTCTGAATAATATTCATCAAACTGCAACAGCAATGATTAGATTACATAATAATACCAATAAGATTAACATTGAAAAGGATTAAAACAAGATGACTCCTTAAATCTAAAACTTTTTACAATGGTTTGCAAGAAGCATTTTGTGAATAAAATGGGATGATAAGGAAGTAAAATTAAATTGAGATTATTTAAGTCATCTATATTTGGCAGATAATGTGATTGTTTTTTTTACAAATAATGCTTCAGAACTTCAGGAAGTTGCAAGTTTTCAGATGATATTAAGAAAGTAGGACTAAAATAATGTTCAATAGATTTTCTCAATAGAAAAAAATAAAGATTGATAATGATGTGTTAGAAGAAGTTAACACCTACAAATACTTTGGTTAAATTACTACTACAGATGGAAACATAATAAATGAAATCAATCATAGAATTAAACTTGGATGAAGTGTATTTGATAAAAAAAAACAACTTAATATTAAAAGGAAATATGCCTATGTGTTTGAAAAGAAAGATTTTTAATAAACATATTTTTCCAGTTTACTTTTAGATCTGAAACTTGGATATTTAACAAAAGAGCAACACAGAAAATTCAGACAATTCAATGATATATGTAAAGATGTATATTAGACATAACAAGAAAAGACTGAAAACAAAATACATGGATCAGTGAATAAACTAGTATTACTGACATCTTTGAAAGAATTAAGAGACTGAAGTCAAGTTGGGCTGAACATATTGCTAGAAGAGATGATAATCAATGGATAGTTGAAGTCTTAAACCAGATTACAAGATATTATAAAAGACCTAGAAAGAGACTACATGTGAGATGGATAAATTAAATAAAAAAATATGATGTGATGTGAAGAAAAAACCTAGAGATCAGAAAAATGGGATTAAAATTGAAGAGACTTTATCCTTACATAGATCAATTATAGGTGAAAATTATATATATATATATATATATATATATATATATATATATATATGTAATCTTATAATTGAATATGTATAAATACAGTAATTAGATATATGTAAAATATAACTTTAAAAATTTTATCCACTTAGGAGCCTTTTGACTATCCTGGTAGTCTTTGTCAACTAACACTTTAAAAGACTAACCTTCCCACAATTCCGTGATTTTAACATTTGCTGCCTGTCTGTTAATTAAGACTTGTTTGTACGGAATTGTAGGAAAGATTAGCCTTACAAAGTGTTCGTTGACAAAGACTATGAGGATAGTCAAAAGCACTCCTAAGTGGATAAAATTTTTAAAGTTATATTTTACATATATCTAATTACTGTATTTATAAGTATTCAATTATAAGATTATGTATATTGATTTGAAAAAATATAGACATTGAATTATAATATTATTACATATATATATATATATATATATATATATATATATATATATATATATATATATATATATATATATATATATATATATATATATATTGTAATGATAATAGAAAATATTGTGGAGCAATAGTGATGGAAATCATAACTTCTAAAAAATCACAAAGCTTAGGTCAATAAACATAATTCATGAATATGAGCAAGAATCAATAGTGAACCTAAATTATAAACAATATATAAGTTATAAATAGAGCAGCACTAGCATTAATCACTAATAATCAGCAGTCATTTGTGACTAGATTTAAAAGAGCTACATTACACAAGTCTTAGACTAATCATCTTTTAGTCTATGCAAAACTTAAGGCATATTATAAAAACAATTAGTAATATTTTATCTGTATGCATATAATTTAAGTTTTACAAATATCTACAATAATAAACATAAAATTTCTGGAGATAATATCATGTGGACCATCGACTATTCTCTGGCAATATGATACTAAGAATATTTTGGAAAATCTATAAAATAAAGTGAAGTATGTAGAATTTAAAAGTGATATTTATTCTTTGTGCCATCCAGAGAATTCTCTGGATATGCACACATATTTGTACTATATATATAATACAATATTTTTAATGAATGTTTTAGATGGAAATCTTGAATATGTGGAATTATTTACTTAAATCAATTTAATTAGAAAGCACTTAACCTAGAACAACTGTATCAGTCTGTTAGTTTACATTGATTCTTGGTCTGGGGCAGTTGATCTAGGTTAAGTGCTTTTTAATTAAGTTGATTTAAATGGATAACTCCACACATTCAAAATTTCTATATATATACTATTATGCTCAAAGTAACTCAGGATCACAAAGACCCTAGGAATTGGAATTGTGAACAAGAAAAAATTGACATATCTAAAATGTAATCTATTCTAGTATTGAATAACGAACTTTACTGGAATAACTTTAAAATAATAATTAAGAAACTTATTGATTAGAAACCATAATAAAATGAAAGGTATAATAATACAAATACATCATTCTGATTTTGACTTACAAATAAAGATATTATTTTTATAGATTGACAACGCAAGTAATTACATTTACAAAGATATATAAACAAATGGTTTATGTAATGAATATACATTAAAAGCATAAAGCTAAACTAACCAATAAATGATCAAAATTACTCCAAATTAACAACTCAACCAGACTAGCCAAAAATGTTCTCTAAAACATAACCAATGCTTTGACTTCTATAAGCAGACTTCTCACATGTAACGTGCACGTGTGAGTTGTAAAGGTGTAATGTGTTAAGTTCATTACACTAGAGAAGTCTGCTTGTAGCAGGAAAACCATTGGTTGTGTTTTAGAGTTTATTTTTTGGCTAGTTTGGTTGAGGTGTGAATTTGGCTAATTTTGATTATATATAAGCACATAAAGATATACATATGGTAAACAAAAATTTTAATAATTATTAATCTAATAAAGATTATTCTATTTTAATAATATGTAGAAAATGAATTTGGCTATATGTGTAAATGTGTCTAGACATGTGATAATCTCTACCAGTGTAAAATTAGAGAAGCCATTGAGATACTTAAAAGGCTAGATTGTATCAATAAGTGAGATGATATATGCAAACTTCCTTCTATTTGGAAAGTTTTTTTTTAAAAACATTCTTAATTTAACATTTTTGCTATTGGTGGAACTTTAACGTTTTTTTTCAAATCAGTGATTGTTGCGCCTCTACAACCATCTTTCTACCTTTTATCACCCAGTGGATGACTTGTGTGATCAAGTTGAAATGTTGGTATATCAATATTTACATTTTTAACATGGATGACCCTGCAAAATATGTCTTATATATGCAACCCATAAAAATCTTCATATCAACATATATATATATGTAAATTACTAATGATTAAAAGCATAAAGCTAAACTAGTCAATAAATAATCAAAATTACCTCAAATTCACAATTCAAACAGACTAGCCAAGAAAATAAACTCTAAAACACCACCAATGATTTCACTGCTACAAGCAGACTTCTCAAGTATAAAGAACTACAAAATAACAACATATTGAAGCTAAACTTTTAACCACAATTCCACTTATGGGGGAATTGTGATTAAAAGTTTAGTTAAATATGTTATTTTGTATTCTTTACACTTGAGGACTGTTTATAGCCGTGAAACCATTGGTAGTGTTTTAGAGTTTATTTTCTTGGCTAGTCTGTTTGAGTTATGAATTTGGTGTAATTTTAAATTACTAAAGGTACTGATAAAAATATATAATAAACCCAACTTTAACTCATAACTAAATTAGATCTAGTATTTGTTTCCATGCCTTTTCAATGCATTTTCAGAAATAAACAAACAAAAAAAAAGATAAGTTATTGGAAAATTTATAGAGGAATATGTATTAATGGTCACTCAATTAATTCAGTTATCTTTACAAATTATATTTAATAAAATTGAATGTCATGATTTTTTTAAATAATGGAAAGAGTTCTGAAGAAGTTCCTTGGATAACCAAAACTGTCAACCTTTTTTGAAAAGCAGAATAATAAATGCACATAATGTACATAGGTAATAAAATGTTAGTATTTTATTTGTTTATATTAGTGACAATAGATATACACACAAAAAAGGTTATGATTACAGGAAAGTAACCCCATCTTATGAAATAGAAGAACGGAAATAGAATAAATAATAAGTTTATTATTTAGGTCAAATCATAAGAGATGTTGAAAACATAGAAGTTAAAATAAGATTTGCTATGATAAAATTAACATTTACAGAAAAACAAAAATTACTTACATCAAGCAATAAAAATTTTGCATTTTGAAAATATATTATCTTGGTATTTAGTCAATACTTGACTACCCAACTAAGACTTGCACATTGAGCAAAAAGAAATGACTTCTCTGAGGAATTTTTGATAGAGAAGATTATTTGGATGAAAAATGACAAACAAGCAAACATTGGATAAAAGTTATGCATGAAGGGTATTTGATTATTATATATAAAAAAGACTATGTGTTGAATGAGTTACAACTTATGTAATAGTGTTAATATTCAAATAATTATTGAACATAAAATAGAGAGTGAAAAAAAGACAGAAATCAAAAACACCCATTTAACCCAAGCATGTAAAGACATATTAAAATTGAAACAGAAGTAAATATGTCTTTCTGAATTATGTAATGTCAACTATGTTTTCATATTTGTTGTCGTTACATAACTCGTGGGAGGTAGTTACTTTCGTTTTAATTGCATATATTCAAAGACGTATTGGTGAACGCTTATAGTACCATGATTTCTATAAGCGTTCACCAATACGTCTTTGAATATATGCAATTGAAACAGAACTAACTACCTCCTACGAGTAAGGATAAAGACCAGATAACATTGGAAAGGCAATGTAGGACTTCTACATGACCAGAAGAAAGATTGAATGATATATGATGATTGCAAAAGTAAATTTAAATTTTTATCATAATATTATATATGATGGTCATATTAAATCATTGACTTATACCATGAAATATTCACGAAATTAGTTTTTTTTATTTTTATATATGTCAAAGCATTGACCGGGACGCGAATCCGGGCCTGCTGCTTGGAAGGCAGCTATGCTAGCCGCTAAGCCATCAACGCTTGACTTCACGAAATTAGTTGTTCTTATAATTCTGCTGTTTTGCAACAATTAAAATTTAAAATAATTGTTTTTGACCTCTTCTTGAAAAATATATATATAAAGAACTTTTCAATATTATTTTACAAATACAGTATATATAAAAAAAAACATTAGGTGATTAATATGTTACAAAAATGTATTTTAATATATTTAAAAGGGCGGTTATGGCTCTGTAATGAGTCATGAAAAACAGGCAGTAAATTCCTGGCACTCCGTTTACTAACAATATACTTATTTTAAGAAACAATCTGGATATCATTAACTTTTATTTTTTTTATCCAATAACACCAATAATTACTTCTCAGTAATTATGCAGTACTGCAATAAAATATGTATTTTATATAATATTAAAACACACCTTGGTTTAGGGTGAATTTTCTATTACTTCATAATTAAATATATGTGTTTGAAAGTATAAAAATTAATTTTTTAAAATATATTTATTTTTATTTATAAAGACTACTATATATTTAAATACATGTATATTATCTATATTAAACTTAATGTAATTAGAAAGACTTGAACTCAGACTTTCAAGCTTTCCACAACTATTTACTCCATCTTATACAATCGAGACACATGACTATATATAAGTGAAAAAAATTAATGATCTCCAATAAATGTATTTCTTGCTGAACCAGCTCTCATCAGTTGGTCCAGATCATCACCACCCAAACATATATACAATCAGTTCTCAGTTTATATTAAGATAGGAAATCTTCAAACTTTAATGGACAAGCTTCAATCTTCTCCATTCTCCAACTCTTAAGCCATCTACATCATTGAAAAGCTGAGAGTGGAACACTCAACACTTTTTTTGATGCCAATATTATTATCATACTTATGATTACTTTAAGTGACTCTGATCCCTCACATATAGGACCTTATAATTATAATATAGAGGTTGGCCTCCATTATCATTGTTGAATTGCAAATGCATAGTTGTTTACAAAACAACTAATATTTGGGAAGAAATGCTAAGATTTCTCTTTTGAACCCTGATACTCCAAGCCTGTAAGTAGCTAGTCTCATACACAGGTACATTGATATCAGTAACTAGAAGCTTCCTGCTCCAGGTTTGAATGTGCCTCACTGCATTCTACCTCAATATATAGTAAAATCTCCATCCTTACCAGTAACAATTTAATTGGTGCCATTGAGTTTTATTTACTTTTATTGTTATTTCATTAGGAGCTCTATTATTCATTCAATCCAGCTTCGATAATATTTTAATGTGGGTCAGTCCATTACTTGAGCATAAGCTTTCAATGAGTTAGGATGAGTTTATAATGAAAATAAAACAAAATAATATTTATATAATGAACAGCAGAACTAAAACTTAACAGTCATCATAGAATAAAAGTGAATGAGAAAGTATTATGCCCCAGGCAGCAAAATTGCAGGGGTGATACAAATTTGCCCTCTTTTTTTAAGCACCAATTTAATTTCTAATTAAGAATAGATAGGTCAATTTATTAAGTAATATTAAATAGCCATCTGTATTTGGCTGCTGAATAAGTATTGAAAAACAATTATAACTTGAAATATTTTCAGGTGTTATCAGCTAGGTTCAAATCTAGGTCATACATGATAGTAAGATGTAATATTATTACATCACAAAATTCTCTGTACTCACATAAATGCAAATACCCTTTCCTCCACTTAGTGAGGGTGATTGGTCTTCCAAAACTCATCATTAAGCAAGAATATCATATGCAGAATAGGCTTTTATAATGATTGTTTGTGGGAGAAAATGGTCTGTTACTCCAGCTCAGGTGTAAACAATTGCCAGCCCACAGGCCACATTCAACCCATGATGATATTGAAACCAGCCCACCCTGTAGATGTCTAAATATAGAAAATGCATACCTGAATATACTCACTGTAAACTGAAATCTCTAGGCCTATCATTCACATAACATTAACTTTATCCTAATGCCATGATAAATATAAAATTCTAATTATAAAAATTAAAAACTTATCATAACTTGCATAAATTTAATTATAACTTCTAAAATACCAATTTTATATTATAAAATATAAAAATATATGAGGAATCATATCGCAATAACGTTAATTTTGGGTTTTAAAGAATAAATCCTAAGCTGCGTCAGAGTATTACTTCCTAATTATTAGTGTAGCATTAATTGAATAAAGTTCCTTTCTGTTTAACTTCTTATTGAAAAAATAATATTGGGGCATGATATTTTATAAATAAGTTTATGCCTTTTCTAATTATTGTAATTTTTAATTTAATATAATTTATAGTCTATAAAATGAACCAATAAAAAAAAAAAAAATTGATGCCGTATTTTCAATGATAATTGAACATTCAGATATTCAAGATTTGTTTTGTCTACCAGTATTACAGAAATTATCCAATAAGAATAAAATTATTGTTCCCACTATGCGTTTTACCTCATTATTATTTTTTTTTTTGACAATATTTGCAAAATTCAAATAATAATTTTTTTTAGGATGTTCTTCGTTTGATGTGTATTCATTGCTATCACTAACAATAGATGTTTTTATAGTAAATGAATTATTTCTTTAACAATAATGTTTAAAAAAATCATAATGTGATAATTTTATATATATAATTCCAGTATTTTCTGGTAATTTAAATCAATTTTGTTTTTCCATAAAAATTTTCTGTGTAATTTGAATTACTTTTATTTTTTCATAAAATGTGCTATAAATTATTTCCTTTGAAAATTTTAATTCACACCATCCTTCATGCATTTTCTATCATGGAACATAATTTGTCTAGATTTTTTCCAGCAATCCAAAAATGATTTTAGAATTTGAATGGAGAGGGTGAAAAATTAATGAAATCATAGTGAAATGATTGATCAGGATTAGTTCTTTTTCTGATAATTTCTAATAGTAATCGAATCTCTTGGGTTGCTAGGCAATGGAGCATTGATTAAACTGAAAACTAATGATGAGCATTTTTTAATATGATGAATAAATTGTTTGTCTGACCAGAATATTCCACAATAATGTAAATGAAGGCAAATGCTATTTAAAAAACTTTAATACAGCAGCACAAGCTATTAATTAATAATACTCTGGACCAACTTTGACAAGATGTACTTTGTAAATGGACTATGATCTAGACAAATATTTTGAAATGAAATTCATTTTTACTTCAGTTTCAACAAAATATTTCACTCATTTCTCTCTTGGCTTTTTTTGTTATTAAGTTAAAACCCAAACAAAATCAATTTTTGAGAGTTAGATTGCCAACAGAACAGCTTCAAATTTTCTAAAATTATTAATTCTTTATATCACTAAACATCACATGATCACCATTATTTATGCTTATACATGCTGTTTACACAGAAGCAAAAGTCTCCATACAGTTGCACCACTGCACCCATTGATTACTCTGGCTTGTGCTGAGTGATGCTATTGTATGAAGAGTTTTGGCTCTGCACAAACAGCTTGTATAAGTATAAAGATTGGTGATTATGTGTTAATGGTTTAAAACTAATTTTTCCCTATGGGATTATAGAGAGTGTGGTTATTAAAGAAGCAAAAACACTAAAAAGTATGGATGTTGAACTAAGCTCAGATCTATATGGCTATATACAAGCTAATGAGCTTGAATTAAAAACATGATTGTGTTCTCATTTTGGACTCAAAGCTTTATAGTTAGCTAATAAGGTAAAAAGGTGGCTGCTGGAGGGTTACATTCTATCTTAAGATGTAGGTGAAGTGCTTTCAGATCCAAGGTTCCTCACTGATGAAAGCCACAAGCTAAAAACAAGTCTGGGAATATTAGATGAGTAGGCACTAGACAGAGATTTTATGTATAAACCTTCCAGCATCTATTGACTATTCTGGCTTGCACTGAATCACGCTATTGTATGCAGTGTTTTGCCTTTGTGTTCTTAAATTATATCAACCTATGTTGTTTTTTCACAATAAAAATGCATTTTGAGACTTCTGATATTATATAAGATCCAAAGTTAGATTCTGAATTTTGTGTCAGCTCACACTCTAGACATAAACTTATGCATGGTTATAATGACTCATAACTGCTGTCTTTTAAAAAATGCTTGTACACACTCAAAAATGTTTTACTGCTTGGAAATTTGTAAGATGTTTGAACACCAGCAGTAATGGAATTTAACTGTGCCATAGAATTTGAGCTTTAAACTATGGCAATCCATCACTGTGACCAAATAACATAGGATATAACAAGAAACATTGTTATTAGTAACTTGATTAACCTGATGAAAAACTTTCAAATTTTCTGTGACTCCCTGAAAGGGGATGATCTACTTACTATTATAACATTTCAGCAATGTTTAGAAATGGGGACTTTTTTTGAGAGGTTCAAGATCCATCTCAGTCATAATCAGCCAATTGGACTCAAATTTATCATTGGAATTCCTTTTTTAAAACATCATCAATTTGGTATATCTATCAGTACATTATTTGCAAAAAAAAGTGGGCAATTGTATCAACACATATTTTTTTTAAAATGTCGTGTATCCCCCCCCCCCACAGACACTTTTTTAAAAAAAAAGTTTATATAGATATAATAATAAAAGCTCACCTTCTATTAGATAAAATGTAATTATTTCTGTCGAGTTCGTTTTTATGTCTTTCCAATAAATTATTGACTGTTGATAAATACTTAACGAGTTAAAAAAAACACAATTAAAAACTAAGCGGTCATAATTGCTTAACAAACGTAAATGAAGTTAGAAACCAACCAAGTGTAATAAACTTTAAATCAATATTGAACGACATGAAAAGTAGTAGCAATAAATCCATAATTGCTAAATCCATAAAAAATAATTATTTAAAACACTAAATCCAATTAGCAAATACTGAATTTAATTAACTGAAATGACTAATATTAATTCTTTTTAAATTATTTCTGAAGTCCTATGGGGGTTTGGGTATTTGCTTACTATGTCCATAAGTTGAAGTTCAAATATCAACAAATAAGGGAGATTTTTTTTATATAAAGCAGAGAATATTTCAGGCAACTTAAAATTCCTAGTTACTGAATATCTAGCTACTTTGAGTTGAAGGATAAACATGTCCTGATAATGCAAAGATGAAGAGATTAATTCCTTCCCATATTCTCGGACAATGACTTATCTGTACTGATTATTAAATATTTAAAAAGTAGCGAAAATGAAAATAACCCATGCGCTATTACTAACAGCTGAATATATTTGAAAAGTTTAAACAAAGTTTGAATTTTTCTAAAAGTATTTAACAATAAATATTAGATGATAGAAATAGTCCAACATATAATTACTACCAAAATAACATCATCACAAATCTTTAGATATATACTAAACTTATCTATATTTCTAATGAAATACAGCTAAACTAATTTCTATTAATCAATAATAGATTATTAACCCTATTATTTTAATGCATGGTTTATTACATGGTATTTCCTTTGAAAATGGCATTGGTAGTTATTCTGCTTTAAAGCACTCTTCTGTGCAACCTGTACTTCCAGTTTTCACATTTATTTGATATGGAAAACAAAATTAATACAATATGAATGTAGTAATTAAAAAAAAGTCTGCAGAGGAAATACTTTCCAAGGCTCCTCACCGATGAAAACCACAAGCTAGAAATTAGTCTGGGGATATTGGATGAGTAGGCATTATAGATTTTATGCTCTTAGCATCCACTGATTACAATGTCTTGCACTGGGTGACACTACTGCTATGGAGAGCTTGCTACTGTTTTAACTGCTTGTGTAAGCATAGAAAATGGTGATCATGTGATTTTTAGTAATTTTATACCAATACTGCATATAGGATGATGGTTACTGTGTTTATTAAAAAACCAAAGACATTAAAATGATAGATATTGAATAGGCTTCAGATCTGTATAACTATACAGATAATTTAATTTGGATCAAAAGTATTGTAGTGTTTTCATCTTAGGGATCATAGCTTTATAGTTAACCAAATGGGTAAAAAATGGGCTGCTGAAGGGTTGCATGAGATCTTAAGATCTAGATGCAGTGCTCTCAGACCCAGGGCTTTTCACTGATAAAGGCCACAAACTGGAAACTAGACTGGGGATCTTGGATAAGTAGGCATTAGATAGGGATTTTATGCTTTATAGAATCTGTTGATTAGTATGGATTACACTGGGTGGCACTACTGTATGGAGAGTTTGCTACTATTTTAACAGCTTGTGTAAGCATAGGAAATAGTGATCATGTGACATTTTAGTAAGTTTTATACTTTCCAAATACTGGCAGGGTCACAGTAATTTAGCCTAGCCTCCATATGTTTAATAGGTTTAGTTATCTGTTCATTGATTTCAAAAGCATTAGGAAGATTGCTTCAAAAAGATTTTTGGAATAAAATGTATGATTTTTTTGCATAATTTCTTAAAAGATTCATGCCTACTTTTACACAATAACAGTTATTAAAAAGCAGAAATATGCAAGATTATAATTTTATTTTATACATATATTTTTATTTTTAAAAATAGAAGTAAACAAATTCTAGAATATGTGGTAACAAAAAAGACCATAACCAGTATGATGACCATGCTTTGTGAAACTCATCACTAATACCTTCATAGTTACAATGATATGATCTTTTGCGATATTCTAAAAGTTATAAATGCAATTTTACATTTTAGAGCATAATTTTGTAGATTTATCAGAGCTTTGCATTTAATCATTACCTTTTTAATAATAAATTTCAGTCCACCAAGGTGGCATTGACTTCCTAGAGTTTCTCACTTGGCTGTTTTCCTATCCACTGTCACGTGATAAAAAAATTGTTTGGTCTAATTACATACTTTGTTTTGATTTTTCCAATATCAAGTTTAAATATAAGTTTTTAGAATGTTTTTTTTTGTTTATAATCATGTATTTGCAAGGAATTTAATTTATTATATGTAATATAAAATAAAGGTTTAATATTAAATCATTGATTAAAATTATTACCAAGGCTAAAAATAGAAAATGTCAATATGTTAAAGGATTATTGCTTTCAGTTGTCAGGGTATTAAATTTAGATATGAACTTAGATGTGAACAACCAATAGGTGAGTAACATTTCTGATAGTCTTTTCCATATCTTAAGCACTATCTCTGTCTCTCATTATCTCTTCAGTTTCTTTCTTTACTTTGATATACTCTATGTCTCTCATTATCTTTTAATTTTCTCTCTTCACTTTGATATACTCTCTGTCTCTCATTATCTCTTCAGTTTCTTTCTTCGCTTTGATATATTCAATTACTTAAACTAGCATGGGATACACTCATCACAAATCTCATGTAACAAATTATTTTCACTGAGTTGATGGTAACAATAAAATTGTCTGTTTGTAAAATACAAGTTTGATACATCTTTTTTTTAATCAACTATTTTTATACCTATTATTTTGTAATGGCTCCTATCTATACAATATGCATTTTCCACTCTAAAAAACCATCGTGAGAGTTTATATTTTTTGTATTAAATTTTTCTTTTTTTAAAGATTTCATTTACTTCTTATATTCTATCATGTTTCATATTTATTTGTTGTGTATATTGCCTTTTTAAAGATTTTATTAATATCTGGTGATGATTATATATGAAAGAAAGAGAAAGAAAAATAATCAATTGTTCTTAACCATTTCATTATTGATTTTTCAATAAAATAGCACTGTCTAATTCATTTTGTTTAGTCCCACCAGACACAGATACATATGCTCTTCAGATTCATTCCAGTTTTTCACTTCCAGTCCTCAAACATTTTACAAACCCTCAAGCAATAAAACCATTTGATTATTTATTTATTTCCTTTACACTTTCTTTTATAATCATTTATTTATTTTTTTTCTAGTCAAGTTATTTATAAAAATAATGAAATTGTTTTAATTTGCATTTGTGTACATAGATGTCAGGTCTGATCAAGTGATAAAAATATTCTGAATTGATTTGCCTTTTGGATTAAGTGATGGGAACTCTTCTAGTTATGCTTAATAAAAAAGGTACATTTTAATTCAATATGAAAACCTATTTTTACATTTTAAATATATTTTTATTTATTTTAAAGATATTTCTATTTTAAAAAATTAAAAATATTTACTTTTTATATGCATAATGATGTCATTTGAAGACTCAGTCTTAAGTTTTTATTTTATTTCTCAATGTAAATTAAATGCATAATTGAAATTTTATTGCAGTTTTTAAATAATTATAAAATAATTTACAACATTAATTACAATTGAAAATATTTAAAATTTGAAATAATATTTTTCCAAATTGAAAGGCTATTAATATAAAAATTAAAATGGACATTTAAG
Organism: Epiperipatus broadwayi; assembly: GCA_028023455.1. Classification (NCBI taxonomy): domain Eukaryota; kingdom Metazoa; phylum Onychophora; class Udeonychophora; order Euonychophora; family Peripatidae; genus Epiperipatus; species Epiperipatus broadwayi. Next base: position 700,183 of record JAQFVV010006284.1, on the reverse strand, counting down.
TCTCTTTATTACATTAATGTTTCTTTGAAAACATTAAGACAAAAATGTTTACAAAACTAATAGGGTAGAAGAAATAATAAATCATCCACAACAACTAAAATTAATCTCATCGGTAAGTTGTTTAGAGAAGAGCCTAAAATAATCTGATTTTCATGACAAAACAGTCGTTTTAAGCCCATGCAGAATAAATTGGATTGTTTAAATAAAAAATTATGGGCTGACTATAAAACATAAATAAAATGTAAAACAATTTTTATAAAGAATCTCATTCCGACTCACAAATTGCTCAACTAAGCAGTCATGGAGGTTAAGAAATCAATTTCTGACATAAATAAAAGTGTCAAACCATATTTTCTCAGTGGATATGTAGAATATCAGAGCTTTTAAAACACTGGGTTTTAAATGCTGAGAAAATATAAAAAGATACAAATACCAAATTTCAGAATCCTAGTTAAAATACACTGGGTTGACATTTCACAATTAAATGGTCCAGAAATAATTCAAAGCACAAAATTAGTGCACAAAAAAATTTGAAAATTCAATGACAGTACAAATATTGGGTGAAAGTATAATGTTGATATATAAATCCAAGTCAATTTCTTTTGACATCACAGAAATCCAAATAAATTATATAGAGGATGAGAAAAAAGACTTTTGAATAATCTAAAACTAACTCCTTATTTATGCTACATAGAAGATTAGAAGAGATGGAAGTGTTAAGACTAGAAGTGATATTTAATAATGTAAGTAACATTTTTTATGGAAGAAATTAAAAAATATCAAACAAACTCTGAGCAAAAAAGTAATGAAATACATTTGTCTCATAAGTTACATTAAATAGCATATACTACATTTATCTCATAATTTGTATCAAATAGTATATAATGAATATGACTCAAGAATTTGTAAAGTCATTGCAAATTCACCTTTAATATTTTACTCTTTTTTTACTCTTCCTTTCACTCTTTTTCTTTTCTTTTCCTTTCTTATTCTTCTGGAATTACAATATGATACATACCTGAGTGGAATTGCTAGATTATATATGATCAAATATACACTCAATTTTATTTTAATGATACTTTTTAAACCTATTTTTGATAATAATTAAAAGCACTAACCATATCACAAGCATTTCATAATAACGTAATTAAAATAAGCAAACAGTTTACACTTTGTGGCTAATTGTTCTAAATCAAAATATATAAAATGCGCTAACACGCACAAGCACACAAAGCTAAAAACAAATAAAGAAAAGTATATATTATTTTAATTTTAATATATACATTTAATCAAATGGCTAAGTGCTTTCAAGGGTAAAAGCCCTCATATTCATAGCCGTTTTGTAAAAATATAAGAAATTGATTAGGAGCGATGTAAATTTATGCAAATGAAATGATTATGCATTCCATTTCTTGGATATTTTGTAGCAAGAGTCTTTTCTATTTATGGCATGACCATCTCTAGAGATAAAATAAGCCTCTTTTATCTTCCTTTTAAGATCATGTTGCTCTCTGCAAACCACTACTGGATTTCCAGGTTGGCAATCGTAAAAAAAAAGGAGATTTTTCAAAAATAATTTCAAAAATGTGAGTTGATAACTATTTTTAAGTCAATGTAAAAGAATAAATTAAATGCTACTACTAAATTGAAATCTAAAACAGAACAAATAATAACAATGGTGCTTCTTTTTTCTTGCAATATAATTGAAAGCATAAAGACTATTATGGTCTGGTAATTTGATGCAGTCCTGCCATCTAGTGTACACTAATTATTCAGTCTTGTAGTATCTGATTCTAGAGTAAAACACATAATCAAATGACTTTATTGCACAGAAATTCATGATAAGTTTTACCATTAGAAGTGACAAAGCAGGGACCAGAATCATAGATCTTAAGCTTAATAGTCTGCCCCAAACAATACAGGGCAGTTCTAAAGATAAGGAGATAGAATGAATTACTATACTACACCAAATGTACTATTTTTTAAATGTATCACTAGAACTCAACTTTTATTTCTAAAACATCTTAGAATGATATATTTCTGTTGAGATTTTGTGTTTAGAGTAGCATAACTGAATTTACAGTAGATGCAGTTTATAAATAAATTGTTATATAATTTCTAAGATAAAGATTTTCATGCATTTTTTTTAATATAACAAGAAAAAAAATTAACTGCTGTAAAAGAAAACAATTTGGCACACATCTGCAAAATATATCCTCTTTGACACAAAGAGATAACAAAAAAAAAGGTATAAACTAAGAATTGTAATCTTCACTATTCATTGCAGCTATGTATATTATGGAAAAATGACCATTAAACACCAGTTTGTACAATACTATAAAATTTCCACCCCCAGAATGACCACTTTCATGCATTTGCTTTCTTTAGGGAAGTCTCATCTTTGAATCTTAGCCTTCACTGATAAGAATAAAATGCAGAAAATAATCAGCTTTAGATGAGGTTTTTGTAGCATTATATTATGTAGCGTTTATTGTTGCTCAAATTTACAATAGATGACTCTAGGGCAGAGTGAGACAATTGCACTTCAGAGCATATTATTGTTAGTAATGTACAACCTTCAGTTTTTGTAAGCAATGTTTCAGTGAATAAAATGCTGCCTTGATGCAGGGGAATCCTTCTCTGCATCAATTAATCACAATGAAATAAAATAGAACGATGGCAATTTTTAGGGGGAAATGTATTATAAATAACTTGTGGATACAATAATTTTTTATTCAGAAATAAAGGTTATTATTTCTTTGCTTCTGTACAAAATCTAATACCTTAGTTGAATTGATGCTTCTGGTTCGTGTATTTCCAAAGTCGGCTTACTGTTAAAAATAATTATGATTTACAAATTCTGAACGATATCCTTCCTACATATACATAATGTTGAAAGTTTTGTGGCATGGAGGTTAGCCTACATGTTAGTCACGTCCAAAGCTTAGGTTTGAAACCATCCTTTACATTTTCTTAGGTCTCAAATAAACTTAAGACTTTCCGATTTAGTTAGCTCTCTAATTTTAATCAGTAAATAGATGTTTTTAGCTAGGATAAAAATGAATTTAAAAAAACAAAACCAGTTGACAAATAATTATTAAAATCTTTACCTTCTTTGTCCTCTATTTGAAGATATCGCAGTGAGCTATTTAACAATAATTTACTTACCTATGTATAAAATAACAGATCCACACATGTGCGTCTGTATGCCAATGACAAATTTTAAAAGGGATTTCCAAAGTTTCTATTTTAATTCGATGTTTCTCTTGAAGTTAAATTAAAACAAACAGCAAATCTCAACAGATAATAAAAATCTTCAAAAGCCGCCTGTTTAGATAATGTTATTAAAAGAGGCTAAAGGAGAGTACTGGCTTATATCAAGAAAATCCAAGAGCTAAGAACAGTCATAATACATATCATCTGGATTTTCTTTAAATTCCGAAGAAAATAGGTGTGAAATGGCTTCTTGACAGCTGAACATCTCCAAAACATCTAATAACAACCAGACAGTTAATACATCTCTAGTAAAAAATAATAACTATACAGCAACTTTTAAAACTAAAAAAGAAAATGAACTAAATTTAGTAAGAGGCAAATTTATTTAATAACTAACTATATGTTTATATATAAATATGAAGACATGGAGAACAATTAATTGTCCATCTTCACATATATGTTTATGATGTATATCTAATAAGTCCTTGATAGAAAATTATTCTGAGACATTTATATATTTATCTATAAAAAGACAGATATTAAAAAAAAAAAACTTGATTTTCGTAATAAAGTTGGTTCAATTTTTTTGTCACAATTATTTGGAAAAAAAAGTAGTAATGCTATTATTTATATTAAGGATGTGTTACTGAGTTATTCTTCTAAGTTTAAATTCAACTGATATTAAGCATATGTTTATAATCATTGTCAACCATTATCAATCCACAGTATGATGAAGGTCTCTCTAAGCTCAATCCATCTTCTTCGATTTCTAGCCTCTCATGTCCACATCATTCCTGCAAATGTTCTTATTTCATCCATCTATCTCACATGTGGTCTCTTTCTGCGTCTTTTACAATCTCTTGGAATCCAGTTTAAGATTTAAATTGTCTACCTATTGTCATTTCTTCTAGCAATATATCCAGCCCAACTCCAGTCTTTTAATTCTTTCAATAATGTCAGTAACACCTGTTTGTTCTCTTACCCATATATAGCTTTTTTGATCTCTTCTTGTTATTCCTAACATGAATTTCTCCATAATCTTTTGAATGGTCTGAAGTCTACATTCCTCTTCTATTAAGTGTTTAAGTCTCAGATCCATAAGTAAGAAACAGCAAGCTCTACATAATTGGTTCAGTGGTTGAATGTCAGATTCTGAAGCTCAAGATCCGTGGATTGTAGCATGGATCATAGCTTAGCTCCATTGCTTTTGGCACTTGAAGTTCTTATGAACTCCTGAACAATAAAGCCATTCAATGCATTTTTATTTTATGAATACTTTTAGCAGCTATGAAAAAAATGAGTATAGTAAATTCTAATATCAGAAGAAGACAAAAACATATTATCCCCTCCTCCCAAACAAGAAGTTAATGGGCAGTTTTGTAATGACTACAAACCAGCCCTTGAAATACAAATACATCTACATACAATATTAAATATTAATTTTTCCTACAAGTAACTTCTTTTCTGAAAAACATAAAATCCTCACTACTTGTAGCTTTCCCTAGCATTTTCTTCCAATGAACACAATTTAATATCACGTTTCTTAAAAGATAATCTTTATAATAGAAAAAAGGGCTTGCTTACTATATAAAAATCATGCGCAAGTTATTTTTTAAAAAATACTTTTACTATACATTTGTTTCCTATATCTGATCATGTGACGAGACATTCTTACAATGCCATCATAACTAACAAGCTGGAATTCAACTAAAGAGTATTATAAGTTTGTAATTATAAGACCTTAATGAAAGTTTGCCAGTATTTTTATATAAAGTCCATGTCTCACAACTATAAAATAAACTTGTCAGGATAACAATTAAAAAAATAATATCTATGATAAAATATCTTATATTTTAACTTGGTAATCTACTAGCTGTTCGTTTCTTAAAATAAAGTTCTAGTGGTGATGGAATTAAATTTTCAACCTTTTATTTGTTCAACTTTACCTTTACTTAACTTATTAAGTTACATATTAAAACACAATGCATTAAAGGTCTGCCCATCCCTCACATATGTATGTAAAATAGATTATTCTCCTGTACATGAGGGGTCAGAATGACTAATGTCAACATAAGTAGGATGACAACCTTCACAATTACAGGGGCTTTGAACATTCCATCATCAGATTTACAATGAAATGGACAGCTGAAGAGTTATGGGTTAAAGTAGTTTGAAGCCTGCCCATTAAAGTATGAAGATTGGCTATCTTAATATAAAGCTGAGCACTGATTGTATATATGTGTGGAGATAGTAATCTGGATCAACTGATGAATGCTGATTTAGCAGAAAATATATATATGGTGATTATTTATCTTTTCAAAATGTGTGTGATCAGATGGGTCAGCAATATGAGATGGCATGGAGAGTTGAGGTCATGTAAAAGGCTGAGTTCGAGTCCCTTATATATTACTTTATTCTTTATTGTAACTGAACAGGAAGTAATTGAAATGTAAACAAAGTCTCAAAAGACATATGATACCATTTGTCCTTTAGCATTTATTTATGTTTAGTTTATTTATGTAATTTTAAATGAGGGGGCAAATTCGATCTATTTATTACAAGTATTTATATTAAGAATCATCATTTAAATACTCAAAGGATGAAAGCCAAGCTTTAGTTTAATCAACCTCTAAATATAAAATGAAAACAATATGTAAATAATAAATAACTCACATTATATATAACTGAACAGGAAATAGCTTATTCTTTATTATATTTTCATAAATTTTGGCTTATTTGTTAGAAATATATATTTACAAAAAAAAATGTTTAAAAATATTATTTTGATTGCAAATATATAAAAAAAATTGTTAAACAAAATAGGTAGTAAGATTTATAAAGAATAATACGTTTTTTTAATATTAGATGGTTGTTAATTATTAATAAAATATTAAATTAAAAAAAAAAGAAATTGTTTTAACTTAGTTTGTAAAGCTCAAATAAATTTTTGTTCAGATGATTACTTAAAGCTAAGAAAATTTTATTTAAAATTCTATTTATAATTTTTAAAAAAGATAAAAGAAAAAATCTTCTGTAGACACAAATGGCAGCTCTATGTTATTGACTTCTAAAAAAAGAATATTTTTAATAAAATCTAATCTACCCACATTACTCTTCTAAAAAACAAATTTAAAACAAATGGTTTGTGAAAAATAATCATAAATATGTAAGCAAACTGTGAAACATCTTTATAAAATGTGATGTACTATGGCTTCTCTTTTATTGAAGTCAGCAATCTCTCAGCCACTATGCCCAGAGAAACCTGTTAGCCATATTCCCTTTCCTTTCCATTCCCAAACTAAAATTTTCCCATATTTTTTTCTATTCTGCTCTATCCCATTTCCACATCTTTTTGTCCACTTTATGGCCTTTATATCTAGATCTCCCTTATATTTTCCAAACACAGCATAAAATCCAAGAATTGGCTTTCTGTATAATCACTTTGCTTCTATTTATTCTCTGACAACTTCATTATTTACTTTTCTGCCTAGCAGATGCCTAATATTTTCCATGCCTTTCTGATATAACTTTCAGACTAATTGCCCACATATCTCCATTTATGTGTATATTCCCTTGTTGCTAATAATCCTGTTTAAGCCTTAAACAGCAAACTATTTTGTTTACCATTATTATAAATTACTTCACACTCAATATTCTTTTTACTTCTATATATATTTAAACTCTTTCTACACTCCAAACTAGTTCTCCCTTTCTCTAATTCCCTATTTTTTATTAATGCATCTATTCTTCTATCCCCTTCTTTGCCACCACAACACTCAACAATCTTCCTAACACAATCATCCCATCTTTTGTACAAGTCTTAATCCAAATCTTCTGCATACCATACACTTCTCTCACTCATGTTGTTGCCTGTCTTTTACTCATAACCCAATTAAATATTATTTTGACTATTCTCTTACTATCCATAAATTGCCATTTACCAAACATTTTCATTTTACTTTTTGCATTTCTCATATAAAAACTTGTCCATCCCATTTCTTCTTGAATTGGCTTCTTTGCTATCCACACATCTGCATCTAATGCAAATCTTCCTACTTCTCTTTGTACTTTTTCTAAGCAATCTAAAACACCTTTATTAATATATAATGTATTGTTACCATAAATTAACCCTGCTACTGCCACTGCCATACAATTCTTGTTACATCATATTTGTTACATAAAAACAGTTAATTTTTTTATGTTTCTTTTTTTTTCTTTGCTTCATTTATCATTTTTTGTCCCATTACTCCAAGTAATTTTTCTGATTACTTAAGATGATTCCCAAATAGTTATACCTATTCACCACATTTAACTTTATATTTCCCAGTAAAAATTCTTTCTCTTTTTTTTTCTCAGCATTTATCATCATTACTTTTGATTTTTCTTCACTAAATTTAATCACTATCTTGTCACACATGCTTATACATGTCTTCAGCATAACTTTCATATTTCTCTACTTTCTGTGTACAAGAAATCATTAGTAAATAAAAGACCTGATAATGTATACACTCCCTTGTCATCTATTAATGGTATCTCTACCCATCTTTCTAGTCTTTCTAGTGCTCTCACCATTTCTCTCAAATATAATAAAAACAGATGACATAGACCATCCTTGCTTTAGTCCCACCCCATTTTTGATTCTAACTTATTTTATATTTCTGAACTGATATGTACAGTAATTATTTTCATACAATCTCTTAATAAGATCCACTAAAGCTCCATTCTATCCCAAATTTACTAACCTTACCCATAATCTATTTCTATTTGCTCTATCATATGCCTTCTTTATATCTATAAAAGCCATATATAACTGTCTACCCATATTACTTCTCATATCTATAAGTTGTGTAATTACAAATAAACTCTCTCTTATATGTCTATCCATTCTAAATCCTCCTCACATTTCTCCCACTATATTATTTTCTTCCATCCATGTTGCCACCCTTCCAGTCAACATATATGCAAAAACTTCATATAACACTGACATTACTGCTATTGGTCTATAATTGTTTAACATTCTATTCTCCTTATCCTTTCCTTTAAATAATAGTTTTACTGTTATACTATTTCAGCTATCTGAAAATTCTTCTGCACCATCTTATTAAAATATGATAATAGATCTAATTTTGCCATATTTCCCAAATTCATCATCATCTCTGCTTCCCATTTATCTAAACCTCTTGCCTTTCCACTTTTCAACTTCTTTCCTGCCTCATTCACTTCAATTTTTTATTTCCATTACTATGTACTTTTGTTTGTTATGACTCTATCCTTCACATCTAACATCTTTTCTATATCCATTACATACTTATTTAAAACAGTCTCTATTTTTTTCTCTAGAGCTACACTCTTGTTCCTCATTATTTAGTATTACTTATTTCTCTCTCTCCCTTACATTCCATCTTTTAATATATTTCCACATTTTTTTACTCCCATCTCTTCCAATTTTTATTAATATCTTCCAATCATTGACTATTCAATTTCATTCTCTCTATATAATTATTTATTTTAGCCAACTTTTTTTTAAAAAATAGTTTTCCCATTTAATAATATCTTTTTCACTTTCTTTGTTTTTAATAACACATTTATATTCTTTACATGCTTACCCCCTTTCTTTTACACTTTTCTCTTACTTTTATTCTTCTGAATATTCTCATTTAAAACTCTATTGGCCACTTTTTCTAATTGATCACACCAATCCTTATATTCATCTCTAACAAACTCTTCCATGATTTCTTCTATTTTTATTTTATATTCTTCTAACTTATTCTTATCATTCATTATCTATCCAGATCTTTCACGATCCTTTCTACTTTTATTACTATTTTCCATCACATTACTAACCATTACTATTATAAAGAAATTATGATCACTATTACATACTCTCTCTTCATTATCAAACACTTTAATTTTCCATACTTTATTCATTCCCTCTTTCTCTACTAATACATAATCTATTATGTGAAATATATTATTTCTAGATTATGTATATTTCCCCTCATAAATATTTGATAAATTTTCAATGCTCATATTCACTCTTTGACAAAAATGCTTCAAAAGCTGTCAATTTCTTCAATATGCCCATTCATATCCCCTATAACCATTGTTTTTCCCTTTTTTGAAACCTTGTATATTCTTAACTAGACATTCATATATGCTACTCTTCCACTCCATTATACTTTGACTATCTCCAGTGGCCATATATAGCCACTGTCCTTTATTGTCTTTCTATATCTCAAACCACAAATGTTCTTGACATTTTACAATATTTAAATATTTTTTTGACATAACTATTATGCCACTACCCCATTGTTTTCTTTTCTATTTAACCCTGTTATACCAAATCTTCTAGTGTAGGTTCTTCTTATTTTCTTAGCTGTGTTTCCACTACTGTTAATACCTCCAGCACTTCATATACAAAAGCGATCTATAAGGTAGAGACATCTGGTAAACTTTTTTAAAATGAATAAATCAATAATATATTAGTTCCAGTTTTTACCATCAAACAAAAGAAAAACTGGCCAAACAGCCCTAAAGACAAAACAAGGGTGTGGTTTAAAGCCAAAATTCAGTGAAGCCATCAGAGAAACCATGATGTCTATTTGAAAAGTTAAAGGATGCAGCAGTGAACTGGAAACTAAGCTGAACTTCAAGACCAAGCTTGTCCTTTTATCTAAAAAGTTATGATAATTTAAATACTTTTATATTCTCAAGCTAATATCCTTCAAGCTAAAATTTGCTGAAGATGTTTCTTTTATCAATGGTTCATAAAGTGTATAACTTTTTAATGGTAATTTTAAAACTAAAGTCAGCTGCTACATTAAAGATATTAAAAACATCTTTAATATCTTTTAAACTGGACAGAATAGCACAGCTGATCAGCTTAATGTAAATCCAGAAGTAAAAGAATGCTTTTACCGTTGCTTTTAACAGTTTGGATTAAAAATTCTATTATCAAATTTATATTACAATTTTATTTATGATTCTTGAAGTCACATGGAATGGTTTTCTAAAATCTGCCATCACAAAATTCAACTAACACATATAACTTCCATTTAAGTTGACACCAGATTTCACTCAAATTTTATCCACAAACCTCTATGAAGAAATTGTGTTATATAAATAAATAGGGAACAACCATTTCACTTCAATCATTATCTTTATGTAAAAAATTGAAGCTTATTATTATTATTATAAGAATTATCAGGCTTAGCACTTTCAGGGAACTTAGGTCTCCATATTAGCCTATCTTGGGAGTATTGGCTTACATTGAGATTTTAAGTGAAGTTTGGCAGTAATTTATGCAAAATTTATTCTATGTAACAACACTTCCAGGATAGGCTATGAATATGGAAACCTAAGTTCCCCAAATGTGTTAAGCCTGATAATTCTTATAATAATAATAATAAGCTTCACTTTTTTTGCATAAAGCGCAATTTAAAACTTACCATTTCTGGAAGGTGAAGTAAAAACAAGGACTTTATTTCAATCATTATCATAAATTTTTATCAACTTAATTTACTAAATCAATAAAAACAATACAACCTCCTTCTATCTTCCATATATATATATTTTCAACATCCATATTGTAAATCCAGAAGTAAACAAATGTTTTTATTTTTGTTTTTAAACAGTTTGAATTAAAAACTCCACTATCAAATTTAAATTGCATCTCTATTTACGGTTTTTAAAGCTGCTTAGTAAAGTTTTCCAAAATCTGCTTTCACGAAATGGAAATAATATATAATCCCTTTAAATTAACACCAGCTTTTATTTCAAATTCTTAACAATAATCATACAAAAACTTCTAGGTTGAAGTTGTATTAAATAAATAAATAGTGAACAATCATTAAACTTTCATTTCCATAAATTTTTATCATCATAATCCAATTAATAAAAACAATACAACCTCCCTTCATCTTTCATATCTGTAATTTCAATATTCATACACTTAATAGTATTTTGAAGAGAAAAAAATACAATGAATAAAAACATGTTTAATAAATATTAAGAGTGCTGGAATGCAGCAATAAAGACATTGAACAGAGCAACATTAAGATGGCTTAGTTCTTTCAAGGGCTTATTGTGTCTTTATATTCAGAGCAGAATCAGAATAAGAAAATAGTGGAATATATATATAGGTGGATGTTACTCAAATTTATGTAAATTATAGTTTAGAGGGTCCATGTTTTAGAGAGGGAGAAACATGATTCTTTGCAGTTTAGTGTTGGTGTTATTAGCTATATACCATGCTTCTCTAATTTTAAGTTTTGAGTCATTCAGTATATTCCATTGCAGCCAAAGTAGGTTTAAATATATGTCCTGTTGCTTTCTGATATATAGGGAAGATAGAGCTATATTCTGACTTATCATATGCTCTTTTATATAAGTATTGCTGTTGTGATATGCACATGGATAGGGATGCCCAAGATTCCCCATATATTGCTTTGCATTCAGTTTGGGGACATTTAATTTTATATATAGTGTTGTAGGTCAGTTCAGGTTTGATTCTATCCTTGGAATTATTAATTAGTGTATTGGTAGAGGGGGTTTCAGAAACTTAGCAGAAATGTTGGGGAAAAGGTTTTATTAAATGTTTTTGTTAATGTGGGAATGTATGCCAAGAGTAGCTAAGATCTATCATCATTGGGAGAGTTTGAGTTTAGTTTGTGGTAGAATTGTATGACTTTCCTGGTTAAGTGCTTGAACTTAAATTCAATGAGATTAAGTATTTTAAATATTGTTCGATATTTGCTTTGTGGGGTGGGACATGTTGAATTTTCTAAATTTTAATGTTTTTAATTTGCTGGGTGAGGCAATGATAAAATATCACAAATAAGGTATTAATGTAATCTTTTTAAATAAGTTATCTTGAAATTTCTAAATTAATACCATTTTTCAATGTTATCAATAATTTTCATCATAAAAAGAATGAAGAAGAATAATTATTTGCTGTATTGGTGTCAAATAAATTAGAACAATTAAATATATTTGATAAAAGCTAGTCTATATACAACATATTACTATTTACATTGTAAAATATGAAGTCATATAAAAGAATGTTATTTAGGAATAATTTGGACATAAGAACCAATTAGTATAAACTTTATACTGTACTATAACTTAATGAAATAATAGAATGACAAATGTGAGAACTAAGATTCTTGGATGACCTTTAAATGTTACTTAACCTCCAAAATAACAATTTTGATTATACTGGCATGTTTTAAAGCTATGCTCCATGGATTATTGATGCACAACAATTTCCTCATAAATGTTTTATGGTGTAAATAAATGTTATACCCTTTTATGAATAAAATAGAAAGAATAAATAAATGGGTGGGGGGGGATACAATTTTAATTACTCTCACTTTTTAATTAACTCAAATTTTGGTGTCTTGTTACGTAGGTACCCTGGATAGGGCTCTGGTAGTTCATAATGTTAAAATGTAACATATACCAAATTTATTTAAAATGGAACTTATTTCACTTAACTAAACAGTTAAAGGAACTAAGTGAAAATAATAATATAACAAAGAGAGGGTTATATTATGAAAGATATTGAAAAATAACTAGGTTATACTATTATGTACAATCCAAATTGAAGAAATAAGCAGAGCATCTTTAATAAAAGAAATTAATAATAGACAAAAGTTAAAAACTGTGGACCAAAATATAAATATGTCAACATTATTGAATGTTTTATGATTAAATACAAAAATTAGAATTTTTAAAAATTACAGATAAATTTTAAATATCAAATAAGCTTAGCTTAAACTACAATCACAATGCATTGGTATCATAAAATTTATTAGCTGTTAGTTTAAAACATATGTGCCCTAAAGCTGTACATTTATTTATCTACTCACATAGTATTGTGAGAGGCAAAGAATTATTTGCAAAAGATAATCTGGATAGTTAAGTTTTCATTTTATATATTGTTTGTGGTATCTGATAACAGCTATAATATTTGTTTAAAAAATGTAAACTTATATTAACTTTGTGCTTTTATATTGGACTATTTCCATCATCTAATATGAGTATTGAATGTCTTTGGAAAAAATTAACTTTTATTTTAATATTCCAAATATATTCAACTGTTAGTAATAGCCATCAAACAGGTTAGTATATGCACAATGTTTCAAGAGGTATTATTCTCCCCTCTTCTTTAGGTATTGCTGGCCTGACCAGTGATAGTATTAGCATGGTATTCAAACCTGGATCCTTAGATTCTTGAGTATTGAATTTTAAGGTAATTCTCAGTTAGTTAGAGCATTACAATATACTGTAACTCAGTTGGTTATGGAATTACCTTAAAATTCAATAATCAAGAATCTAAGGGTCCAGGTTCAAATTCCAAGCTAGTACTGTCACTAGTGAGGCCAGCATCATCTAAAGAAGAGGGGAGAATAATACCTCTTGAAATGTTGTGCATATACTAACCTGTTTTATAGGTATTACTAGCAGTTGAATGAATTTGGAATATTTAAATAAAAGTTAAATTTTTCTAAAGACATTCAACACTTATATTAGATGATGGAAATAGTCCAATATAAAAATACAGCTACAACATCATCATCACAAACAATTTGTGATACACATGTAGTAACTGTGTCATTTTTATAAGTGCTAGTATATAAAATGTGAATGGAAATAAATCAACTTTACCATAAACTATGGATAAATATCACTTATACGTCTTCAAACAATAATGACTATGACCCAATTACCATTTCTTATGCATGCTCAAGCTGTTAAAACAGTCAAAACTCTATATACAATAGTGCCACTTAATACAAGTCAGAGTAAACAATGGATGCAAGAAGGTATTTGCATAAAATACCTACCTAGTGCACACTCATCCAATATACCCAGACTAGTTTCTAGATTGTGGCTGCTGGAGGATTGCATTAGATCCTCAGATCTAGGTGCAATGCTCTCACATCTAAGGCTCCTCACTGATGAAAGCCACAAGCTAGAAACTAGTCTGAGGATATTGGATGAATAGGCACTAGATAGGGATTTTATGCACAAACATTATTGCATTCATTGATTACTCTGGCTTGCACTGAGTGGCACTACTGTCTGGAGAGTTTTGCCTGTTTTAATAATGATTATGGTGGAGTTACTATCCTTTACTGATTGTTGATATATATTTATTCACCCAAATCTTGGGGGAAGGGATGACTTCCATTTGGATTTTAGATAATTTTATAATTTATTATCTACTAATATATAATATTATAAAAATGTTCTATGATTATTTAAAAAATAGTGTTTAATATATTATGAAAATAATAATATATAAACGTATAATTTTAAAAAGAATAAACATTATATGTGCATAAAAAGTTTGCATTTTAAGCTCAAATATGTTTAAAATTAACATAAAATTGTAAATAAACATTTCTCAAACTTTCTAAAGTACTTTGACAACTTTTTTAACAAACTACAATCACTTTTCTTAAATCAATCTCTTACTGCAAATGTATTTGAATAAATAACTAGTGATGAATTCATTAAGCAGCAGGAAGAAAAAAATATTTTAGCATAACAGCCAGAGAACTAAGAAAAAAATATTACTTATGAGGTGGGTGGAGAAATATTTGACAGTTTGGATGATTGTCACTCACATAATTGATATCCTAATGCATGTACATTTAAAATGCTTCAAGTAATGAATTTTAAAAACATTTATAAGGTACTGTAGTATTAAATAAATTCAAAATAATTGTTTATCATGATGGCCTATTTTCTTTGAAACCTTAGAAGTTCTCAGAAATAATGATTGAAACAAATATGCTTAAAAATAAGGGCTTATTGATTATGTCATCTGAAATTATTGTAATAATGTTTACTTTGAAATGTTTATTAAGGATTTCAGAACCAATGTAAATTGTTTGGTGGCCATCTAAAATATGTTTTCTTACAAGATAACAATAAACAAAATTGATACAACACCATAGTAGTGTGTGTGCATATATATATAAAGTTGAAAGAAAAAGTAAAAATAAACACAAACAATTTTTTTATAGATATTTACTATATTACACTGGAAAAACAGTTAAGAGATTAATAATACAATTTTGATATGTAAAATTATTATAAATTATTTAAATCAAACATTAAAAAAGGTCTACTTAATGTTTATTGTGATTTTGAAATCTAAAACAAGCTTGTTTTATGTTACAATAGATATACTGGTAATTGTAAAATTTCCTTATCTATTTTTAATTAGATTAAAGAGTTTTTTAATTAAAGTTTGTATAATACATTTTGATAAAGTTTAGTACAATATGCTATAATATTGTTTAAAGGATTAAAATACTTTGAGATAAAAATTTGGTTTTAATTAAGGTGAATTAAAAGTCATTAACTTGTTTTTTTTAAATCAAGATTTATTAATTGTTATTTTTAAATTTCACAACATAGTATAAAAGGTGGATTTAAATCCTTAAAGGGGATTACAATATACAAATTGTTTTTATGAAGTTATAACTGAAGGCAAGAATTTAGAGCTGCTGCTAATGTCATGATTGTAGTTTGAATTCACATGAAAGCAAAGGCCTACTTTTTACACTTCATATTCCATATTGTGAATTAGATGGCATACCCTGAAGCAACCAAATTATAGACTGGAGTTGACTGAATGTCAACAATTGCCCAATTTATACCTTTTCTGAAGATGTCAATATGCCAGACTACTGTTTAGAATGGACTAGCTTACAAAGAGATTCCATTAGCTTGCTGAAAGTTAACCATGCTATGACTATATGTATGCTGCTTTATTTAAAGGCAAATAAACACAAAATTACTGCATCATATATATAGAATGCATTCAGGAGATCTTCTACTTTGTATTTTAGTTTTGAAATTTAAAAAAAAAAACCTTCAAAAATCGTTCTATATTGAAGAATAAAAAAACTTGCTAGCAATATTTTTAAAGATGTTTATAAGTAATCTGGAAAAAAACTTTAATAAAAGATTGTAAAAAAATCAATATATTTTTTTTACAAGAAAACAGCTTTTACTTAAAATGTAATAACTTTAACTTGTAGGGGATAACAATAATATGCACATATGTTTGCAGTTTATATATATTTTCAATATTGAGTTAATTTTATTGTAAAACAATGATATGGATTTAATAAGTTTATTTTTTTTATATAAATGCCTGTGTGTGTACAAAAATTTGATTGGATATCCATATATATATATATTGAAATCAGTCATCAAACACATATATGTTAAAATTAATTATTAGGTATTATAAAAACATTTTTATTAGTTGTTTATGGCAATTCAAAGATGTTAATTTCAAATTATTGTACAACACATCTGAGTGTTTATATACAGCTGTGTTTTATGTAACAGCATATTTTATGTTATTTTAATCAGAATCAGAATGCCAAATTTATATTTGTAGTATACTAGCAGACCTTAATTTCATTTTATTATTATTGCTTCTAATTAATAAATTTATATTTCATTAAGTTATTCCAGTGAATTTATTTATTCCTAAAATAGATTTAAACTATCATGTTTTATTTATTCATCTATCACTTGTTCACAGTAACAGAGCTCTTACTCTCTGAGCTGGATTCATTCATAATGGTCAGATATATGGATTGGGGTTTATGTCTAGCATTATGGACATGCAGATGACCCTGGTTGGCACAAATAGATATCCTTTAAAGTTCATGCACTAAATTTTATTTTATTATTTATTCAAAATTAAGCTTATAGGTGGCCAGTACATCAATGGTACTAAGTAACTAGAAGGCATTGATGATGATCAGCATATTTTAGTATCCCAGCATTACTTTTTTAATTGTTATATTCTTGTGGATTAGCATTTAAGTTTGTGCATCCAAATTATTGTTTATATAATTTGCCCCAAGTTTGGCAAGGCTAAATAATTAGACTAGTCTATAGTGGACCACTTTCAAATCCAGTCACAAACTTGACAATTGATTTTATTTTTTTGATCATTCATGATGATGAATGATTATTATTCTCTGCAATGCTTATGAACTTACAGTTAGTCTTTGTTTTTTCTGATCTCTCGTGCTCATATTCATTATATTATTTGGATATTTAAATTTAGATTAGTGTAATAAGAGGGGTTGATGATGATTATGAGTGCCATCATGTCAGTTTTTTGTACGATTATAGTAAGTTGTTCAGCACCCATCTGAAAAATATGTGTGTTTACTTGTAAAGATAACAATCAACAAATGATATTGTTCACTTTAATATAATAAATAAATATAAATTTTACTTGTAATAAGTTTATTCATGAAATTTTTATTTTCCTTGATTTATTAATTACAAAATTAGAATTAACTAGGGCAATTTTAATTATTGAACGTTTTCAAATCATTAACTTGGTTTACTCAGCTTTTAAAAAAAATACCATTTCATGGTACACAATGTAATGTTAGCATCTGTATTCATAAACTTAAATTGAATATTGATTTTAAAATGCCATCTGCAGGTAAAAAGTGATCACTATTAATGTTATTTAATAGTATATTATTATTGTCATAAGCAAATTATTCAATTTGCCTTCAATCTATGTAAAAGCATTTGTGTAAATTTGAATTGAATCTTGATTTTACAAATGGCATCTGGAGTAAGTAAACAATATTATTAGTCAATATTTGTGGATTTAAATTGAATACTGATTTTAAAATGGCATACATAGTTACAAGTTAATTACTGTTAGGAAGATCCCATAGCACATTGTTAGTAATATTGTCATGAGATAAATTATTTAAATTATCTTCATAATTTACATATTGCAAATTTAGGAGATAATCATTCATATAAGCATGCTTATCATTGATGTTTCATGGCAGATACTTAGAGTTGGTGAAAAAACTTGAAAAATGTAACTGGAAAATAATTTCCTTTACATTTAATTTAACATATGCACCATTTTCAAAAAAAAATTTAAACAAATAATACAAGACTTTATTGTGAAGCATTTGTAAAGATATGTTGTATTACTGGCAGCAGAACAAATGTAATCTCAGATCAGACATTATTATTTGCTATTACAAATCAATGCTAAAGTTATTTATTAACACAGAATAAGTTTCTTGTATTTGGAATTTATTATTTATTAAGATCTTGTTTGGAACGACATTGCAATTGTGGAAATTCAGCATATTATTTGACAGAGATATTTGTTTGTATGATTATTTATTCTTAAGAAACACGAATTGGGGCTACATCCTCATTAAAATGTTTCACAAATTTACTCCACTTTCAACTGCCATTATTATTACATCCAAACACACCCCACACATGTGCTTGCACATTTTCTCTGACATTAAAATATCTTGGAAAGTCATTAATTAATATTTACTGTAACTATTGTACATTGTATAATTTAGAAAAATAATTATTTTATTAAATAGAATATATATGTGACTGAATTTTTTGGAAAGGGGTTTCCACTCTCTTGCTTGGTACCTCCTACTTTTACCAAACCTGGTATGTTATGAGAAAATAATAATCATCTCTACAAAAATGTGAACAGTAAATGTTAGTAAAATAAGTGAAGTAAAAAATAACTTTTAAGAAAATAAGTGAGGAAGCCAATTACATAGAAATTCTTTATTAGTTGAATCAATTCTTTCTAAAAAAAATGTAACATGAAATAAATATATTGTAAAATCCATTCAGCAAACTACATTAGGAGGAGCAGAGTTACAAACAGTGGTAAATAAAAGCCAATAATCACTACTGTTCACTCATAATATCACTTTGTATAACTCTAAACTGACTTTGGCTAAAACACTTATTTTTATAAATATTTTCATAGTTACTATTAACACATTCAATAACTTTAAAAATAAAAAATTTTAATTGACATATTTTATATATTTTAGTTTATGGTTGTAATATGTGGACATTTTAAAAAATGAAGTAGGCAGTAATACTAAAATAAAAAATTGAAATTATTTTAAAGTAATAAAAAAAGATAAGTCCAACTGGTTTCAATTGTGTTATCATCATCTTCACCACCACCATCACCATTCCCACACTATCACCACCATCACTACCACTACCACCACCACCACCACCACTACCATCATCATCATCATCATCATCATCATCATCATCATCATCATCATCATCATCATCATCATCATAATAATAATAATAATAATAATAATAATAATAATAATAATAATAATAATAATAATAATAATAATAATAATAATAATAATAATAATAATAATAATAATAATAATAATAATAATAATAAAGATCTTAAATAACCATAAGCTGACATATTGAATGTTAAATTAGAAATGCTTGATTGCACATCAATAGATAAAAAATATCTGAGAATAAGAAAAATAAGTTGTAATGCATGTGATTAACTCATTTGAGTAAGTGAAAGTTGAAAAAGACTTCTATAGAAAAGTAAAAATATCCAAATACTAAAAAGGTAAAAATAATATTTATAAAAAATATTTAGTAATAAACACTTTAATTTGCTGTGCACTAAAAAAACCAAAACTAATTATTTTCTTCAACCACAATTTATGGGTTTTTATATATATATAGCTTGAAATAAAAGCATAGTATGTTCAAAAATTATTAAATTCATAGCAAATTTGATTGAAAAAAAAAGGTTAGAATAAAAAGTGGGAAAAAAATTTTTTTAAAGTAGATGTATAACTTTCAAAAAAAGGAAAAAGTAATTATTATAATCCCATGAAACACTACAAATGTGAAAGATGGAAACTGAATAAAGATAGAGATAGTATTGAATTGTAGTGCTCATAAAGACTTTTAAAACGTCATGGGTAATAAGAATTATATTCGTCATAGCCGAGAGGTCAGCGCAGCAGCCTTGCAAGCAGTTGCTTGCAGACAGTTGTTGCGGGTTAGCTTCCCGGTCGATGCTTTGGCATATGGAAAGAAAAAAGATTAAATATGTGCTTTTGTTTGAGCTATAGTATAAAGATTCATAGATTTTTTTTTTGTCATATTTATAAGATATTTAATTTTTTTGAAAAAAAGATTGAAGTGAAAAGAATATAAACAGCAAGTCATTCTAACAACTAGTAATGCTGAGAGTCGAAAAAAGAAAACGATACATATTTTTTTTTAAAGCCTTTTTATGATCATTAAGTAGGTTAATCGGCAACTATAAAAATAATGTAATCATTTTTTTTTCGCAGAAATATAGCAAAAATAATAAAAAATTCAACTGCAAATCTACTTAAGAAATTCTCTATACACATAAATGTGTATGACTGTGTATATAAATAAAATTCACGTCCGAGATATATAAAACAGAATGCTTCAAATATGATTAATTTTGATGAAGCAGAACATATATGAAATAGTGAAATTTAAAAGCAATTGAATTAATAATAAAAAATGCATTTTAAGTTTGGAAATATATATATTTAAAATTACGCAAGGGATTCAAAAATAATTAGTATCAATTTCTAATTAGAAAGACTTCTTTATATTCATAAAGCTTTTAAGCACATGTTTAAAAAGTAATAAAATCACTAAATGGACAAAAGATTTATTTAAATACTAATTAGAGATGTGGCAAAAAAAAAAAAAAATACTTTCATGTCGAGCAGTTGATTTAAAAGTCATAAATCTTCTAAACGGTACAAAAAGTTATCTTCTACTGTTTTTTTTCTTTTACAGATAATCCACAAAAAACAGAAAAGGGCAGAAAAAAAGGTCTAAATGCTGAAAAGCCAGTTATAAATAACTTGATCTTTTTACATACGTGAATTAATCAATAAGAAAATTCAATAACAGACTCACAATAAATCAGACAGCAAGAAGCCATGTGATTCCTAACACGTAGCAAAGGTCAAATGATAAAGAGTTCATAATAAACACAATTAGACAAAATATCTGGAACACTAGTGATATCTTGTTTTTAATGTGTTGAACGTCTATTTGTATCAAAAACAAATGTTTTAGACAGTCTAAAAAATGTCAGTGGGGAATATCAATCTTTTGGCAAAATTAAAATCCTTTCACAAGGCTCAATAATATTTAAATTATGTGTTTTGGGAAAGCCATTGAGGATGTATAGCCGCAATCTCATTTTGAAGTAGGCTTTATAAACTGAAGCTCCATCTTATTTAAAAAACAAAGTAATATCTAAAAGCAAAATCAGCTTCATAGAACGAACTTCCCCAAAATGTTTAAGTGGGTTGTCACTATGATACTCTCACGCAAAGAAGCGGACAGGACGAGACAAATATAATTAATGTCTCAAATGATGCTCTCCAATAAATTTATTAGATGTAAGAAACAATCAAATTGATAAGCTTTTTTTTTTTTGGAAATTATAAGTGATAAATTTTCCCACTACTTGAGCAAAGTTTAAATATTGATTTGCATAAACATGATATACTTCCAATCATTAACCCTTTATTACAAGTATCAGCACCAAAAAAATGGTTATATTCTGAAGCTAACAATAGGCTACCTTGGTATGCACAGGAAAGTTTGGATTGAGAGTGATTTTGTATTATTGATTGCAATTTTTTGCTGTATCTGTGTTCATCTCATTAAACCACATTTTGGGTTTATATTAGATTTGAAGTCTCTCAAACTCAGAGATTTTTCCTTACTGATGCCAATTTCCTTTCATATACTTTTTATCATCTTTTTATGGTTTTATTTGTGAAAAAACCCTAAGTTAGATCCAACATATACTTCTCATACTTTGATGAAGAGTCAAAGTTTCAGTACTGCTCTTTCACTAAATGACCAAGTATCACATCCACAAGCAAGGACTGTTGCAACTCATTTTTAAAACCATGCCTTTTCAAAGCCACAGGCATACTTCCTCCATCCAAGTTTAATTGTAAAATTAATTTCATTTTTTATGTTTCAATCTGAATTAATAATCTGATCAATGATTATTTGTAATTATTAAATTATTTTAATTCATGATTATAAATCTTTACTTTAAAAATTAATAAAAAGAAAGTTACGTTAATAATTTCACTCATTTTTTATTTCAATTTATTCAAGCATTGATTATATTCAAATAATTTAGCATAATTTTTGTGCTTTAATAATTCTAAGGGTATTGGATTTTTTTTTTAAAAAAATTTGTTTGCTATATAGAATTTGTATATGTATGTCTGTTGCCATATTTAGATTTCACATACATCCACAATAAAGACTATATTTTGATATTCGCCTGTTTTTAAATTTTAATTATAGACTGCTCTCTGATAAGCTGAAAAAGTATAACTATATTTCAAGTTAATACATATAAAAATTTCATTTTACTATCTTTGAAAACCATAACATTATTCTCAATAGCAATAATATTTTTTATTGATTTTCTAAAATTCCTTTCAGGAACATTGACACTTATATGCAATAATTTTAATAAGCTCATAAATAAATTATTGCTATTAAATGTGCAATACTGAGAATTTAAACTTATTCACAAGATCAGTTAACTCCAAATATATTACTACAATAATTTATAAATCAGATTCTTAAACAATCATTTAGTTGAAAATAATGCCTACTTTCTCATATTGATCAGACCATCTTTTCTCTGAAAAAAATGTAATTAAAAAACTAATAGGCACCTGTGTTACAGTATATCTATACTTTGTTTTAGCTTTATTATCTTTATAATATGTGACTAGACATACATTTATAAATGCTATTTCAGATGGTCAAATTTTAAGCTTAAAAATTGTCCATAATGTTGTCTTAATTATAAAATTTAAAATATTAATCAGACTTAACCAAAACTGGTAATAAACAACTTAAAAAATAAATAAAATTGATTTAAAACATAAAACCATGTTTTCATTCCTTATAGTAAACTTATCAAGATGTCTTCTTTTTTACAATCACATATGATGTGATGTGATTGTCCTTAAACGAAGTCAGGAATCTCTTAGCAACTATGCCCAGAGAAACCTGTTAGCCACTTTATCTTCCCTTTCCATTCCCGATTCTAAGTTTTCTCATAATCTGCTCCATCCCATTTCCACAACATAATCTTTGTAAACTCTATGGCCTTTATATCTAAATCACCCTTATCTTTTCCCAAACCCAGCATAAAACCAATAACCCACTTTCTGTATAATCACTTTGTTCATATTTATTATTCCATACCTTCATTATTTGTACCCTTTCTGCTTTCAAGCATTTACATGTGATGTGATGTGATGCACTGTGACTTCTCCTTAAACAGAGAATCTCTCAGCAACTATGCCCAGAGAAACCTGTTAGCCACTTTACCTTTCATTTCCCACTCTAAGTTTTTTCATATTCTGCTCCCTCCCATTTCCACAACATAATCTTTGTCAACTCTATGGCATTTATATCTAAATCCAACTTATTTTTTCCCAAACCCAGCATAAAAACCAATAACCCACATGTGATGTGATGATGTGATGTGATGTACTCTAGCTTCTTCTTAAACAAAGTCAAGAATCTCTCAGCAATTATACTAAGAGAAACTATTCTATTCTATAGCACCTCCAACTAGTGGTCATCATACAAATTACAATATGTTTAAATTATTGAAAGTAAAATACACACATATATATACATAAAGATTTATATTACTAACTAATGTTTTAATTTACAAATCAAATTTACAGAAAATAATATTTTAGTTATACTTTTAAAGTTTCCATTCATTTAATTATACTGGAACTTTAAAACATATCTGCATGCATTGTGACATACTTAAAAAATTATATATCTAAGTTAGCTAGATGGAAAATCTTCAATTCTCTGATCACAAATTCAGTGTTTTGTTTTTAAATGTATATATGTATGTAACACGATAATACAATAAATGTCTGCTAATAAAAATATTGTAATAAACGTTAATTATATATAAACGTTAATTATATTCCAAATAACAGTAAATAAAATATATTCCAATATAAATTTTATTCACCAGTAGTACTTTCAATTATATTCATAATCATTTTCAATTAAAGTAACCTAATTTCAAAATGGAGTAAAACAGCATCAACCGGAAACCACATATCGATCTACATATCCCATAATTCACTAATCTTAATATTCCCTTATTGACTGTTTATTATTGTATTTTTATAATGATTAATAAAAATTACCTCTTTAATTTGACTTTTTCCATTATTTCTTTCTTGATTTAAAATTTTAATTTTTTTCATATCAAAATTGAATTTACATTTACAATTTCTATTATGATCATAAAATACTGATTCTGTAAATGAGTCACCTTTATTCTTTTAATTTCTTTGAATTATTTTCACTATTTTATATAACAATCTATGTTCTTTAACTTTTTTTTCAATACTAGAACTCATCTTCCCAATATATGAAGCATTACATCTGCCAAAAATTTGGTAAATTATATTACGTCATCCTTATGTAATTTATCCTTAGAATTATTAACCATCTTAATCAAATTATATGAAACATAAATAAAATATTATATATCCCATTATAAACCTTTTTAAATATGTAAAGGTTTTAAACTTTGACACTGCACTCTGAATATATATATATATATATATTAACACTAGAGGGACCTCACCAAATCTTGACACAAGATTATGACTTTATAAAGATAAGAATGTCCATCTTATCTTTAACGTAACTTTCTAATTAAATAGGCGAATATGAAGCATCTTGGTTCGAGAGCAAATCATAATCTTGTGTCAAGATTTGGTGAGGTTCCTCTAGTGTTAAAAATATATATATTCAGAATGCAATGTCAAAGGTTAGAATCTTGAAGTATTTACATATACTCACTTGTGCTTAATAAAAATATGTAATTATAAACCTTTTTGAAAAATTTAGCTTAATTGTTATTAGAAAAAGGTAATGAAATCCATTTCATGTTATTAATACACTTGTCAATATTATTCCTTTTAATTTGTTTATTAAATTGACAACTTGCCTGATAAATTTTCTTTATATCATAATCAACACTTAACAATTCCTTTATATAAGTCTTAATATTTTCTCTTTTATCATATGAAAATTCATATAACATTATTTCTATACAAAAAAGACTTAAAAGCAGCCATTTTAGAATTTGGGAGCACATTAGAAGAATATCGAATATAACCCTTTGTTTGTATAGACTTAACAAACAATTTATAATTAATAACATTATTATTTCTTGAATCAATCAAATCCAAATACTTTAAACTATTATTACATTTCTTTTCCATAGTCCATTTAAGACCCTTTTAATTTATTAAGTTCATTAAAAACTTGATCAATTATTTTGGAATAAGCACACAAAAATACATCTGCCACATATCTTGTATATATTTACTATCATTATTTAATATTAATTTATTTAAAATATTCTCTTCATAATAAGACAAAATAAAACTGCATAATTGTAAAACCATTGGAAGACCCATAGGCCAATCTTTACACATTTTGTAAAAACTACCATTAAATGAAGCAATAATATTCTGTTCAATAAAATGCAAAGCATTCATCACAAAACAAAAAAGCTGATCACCAATTTGTTTGTCTAATAATGTTTGATGATCAATAGAATCATATATTTCAGAATCATCCAACACCACCAAAACAACATCACTATCAATCTTCAAATTTTTAATTTTCTCATAGAAATAATAGGTTATATAAATTTTTATATGATAAAAGGAAAAATATTGAGATTTATGTAAATGAATTGTCAAGTGTTGGTTATGATATAAAGAAACATTTTCAAGCAAGTTATCAACTTAATAAACAAATCAAAAGGAATAATCACATGATTACCATTTACCAAAGACACCAAAATGTATGGGTACTGAACTGAGTTCAGACCTATATGACTATATAAGCTAATGAGCTTGGATTGAAATTATTGTGTATTCAATTTTAGACTCATAGTTTTGAACTAAGTAGAGATAAAGGTGGCAGCTGGAGGGTTGCATTAGATCCTAAGATCTGTGCAGTGCTCTCAGATTCAAAGTTCCTCAATGATAAAACCCACAAGCTGAAACTAGCCTGGGAATATTGGGTGAGCAGGCACTATATAAGAATTTTATGCACAAGCCTTCTGGTATCCATTGACTACTCTGGCTTGCACTGAGTGGCCCTACTATATGGAAAGTCTTGCCTATTTTAATAAAAGGAATAATATTGACAATTGTATTAATAACATGAAATGGATTTCATTACATTTTTCTAATAGTAATCAAACTAAATTTTTGAAAAAGATTTAGAATGGAATATATAATATTTCATTTTATGGTTCCTATAATTTGATTAAGATGGTTAATAATTCTAAGGATAAAATGATTTAAGGATGGAGTGAGTAATATAGTTTATCAAATTTTTTGTGGAAGTAATGCATCATATACTGGGGAGTCAAATGTAATATTGAAAAAAGATTGAAGAACATAAGTTGCTATATAAAAGAGTATCGAAGATAATTCAAAGAGATAAAAAGAATAAAAGTGACTCATTTATAGAATTGGTGTTTTATGATCATGATAGAAATTGTAAATGTAAATTTAATTTTGATATGAAATGAATTAAGATTTTAAAAGAAATAATGGAAAAAAATAAATTAAGGAGGCAATTTTTATAAATCATTATAAAAATATAATAATAAACAGACCATCAGCAAATATTAAGATTAGTGAATTATGGGATATGTAAATTGACATGTGGTTTCCTTTTGATGCTGTTTTATTCCATTTTGAAATTAGATCAGTTTAGTTGAAAATGATTATGAATATAATTGAAAGTACTACTAGTTTTAAAATTTATATTGGAATTTATTTCGTTATTTGAATTATAATTAAAGTTTAATATATATATATATGTGTGTGTGCACATGTGGAAAATATATATTAACTCCAGTAGCAACAATTTTTTTTTATTATAATTTCATGCTTAGTTTTCTGATCAACAGTATCCATTCTATGGTATTTAGTATTGGTATAATCTATAGTATATAATTATCTCTGCAGTTAATGAGAGACAAATTACTAACAACCTGATCCATCTGACCCATTAATTTGTATTTCAGCATTCTTCAAATAAAACTGAAAGATAGGAAAAGAGATTATAAAGTGCACTTTCCCTACAATGCTCTTTAATTTATTTAAAAGGCGATTAAATAATAAATTTAAAATAAAAATATTATTGTATCATTTAAATTTATTATTCTTTTATTAATACAGTCAATACAATTCCAGTTCATTCCTCTGTGAGTAATTCAAAATCTTTTTTTTTTTAAATACTACGTAAGATTTTTGACCACACCTGCAAACAAAGATGAACTGTAATATTAAAACATTTCATTAAATTAATGTAACCACAGGCATTCTGGATCACGATGTACCTGTATTTTGTCTATAACTTTGTTATCAGAGTAGTATATAAGCAAGCATATATATATATATGCACGCATCTAGTTATATAACTAAAAAAACTTTAATTCAGAAATAAACTTTTCTTTTTATTTATATATATTTTAAAAATATATATTTAAAACTTCCAATTAATCTTTAAATAAGATTTAGAGTTTATATCTGGGCTAGAGATAATCTCTAATTTAATAAATGATTAGAAATAATTATTAATGTAATTTATGTGGAAAGAT
Organism: Epiperipatus broadwayi; assembly: GCA_028023455.1. Lineage (NCBI taxonomy): Eukaryota > Metazoa > Onychophora > Udeonychophora > Euonychophora > Peripatidae > Epiperipatus > Epiperipatus broadwayi. The sequence continues at coordinate 672,342 of JAQFVV010006284.1, read as the reverse complement.
AGGTGAAAACATTGTGAGTGCATAAACATTGAAACTTAAAATTCAAAGTATAATATATATAGAAATCCTGCTATATTCATGGCATTTGATTCCAAGCTGTTAAACCAATACCCAAAAACATAAAAAATAATGCATTCATTATTATATTTAGTTAGTATCTAGGCATGCCGAACACATAATGTAATTTAAAAGTTATATACCTGAAAACATCAATAAACTACTTAGTATAAATATATATAATATTTGAATGCATGTATATAGTCTATACTCTATACTAAACAATATAATTAGAAGGGACTTGGACTCAGACTTTCAAATTTCCTATAGCTATCCACTTCACTTTATACAACCAATACACATGACCATATACATGTATAAAAGATAAATGATCTCTAGTATACATATTTTGTACTGAACCAGATCTTATCAGTAGATCAAGATTACCATCTCCCACACATACATACAGTCTGTGCTCAGTTATAATATATTAAAGTCAACATAGGTATGACAATAATATTCACATCATTAAGGACTTTGAGCATTTAACCTCAGATTTTTAATAATATGGATGGCTAAAGATTTGGAGGGTGAGAAGATTGAAGCATGCCCATTAAAGTTTGAATATATGTGTGGAAGATGGTGATCTGGACTAACTGATGAAAGCTACTTCAGCACTAAATACATATATTAGAGATCAGTTATCTTTTTCACATGAGGTCATGTATATTGGTTGCATATGGTGGAGTGGATAGCTGTAGGAAGTTTGAAAGTCTGAGTTCAAGTCTGTTTTTATTATATATATATAGTCAATTTAATAATAAATTATAAAAGCAAACATGATTGACTAAGAAGGTAATATGAAGAAATGACTTACTGAAAAGTGATTGCAGTTAACTGAAACAATAGATGGAGACAAAATAGATTTAGCGAATTATTGTACATAGTAATCCTTACTAACAGAGGAAAACAAATCAGTTATTATGTTTAATTGTGCTAGTAAAATCATCTTATATTCAGATAATTTGCCCTTTATCTGTTCTAGTTTCCATCTATTATAAATCTAAATAATCGGTGATCACTGGATGATATTGGGATTTAATCCCTATCCATGGACCAGTTTTGGTTTATGCATTTATCAGGAGAATTTGACAACTATAGTCTGAATCAATGCATTAATGCATCTAGAAGCTACCTTACATTTATATTACCAAGATAATAAACTGAATTTTTAAAAAAGAAATAAAGTATTGAATTCAAATCAACCTGCTTGCATATTTATATTTGATACTTAGTTAAAAATTATATATTTTAGTAATCTCAATTCTATACCAACTGTAGATACTTTCTCTTGACTATAAATCCTAAATAGCAACAGCATCATTTAATTTCCTTAAATGTAAAAGTGAAAACTGTACACTTTCTTTTACCTACATTCAAATTTATTATGCACATATTGATATAGTGAGTGAAAACTTATTTATCATGTAATTGAGTAGTTACCCAATCACTTATTTTCATGTTTTGCACATTACAATGATGCTGCAATTTCCATTCATTTTCTGCATTATTTTGTAGCTATCTATAGTGTCAGATTACTGTACACAGTTTTTCTGATCAGAAATCTTTTTGAAAATTTATTAACTGAAAAAAATCTAAAGATGTCAGTATCATATGGACCTTTAAAAATTAAAATATATAATTTGCATGTTTGAAAGAATCCAGGCCTGCCCCACTTTGATCTCAATAGAAGTGACTGTCTGATTGGTGGACTGTTTGGCCATAAGACACTTTTTGTTCTTTTCAAAAAGAAAAACTGTAATTTTCAGTAATTTCTTTACATATTTAAGCTTACTTATGCAATATTTTTTTATAAAATACTTATTTTAAACCCCAAACTTCTGCGATTGCAATCAAAATTTATTTGAAAATATTTATTTTTAAGAAAATATTTTGTAAAAAGTTTGTTATAGCAAAATGAAAACAGTTCTTAATGGCTAAGAAATATTGGAAAAAGAAATTATTTTAAAATGTTAATAGTAATAAATTTAATTATGAATTTTAAGATATATTTTCTTTGTTGAATGATATCTAACACAAATACCTTTTGAATTTCAAAAATGGAATTTAAATAAATATTTCAATCCACAAATTTTTTGAATACATAAATATGCAAAATATCATTGTTATAATTAGGAACTCTATAGTAGTTTATTTTTTATTTTGCAAAGTTCAAATATTAATTTCATAGCTCTTATGTGGATTGAAAATCATTGGATGTTTCCTCAGAAAAATTGTGATAATTCCTCTGATTTAGATCAGTATCTTATAGTTATAAACAAATGCAAAACTCCCCATACAGTAGTGCCACCCTGTGCCAAACAGAGTAATCAATGGATCCATTGATTACTCTGTTTGGCACAGGGTGGCACTACTGTATGGGGAGTTTTGCATTTGTTTACAACAAATTATGTGCTAATATAGATATGGTGATCATGTGATGTTTGATGGTTTAATCTTATAGTTATCTTAATTTGTACTAGTATAGGATTTTTTTAACAATGTGCATTCTCTCATAGTGATTTTATTGATTTTTTAATTGGAAAAAATATTTGAAGAAGTCAATATCTTATGGATAGTGGACAGATATCAATTGTTTTTACTCTGCTGTTCTCAAAGGAAAGATTTCTTTTAAAGACATTGTTTTATTTTGACCATACCTAATGTGTCATTGTGTAACATCATCACCAGTCAAAATTGACATAGTATTATAATTTTTTTAAATATTTTAATAATTATAAAGCAAATATTAGACTTTAATGAAAAATTTTTATAGATTTATCACAAGTCTACATTCATTCATTTGCATTAAAAAAAATTTAAATATAAAGGAATTTGTTCATTTTCTGAAAGAGGTTTTATACTACCATCATTAGTGACATTAACATCTTCTGTTCTTATTTACAACTTACATTTTAAATATTCATAAAACTCATATTTTTTAGAATATTATTGCTATTTACTCTATCTCATACAATGAAAACACATCCTGTTTGAAGATTTGCAATCTTAATATAAACCAAGCACTGATTATATATATATATGGGAGATAATGATCTGGACCAACTGATGAATGCTGCTTCAACACAAAAGATGTATATTGGAGATCATTTATCTTTCACATGTATATGTCATATGTTGGATGAGATAGAGTGAATAGCTGAAGGGAGCTTGAAAGTCTGGGTTCAAGTCCCTTATGATTACATTTAAAACTTCAAGTATATAAATTATACTTGTATTCAATCAAATATTATTCATTTATAAAATTAAAGTAAAAAGAAATTAAGTCTAATTTTTTGAGTTTTATTATAAACTACAGATTTTGTACTGTTACAAATAAGTTGAGTATTTTCAAAAACATCCACCAGCTGTAACAATAAAAAACAGCAGAATTTGAAAGGGTTAACTTTTACAAAGTCTATCATTTGAAAGCTTACATATATAATAAATAATGTAACGATTATCAATCTATGATATAGAAAAATAATTTAATTATAAAAATAAAATGTTGCAAATATAGACAAAGAGCTACACTAAAATCTTTCAAATAAAAAGGAGAGAGTTGAATCCTCAAAAAGTTATAGTAGATAATTGTATTTGTTTTTTTCTTTTTATTATTTCTATACGTTTTTTTAATTAGTTATAACATATATTAATTACAACAATATTTATTATTATAATAAAAAAAAAAATTTAAAACAATGCAAAGAAAGTATGATAAAGGATAGTAAAGCAAAATCATACAAAAAACATTTTAGCATGAAAAATATAGAAACATTGACAGTAAAAATTCACCTTTATTGTTAAAAAAAGGTTGCCATGACAACAGTTTGATAATGTTGATTGTTATCTATATTGGATTGTCTAAGTATTAACTGGTTTCTAATGGTTACATATTTATGTATATACAATGTTTATTATTTTACAAGTGACTTTGCTGCTCAGGCCTTCTTATGAATTTTGAGTGCTAGAAAAAGATATGGCCATTACCCATGGACCTTAGCTACAGAGTCTGTCACATTACTACTGCACTAAACATGCAGTACTACACAGTAATGTATATATAGACTTTCGATAGTGTATGTACACATTGTATACATATATATATATATAATTCTTCACATCTTTATACATACAGCTTTAAAAGCAGGCAGAATATAGACACATTGTATAAGGCTTATATATATAAAACAATTATTGATGGGAGAGAATGCATATCAATTTTAACTAATGTATAATAAATAGCTCTTTCCACAATATTACAGGTATATAAATCGCTATATTATTAATCATTACATCTATATGAACTCATATGACTCAGTATCATAGATAGTTAAAAATAAGAAATTTCCTTTTCCCTGTTTTATATAAACTAAACTTTTACAACCAATATTCTGATTTAATAATCAGGCTAATAATAAGTTCAACTCCTAATTCAAATATGGTCAACAATTGTTAGCTTATTTAAATAATAAGCTTTAACTATATAAGTGGACCATCAACTACTTATGGTTTTAAAACAATTATTGACAGGAAAGAGTGCATGTTAATTCTAGGACATGTGTAAAGAATAGCTCTTTCCACAATATTACAGGTATATAAGTCGCTATATTATTAATCATTACATGTATATAAACTAATATGGCAGATAATTAAAAATAAGAAACTTTCCCTTCCCTATAACATATAAACTATTTTTTTACAACCAATGTGCTGATTTAATAATCAAGTTAATAATAAGTTCAACCCCTAATTCAAATATGGTCAATAATTGTTAGCTTATTTACAGAATAAGCCTTAACCATAAGTGGTCTATGGACCACCTATGGTTTTAAAACAATTATTAATAACAGAGAGTGTATGTACAAAGAATAGATCCTTCCACAATATTACACATATATGGTGAGACTGAAGTGTTTTCAGACCCATATAGCTATTTAAGTCAGATAGCTAGATTTGAAGACATATGTGTCTGAAAATTTCAGATTTTTTATTCAATAGTTAAGATTAGACAAGTTCTGGCCTTGAGTTGGTATTTAAGATCTAGTGTCTAAATATCTTAGTGCCTCAATGAGGAGAGCCAACAGCTCAAAACCAGTTTGGAAATAGGGATAATTCTAGATAGAGATTTTTAAATGCTTTCTCTTGCAACACTAATGGTGAAAAGCTTGTTAGAGCTATTAGCATGCTCCCTTATTACATATTTGTAATACAAGTTTAAAACAAGTCACAAGATATATGACTTGATTTTTTGATTATATATATATATATATATATATATATATCAGAAGCTTAAAGTTTCAGGTACTGTGGTTCATGTATTGCAATAACTCGATTTTTTTAGAATAATATTTCAGGATTTTAGTTTTAAATCATAAGCCACAATAACACAAAATATGCAATAATTAAAATCATTACAAACAGCTCTTCGCTGAACTTCAATTGCATAGCCTGCTACAAACTTGATTAAAGAAGAGCAGCAAACTCTCTGTAACATTACGTATTGAAACTTTTAATAAAAAAAAATCCTATAATTATTTTTAGATGTTAAATGTAATTAGGGAGATTTGAACCCAAACTTCAAACTCCCTTTAGTTATCCACTCCATTTTATACAACAGACACACATGACCACATACATGTGAAAAAGATAAATGGTCACCAATATATGTATTTCATGCTGAAACAGTGCTCATCAGTTGGTCTGAATCACTATCTCTCACACACACATATATATAATCAGTGCTTCGTTTATATTAAGATAGCAAATCATCAAACTTTACGGGACAGACTTCAATCTTTCCATTGTCCAATTCCTCAGTCATCCATATCATTGAAAATCTGATGATGATGTGTTCAAAGCCCTTGTAAATTTTTAGATGTCAAATAATTTTTCAGTATTTCACCACTTTGTAAATTTATGCTCTTGATTCGATAGTTGTTAGAAAAATATACCTGTTTCGATATTCCTATAACCATTTTATTAATAAATCCTCAATCAATAAATTAAAAACACATGACCTTGAAACACGTATTTGTGACTGCAGATGGTATCTCTCAAGTTCACCATATTCTGTAATATTATAAAATGGTTTTATTGCTCATAAATTCATGAGAAGTTTAAACATTGAAAGCAATGTGAGGGCCTTATAGGTTCTACAGTATGACACCGTGATCCTCCTACACTAAATCATAGAAGACATTGACCTTAATGAATCTCGTGTAAATAGTGAACATTATCGCACACACACATAGCACAGTTCTTGCGACATTTGTTATTATTTTTGTTGAAATTAAGTTACTGATAATTATAAAAAGAATATATAGTGCTTTTTGTTTTCTAACTTTTTGGAAAATAGATATATCGGTATTATCATTAATCCAAACACTCCTAATTGAAGCTTCTATTATTACAACAAAATTAAACGTATACATTATTTTGATCTTTTGATTTAATTACTGCTATATAAACATTTTGTGCTAATATAAACAATAGTATTCTGTACTTTAAAGATAATATTTTGCAATTAATAAAATAAATTTATATAATTTTGAAAAAGTATTTCAATTCATACAAACTACAGATTGTAAAATTAATGTTTATTTTAATTATCAGTAAAGTTTGGTGTTATAATGGGTGATGAAAATTTAAAAAATTCACAAATTCCAAAAAGCCTCAAACCAGGAACTTTGAATTAATGAGAGTATACCTATATTATCTTCTTTATATAATGGCAATAGTTTTACTATTAGAGCCATGTAAGAGATATAATAGAAAACTATCAAAGGACTGCTTGAAAACATTTCCTTCTAATAGGCAATTAAAGCAATAATTTCTTTAAAAAACAAATTCAGAATAAATGTATAGACCACAATATCAAGTTGTTTCTTTTAATGGGGGTTTTTTTTTTAAAAGAAAAAAAAAGTACTTTTGTAAAACATTAAGGATGTGATTATACGGTTAATTACATACAGTACATGGTAGATAATGTACAAAAACTATTAAATAATGGCAAACAACGGTCTAATGTTATAAAGTCCCTATTAGCATCTGTCACATCTAAACATGACTTTGCATAGAGAACACACATATATGCAGAAATAATTTAATAAAAAATCCAGGGTATCTAATATTTAAAACACACACGCACAAAGTTCGTTTAACACGATATCAGTAAAGTCTGCTTATATTTTATCTGTACTTCTCAATGTATAACAGTATGTGACCAATTCACATTCCAGGGGTCTTTATCTACTAGCTAGAAAGAACCAGTTACCCATTTACTGATCACGATTAAATAGTAGCATCAACTCAGATTAACATTGGATTTTTATTTTCTAGCTAAAAATATCCAGACAGCTATTTACTGCCCACTACTGAATAGCTTTTGGGTCATCTGTCAGGGGAAAAAAAATTCCTAGATCTGTTTGTAACTAGACAGAAAATATTAATATTAACCCAGGCCAGATTTAAATCTCAGATTATGAGCATAACAGATATATACCGACGAACTACGGTATAACATGAGACCCTTCAAATTTAATTAAGAGATTTAAAGAGTAATCAAAACAAGATTGTGCTAATTAGTTTTCGCATTAGAATGACTCAATTATTTTGTATTTTTATTTTTAAATATTCAAAATTCAATTACGACAATTACTGAAGCACAGGCTTGTTATATACCTGTGTCTATATATATGTAATATAGGGTATATGAGCACAGACTTTCACACCACCCTCCACTCTCCACTCTATCTAATAACACTGATACACCTAAACACATATACCGATGATTGCTGGTTTAGCATGAAATACGTATATTGGTGATTATTTATCTTTTCAGCATATATGTGTTTAGGTGTATCAGTGTTATTACATAGAGTGAAGAGTGGTGGGTGGTGTGAAAGTCTGTGCTCATATACCCTATATTAAGACAATTAATAAAATTGTAATTATATATATATAATTATTAATATAAGTTTACTTGATAATAATTACAGTCTAAGTAAATGAATATACTTTTGTATAAGTTAAAAATTATTAAAAAAGCTGTGCATAGTACAATACCATATGGAAAAAAGCCACAGGTATAACTTATCTTAAAAAGAGTGACCTGAAAGCAGATGGTTAAGTTTAAAATCTTAAAATAAAAATCACTTTGCTAAATAAAAAATTGAGTTTAAATTTCTAAAAAATATTCTTTATTTTTTTTTTTTTAATTTTTATTCCTTTTTAAACAATACTTAGTTGTTGTTGTTTTTTTTTAAAAAAAGGTTAATAATTGAGAACCACTGGGACAAGACTTCTTATACCGATTTACAGCACTGAAAATTATAAAATTGAATACGATATCCGTACAATGAAAATAAAAACAGATCCAATAAAAAATACAGAGTTAACATTTATTTTAGTTCCCCTTTTTACTAATTTAAAAAATGGAAAGAGTTTCTTTTCTAAAAACTTATAACCCAATCAAAATCCTAGAAAAAAACTTGGGAGAAAAAAGAGCTCCTTAATTTAAAACCAACGTTTAACTTTGTATTCCTCTCTTATGTTAACGAGCAGAAAAAGATAGGGGTGGGTAATGTTAACGCTGTATTTCTTAGATCATAACTCACTTTATGTTTTTGAAAATATATATGCATATATTATTAGTATCCATACATTAAATAAGTGTATTTTATATTTCTATATAAAAATAAATACAGCAATGACATTAAGTACTATATGGATTAAACGTTATTATCATTACACTTCGGAGATTTCATTTCCCGTTTTTTACTAAATCGATCTGCCTGGACCCAATCAAGCGTAATGAATAAGAACCTATGTAATGAATAGGACATGACATGAAAATTGCTCTTAATTGACTTATAAAGGCGTAACTTGCATGGATAATAACATTTACTATAAAAGTGTTTTACATTAATGCATATAATTATTATATAAAGTTTAATTATATTATGTATAAATGATTTAATATTAATGATTTTTCTTAAATATCCATAACAACTGCAATTCTTAAATAATAATAATAATAATAATAATAATAATCAAATTTATGAAATCTAATCATTTTTGGAATTAATGAACATTCTATTAATACCATAGATAAAGGTAGTGCCACTTTTATTGTTAAAGGAAGTTGCCTTGACTACACGTTGAGATTGTTGATAGCTTAAGGGTTGATTGTTAACATTCTATTGGTAATAATGTATATAAAAATATTGCAGAAATATATATATATTTAAAAAAAAAAAAACAATACTAAAGATTGACTTACGATACATGCATCCTGGTTCATTATTTAATTGTGCCCAACCGTTGCAGCATTTATAATTTGTTTGATATTGAGATTGGTAGGCTTGTCTATACGTTGTATAATACACTGTCCTAAAATATAAAACAAATCAAAATTAATTAGCATTTAACAATAATTGTATTTTTTTTATTTACTCATATATAAATATATGCAAACACACCATTCAATTTATCAATAGCTTTTTTTTTTTTTTTTTACAAACCAGAAAAAAAAAGTATTTTTATTTATTTATTTAAATTTTGATATAAAATATTAAAATTATATTTATCATTAGAATTTACAGATTATCAGCTTTATTATATTTCTTGATTTAAAAAAAAAAAAACAACATTTCAATAATGCTACTTAATGATAGAAAACATACGGAAACGTTGACTCTAACATTGTAAATTATAAAATAGTATTCATCATCACCAGAATTCTATCCCATGGACAGCTCCAGAGAGTAGTCATATAATCAATTCATCCATTTTTTCACTACATTTTCTCCATTGCCCAGCTCTTCGGTTCCACATAACTCTTCACCATCATTACCATCATCAACCATTATCAATCCACTGCAGGATGAAGGTCTCTCCAAGTTCAATCCATCTTCTCTGATCTTAAGCTTCTCTTCTCCACATCACCCCTATACACTTTCTTATTTTATCCATATGCTATTTGCAATAGTTGTAACATTTCAGTAGCACACGTGGCAATTTTAACACAAAATTTGACAATATGTTGCTCAAAATTATGATTGCCCATTTTTTTCACCAAAATAATCACACAGATATTTATAATCATCTCAATAACTAACTAGAAAATAGATCTATCAGCTTAAAATTTATACTCATATTAGTTTAAACATGTTCAAACATGAATACTTGTGTCATTTCATAGATAACATCACATGGTCATTCCAAGAATTAAATTGACACACCTCAAACATTTCAACATCCAGCATTTTGTGTTTGTATGTGATTATAATAAACACAGGCCCACATAATATGGTTAAATATTTTTTATAAAAACTTACATATAATTTATATTTATATGCAGATCTGATATAATATTCAATTGATCCCATTGGCTAGTATAACTTCTAGTAGCTATAAAACTATTAAAGCAAGAGATTTCAGGTACCCTTACTGTAGAAGCTTACCTCATGGAAGATTTTTTATATTTCAAAGTGTTGTGACTGGGAAGCGAACCCAGGCCAGCTGCTTGGAAGGCAGATATGCTAACTTCTAGGCCACCAACACTTGACTACCTCATGGATATTTAGTATCTAGAAGATTCCAGACTGATCATGAATGTGCCTCATCACTTTTGCAATTAAATATGGGGTGACCAGTATAATATCCATTGTTGCATGACATCTCAAAATGGACTGCCAATTTATAGCCATGACTCTTTATTCAATTATCATCTTCACCTATTGGCTTGTTCTTGTCATTAGATATGTTTTATCTATTCATATCTTCATTGGTATGTAATGATGAATGCTGATTCTGATCAAGATAAAATTGTAATCTGGATAAATCTATTACTTGAAGGTAAGTTGTGCTATAACATATTTATTATATATAAAACATTCCATTTTTATCTTCATTTTTATGATAAAATGTCATCTTGTCTTTTATATATGACACATTAACCTTATTACTGCATTTACTACATTTAATTATTGGTTTGTTACCAAATATCAGATTATTGCAACAGGTATAATGGCATGCCTCCTGTAATAGTATAGCAGATGATGATAATGATGATGATGATGATAATAATAGAAACAACAATAACAACAAATGTTATTTTTCAATTTGTGAAATACTTTCATAGAATTCCAGGATCAATATCAGCTGTATGATATACAATAGTAAATATTATATTTCTACAATTATCTATGCCCTAAATTTTAAAAAATAGCTTATGATTGCTATATATATATAATCCTAAACTGCCAAAAGGTAAATGCTTTCCAAATATAATTCACAACACAAAGTCAAAGCATAATGAACAGTATACCCAAAAAGCCACTTCATTAATATTAATCTTTTAACTTTAGATGTTGTCATGGCAACAGATTGTGGATATTCTATTGGTTTATTAAGTTTTGAGTGCTGTGCTGTGGATTATATTTTCTCAGAAAAAAATAAAGATTATAAAGATTGATAATTATGAAATAAAAAAAGGTAACAAATACCATTATCTTGGTCAGATTATTAAAACTAATGGAAACATACTGGGTGGAATTAGTGATAGAATTAAAGTTGGATGAAGTGTTTTTTTGGAGAAATAATTTAATATTAAAAGGAATTTTTTTGGCAAGGAAGGTTTTAAATAGATGTGTTTTATCAGTTCATGTTTATGGATCTAAGATTTGGATACTTATTAAAATAGCAATACATCAGAACTGTCAATAAAGCAGGATTATCAAGAAGAAATTAAAAACAAAACACATGGTTGAAAAACAATCAAGTATCATTAAAATCATTGAAAGAATTAAGAAACAGTAGCTGAGATGGATATATTGCTAGAAATGATGATAATTGATAGAAAATTGAATTAAATTGTATTCCAAGAGATTATAAAAGAACACATGTAAAAAGGGGGCTGATAAGGATGTTTGCTGATATGTAGAAGAGAGGTTAGGACTTAGATAAGATTTGAAGAGATTTTAATCCTATAGTGAATTGAAAATGATGATGATAGGTTTTGTGGCATAATGGTAGTAGATTTTCATGTCAAGGTCATCAAATATGGACTGGGTAATAAATTGAAAATATTTTTAAAATTTCAAATAGTTTAAAACTTAATATTTAAACAGCTATTGTAACTAATCCAGATAAGAATCCAAGATTGGTCAGTAAAAGACTACTTAACTAGACAAAAAAAAATCTGGTTTGGAACTCTATGGATATATCAAGATGCATTTTCATGAATATTAAATAGACTTTAAATGAACTTAATTTAGAATTGGTAAGGACTATGCATGCATGCACAGAATATATGAAATATATCT